>OX451737.1:1394676151-1395876151 GCA_948472305.1 Vicia faba | reverse complement strand
ACCTGTAAAATTTATTTTGTTTATGTCTCTAACTTTTTCCTATACCACCTTTTCAGGTTTTCAGCCTACTGAGATGCTCTTTTTTGCCTAAGCCTCCCTTTTAGGTTTTCAACTTAGCGAGCGGTGCTTTTATTTCTTTAGGCGAAGTATTTCTTGACTGCATCAACATTCATGGGACGTGGGAACTCCTCACCGTCCATAGTTTCAAGAATCAATGCACCGCCAGAGAAGGCTTTCTTGACAACATATGGGCCTTCATAATTGGGAGTCCACTTTCCCCTAGAATAAGCGTTAAAGGACATGATCTTTCTGAGCACGAGGTCGCCTTCTCTGAATTCATGAGACTTGACCTTCTTATCAAAAGCTTTACCATGACATAAGGTCGTCATTCTCTTTTCTTCAATTAAAGTCAACTGGTTGAACCTGGTTTTTGAGCCATTCAACCTCAGACAACTTGGTTTCCATTATTACACACAAAGAGGGAATCTCAACCTCAACGGGGAGCACTACTTCCATGCCATACATAAGAGAGAGCGAGGTTTCCCCTATCAAAGTGCGGAAGGATGTACGATACCCATGCAAAGCAAAATGTGGCATCTCATTCCAATCCTTATAGGTGACAACCATCTTCTGGGTGATCTTCTTAAAGTTTTTATTAGCAGCTTCAACAGCCTCATTCATCTTGGGCCTGTAAGGAGACGAATTATGATGGACAATCTTGAAGTCTTCACAAAGTTCTGTCATCTTCTTGTTATTCAAATTTTAGCCTTTGTCAGTGATAATCCATCTCGGTACACCATATCGACATATAATATTGTTCTTAATAAAGTGTACTACCACCTGCTTGGTGACACTAGTATATGAAGCTTCTTCCACCCACTTGGTGAAATAGTCAATTGCCACTAAGATAAAATGATGTCCATTTGACGCTTTGGATTCAATCGTATCAATACCCCACATAGAAAAAGGCAATAGGGAAGAAATAACATTGAGAAGCATTCAAGATATATGAATCTTGTCAGCATAAATCTGAAATTTATAGCACTTCTTCACAAATTTGTAACAGTCATATTCCATTGTCAGCCAATAGTAACCTTCCCTAAGCATCTTCTTTTCCATCGAATGTCCATTGGTATGGGTACCAAAGGAACCTTCATGGATCTCATGCATTAACATGTCTACTTTGTGTCTATCCACGCATCTAAGAAAGACCATGTCATTATTTCTCTTGTATAACACATATCCATTAAGGAAAAAGCTATCTTCCAACCTTCTCAATGTCTTTCTATCTTTGTTCGACGAACCAACCAAGTATTCTTGAGTCTAGAGGAAATGTTTGATATCAGGTTTTTCATCTAACGTCCCCTCTGTAGCAAACACATGAGCTGGTCTATCAAGATGTCAAACTGTAATATGGGGTACATCGTTCCAAGCATTTACTTGGTACATGAAAGCCAAAGTGGCTAAAGCATTTGCCACTTGATTCTCATCTATGGGAATATTATGGAATTCAACTTTATTGAAAAAAGGTAATAATATTCTTGCATAATCTTTATAGGGAATCAAGCCAATGTGACGAGTCTCCAATTCTCCTTTAATCTGATTTATTACCAAATCTTAATCACAATATACATCAAGCATTTTGACTCTGAGATCTATAGCATCTTCAAGACCCATGATACAAACTTCATACTCCACCATGTTATTGATATAATCAAATGTCAACCTTGTAGTAAAAGGAATATGTGACCCATGGGGAGTGATAATAAAAGAGCCAATTCCTTTTCCATTAGCATTTGAAGCTCCATCAAACACCATACCCCATCGGGATTCAGGATCAGGACCTTTTCTCAAGCAAAGGTTCATCATAATATTTTACTTTCAAATAAATCACATCCTCATCATGGAAATTAAACTTAATAGACTCATAATCATCAACTGGTTAGTGAGCAACATACTCCACCAACACATTGCCTTTAATAGCCTTCTGAGTGTGGCATTCAATATCATATTCAGACAACAACATCAGCCAACAGTCAATTCTTCCAATAAGAGTAGGATTTTCAAAAATATACTTAATTGGATCCATTTTGGAAATCAACCAAGTAGTTTAATTCAACATATATTGCCGCAATCGCTTTGCCGCCCAGACCAAAGCAGAACATGTTTTTGTTAACATAGAACACCGTAACTCACAATCACTGAACTTCTTGCTCAAATAATAAATTGCATATTATTTTCTTCCTTTTTCATCTTGTTGTCCCAAAATACAGACCATGGAGTTATCCAACATAGTCAGAGAAATAATCAATGGTCTTCCTTCAACAGGAGGGAGCAAAATATGAGGCTCAAGCAGATATTCTTTAATGCTCTCAGATGCCCTTTGGAAATCATCCATCTACAGACAACCTTGATCTTTCTTTAATAGCTTGAATATGTGTTCACACGTTGCAGTCATATGGCAAATAAACCTGGAAATGTAATTTAAACATCTAGGGTAGCCTTTGACTTCCTTTTTAGTTCTTGTTGTAGGCATTTCTTGAATTGCCTTAACTTTATAAGGATCAACTTCAATTCCTTTTTGGCTGACAATAAAACCTAGCAACTTTCCTGAATGAACACCAAAAGTACACTTATTTGGATTCAAGCGGAGATGATACTTCCTTAAATGATGTAACAATTTCAACAAGTCTTCCATATGCCCTTCCTCAGTCTGAGATTTGGAGATCATATCATCAACATAAACTTCGATTTGCTTATGCATCAGACCATGGAATAGGGTTTTCATAGCCCTCTGGTATGTTGCACCAGCGTTCTTCAACCCGAAAGGCATCACTATGTAACAGAATGTTCCCCAGGGTGTGATAAATGTTGTTTTTTTCATGTCCTCAAGAGCCATCCTAATTTGATTGTATTTGAAAAATCCGTCCATGAATGAGAACACTTTGAATTTTGTTGTGCTATCAACTAACATATCAATATGTGGCAATGGGAAGTTATCTTTCGGACTCGCTTTATTTAAATATCTATAATCAACACACATGGGGACTTTTCCGTATTTCTTTAGTACAGGAACAATATTGCCAATCCAGTGAGGGTACACTGATGTCACAAAAAACAAGCATCAATTTTCTTCAAAACCTCTTCTTTAATCTTCACATCCATGTCGGAATGAGTTATTTGCAGCTTCTGCTTGATTGGTGAACATTCTGGCTTTAACGGAAAATAATGTTCCACAATATCAGTGTTTAAACCAGTCATGTCTTCATAATACCAAGCAAAGATATCCACATACTCTTTTAGCAACTCAATCAACCTTCTCTTCACATCGGGATGAAGAAGTGCCCCAATCTTGAATTCTTTTGGATCTTCCTCTGAACCCAAGCTAATTGTCTCCAATGGCTCTTTGTACGGCTGAATGGTATTTTCCTCGCACTCAAGCAATCGTGAAACCTCTTATGGGATTTCATCATACTCTTCTTCTTCAGCCACATACACAGGATATTCAATATTGGGAGAGGGTGCAGGGTTATTGCACTCAACGGGTTTTTTAATTAACTTGCACATATGATTTAAGATTGATTTTAGAAACTGACACATGTAATAAGTGATTATGAAAATTTATTTACAGTTATTATTTATTTTTTTAAAAAAAAATTGATTACCATTTTCCAAGAAAAAAATAGAAAATAAAGAAACAATTTTAGAAATCAAAACAAAATTTTATTATTGATCTTAAAATTCAAAACACAATACCCGCCCTTACAACATCACTTTCACCTTAGGCAGAGTGAAAGACTTTTGAAAAGACCAACGAAAAAAAATTACTTTGAAATGTGAATGCAAGAAGGAACATCAACAGTGATCCAATTTTGGATTATGACTCCATGTGTCACGAAGTTCGACACCTCTTGCTCTAACTCATCTTCAAGAATAACGTTGATCCTTAGAGTAGTCGGATGAAGATATCCTACACTGTGAAAGATGTCTTGATATTTACTCAAAGTGGACTTTAGCTTCACAACTTCTTTCTTCATGGAGAAACGCAAACCAACCCCATTCATGTTCACAGGTGGATTAATAACCTACCCCAACACCTTGTTAGGGCCTTTTTGCACTACCTGTTGCACATCCTTAAATGAGACGATGTAATCCTTATTCTTTCTTATATTGTCAATGAACAAAGCTTGGAGTTGAGTTCCAATAGAGGCTTCATCATCTTTTATAAAGCTAGCGGAAGAGATATGAGATATCAACAGAGCTTTCTTGTCGTTCACAATGACTACCTTTCCTTCACGAACAAATTTTAGCTTCTGATGCAAGGTTAAAGTGACAACTCCTGCTTCATGGATCCATGTTCGTCCCAATAAACAGCTATAGGTGGGGACAATATCCATAACCTGAAAGGTGATTTGGAATAGGTGTGGACCTATGTGAATTGGTAAATTCACTTCTCCAACGACAGACTTTCTCGAACCATCAAAAGTTTTCACTATAATGTTACTAGGGCGCATAGGAGGTCCCTGGTACTTAAGCTTCATAAGAGTGCTTCTTGGTATGAAATTCAAAGTAGATCCATTGTCAATCAGCACATTGGAAAAATATTCCTTCTTACGATTCATATAAATATGCAGAGCCAATTTATGGTTTCTTCCTTCATCAGGCAACTCGTCGTCACAAAAGCTCAGATTTTTACAAGATGTAATATTCCACAGACCAATGTTCTAGGGGCATATCACTTTCAACACAATCTTGATACAACACCCTCATCAGAGATTCCTGATGAGAAGAGGAGTTCCTCAACAAGGCTAAAATGGAAATCTTAGAGGGAGTCTGCAACAGCTGATCCACATTCTTGTAATCTCTCATCTTGATGATTTTTAACAAATCATCAATATCCTTTTACAAGGCGGCGCCACTACATTCTCCTACCATTTTCTTAGGTTCCGAATTCTCAACAACCTTATTACCAGAATTAACATCTCCTTGAAAGGTAAGGCGAAGACACGACCACTACGAGTTACCCGACTAGCTTCAACAATATTCTCAACATGGGACAAATGTTGGATAGGAATTTCCACACCATCTTCTAGAATAGTTGTATTGTACTTATAAGGCACAACTTTATCTGATTCATATGGGACAGGACCAGGAAGACAAATAACTACGGGAGAAACAGCAGGTTTGACGTGATATGTAATCTCTACAGGAGCGAAAACACCAAAATGTGGAACAATGACATTTACCCCTGCTTCTTTAGAATAATCAGGAACCACAAAATCATTATCATAAAACATACTTTTATCAGAAGGAAAGAACTCATCAGCAGAAAAATACTCATTGTAGAGGTAGAAATGTTGAGATTAAGCCATTGGATTGACTTGACTCGCACAGATCAAATAAAAAATTACCACCGCGCTTTATTATTTCCAAAGGAAATGGGAAAAGTGAGAATAAACCCAAAAAGAGGGGGAGAGAATCTAGGTACGGGGGTTCGTTATGCAAATGGAAGGTATTAGCATCCTAAAGATCTACGGTACTCCACAGGAACCTCTTTGAAAATCTATGTATGTTGGCTATAAAAGGTTTATACGAAAATAGATGGTGGAGATGAGAAAATAAGTATTTCTTATAATTTTTCACCAATTGCTGTTGAGAACCTTTAGTGCCTACGTACCACCTTATATGCAATAGGGGATCAGGGTACTCATATTTCACCTCAAAAATTTTAAAACACAAGGGTAATGGTTAATTTTAAGAGAAGAGACATCATCATCATATCAAAGTGGAAAACATACTTACTACCCACGATTATGAGAAAGGAGAATTTGCATCATCTCAAAGTGGAGGATATGGCTTGGATTTTAAAATCAACAAAGCCTCACTCAACACCCAAGTGGAAAATATCTCACTTTTCTACATATCGTAGAAGTATAGTAGCTCACATCACTACAAGAATCGACAAGAGTCTAATCTTTTTGACAAAAAGTTTTAAATTAAAAAGCCAAAGTGGAAAAATGGTCCGAATTAGTTTGATTGAGTTTTAGTCTTCTCAAAAAAATAATGCCAAAGTATGATTAAGTTGGTTAAAGTTTGATTAACAAAAGATTTTGTTGAAAATGCATGGACCTAAGTCCAGTTTTATTAGGAAAGCAGTTCAAATTAGAAAACAGGGAGATTTTTGAAAAAAACAGGGAGAAGATTTTTGAAATTAAATAAGATAGGAGAAGATGAAGGGATTATCCTAAAGCATAACATAAAACCTAAGGAAAAGAACGATATAACCAACAAGAAGCCAACATTTGACATATGAAGTCAATGAAGAATTCCCATCCTCTGGATTGAAAACCAAACAAGCAAAAATACTAAACCTCTCAAGAATACCAAGATTCAGATGCATTAAGTCTTCCAAAAAATTGGACAGAGTAACACCTGTATATAGAGGAATTCTCAATCACAGACAAAGCATATAATTAGAATATCCTGCACAAAAAGAAAATCAACCCGGTGTCTTGGAGTCAACCCCAAGAACTTCAACCAAAATAACAACATAGTCACAAGATCTCAAGGGTATCAAGGATTCTAATCCTAAGTCTAAGAGGTCCACAACTCCATAATGCCAAGGATAGTAACCAAATAGGTCAAGTAACCTTAAAGTTTTTTTATTGTTCACATTGGTTATTAAGTGTCTTCAAAAAGAAAAGAAAGCTCAAGTGAGAAAAATAAAAAAATGCATAAAGATAAATGCTAAAATGAGCAAAGATAAAATGACATAAAGATAAATGCTCAAGTGAGCAAGGATGAAAATAGCATGAAATATAAATGCTAAAGTAAATGGTGCATAAAAATAAAGGCATAAAATAAAGGGAATAATGTAAAAGAACAAACTAAAGTCAATTGTTAGTGAATTAGAAGTTAGAGGTTAGGTGAATGACCATCTAGAAACTTGAATTTGAAAAATCATTAGAATGACCATCTATATCATTCATTTCAAGTACTCAAGTCAAGAACATATGATCAACGATGTTTAAATGATTCACTTATACCAAAATTCATGAAAGTTCATTAGAGGATTGATAAGATTAAATCCTCCTAACAATGAACCTCAAGGTTATTGGGTCAAAGGTTTCAAATTAAACATACATGGGCTTGCAAACATAGGTTTGGGCCACGAATGATCATTTTTTTAAATCGGGACAAATTTAGCACTATGTTAAGCAATCGTAAGTGGACTTACGTAGAAGTCACACCTATTTTTGAGGCCGGTCAATAGCAATCTATGTACCACATGTTAGAGAAATGATATGTAGATTATTCTCCAACAACATGTAACACAAGTAAGAAAGGGATAAGATGAAGATGAAGCGGATGTATCAGATGAAGTTAGGGTTTCAAATATCATCAACATCATTCATCCATTTTGGTGGATTTGGTTTTTCAACCTATCAACATCCAAGATCCAATGAGTTTGAAGAACTTGTCCCAAAATAACACCCAAATCAAGACCAAACAAAAATAATAAAATAATATTCAATAAAACAATATTTAAATGATTAATAAAGGGGAAATAATTGGTAAAATACACAAAGAATATTAAAACACCAAAAAAAAATCCTAAAAAATAGTCAGAGGTCAAACATGAGTAATTAGTGTAAACAAAAAATTTCAGAATTTTTTTAAAGTCAAAAACTATTTTTTAAAATTCAAAGAAATAAGTAAAATAAGCCAAAAATTATAAAAAATAATAAAATTATAAATAAAAATAAAATGAGGTCACCAATATTTGTTAAGAGGTTATTGGATCCTTCCATATTTTTTCCAGAATTTAAAATATCAAGAAAAGTATTTTTAAATAATTAAAACAATTTAAATAAAGTGAAAATCATTATAAAAAATACCGAATCATAAAATAAAATTGTCAAAAAATAAGAATCAGAATGAGAAAAATCAAAATTATTTTTGAGAATTTTTTCAGAATTTTAGAAGTTGAAATGATTTTTTTATGAATTTTTGAAGTTTAAAACAATTAAATCAAAAATCAGAAAATGAAAATAATGCCAACATAATGTGGACCATCTGATCATAGTCAAAACACATTAGTAAAAAGATCTAAAGGACCTTGACTGTTATGCTTGATATGGACCTTAGTGAGAAGCACAAATGATCAATTAAAATTGAGCCAATGAAATTAAAACACACGTTATCATTGGTTGAAGAACGACACATAGGTTGTCTCCAACCTCCAGACCGCTACGCGTTAGATTTTTGTGAGTTTCTTCAAATGGGAAAATCAGAAACTCATAGTGGTATTATTGGATTCGTCTCTTCAAGACGATCCTTTAATACGGTGGGAGAACTGGCTTTAGGGTTTTGCGTTTTATCGCAAGATTTGCGGATAGCAAGAGCCCCCACCGAATTTTCTTTTACCTAATAAAGGAAAAGGTGAAAAGAACAGGAAAGACCTTTTGAGAATTTTCTAAGTAAGGGGGGGGGGGGGGGTTAGTTTATGAAAAGGGAAGGTGTTAGCACCCTTTTCATCTGTTGTTATCTACGAGCTCTTAATTTCTAGCTCACTTTTGAAATGCCTTGTGTTTGTGTATGTTTTTGCAAATATTTTGAAAAAGTCTAAGTGCGAAAATTTTGTAATGATTCTCTTATCATTGAGAATGTATACAAAATGTTTGTTTTTGAAAATATTTATGAAAGGGAGTGTTGTCTTATGAAAAGTGTTTTGAATATGCCAATGTAAGGTAGTTTTCTTTATAATAACCCTTGTATCAGTCCTCAAGAGTGTTTATAAAGCATTTTTAAAAGTAGTTGTTTTGAAAGTGTGAGGTGTGAAAATTGTTTTAGTTTGTGAGCAAGTGATTATGAGCGATCTACCTACTCAAAAAGTCTTTGTTCTTTTCCTCCCCCTTTAGATAGTACTATCCTACCATTAGTTAATAGGAAGCCCTATTATTGGATGTGAGGGACAGGCGTGGGTCATCGTACAATCATAGAAGGCAACTTGTAAGATACTTTAGAAATTGTCTTAAGGGACTAAGATCGCTTACCTAAGGCATCATCGAAGGGTCATTGAGGGACTACAATCTTTTTAATCGAGGGTCTTTGCTAAAGTATCTCACGTTCGAGGGACATGATTGTTTTTTATTCGAGGCAACAAGTGAGGTTACCATAGAGGTGCGGGTGTGAATTGTGTTTTGATTTCAAGTATTTATCTTTGCGATTAGGTTTTTTAATATTTTGTTTTAGATCTTGACATACAATCCTATTAAACTAACAGTAATAAGGAAACCAGTAAATTGCAGAAATTAAATGTTATACGCTATTATAATGCTTCGGGGATGGGGGAGTGCAAACTTATAAATGGGGATGAAAAGTAGTAAACCTAATTATCTATTACAAACTTTTGACAATTATAATATTGAAAATAATGCGAAAATTAAAGTGTACGAAGGTGGTGAAAAGGATAAAATGTTTAAGAAAACCCTAAAATATTTCTAAGCATTTAAGAAAATATTTTAGTGTTTTTGTTTAAAAAAATGTGAAATAAAAATTAGACCTAATTCTAATTAATTTACAATTTAATTATTTAAAATAAAACAAAGTGTAATTAGATTAATTAATTTTATTTATGAAAATTAAATTAATTAATTAAAACCTAAAGAATTCTAAGTATTTAGAAAATATTTTTGTGTTTTTTGTTTAGAAAAATAAATGAAGTATAAAATCTAATTATAATTAATTAATAATCAAACTAGTTAAATTAAATTAATTTTTATTTAACAAAAATTAAATTAATTAATTAAAAAATCTAAATCTGATTTTTTCTGATTTTCTGATTTTTGTTAATTAAAGTAAAACTAATTATAAAAAGAAAATGTTAATTAAAACAAAAATAAATAAAAAGTAAGATGGGTCTGCAACATAAGCGAAATGGGGGGTGAGAAGAAGCAAAAATAAAAGGCCCAAACAGAGGAGAGTCCAGGCATTAAGCTGGATCATGAGTGGATAATTCCTGGGAGTGCACCATAGGCTTACATTTGGGTGCATTGGATCTTCCTTTGATGAGATCTAATGGCCAAGATATGAGGTTGCATCATTGCGCGTTGGATTGCATAGCATGGAATCTGCAAGAGATATGTTAGAAAATAAAATTCCAGAGGCATGGATCGAACCCTTTCCCTAGCACACACACGCTTTACACACACACACGCTTGCCATTGGGGTGACTGTTACATTTGGTGATAAAACATGTTACAATAAATATAAAGTAAACTCATTTTTGAAAATTGGAAGAGGAACTTTATCTTCTTCCTCGCGCCAGCAACAATAACAACATTGTTCAAATTTCTAACTCCTTCAATTCTCAATCATTTTAAAAAATGTAAACATGAAAGTTTTTCTAAATTTCAACTTGAATTCAACCATATAACTTTTGAAAGCTATAAGTTAAAGGCTAAAATGAATTTTTCTTGGTACCAAACTGAAACCTAATATTTCAGAAACTTCAATTCCAAAATTCTCATCACATAGTCAACATAAATGAAAACTAAGGACATGGTTAGTTTCAGGTCAATCATATCTACATTTTATCTTTTGAAATTGAAAGCAAATGATGTGTGTATAAGGATTTCAAAGTTGGAGAAACTTACCTCTTGAAGTGAAAACTTAGAACGCGTATGGAGGCTTCCAGGTGCAAGTAAATGATTGATTAAGCTTCCTTGGACCTCCCTGAAGCTATTCCAGTCCTTACTTTGTACTGAAAGTTGCTAAAATGCTCTAGCCAAGTCGAGTTGCAGGTCACGGTTTTGGAGTTTGGAGGATGGTGATAATGATGTTACATAAGTGTAACAAGGATATGGATGAGTTATATATGATGTGTGGATGGTGTTTGAATGATAAAAAGAGAAAACGCAAGAGTGGATTGAGAGTTGGGTGTTGGAAGCTTCAAATGTGCAACAATGGTGGTTTCTTAGTGATTCTGAGTTTGAGAGAATTTGAGGGTGCTTGAGGGTTTGTGAAATCGTGTATTATCTTGCAAATGATCTCTTTATTTATAAGGAATAGGTTTTGGAGGTTGAAACAACAAGATTTGTAAGATCACAAGTTGTGGTTTGGAAACTTAGTTTTGAAGTAGCTTTGAATAAACATTGTTCCAATGCATTGTAGGGTGGTTGGTAGGCTTAGAGATGTTGCTTCTGAGCATTCATGTTGTGTGTGATCAGAATAAACAAGTTAGAGGCTCAAGGAGTGGAATTTGTGATTAAAGTGATCTTTATGTAAATGGATGTGAAGCTTTTTGCAATTTCATACAAAAATGGTATGATCAAGTGGATAAAGCTTCAAATACTTGTGTAGTGCACCATAATTTCATGTAAATATCTGATTATGTGAAGATTTAGAAGCAACATGGCCTGAAAAGTGAAATTGCAGGGTAAGGTTATGAGATTTGCTCTTGAGTTCTTCACAAAATGACTTGAAATTCAAGCATGAAATGGATAACTTCATCTCTTTGATCTCCTTGCTCAAGCATGATAAAATTGTGTTCTTGGACATTTTGGAAAGCTTGAGACATTTCTACAACTTTCATGTTGACCATTTTGGCTAAATCAAATGGGAAGTTGGTGGAAATTGGCCAAGAAGTTAGGATAAAAAACTGATCAAAACTTGTTTGAAAAAATGTCTAAGTGTTGGATAAAAAACATCATAACTTCATGGGCTTATATCTCTTAAATTAAGAACTTTTTGAGGATCTCCCCACATTAACAAAGTTGTAGAATTCATTAATCCCTACAAATTTCATGTTGAATGTTTTCCTTGAATCAACTTATATCTTGAGGAAACTTGCTCGTGAAGTTACAGTTTTTTAGGTACAAAACACTTGAATTTTTTCTAAGTGTTTGAAAATCTTGACTTTTGACTTTTGTTGAATTTCTTGATTCTTGATGACAAAGTTTGATAGTTTTGAATGTTTTGATGATTCTTTATTTTTGAATTCCAATGTTGACCAAAAAGTCAATGTTTGACTTTTGTGTGACTATTGACTTTTCATCAATTGATTCAATTCTTCAACCATCAATCGCTTGAATATTTGGAAATGTTTTGAGCCATGTAATTAAGTCAAGATGTTGTATTTGAGCTCTTGAGATCATTCTTTAATCCATTAGGTCATGCACTAGGTCAACAGTCAATGATCAGTCATCTTCAATCAAAACCCTAATTTGGCAATTTCTTGACCTTTGATGATTTAAGGGATTTCCTTGTGGAATCATGACCAACCCTTGATCAAATGATGAATATCACCTCAAAATGTTGATGTTGAAAAAAATATTGAAGTTTGATTGTATGTTGACCATAGTTGACTTTTTGCTCAATATAGTTGGTTTTCAATCATCTGAGCCATTGACTGAGCAAACTTGTGGTTCAAGACTTGAAACTTGACATAAGCATTATTGAGGACCTATAATGAACCATGAAAGTCATTTTAAACCCTTGTAGAACAATTTTATTTGAGAAGCACCAAACCCTAATTGAAGACCCTTGTTTAGGAGGTGGTTTTGACCAGTCAACTCTTGAGTAGTTTTGAGCAAATGAGGACTTCATGAGAATGTCTTGAAGAAAATGGGAGGGAAAATTTTGGGATACAAAAACTCCCCCTGTTCAATCTTCTTAAACCTGAAGAGTTAGATTGACATGTCCGCCATTCGTGACTTGAAGGTATAAGATGATTGAACACTTAAGTGCCCAGAAATTTGCACTCACATGTGCCCGAAGTAATGCTCTTGGTTGATGTAATACTGGAAATGGGCTTAAAGATGCAATTTGTAGAGGTGATGGAGAGTTGTCGGAGACGGGCTTATAGATGCCATCCAAAGTAAATGTTAATAGAATTAGACTAAGTATATGCTTAACTTCAACTGGAAGAAGTATAAGAATAAATCTATGCTTGATTTAAACTGGGCCAGAAGAGGTCTTTTTGTCTTTAATTGAAAGAAGTATCAGAATAAATCTATGGTCGATTTGGTCTGAGCAAGAAAATGTCTACTGGAAGAAGTATCAGAATAAATATATGGTCGATTTAATCTGAGCCAGAAGATGTCTTTGTCTGTCTTTAACTGGGAGAAGTATCATAATGAATCTATGGTCGATTTAATCTGAGCCAGAAAAATTCTACTGGAAAAAGTATCAGAGTACATCCATGGTCGATTTAATATGATCCAGAAGATGTCTTTGTCATTCTTTAACTGGGAGAAGTATCAGAATAAATCTATGGTCGATTTTAATCTGAGCCAGAAAAAGTCTACTGGAAGAAGTATCAGAGTAAATCCATGGTCGATTTAATCATAGCTAGAAGATGTCTTTGTTTGTCTTTAATTGGGAGAAGTATTAGAATAAATCTATGGTAAATTTAATTTGAGCCAGAAAAAGTCTAATGGAAGAAGTATTCGAGTAAATCCATGGTCGATTTAACCTGAGCCAGAAGATGTATTTGCTTGTCTTTAACTGGGAGAAGTATCTAAATAAATCTATGGTCGATTTAATATGAGCCAGAAAAAGTCTACTGGAAGAAGTGTGTGAGTAAATCAATAGTTTATTTAATCTAAGCCAGAAGATGTCTTTGAAAATGACCCTTTGAGGAAATTGCTGAAATGGCCCTTTGTCAGATGTAGCCTTGGGGAAGACTGTCGGGTCATATAAGTAGTTGATGATGTTTATCTGTTGATTGATCTTTCCAGAAAAGGTAAAGAGTTAGTTGTATGCAATGTCATGATGTATGAAATTCATTGCGTAATGATGTTCTCAAAATAAATGAGATTGTGTTATATGCATTTCGTATGCATATGCCATGACATTGGTAAATGATGTATGAATGTGAAATGTTGTTGGAAATGTATCAACAGTTCCGTATGATTCCTTTCCAGGAAAAATGAATCCTTGATTGGTACCGGGGATGAAGAATATGTGTAATCTTTAACCTTGTCTAGAATGCTTCAGCTGGGGGTTCCTGCTTGTTGTTTGAGAAAACTCCACTAGGGAATGTTGACTTCTGTTTGAGGAGAAAAGTTTAGGAAAATTAGTCATTCATCGCTCTACTAGGGATTTTAATTCTTATATATACTAACTGGGGATAAAAGAGATTGATAACCTTTCGACTCGTCTGGGGAGTTTAACTCTTATATACCTTGACTTGGGATAAAAGAGATGGATAACCTTCTGACTCATCCGGGGAATTTAATTCTTATATACCTTGACTAGGGATAAAAGAGATGGATAATCTTCCGACTCATCTGGGGAGGACAAAGTTGACCGATATCTGGTCCGATTCCAGGTTTCATAGCAATTCTCTAGGGATAGTGGCGACTTCACTGGGAGAGGAATTTTGTCGGTGATTCGTAATCATATGAGGAATAGACTCAAGCTGGGTAGACTGTAATCTGTTAGGGAAATAAACCCTGTTGATGGAGAAATATTCTCCTGAGGAAACAGGCTCTGTTGGAGAGAAGAAATATGTAGGGGGGTTTACAGTTTTGGAGGAATAAACTCAACTGGGGAAGAGAACTTCCATGAACTATACTGATTGGAACTTCTTAGGTTGGGGATATTGCTGAGAAAAAGATCATATTCTTTTATCCGCTGGGGGATATGTCAGGGAATTGCGGGGAATGTATCTTCATTGAAAATGAATTTATGAAGATTCCTCTATGGGGATAATCTCATGGAAGTGGTTGTGGGGATTTGTGGATGGCTTGAACGGAATCCCAACTCTTAGAGTCTTGAGTAAATGCTTATTCATGTTCTTATGCATATATTTGTTAACATTTAATCATGTTCATATGCATATGTTCATTCAATTTTAGTCATTGGACGTTTTTTGCACACAAAACAGAAAAAACAAAAAGTTTGAATTTTAGGGCGTATTTGTATTGATAGTTTGCCCATGAACAGACTATTTTGTATAAAGAGACATAAATCCTAGTAAGAGGAAATTGTCTTGAAATTAAAAGAGTACAAAGTGAAAATAAAACATATAGCTATGTGGAAATGATCTCGTTGGGTTCCAACTCCACTATTGCCCCTATGTCTTCGAACATCTCATCCCTTGCTGTCGGAAGAATTTGATTGAATTAAACTTTACCATTTGAAATTTTGACTTTGGTAATAAAGCTTACATTAATTGCTCCAATGGTACATAATCTTACGCTTTTAATCCCTAACTTTTTCCTGGACCTCTCTTTCGGGTTTTTAGTCCACCAGGATACCCTTTCTTGCCCAAACAACCTTTTTAGGTTTTTGACTTATCGGGTGTACAATCTTTTATATATATATCCCTAATTTTTGCCCGGACCCTTTTGGTTCATCGGGATGCCCTTATTTTTTCCTAGGCCAGTCAACCTAACGGGTCATTTTCATGCGTAGTATCTTTTGACTATGTCTGTATTCACATGGTGCGGGAAATCTTCATCGTCCATGGTGGTTAGTATCATAGCATAGCCCGAAAATACTTTCTTGACTACAAATAACCCTTCGTAGGTGGGAGTCCACTTGCCCTAGGATCACCTTGCGGTAAAATGATGCGTTTTATTATCAAGTCATCAGCCTGATACACCTAATGCTTGATTTTTTTGTTGAATTCTTTGATCATACGTTTCTGATACATCTGACCATGACAGACAACTGCAAGCCTCTTTTCGTCAATCAGATTCAACTGGTCTAGCATGGTTCGAATCCACTCGTCTTCGTCTAAGTCTGCATCTTTCATAATCCTCAGAGATGGAATTTGAATCTCGACAGGTAAGACAACTTCCATGCCATAGACCAGAGAGAATGGGGTTTCCCCAGTTGATGTTCGCGCTGAAGTGTGATATCCATGAAGAGAAAATGGTAACATCTCGTGCCAGTCTTTGTAAGTCACAACCATCTTCTGCATGATCTTCTTAATATTCTTGTTGGCGGCTTCCGCTGCGCCATTCATCTTTGGTCGACACGGAGAAGAGTTGTGGTGCTTGATCTTGAACTGTATGCAGAGTTCAGTGATTATAGTGTTGTTGAAGTTGGTACCATTGTCTGTGATGATTCTCTCGGGGATGCCATACCGACAGATAAGGTTATGTTTTATGAACTGGGCGACCATATTCTCGGTAACGGAAGCGAACGAGGCTACTTTAACCCATTTTATGAAGTAGTCAATGGCGACGAGAATGAAGCAGTGTATGTTAGAAGCAGTAGGCTTGATTTTTCTAATCATATCAATGCCCCACATTACAAATGGCCAAGGAGCAGTCAAAAATTCAGAGGAACCGGAGGCACATGAACTTTATCAGCATAGATCTGGCACTTATGACCAGTCCTCGAGTGATGGTGACAGTCGGTTTCCATGGTCGACCAATAGTAAATTGCTCTCAAGATTTTCTTAGCCATAGTATATCCACTGGAATGAGTACCAAAGATGTCTTCCTGCATATCTTCCATAATTTTCTCTGGTTCCTTCTTGTCTGCACAGCGAAGCAAAGTTGAATCATGATTACGCTTGTACCAAATTCCATTGCTCAAGAAGAACTTAGTCGAGAACGTCTGTTGTAATTTCGTTTCATTGATTGATTCCCCTTCATGGTATTCTTGAGCTTCAAGGTACCTTTTCACTTCATGAAACTAAGGTTTTTCTTCTACTCCATCAGTATTAATTTTGTAGCAATGTATTGGTTCATCGAATCTTTCAATGGTAATTATGGGAGCCTCGTTATCTCATCTGACGTTGAACATGGATGACATGGTAGCTAATGCGTCTGCCAACTGATTCTCTTCTCTTGGGATATGCTCAAAAGTAATATCTTCAAAGTACGGAATCAAGGTTAGCACATGTTCTCGTAAGGGATAATATTTGAATGCTTTGTATCACATTCTCCCTTGACCTGACTGATTACCGAGGCTGAATCCCCATATACACTCAAGAATTTGATTCTCAGGTCAATAGCAGCTTTAACACCCAAGATGCACGCTTCATATTCAGACATATTATTGTTGCAGTCAAAGTAAAGTCTGGAAGTGAAGGGTGTATGGCAACCTTGAGGAGAGATAATTACAGCATTGATCTCGTTTCCAAATTTGATAGAAGCTCCATCAAAAACCATAGTCCATTGGTATCCTAGCTCAGGTCCTTCATACAGTCCAGGTTCTTTATAATCTGTAATTAGCATGATGTTCTCATTCGGGAATTCGAAGTTCATAGCCTGATAGTTGTCTACAGCTTGATGCACCAAATGGTCTTCCAGCACATTTCCTTTGATTGCTTTTTGAGTGGTGTACTGAATGCCGTATTCTATTAAGACCATTTTCCGTCGGGCTATTCTTCCGGAGAGGGCTGGCTTCTCAAATATGTTATTTCTTTCCAGCAACAACATATTTTCGAATAATCGGCGCAAACACACGACCACTACGGGTCACCCTGCTATTATAAGATATATTCCCAACATTTGGCATTAGCTAGATGGGAACCTCCACCCCATCTTCTAAGATTGCAGCGTTGTATTTGTATGGCACAGCCTTATTTGATTTATAGGGAACAGTACCTGGCAGACTAATTACCAATGGGGTAACAACTGGTTTGCTACGGTACTCCACCTCAAGATGAGCGGGCGCACCAAAACAAGGTACAATGACGTTTACACTTTCCTCAACACAATCATCCCTCAAAAGGTCATTTCCGGCAAACAAATCTTCGCCTGAAGAGAAATACTCATTCGCAGAGGCATACTCTTCCTCTGACTCTTCTTTCATCAAGCAAACTTCAACCATATCAATCTCGTGATAGTCATCTCTCTATCCTGTGATCTTAATAGTCCCATTGTCTAACAGCAATTGAACACCCTTCCTCATAATATAACATCCTCGGGGGTCTTGACAGCAAACTAAGCAAGACCCGTATTGGTGTTCCACCTGTCCAGCAGTACGGCAGAAAGTGGCATGCAACTGTATGAGATCTTCATTCAAATGTTCTACTTCAAAAATTCTGAATTCACCCGGACATCCAGAAACCATATTCACTTCCTCCTCATATTCTGCGCTAGGCCTGATTATATGGATTAAACCTTCATCCATCATCTCATGTAAGTCAGCCTTTATCTTCTCGCAACCCTGGATGTTTGTACTGCAAACAGCACAACCGATGTGGTCGTGCGTATAATAACTTAATTCACATAGGTTTGCATGAATCTTTACCAAATCCCCTCTAACCAGATCAATATCAAAAATTCGGAAGTCACCTGGACAACCGGCCACCATATTCACAATACTCGCTCCTCCGTGCTTGGGGAGAGGATTGTCTTTCACGTTAGGTCCCATGTCTTTAAAAGATAAAATTCCAGACTTCACCAACCTTTGCACTTCAGTCCTCAAAGGATAACAATTTTAAACACTATGCATTGGTGCTCCCTGATGAAAGGCGCACGTCTGGTCTGCTTTGTAATACCAAAGCAATGGTGATGGTACTGCTGGAGGTGGTCGTGTCTGGACCAACTTCTTCTGAATCAATGCTGGTAGTAGCTCTGCATAACTCATGGGAATAGGGTCATAGTTATCCCTTCTCTGACTATTCCCTTGGTTCCCCTGCTGGGATTGTCTTTGATAAGCAACGGTAGTTGGAGCGGAATTCATAATAAGAGTCACTGAAGAAACTTGTTGGTGACGCTGAAAATTCCTTCTAGGAGCATTCACTCTCCTCTCTTTATGACAGCATTGGTATCCCCTTCTTTCTTCTTTGTAAACCCATAAGCTGGTGTCTTCACACCTCCAGATCCTTCACCCTTTGTCAAACGAACTTCTCTTACTGCCTCTTCTAGGCGGACACCCATTCCTACCATCTCTGTAAAATCACTTGGGGTACTTGCTACCATTATTTCGTAGTAGAAAGCGCCTAGCGTCTTCAGAAAAATTTTAGTCATTTCTTTCTCCTCCATGGGAGGAATCACTTGTGCAGCCACTTAGCGCCATCTCTGTGCATACTCTTTGAACGATTCTCTGTCTTTCTGAACCATGGCCCTAAGCTGGTCACGATCGGGTGCCATGTTCACATTGTATTTGTATTGTTTTATGAATACTTCTCCCAAATCATTAAAGGTATGGATGTTGGCACTGTCTAAACTCGTGTACCATTTCAACATTGCGCCGGTCAGACTATCTTGGAAAAAGTGAATCAGCAGACGCTGATCATCAGTGTGGGTTGACATTCTCCTTACATACATCACCAATTGAGCACGAGGGCAAGTGTTGCCCTTGTACTTCTCAAACTCAGGGACCTTGAACTTAGCAGGCACTTTAACATTCAGAACTAAACACAGCTCATTCACATTCTGCCCAAATAACTCTTTTCCCCTAAGAGCCTTCATCTCTCATTGCATTCTTTCAATCTGCTCTTGGAAATTATCCATTCTATCATAAAGACCCAAATCTTCACTCGGCGGAGGGAAAGGACGACACACATCTTCAAACGCAACCAAATTCACCGAAGAAGGTTCAGCAGGAGAAACACGCACCAAAGGAGGTGCGGAAGTAACAACATTTGGAACCACTGGAGCATCTTGGGGGCCAAAATTCAAACCTTCAGGTGCAAAACTCTCCGGCATTCCCCACAGATAACCCTGAGGCATACGGTTCTGAACAATAGTCGGAGTCGCGGATACAAGAACAGCATGAACTTCAGCATTTGCCCTTGTTGGTTGAGGTTGAACACTCGGTGGGTGATTCTTAGAAACCCCCAGAGCTTCCATCAGAGTAGTCAAATTGGCCAAGCCAGCCTTCAAAGTAGAAACTTCTTCATGTAGCTCGCGATTCTCCTGTTTTAAATTATCCATCTTCTTTTCGAAGTTAGCCCGAGTGTTGTAGTGATGAGTCAGCTTGCTGAACAAAGTAAAGAAGATGGGTAAGGCACCTAGATATACATAATAAATGCAAGAAATATGTGCAATATGATGCATGATGTCCAATGCATATGATTATTTTTACTTTATCGTTTAATATTTCAAGGGATTTAAGATTTATAGACATATTGAAAACATCAAAATAATAACACATTTGAAATACTGAAATTTTTTATTATAATAACTTCAAAATAAGTTACAAGTTTCAATGATCCCAAGTACAAGATGAAAATACAATCTAAAAATCCTGAGAAAAAGAAATTGATAGAGATCAATCTGTACACTGGCGCTTCCCTGTGAGCCTGGCAATCTGAGCCCTCAACCTCTGGTTTTCTTCCACCTGTCTGATGGTAACCTCCTTCCAATCATCTGAAGCAGGAAGTGTGTAATCAGCACCTGTTTGAGGCTTAGGAAAAAATTAATCCCCTCGCCTCTCCATAGACTCCACCGCTCGACCTTCAAGGATCTCGATCAAATCATATTTCTCCTTCAAGTCTGCCTTGTAGGAACTCTTTAAAGTCTGGAACTTGTTCTTCCAAGCATCCCTTTCCTGTTGCATCCTGACCAAAGCAAGTTGCAACTCTTTTAGATCGTCTAATAAAGGAGGAGTGGTCTTAACAAACAGATTAGGCATGGGTGTCTCCCGAGTATACGGAATTTTCAACTGGATGGCTCTCGATCGGATCCACTGAAGATATGGCTCCAAAGAAACAACACCTCTAGGTCCCAAATCCTTCCTACTCTTCTTATGAATGTGACTCCAGGCCTTTGCAATATGTTCCCTATATTCCCTGTGGTCTTCTCCCTCCTTCAGAAAGAAACTACTCAAATGAATATTGTTCGGTTTATCCCTCATCGGATATCCAAGCTGTCGTCGTGCAAGAACAGGGTTATAGTTAATTCCTCCCTTTGTACCAAGAAGAGGTACATTGGGGAAACTATCACAACTGTCAATAATCTCCACATCCTCATAAGCTCGATGATACCAATCAATATCCGAGTGAGTAAGTGCCATGATTTTAGGAGCCCAACAAGGCTCCTTCTTTACATCCCAAAAAGCATCAGACTGAGGCGTGTGGGAGATGAACCATCGGTACAACAAAGGCGTGCAACAGATAATCATTCCCCCATGATAGGAGCTCCGAAGATGAACAGAGTAATAAACCTCGCCCAACAGTGTAGGAACTGGGTTTCCAATCATGAAAATTCTGATAGCGTTAATGTCGACAAACTTGTCAACATTAGGAAATAAGAATAATCCATAATCAAGTAAAGCAAAGATGGCCTCAAAAGCAACCGTACTCTTCATCCTGGAAAAGTAACGAGCTTTCTCCAATAAGAATTGAGCTGGTAATCCTCTAATCCCTCCTTTAGTAGTCATATGGGCTTTCACCTTAGACTTCCCCAGATGAATCAAAGCAGCAATCTCATGTTGTTTTGGCTCACCCTCCAAACCAGTAAAAGGAATAAGATCGGTAACGGGTAAATCCAATAGATGAGAATACTCCTCCAGTGTAGGCATCAGCTGATAATCGGGAAAAGTAAAGCAGTGATACACTAGATCATAAAATTGGACCAAGGTCGAGAGAATACCCTCCTTCATTTTCAGCTTCATGAGAGGAATAATGGATCCATACTTCTTGCGAAAGTCTGCAGGACACTCAATCTCTGGAATTAGACTGATCATCTCATCTATCTTGGGATCCTTGAAACTATATTTCCCGGCCTTTCTCTTTCCAGAATCCATGGTTAAAAGTACCTAAGATATTCACAAATAGTCAACCTTTGAATCCCTTGAAATATTACTTTCTTCAAAAGATGCTTATGAGTGCATGGATGCATGATGCAACAATCACACACATATAGGGTTCATAGGTTCAACGTCACGAGCATGAGGTCAAAGGTACTAACCATAAGGTGTTGGTCTAACAGTTATCACCTGCCGAACAAGGTTCTAGAGGTTCCCATAGTCTATATCCTTCCTTCGGATATTACCCACTTCCTGATTAACTCGGTAATTAGTAATATTCTCAAGAAAGATTCGTTTGAGTGTAGTATCGCGTGACAAATATTTCCGGATTACTCCGTCATAGCTTCTGCACTACAGCTAAAAGGCCGAGATGGGTTTGGTATTCTACGGTCCTCAGTTTCAGCAGGCTCCCAGGTTGAAAGCAGTACGTCTTCTTGATTACTCGGTAAATGACACTTCAGTCAAAGGGGCCTCCACTGAGTGGGGGATCTCATGTCTCCTTTTTTGGGATTACTCCCTCAAAGTTAATATGACTATACCGCCCATCCTATCTTAAAGTTTTCCCAAGTCCGGGTATAGGACTTATGAGTAATCACCAAGCACCCTGAAAACCAAGAAAATCGAAACAAGCATATATATAAAATATAACACATAAACAACAATAGCACATATACAGATAATAAACAAAGATAGGCTTAACCCACTTAGGGATGGACCAGCAAGGGGTCAATCTTTCCCCAGTGAAGTCGCCATTTTTCTGTAGCGGTAGAAATGTTCAAGACTAAGCCATTGGATTGACTAAACTTTATACAAATCAAAATAAAAATCGCCACCATGCTTTATTGTTTCCAAAGGAATGGGAAAAGAGCGAATAACCCAAAAAGGGGGAAGATTCAAGGTAAGGGGGTTGGTTATGCAAAGGGAAGGTATTAGAACCCTAAACATCTACGATACTCCGTAGGAACCTTTTTGTAAAATTTGTATAGTTTGGCTATAAAAATGTGTTGTATATAAAATGGATGGTGGAGGTGAGAAAAGAAATATATTTTTTTATGATTTTTGCACCCGCCGCAGTTGTGAACCTTTAGTGCCTACGTACCACCTTTCATGCAATAGGCGATCAGGGTACACGTAGTTCCTCTTTTGAAAATTTGAAACATAAGTGTGTTGGTTATTTTTAAGAGATAAGACATCATCGTCATTGTCCGTGTGGAAAACATACTTACTACCCACCATCATGAGAAAGGATAATTTGCATCATCTCAAAGTGGAGGATATTTCTTGTATTTTAAAATCAACAATGCCTCACTCAACACCCAATTGGAAAATATCTCTCTTCACTACATATTGTAGAAGTATAGTTGTTTGCATCACTACAAGGATTGACAAGAGCCTAATCTTTTGAGAAAAGTTTAAGAGTAAAAGCCAAAGTGGCAAAATGGTTTGAAAGGAGATTGGTTGACTTTTAGTCTTCTCATAAAAAAAGTGTCAAAGTATTATTAAATTGATTGGGGTTTATTTATGAAAATGTTTGAAAATGCATGGACATAAGTCCAAGTTTATTATGAAAATGATTCAAGTTTAGAAATCAGAAGAGTTTTCAAAAAAGGGAGGGAGAAGATTTTTAAATTAAAGAAGATGGGAGGAGAAAAAGGGGATATCCTAAAGCATAAGGTAAAAGCTAAGGATAAGAACTATCTAACCAACAAGAAGTTAAAACTTGACATTATGAGTCAAGATAGAATTCTAATTCTTTGGATTGAAACCAAGCAAGCAAAGATACTAGACCTCTTCAAATGTATTAAGTCTTCACAAAAATTGGGCAGAGTAACGGCTGTATACGGGTGAATTCTAGATTACAATCAAAGGATGCAATCATAAAAACCTGCACAAAAAAAAAAAACAAGCAACCCAATGTCTTGAGGTAAACCTTAAGGGCTCCAGAAAAAATAATCAGATAAGATCACAAGGTCTCCAAGATAGGCCAGGGTTTCTAATCCTAAGTCCAAAAAAGGTCCACTGCTCTATAATGCCAAAGACAGTAATCAAATAGTCCAAGTAACATTAAGAGTTTTTTACGGTTTAAGTTGGTTATTAAGTATCTTAGGAAAAGGAAAAAAGAAGAGCTCAAGTGAGCAAAGTAAAAATGACAAGAAAATAAATGCTCAAATGAGCAAAGATGAAAATGGCAAGAAATGTAAAATGCTAAAAATAAATAGTACATAAAGCATAAAAAGAATAAAGCATAAAATAAACAAGTCAATAATTAGTGGTTAGTTGGATGACCATCTTGAAACTTGCATTTGGAACTCATTAGAGGATTGGTAGAACCAAAGCCTCCACACAACAAGTTGCATTTTCTTTTTGTCAAGTATATCATCCATTTGAAATTCTCACAAGTACCATTTAATGATCAACGATGTTTAAGTGATCCGTGTTGACCAAAGGTGTTGTAGATCCATTAGAGGATTGGTATAACCAAAGCCTCCACATAATGAATCTCAAGGTTATTGGATCAAAGAGATCAAATTAACATACTTGGGCTTACAATCATAAATTTGGGCCACAAATGATCATTTATTCGAATCGGGACAAAATTTAGCGCTATGTTAAGCAATTGTAAGTGGACTTATATAGAAGTTGCACCTATTTTGAGGCCGGTCAATAGCAATCTATGCACCATTTGTTTTGAGACATGATATAGAGATCATGCTCCAACAACATTTAGTGCAATGAGAAAGGGATGAGATGAAGAGGAATTAGGGTAAAAAGAAAAACCACATTTGAATTAATATTTAATCAAACTATTATTAAAATCATTCATCCATCTTTTGTGTAGTTAAACTCAACACCATGGATTCAATGATGTTAATAAAGCCATGAATAAAAAATCAACCCAAGAGAGCCAGAATATATTCACAAAAATAATAATATATTTAATATATGCATTAAAGGGTTTAAAAAATGGAAAAATAATAAGGAAAATGTCAATTATATTCAAATTAATCAAGGAATGAAAGATAAGACCACAGAAAAATCAGAAAAGAGGTCAAGTAATTATACAAATTTTTTGGGAATTTTTAAAAGTCAGAAACTATTTTTTAAAATTAAAATAAATGGGTAAATTAAACAAAAATAATAAAAAATAGTAAATTCAGAAACAAAAATTAAAATAAGATCACCAATATTTGTCACAATATCATTGAATCATTCCATAATTTTTTCAGAATTTAAAAATGTGTAAAAGTATTTTTAAACATTTTAAATAAATAAAATAAGTGTAAAATTCATAAAAAATACCAAAACACAAAATTAAATTGTGAAAAAATGAAAATCAGAAAGAGAATAATCAAAAATATTTTTCATAATTTTTTTGGATTTTTTGGACTAAAAATGAATTTTCTATGATTTTTTGAAATTTAAAACAATTCAAATATAAAAATCAAAAAAATAAAATAAAAGAAAAAGATGTGGACCATTGGATGAGAGTCAAAATGCGTTAGTAATCAAATCCAAAGGATGTGGCGCGCTGTGCATATCATGGTCTTTAGTGAATAATGTACAAAATCATTAATAAATCAGATTTTTGAAAAAAAACAAATGGCACACTTTCATTGGTTAGAAGGTGACACGTTGGTAATCTTCAACGTCCAGCCCTCATGAATTGCAGGTCTCTCCATCTGTAAAATCAGAAGCTCAGACTTATGCCATTCGCTTCGTCTCTTCAAGACGAAGACAACCATACCCTCGCGCCATATTTATATAAACTATAACTCAAGCAATTTGGAAAGAATGTTTTGAAAAGGGATTTGAAAATTCATGGTCAAAACGTGCTCCAGATAAAAGTAAGTGTTGCGACTAGAATCAGGGCAATGAGAGCAACACAATGATACTAATGTCTTGAAGAATTGATGATGGAATCTACCTATTTAAGTTGAGTTGCAAAGCTCTGAAACTGGACTTCTATCGAGCAATATAGAACACGATTCTTGAATGTGATTATATGGTTAGCTTCTGGGAAGATCAAGGAAGGTGAATTGATGAAAAAAATGGATTGAAAAAGACTTGAGAATAGGATTCGAAGTAGCTGAATTCTGAGTTGTGAAGCAAGTTTGGCAGGGTGATTCTGGCTATAAGCTTGGAAAATTGAATGGGGGATGACCCTCTATTTATAGGGAATCAAATGGGATGCTCAAGCGTGTGGAATGATGCAAATTGGAGGGAAATCGTGTGAACCTGATGCACGAGCAAAGTGTGATTTGATTTGCATCAAAACTCATCTAATCCTTGCGTTTTAAGGCTCTAATCCACTTTGGCAACTTGGTTAAACATGTTTAGATCATAAACACGTGCTAATTTGATGTTTAAAGGCCAAAACATGGATTTCAAATTCTGACTTATGGAGAAACTTCAGTTCTAAGTTATCAAGTTCAATCCAATGGCATTTCCACCTCAGGGAGTCTTAGGGAAAAATTCTTGATGCTTTGGAAAGATGAGGTAACAAGCTTTGCAATGGAAAAATAATGGAATCAAATGGAGACTTGAGCTGAAAATTACATGGAGTCAAAGTTGAAGAGAAAGAGTTGACTTTCCATACTTAGAAATATTTCAAATTCTTCTTTAAAAATGACCTATAATCTCTTGCATCCAAACATGGCCTTCCACTTAGAATTTGTTCTTGACCAAAAAAGATGTAGTGAAGTAGATATCTTGAATGATATTTTGAAATTTGAACCACTAAAAATGTCCAAAAATTGAGCAAGTTATGACTTGTTGAAGTTGGCCAAAAATCATGAAATGACCTATAATCTTTGGCATTCTTAAGGAAACTTCCATCCATTTTCTCACTTTTCTCATAAAACGAGGCATGAAGTACACATCCTTAAGATCATCATGGAAAATGAATGGGCTCAAGGTGATAAAAATTTACCAAGTTATGACCATTTGAAGTAACATATGGAAAATTGGGGATTCATCTGGATGACTTGTAATATTTCTTCTTCACCAAGTTCCTTCAACATGAAAACTCCTTGGAACTTTTTAAGTGATTTATTGGTAACTCATTGAAGAGAAGAATGTTTTTGGAATCACTCAAAAATACCACAAGATGAGCAAGATATGCCCCCTTTGAACTCCAAAACCCTAGTCTCTAGATTAAGAGGATGCTTGGTCGAACTTTACCAAGTTTGAACAAACTTGTTGTGCCAATATTCTTCCTTTGTGAATAGAAATTGTTGAGGATGATGAGGAGGACCTATGGCCACTAAAACCAATTTCATACCAACTTAAAAACAACTTTAATGGTGAGGTTTGAATCTCTCAAGCTTTTGACTAGGGCATGGAAATAAACTCATGAACCCATGAAGCAACTTGCTAAACCTCATTGCCTTGACCTACATTATCAACAAGTAAGACAAACCAATATTGCATTTTGTTAATTATAGAGAAAAATCAAAGTACAATATCTATGATCACAAAAGCAAACAAGTCAAGGTGCTTGGTAACTCCTCAAAGAGCAAAGCTAAAGATAGGGAGAAGAACCAAAATCCCTAATGTGATTTTGTGGTGATTGAAACAATATGGTATGATGAAGGGATCTTAGGGGCAAAAATTGGGGTACAACAGCTGCCCTTATTTAAGTTTCTTCTATCCGGAGATACGAAGGTTAAAATCTTCGTTTCGACATGATCGAAGACACTTAAATATAAAACAAACCCTGTTTTTGGCCCTAAGATGCCATGCAAATGTTTATGCATATGTATGCATATGAATGGAATAGAGGAGACGCAAAGTAGCATTGGGGAGGTAACACAAAATGCAGAAGCAAAAGAGCAATCGCACCAGGAAAATAAATCACTGGTAAACCATGAGAAAAGAATCAGAAAGAAGGATAACAAGCATCGGCGTTCACTGAATATATCATACCACCGCCGTTCACTGATGATGAACTATCAACGTTCACTGAAGATAGCAAAAAGATAAGAAACACTGACGTTCACTACCGATGTACTACCAACGTTCACTAAAGGTAGAAAGAGAAAAATATATCATATCACCGCCGTTCACTGATGATGAACTATCAACGTTCACTAAAGATAGCAAAAAGATAACAAACATCGACGTTCACTGCCGATGTACTACCAATGTTCACTGAAGGTAGAAAGAGAAAAATATATCATATCACCTCCGTTCACTGACGATGAACTATCAACATTCACTAAAGATAGCAAAAAGATAAGAAACATCGATGTTCACTACTGATGTACTATCAACATTCACTGAAGGTAGAAAGAGAAAAATATATCATATCACTGTCGTTCGCTGATGATGAACTATCAACGTTCACTGAAGATAGCAAAAAGATAACAAACATCGACGTTCACTGCCGATGTACTACCAACATTCACTGAAGGTAGAAAGATAAAAATATATCATATCACCGCCATTCACTAATGATGAACTATCAACGTTCACTGAAGATAGCAAAAAGATAACAAACACCGATGTTCATTGTCGATGTACTACCAACATTCACTGAAGGTAGAAAGAGAAAAATATCATACCACCTCCGTTCACTGACGATGAACTATCAACGTTCACTGAAGATAGCAAAATGATAACAAACACACACGTTCACTGCCGATGTACTACCAACGTTCACTGAAGGTAGAAAGAGAAAAATATACCATATTACAGCCGTTCACTGACGATGAACTATCAACATTCACTGAAGATAGCAAAAAGATAACAAACACCAACGTTCACTGTCGATGTACTACCAACCTTCACTGAAGGTAGAAAGAGAAAAATATATCATATCACCGCCGTTCACTGACGATGAACTATCAACATTCACTGAAGATAACAAAAAGATAACAAACACCGACATTCACTGCCGATGTACTACCAATGTTCACTGAAGGTAGAAAGAGAAAAATATATCATATCACTGCCGTTCACTAACGATGAACTATCAACGTTCATTGAAGATAGCCAAAAGATAACAAACACCGGCGTTCACTGCCGATGTACTACCAACATTCACTGAAGGTAAAAAGATAAAAATATATCATATCACTGCCGTTCACTGACGATGAACTATCAACGTTCGCTGAAGATAGCAAAAAGATAAGAAACACCGACGTTCACTGCCGATATACTACCAACGTTCATTGAAGGTAGAAAGAGAAAAATATCATACCACCGCCGCTCACTGAAGATGAACTATCTACGTTCACTGAAGATAGCAAAAAGATAACAAACACTGACGTTCACTGCTGATGTACTACCAACATTCACTGAAGGTAGAAAGAGAAAAATATATCATATCACCGCCGTTCACTGATGATGAACTATCAACGTCCACTGAAGATAGAAAAAAGATAACAAACACCAACGTTCACTACCGATGTACTACCAACGTTCACTGAAGGTAGAAAGAGAAAAATATATCATATCACCGCTGTTCACTGACGATGAACTATCTACTTTCACTGAAGATAGCAAAAAGATAACAAACACCGATGTTCACTGCCGATGTACTACCAACGTTCATTGAAGGTAGAAAGAGAAACATATATCAAGTTTTCCCAGAATTCTGGTGTTCTGTCAAGAACGGGTCTCAACTTCTTCTTTAACCAATGAGGTCTGCCTGGAAAGGGTAATATGTAACTTGTCTCAAATAAAGAGACTTCCACTTATTGTCAAAGGGGAAATGCAAAGAGAAATGACTTTCTAGGGATAGAAATATGACTTCCCAGAGAAATTCCATGATATTCCCACTGAGGAGATAAAGTCTTGTGCAAAATAAATGCACAAACAAAACCTCAAATTTTTCAGAAATCCATAATAAATGATATCGTCATACAACCACAAATCCAATTCAGAAATATACCAGAGCAAGACGGCCGAAGCAGATTCATCCTTTGAGAAATAAACTCAAGAGGGAAGACCAAATTCAACTAAGCAAAGAGCGTTGCAGGAAAGGTCAAAACACAATGTCAATGAATGATGATTTTAGCAATGCATGATGTATGAATTTATGAATGCTATTGTGAATATGCTGATAAAAAGGATACATAATCAGTGCAGACAAACGAAACCGCCTTAGTTACTAACAAAATTGGGCTAAGCTTCAACCAGAAAGATCAATCCAGGAAAGGTAAAAGCGAATGCAGAAACCAAGCCTAATACATTAACTTCACTGAGGAGAAACATAATCCAAATGTAGCTTAAATCAAACAGACACTGGTATAGAACATCCTGCTTCTAGTTTCATCAGAGAAAAAGTTTTCCAAAAGCAACATACCTATTAGAGATTGCAAGACCAACCTCAAATAAAGCAGACTGACGCCGAAACAACCAAGTTTCACTGGGGGGATTCAAGCCTACCTCCCTAGAGAAAAAACTGTGGACTGACACTTTACACGAATACTCATTCCAACAAGAGATGCCCTGGGATAACCTTCCCGAGAAATCAAGAAGTCAACACTAGTGTCGATACTATAAAAAGAGCGATATCTCAGCACACCAAAGGAATAAAACATTTCATCATATGAGGGAAGACTTTGCTTGTGAAACTAGGACGGAGGCTTCTAACCATGCAAACCCAAAATCAAAAGTGAATCAAGACTTGACTGGGGATAATGGGATCACCAACCCAATATTGTACCTTGTACCCACAGATATCGTCTTTAACTATCTGAGGAACACACAAAGATTGCGCACACCAGCAAAATGACCTGAGAAAACCTTCATGAAGGGAGTAAATCTTCTTAAAACAAACGGATTTTGTTCATTCTTGGGATCACCATTTTTGTTGTCATTGTTTCAACACAAATCCCAAAGTAAATTGAATTGTAAAGATCTCTTCTCTTTTTTTTGAAAATTCAATTTTTATTTTTAATCTCTTTGCTTTAACAGTTATTATCAGTAATAAATGAAGTCTTTGTGAGCTAAATAAAAATAAGAACACAAGGAATTGGGCAAAAGCTCTAATTTCATTAATAGAATGGTAGTCTGCGAATGGCGAGACTCCATGGATGATTACAAAGTTAGAGAAATGGTATACATAATGGAAAAGATACATTGAGATGCAATGACCGCTATCCCCCCTAGCAACTTTTGAAATCCTGAGCAGCAGCTTTCGTTGAAGTATGGTGAGGATCCGAGAAGATTGTTGCTTCGATGATCAAGTTTTGTCTGACGTAGTTACTTGCTAAGAAAATCCCTGACTTTTTCCTAAGTTGCCCTTGCGAGTTTTCAACTTAGCGGGAAATTTATTCTGTTTATGTCTCTAATTTTTGCCTAGACCGTCCTTTCGGGTTTTCGGCCTACCAAGACGCTCCTTTTTTCCTAAGTCGCCCTTTCGGGTTTTCAACTTAGCGAGTTGTTCATTTATTTCTTTAGGCGAAGTATTTCTTGACTGCGTCAACATTCATGGGACGTGGGAACTCCTCGCCATCCATAGTTTCAAGAATTAGTGCACCACCAGAGAAGGCTTTCTTGAAAACATACGGGCCTTTAAAATTAGGAGTCCACTTGCCCTTAGAATCAGCATTGAAAGACATGATCTTCCTGAGCACAAGGTCGCCTTCTCTGAATTCACGAGGTTTGACCTTTTTATCAAATGCTTTCTTCATTCTTTTCTGATATAACTGCCCATGACGCAAAGCTGTCATTCTCTTCTCTTCAATCAAATTCAATTGGTCAAACCTATTCTGAACCCATTCAGCCTCTTACAATTGGGCTTCCATTATCACACGCAGCGAGGGAATCTCTACCTCGACAGGGAGTACAACTTCGATTCCATACACTAGGGAAAACGGGGTTGCTCCTGTTGAAGTGCGAACAGATGTTCGATATCCATGCAAAGAAAAAGGGATCATTTCATGCCAATCCTTATAAGTGACAACCATTTTCTAGATAATTCTCTTGATATTCTTATTAGCAGCTTCAACAGCCCCATTCATCTTTGGCCTGTATGGAGATTAATTATGATGGACAATCTTGAATTCTTCACACAGTTCTATCATCATCTTGTTGTTCAAATTTGAGCCATTGTCAGTGATGATTCTTCTTGGAACACCATAGCGGCATATAAGATTGTTTTTGATAAAAAGCACAACCACCTTTTGGTAACATTGGCATATGAAACTGCCTCTACCCATTTGGTAAAGTAGTCGATTTCTACCAAGATGAAACGGTGTCCATTCGAAGCCTTGAGTTCTATCATACCGATCATGTCAATACCCCACATAGAGAAAGGCCATGGGGAGGAAATCACATTGAGAAGTGTCAGAGGCACATGGATCTTATCTGCATAAATCTGGAATTTATGGCACTTCTTTTCAAATTTGTAACAATCGGATTCCATTGTTAACCAATAATATCATGCCCTTAGCATCTTTTTAGCCATTGAATGCCCATTAGCATGAGTGCCAAATGAACCTTCATGAATCTCATGCATCAATATGTCTGCTTCGTGTCTATCCACACATCTGAGCAAGACCATGTCAAAATTTATCTTGTATAACACATTTGCAGTGAGGAAGAAACTGCCTGCCAATCTTCTCAGTGTCTTTCTATCTTTCTTTGACGCACCAAACGGGTATTCCTGAGTCTGGAGAAAATGTTTGATATTATAATACCAAGGTTTTTCATCTGCTACCTCCTTTGTCGCAAACACATGAGCGAGCTTATCTAGCCGTCGAACTGTAATTCGGGGTATATCATTCCAAGCATTTACTTGGTACATAGAAGCCAAAGTTTCCAGAGCATCTGCCATTTGATTTTCATCCATAGGAATGTGATGGAATTCAACTTTATTGAAGAAGGGCAGTAATCTTCCAGCATAATCTTTGTAAGGGATCAAGCCAGGGTGACGAGTGTCCTATTCTCCTTTAATCTGATTTATTACCAAAGCTGAATCACCATACACATCTAGAATCTTGATTCTGAGATCAATAGCTTCCTCAAGACCCATGATGCAAGCCTCATATTCCGCCATATTATTAGTGCAATCAAATGTTAACCTCGCGGTAAAAGGAATATGCGATCCATGAGAAGTAACAATCACAGCACCAATTCCTTTACCATAAGCATTCACAGCTCCATCAAATACCATACTCCAACGAGATTCAGGGTCGGGGCCCTCCTCAGGAAATGGTTCATCATAACCTTTCACTTTCAAGAACATCACATCTTCATCGGGGAATTCATATTCTACAGATTGATGATCTTCCACCGGCTGGTGAGCAAGATAATCTGCCAACACACTACTTTTGATAGCCTTTTGAGTGCGGTACTCGATATCATATTCAGATAACAACATCTGCCAGTGGGCAATTATCCCAGTAAGAGCAGGCTTTTCAAAAATATACTTGATTGAATCCATTTTGGAGATCAACCAAGTAGTATGATTCAACATATACTGCCGCAAACGCTTTTCCGCCCAGGCCAAAGCACAATATGTTTTATCTAGCATAGAATACCGCGACTCATAATCAGTGAACTTTTTGCTGAGATAATAAATGGAGAACTCTTTCTTTCCTGTTTCATCCCGTTGTCCCAAAATACAACCCATAGATTTATATAACATTGTTAGATACAAAATCAACGGTCTTCCTTCTACGAGAGGGAGCAAGATAGGAGGTTCAAGCAGATACTCTTTAATACTTTCAAATACCTTTTGGCAGTCATCTGTCCACACACAACCCTAATCTTTCTTTAACAACTTAAAGATCGGTTCACACGTTGCAGTCATGTGGGAAATAAATCTGGAGATATAATTCAAACGCCCGAAGAAACCCATGACTTACTTTTCAGTTCTTGGTGCTGGCATTTCTTGAATTGCCTTGACTTTGTTAGGGTCAACTTCAATTCCTTTCAGGCTAACAATAAAACCCAACAATTTCCCCGATCTAACTCCGAAGGTGCATTTATTTGGATTCAGGAGGAGACGATACTTCCTCAAACGCTGAAACAATTTCAACAAATCTTTTTTATGCCCTTCTTCAGTTTGGGATTTGGAAATCATATCATCAACATATACTTCGATTTATTTGTGCATCAGATCATGGAATAGGGTCGTCATAGCCCTCTAGTACGTTGCACCAGCGTTCTTCAACCTGAAGGGCATCACTCTGTAACAGAATGTTCCCCAGGGTGTGATAAACGTTGTTTTTTCCATGTCCTCTTGATCCATTCTTATTTGATTATACCCGGAAAATCCATCCATGAACGAGAATACCTTGAATTTTACTATGCTATCCACTAACATGTCAATGTGCGGAAATGGAAAATCATCTTTTGGACTAGCTTTATTTTGATCTCTGTAATCTACGCACATGTGGACTTTTCTGTATTTTTTCTGTACTGGGACAATATTGGAAATCCATTGAGGATACACTGACGTCACAAGAAAACCAGCATTAATCTGGTTTAGGACCTCCTCCTTGATCTTTACTTCCATATCTGAATGGGTTCTTCTCAACTTTTGTTTAACTGGCGGACACTTTAGCTTCAACGGCAAACGATGCTCGACAATGTCTGTATCTAGACCAGGCATATCTTGATAAGACCAAGCAAAGATATCCACATACTCTTTCAACAGCTCAATCAACCCGCTCTTTACATCAAGATGCAACGATGCTCCAATCTTAACCTCCTTCGGATCTTCTTCTGAACCCAAATTAACCACTTCCAAAGGCTCCTTATATGGCTTAATGGTATTCTCCTCGTGCTCAAGCAACCGTGAGACCTCTTCTGGAATCTCATCATAATCTTCTTCTTCAGCCCCAAACACACGACAATCAAAGTTGGGAGAGGGTGCAGGGTCATTGTATTCAACGAGTTTTTTAATTAATCTGCACATGTGATTTACGATTGCTTTTAGAAACTGACACATATAACAAGTGATCATGCAGATTAATTTTTCAGTTATTATTTATTTTGAAAGGTTTTTTTTATTACCATTTCCCAAGAAAAAGGAAGAAAATAAAAGACATAATTTTGGAAGCAAAGACAACTTTTATTAATGATCTTAACAATTATAACAAACAGATAAGCCCTACAACATTAATACTTCCACCTTGGGCAGAGTGAAAGCTTTTCAAAAGAAAGAAACAGATTAACAAAACAAATTACTTTGAAACATGTATGCAAGAATGAACATCAATGGTGACCCAGTTCTGAACTCAGACTCCACGCGTCACATAATTAGGTGCTTCCTGCTCTACTTCATCCTCTTAAACAGCATTAATTCCAGAAACAATCGGATGGAGGTAGCTTCTGCTGTGGAAAACATCATGATAATTGTTCACATAATACTTTGACTTCAAACTTTCGCTTTTCCCATTCCTCGAAGAGAAACCTAAACCAGCTTTGTTTTTGTTCACGGGTGGATCCACAAGTCGTCCCCAACCTGCATTATGACCATTGCGCACAATCTATTGCGAATCCTTCAGTGAGACCACATAATTCTCATTCTTCCTTATGTTGTCAATGGATAGGGCTTGGAACTGGGTTCCAATAGTAGCCTCATCCGCTTCTACAATACTGAAAGAGGATAGATGGGATATCAACAACGCATGCTCCCCATTTACGATCACTACCTTCCCTTCACACACAAATTCTAGCTTCTAATGCAGAGTTAAAGTGACAACCCCTGCTTCGAGTATCCATGGTCGTCCTAGCAAACAACTATACGCAGGAATAATGTCCATTACCTGGAAGGTTATCAAGAACAAATGCGGTCCTATATGGATGGGTAAGTCCACTTCACCGATGACATATTTCCTTAACCCATCAAAAGCCTTCACAATGATGCCACTCGGGCGCATAGGTGTTCCCTGATAGTTTAACTTCATGAGGGTACTTCTTGGTATAACATTCAACGCGGATCCGTTATCAATTAGCAAATTAGATAGTGAGTCATTCTTGCAGTTCATGGATATGTGGAGGGCCAGGTTGTGATTCCTCCCTTCATTTGGTAACTCATCATCGCAGAAACTCAAGTTGTTACATGACGTAATGTTTCCAATTATGCTGCTGAATTGATCTAATGGCATGTCATTCTCTACAAAAGCTTGGTCTAGTACTCTCATCAGTGATTCCCTATGAGCGGAGGAATTCATCAGTAATGCCAGGATGGATATCTTTGACGGAGTCTGCAATAGCTGATCTACAATTTTGTAGTCGCTCATCTTAATTACCTTCAAGATATCATCCACTTATTTCTCTAATGTGGCTCCACTAGTCTCTCTTGCAGTCTTCTTAGGCTCATCGTTCTCAGCAATTTTCTTTCCAGCAACAACATCTTTTCGAATAACCAGCGCAAACACACGACCACTACGGGTCACCCTGTTATTATCAGCTATATTCCCAAAATTTGGCATTGGCTGGATGGGAACCTCCACCCCATCTTCTAAGATTGTAGAATTGTATTTGTATGGCACAGCCTTATCTGATTTATAGGGAACAGGACCTGGTAGACTAATTACCAATGGGGTAACAACTGGTTTGCTACGGTACTCCACCTCAAGATGAGCGGGTGCACCAAAACAAGGTACAATGACGTTTACACCTTCCTCAACACAATCATCCCTCAAAAGGTCATTTCCGACAAACAAATCTTTGCCTGAAGAGAAATACTCATCCGCGGAGGCATACTCTTCCTATGACTCTTCTTTCATCAAACAAACTTCAACCATATCAATCTCGTGATAGTAATCTCTCTATCCTGTGATCTTAATAGTCCCATTGTCTAACAGCAATTGAACACCCTTCCTCATAATAGAACATCCTCGGGGGTCTTGACAGCAAACTAAGCAAGACCCGTATTGGTGTTCCACCTGTCCAGTAGTACGGCAGAAAGTGGCATGCAACTGTACGAGATCTTCATTCAAATGTTCTACTTCAAAAATTCTGAATTCACCCGGACATCCAGAAACCATATTCATTTCCTCCTCATATTCTGCCCTAGGCCTGATTATATGGATTAAACCTTCGTCCATCATCTCCTGTAAGTCAGCCTTTATCTTCTCGCAACCCTGATGTTTGTACTACAAACAGCATAATCGGCGTGGTCGTGTGTATAATAACTGAATTCACATAGGTTTGCATGCATCTTTACCAAATCCCCTCTAGCCAGATTGATGTCAAAAATCTGGAAGTCACCTGGACAACCGGCCACCATATTCACAGCACTCACTCCTCCGTGCTTGGGTAGAGGATTGTCTTTCACGTTAGGTCTCATGTCTTTAAAAGATAAAATTCCAGACTTCATCAAACTTTGCACTTCAGTCCTCAAAGGATAACAATTTTCAACACTATGCCCTGGTGCTCCCTGATGAAAGGTGCACGTTTGGTCTGCTTTGTAATACCAAGGCAATGGTGATGGTACTGCTGGAGGTGGTCGTGTCTGGACCAACTTCTTCTGAATCAATACTGGTAGTAGCTCTGCATAACTCATGGGAATACGGTTATAGTTCTCCCTTCTCTGACTATTCCCTTGGTTCCCCTGCTGGGATTGTCTTTGATAAGCAACGGTAGTTGCAGCAGCATTCATAACAGGAGTCACTGAAGCAACTTGCTGGTGACGCTTAAAATTCCTTCTAAGAGCATTCACTCTCCTCTCTTGTATGACAGCATTGATATCCCCATCTTTCTTCTTTGTAAACCCATAAGCTGGTTTCTTCACACCTCCGGATCCTTCACCCTTTGTCAAATGGCCTTCTCTTACTGCCTCTTCTAAGAGGACACCCATTCCTACCATCTCTGTAAAATCATTTGGGGCACTTGCTACCATTCTTTCGTAGTAGAAAGCGCCTAGCGTCTTCAGAAAAATTTTAGTCATTTCTTTCTCCTCCATGGGAGGAATCACTTGTGCATCCACTTCACGCCATCTCTGCGCATACTCTTTGAATGATTCTCTGTCTTTCTGAACCATGGCCCTAAGTTGGTCACGATCAGGTTCCATGACCACATTGTATTTGTATTGTTTTATGAATGCTTCTACCAAATCATTAAAGGTATGGATGTTGGCACTGTCTAAACTCATGTACCATTTCAACAATGCGCCGGTCAGACTATCTTGGAAAAGTGAATCAGCAGATGCTGATCATCGGTGTGGGTTGACTTTCTCCTTACATACATCACCAAGTGAGCACGAGGGCAAGTGTTGCCCTTGTACTTCTCAAACTCAGGGACCTTGAACTTAGCAGGCACTTTAACATTCGGGACCAAACACAGCTCATTCACATTCTGCCCAAATAACTCTTTTCCCCTAAGAGCCTTCATCTCTCTTTGCATTATTTCAAACTGCTCTTGGAAATCATCCACTTTGTCATAAAGACCCAAATCTTCACTCGGCGGAGGGAAAGGACGACACACATCTTCAAACGGAACCAAATTCACCGAAGGAGGTGCAGCAGGAGCGACATGCACCACAAGAGGTGCGGGAGTAACAACATTTGGAACCACTGGAGCATATTGGGGGCCCAAATTGAAACCTTCAGGTGCAAAACACTCTGGCATTCCCCACAGATAACCCTGAGGCATAAGGTTTTGAACAACGGTCGGAGTAGCGGATACAGGAACAGCAGGAACTTCAGCATTTTCCCTTGTTGGTTGAGGTTGAACACTCGGTGGCTAATTCTGAGCAACCACCAGAGCTTCCATCAGAGTAGTCAAATTGGCCAAGCCCGCCTTCAAAGTAGAAACTTCTTCGCGTAGCTCGCGATTCTCCTGTTCCAAATTGTCCATCTTCTTTTTGAAGTTAACCTGAGTGTTGTAGTGATGAGTCAACTTGATGAGTCAACTTACATAATAAATGCAAGAAATATGTGCAATATGATGCATGATATGCAATGCATATGATTATTTTTACTTTATCATTTAATATTTCAAGGGATTTAAGATTTATAGACATATTGCAAACATCAAAATAATAACACATTTGAAATACTGAAAATTTTTATTATAATAACTTCAAAATGGGTTACAAGTTTCAATGATCCCAAGTACAAGATGAAAATACAATCTAAAAATCCTGAGAAAAAGAAATTGATAGAGATCAATTTGTACGCTGGTGCTTCCCTGTGAGCCTGGCAATCTGAGCCCTCAACCTCTGGTTTTCTTCCACCTGTCTGATGGAAACCTCCTTCCAATCATCTGAAGCAGGAAGTGAGTAATCAGCACCTGTTTGAGGCTTAGGAGAAAATAAATCCCCTCGCCTCTCCATATACTCCACTGCTCGACTTTCAAGGATCTCGATCAAATAATCTTTCTCCTTCAAGTCTGCCTTGTAGGAACTCTCTAAAGTCTGGAACTTGTTCTTATAAGCATCCCTTTCTTGTTGCATCCTGACCAAAGCAAGATGCAACTCTTCTAGATTGTCTAATAAAGGAGGAATGGTCTTCACAAATAGATCGGGCATGGGTGTCTCCCGAGTATACGGCATTTTCAACTAGATAGCTCTCAATCAGATCCACTAAAGATATGGCTCCAAAGAAACAGCACCTCTAGGTCCCAAATCCTTCTTACTCTTCTTATGAATGTGACGCCAGGCCTTCACAATATGTTCCTTAGCTTCCCTGTGGTCTTCTCCCTCCTTCAGAAAGAAACTACTCAAATGAATATTGTTCTATTTATCCCTCATCGGATATCCAAGTTGTTGCCGTGCAAGAACGGGGTTATAGTTAATTCCTCCCATCTGTACCAAGAAGAGGTACATTGGGGAAACTACCACAACTGTCAATAATCTCCACATCCTGATAAGCTCGATGATACCAATCAATATCCGAGTGAGTAAGTGCCATGATTTTAGGAGCCCAACGGGGTTCCTTCTTGACATCCCAAAAAACATCAGACTGAGGCATATGAGAGATGAATCATCGGTACAACAAAGGCGTGCAATAGATAATCATTCCCCCATGATAGGAGCTCCGAAGATGAACAGAGTAATAAACCTCGCCCAACAGTGTAGGAACTAGGTTTCCAATCATGAAAATCCTGATAGTGTTAATGTCGACAAACTTGTCCACATTAGGAAATAAGAATAATCCATAAGCAAGTAAAGCAAAGATGGACTCAAAAGCAACTGTACTCTTCATCCTGGAAAAGTAACGAGCTTTTTCCAATAAGAACTGAGTTGGTAATCCTCTAATCCCTCCTTTATTAGTCATATGGGCTTCCACCTCAGACTTCCCCGGATGAATCAAAGCAACAATCTCATGTGGTTTCGGCTCACCCTCCAAACCAGTAAAAGGAACACGATCGGTAACGAGTAAATCCAATAGATAAGAATACTCCTCCAGTGTAGGCATCAATTGATAATCGGGAAAAGTAAAGCAGTGATACACCGGATCATAGAACTAGACCAAGGTTGGGAGAATACCCTCCTTCATTTTCAGCTTCATGAGAGGAATAATGGATCCATACTTCTTCCAAAAGTATGCAGGACACTCAATATCTGGAATCAGACTGATCAGCTCATCTATCTTGGGATCCTTGAAACTGTATTTCCTGGTATTTCTCTTTCCAGAATCCATGGTTAAAAGTACCTGAGATATTCACAAATAGTCAACCTTTGAATCCCTTGAAATATTACTTTCTTCAAAAGATGCTTATGAGTGCATAGATGCATGATGCAACAATCACACACAAGATCACACATATAGGGTTCATAGGTTCAACGTCACGAGCATGAGGTCAAAGTTACTACCCATAAGGTGTTGGTCTAAGAGTTATCACCTGTCGACCAAGGTTCTAGAGGTTCCCAGAGTCTACATCCTTCCTTCGGATATTACCAACTTCGCGATTAACTCGGTAATTAGTAATATTCTCAAGAAATACTCGTTCAAGCGTAGTATCGCGTGAGAACTATTTCCGGATTACTCCGTCATAGCTTCTGCACTACACCTAAAATGCCAAGATGGGTTTGGTATTCTACGGTCCTCAGTTTCAGCAGGATCCCAAATCGAAAGCAGTACGTCTTCCCAATTACTCGGTAAACGACACTACAGTCAAAGGGGCCTCCACTAAGTGGGGGATCTCATGCCTCCTTTTTTGGGATTACTCCCTCAAAGTTAACATGACTATACCTCCCGTCCTATCTTAAAGTTTGCCCAAGTCCAGATATAGGACTTATGAGTAATCACCAAGCACCCTGAAAACCAGGAAAATCCAAACAAACATATATACAAAATATAACACATAAACAACAATAGCACATATACAGATAATAAAAAAATATAGGCTTAACCCACTTAGGGATGGACCAGCAAGAGGTCAATATTTCCCCAGTGAAGTCGCCATTTTTCTGTATCGGTAGAAATGATCAAGACTAAGCCATTAGATTGACTAGACTTTATACAAATCAAAATAAAAATTGCCACCGTGCTTTATTGTTTCCAAAGGAATGGGAAAAGAGCGAATAACCCAAAAAGGGGGAAAGATTCAAGGTAAGGGGGTTGGTTATGCAAAGGGAAGGTATTATCACCCTAAACATCTACGGTACTCCGTAGGAACCTCTTTGTAAAATCTGTATATTTTGGCTATAAAAATGTGTTGTATATAAAATGGATGGTGGAGTTAAGAAAAGAAATATATTTTTTTATGCTTTTTGCACCCGCCGCGATTGTGAACCTTTAGTGCCTACGTACCACCTTTCATGAAATAGGGGATCTGGGTACACGTAGTTCCTCTTTTGAAAATTTGAAACATAAGTGTGTTGGTTAATTTTAAGAGATAAGACATCATCGTCAATGTCCGTGTGGAAAACATACTTACTACCCACAATCATGAGAAAGGAGAATTGCATCATCTCAAAGTGGAGGATATGGCTTGGATTTTAAAATCAACAATGCCTCACTCAACACCCAAGTGGAAAATATCTCTCTTCACTACATATTGTAGAAGTATAGTTGTTTGCATCACTACAAGGATTGACAAGAGCCTAATCTTTTGAGAAAAGTTTAAGGGTAAAAGCCAAAGTGGCAAAATGGTTTGAAATGAGATTGATTGACTTTTAGTCTTCTCATAAAAAAAAGTGTCAAATTATTATTAAATTGATTGAGGTTTATTTTTGAAAATCCATGGACATAAGTCCAAGTTTATTATGATAATGCTTCAAGTTTAGAAATTAGAAGAGTTTTCAAAAAAGGGTGGGAGAAGATTTTTTAAATTAAAGAAGATGGGAGGAGAAGAGGGGCTATCATAAAGCATAAGGTAAAAGCTAAGGATAAGAACTATATAACCAACAAGAAGTCAAAACTTGACATTAAGAGTCAAGATAGAATTCCCATTCTATGGATTAAAACCAAGCAAGCAAAGATACTAGACCTCTTCAAATGTAGTAAGTCTTCACAAAAATTGGGCAGAGTAACGGTTGTATACGGGTGAATTCCAGATTACAAACAAAGGATGCAATCACAAAAACCTGCACACAAAAACAAACAAGAAACCCAATGTCTTGAGGTAAGCCTCAAGAGCTCCAGACAAAATAATCAGATAAGAACACAAGGTCTCCAAGATAGGCCAGGGTTTCTAATCCTAAGTCCAAAAAAGGTCCACTGCTCCATAATGCCAAGGATAGTAATCAAATAGTCCAAGTAACATTAAGAGTTTTTTAGGGTTTAAGTTGGTTATTAAGTATCTTAGGAAAAGGAAAAAAGAAGAGCTCAAGTGAGCAAAGTAAAAATGACAAGAAAATAAATTCTCTAATGAGCAAAGATGAAAATGGCATGAAATGTAAAATGCTAAAAATAAATAGTACATAAAGCATAAAAAGAATAAAGCATAAAATAAACAAGTCAATAATTAGTGGTTAGTTGGATGACCATCTTGAAACTTGCATTTGGAACTCATTAGAGGATTGGTAGAACCAAAGCCTCCACACAACAAGTTGCATTTGCTTTTTGTCAAGTATATCATCCATTTGAAATTCTCACAAGTACCATTTAATGATCAACGATGTTTAAGTGATCCGCGTTGACCAAAGGTGTTGTAGATCCATTAGAGGATTGGTATAACCAAAGCTTCCACATAATGAATCTCAAGGTTATTGGATCAAAGAGATCAAATTAACATACTTGGGCTTACAATCATAAGTTTGGGCCACAAATGATCATTTATTCGAATTGGGACAAAATTTAGCGCTATGTTAAGCAATCGTAAGTGGACTTATATAGAAGTCGCACCTATTTTGAGGCCAGTCAATAGCAATCTATGCACCATTTGTTTTGAGACATGATATAGAGATCATGCGCCAACAACATTTAGTGCAATGAGAAGGGGATGAGATGAAGAGGAATTAGGATAAAAAGAAAAACCACATTTGAATTAATATTTAATCAAACTATTATTAAAATTATTCATCCATCTTTTGTGGAGTTAAACTCAACACCATGGATCCAATGATGTTAATGAAGCCATGATCAAAAAATCAACTCAAGACAGCCAGAAAATATTCACAAAAATAATAATATATTTAATATATGCATTAAAGGGTATAAAAAATGGTTTAAAAAATGGAAAAATAATAAGGAAAATGTCAATTATATTCAAATTAATCATGGAATCAAAGATAAGACCACAGAAAAATCAGAAAATAGGTCAAGTAATTATACAAATTTTTTGAGAATTTTTAAAAGTCAGTAACTATTTTTTAAAATTAAAATAAATGGGTAAACTAAATAAAAATAGTAAAAAATAGTAAAGTCAGAAACAAAAAATAAAATAAGGTCACCAATATTTGTCACAATATCATTGGATCATTCCATGATTTTTTTCAGAATTTAAAAATGTGTAAAAGTATTTTTAAACATTTTAAATAAAACAAATAAGTCAAAAATTCATAAAAAATACCAAAACACAAAATTAAATTGTGGAAAAATAAAAATCAGAAAGAGAATAATCAAAAATATTTTTCATAATTTTTTTGGATTTTTTAGACTAAAAATGAATTTTCTATGATTTTTTGAAATTTAAAATAATTAAAATATAAAAATCAGAAAAAGAAAATAAAATAAAAAGATGTGGACCATTGGATGAGAGTCAAAACGCGTTAGTAATCAAATCCAAAGGATCTGGTGTGCTGTGCATATCATGGTCTTTAGTGAATAATGTACAAAATCATTAATAAATCAGATTTTTGAAAAAAAAACAAATGGCACGCTTTCATTGGTTAGAAGGTGACATGTTGGTCATCTTCAACTTCCAGCCCTCACGAATTACAGGTCTCTCAAACTGTAAAATCAGAAGCTCAGACCTATGTCATTCGCTTCGTCTCTTCAAGACGAAGACAACCATACCCTCGCGCCATGTTTATATAAACTGTAACTCAAGCAATTTGGAAAGAATGTTTTGAAAAGGGATTTGAAAATTCATGGTCAAAACGTGCTCCAGATAAAAGTAAGTGTTGCGACTAGAATCAGGGCAATGAGAGCAACACAATGATACCAATGTCTTGAAGAATTGATGACGAAATCTACCTATTTAAGTTGAGTTGCAAAGCTTTGAAACTGGACTTCTATAGAGCAATATAGAACACGATTGTTGAATGTGATTATATGGTTAGCTTCAGGGAAGATCAAGGAAGGTGAATTGATGAAAAAAATGGATTGAAAAAGACTTGAGAATAGGATTCGAAGTAGCTGAATTCTGAGTTGTGAAGCAAGTTTGGCAGGGTGATTCTGGCTATAAGCTTGGAAAATTGAATGGGGGATGACCCTCTATTTATAGGGTATCAAATGGGATGCTCAAGCGTGTGGAATGATGCAAATTGGAGGGAAATCGTGTGAACCTGATGCACGAGCAAAGTGTGATCTGATTTGAATCAAAACTCATCTAATCCTTGCGTTTCAAGGCTCTAAACCACTTTGGCAACTTGGTTAAACATGTTTAGATCACAAACGCGTTCTAATTTGATGTTTAAAGGCCAAAACTTGGATTTCAAATTCTGACTTATGGAGAAACTTCAGTTTAAAGTTACCAAGTTCAATCCAATGGCATTTCCACCTCAGGGAGTCTTAGGGAAAAATTCTTGATGCTTTAGAAAGATGAGGTAACAAGCTTTGCAATGGAAAAAGAATGGAATCAAATGGAGACTTGAGCTGAAAATTACATGGAGTCAAAGTTGAAGAAAAAGAGTTGACTTTCCATACTTAGAAATATTTCAAATTCTTATTTAAAAATGACCTATAATCTCTTGCATCCAAACATGGCCTTCCACTTAGAATTTGTTCTTCACCAAAAAAGATGGAGTGAAGTAGATCTCTTGAGTGACATTTTTCAATTTGAACCACTCAAAATCTCCAAAAATTGAGAAAGTTATGACTTGTTGAAGTTGGCCAAAAATCATGAAATGACCTATAATATTTTGCATTCTTAAGGCAACTTCCATCCATTTTCTCACTTTTCACATAAAAGAAGGAATGAAGTACACATCCTTATGATCATCATGGAAAACGAATGGGCTCAAGGTGATAAAAATTGACCAAGTTATGACCATTTGAAGTCACATATGGAAAATAGGGATTCATCTGGATGACTTGTAATCTTTCTTCTTCACTAAGTTCCTTCCACATGAAAACTCCTTGGAACTTTTGAAGTCATTTATTGGTAAATAATTGAAGAGAATAATGTTTTTGGAATCACTCAAAAATACTACAAGATGAGCAAGATATGCCCCTTTGAAGTCCAAAACCCTAGCCTCTAGATCAAGAGAATGCTTGGTGGAACTTTGCCAAGTTTGAACAAACTTTTTGTGCCAATATTATTCCTTTGTGAATAGAAATTGTTGAGGATGATGATGAGGACCTATGGACACCAAAACCAATTTCATACCAACTTCAAAACAACTTTAATGGTAGGGTTTGAATCTCTCAAGCTTTTGACTAGAGAATGGAAATAAACTCATGAACCCATGAAGCAACTTGCTAAACCGCATTGCCTTGACCTACATTATCAACAAGTAAGACAAACCAATATTGCATTTTGTTAATTAGAGAGAAAAATAAAAGTACAATATCTATGATCACAAAAGCAAACAAGTCAAGGTGCTTGGTAACTCCTCAAAGAGCAAAGCTAAAGATAGGGAGAAGAACCAAAATCCGTAATGTGATTTTGTGGTGATTGAAACAATATGGTATGATGAAGGGATCTTAGGGGGGAAAATTGGGGTACAACACTTATGATGAGCATTGTTGTCGACCAGAACATTAATATATGGAAGTGGAAAGTCATCTTTGGGGTTTGCCCTGTTCATATCCCTGTAATCTACAAACATGCGTACCTTTCCATCTTTCTTTGGTACTGGAACAACATTAGCAACCCAATAAGGATATGACGTTACTGCTAAGAACCCTGCATTGAATTGTTTCATAACCTCGGCCTTGATTTTCTCTGACATCTCGGTATGCATGCAATGAACCTTCTGCTTAATCGAAGAACAACCCTCTTTCATCGGCAGACGGTGAACCACAATATCAGTATCGAGCCCTGGCATGTCCTCATATGACCAAGAAAATACCTCAACATAGTCGTGCAACATCTATATTCATATGTTCTTGACACTGTCCTCTAAGTAGGCTCCTATCTTGACCTCTTTTCTATCAGTTTCAGAGCCCAAGTTTATCACTTCGATCGGCTCTTCGTGCGGTTAGATAGCCTTTTCTTCTTGTATTAAGAGTCTGGCAAGTTCTCTAAGTATTTCACAATCCTCCTCACCTTCGTCCCCGGCTTGGTAGATTGGACTTTCAAAGTCATAAACAGCAATAGCAAAATCGTTATCAATGAGATCCAGAGTGGATGGGGATCTAAAATGTAGTGTGAGGGTGTGTGTAAGAACACATAGCTATTTGAAAGTGCAATAAACTAAAAAAAGACAGAGAGCGCATAATTTGAATGTAAAACGTCCAATGTTTTCATTAAATGAAAATATGACATATGAAATGACAACCCTTAACAAATTAACTATTGTGCCCCGGGAAAGACACAAGGTTTAAAGTCATTGTTTTAAAAGAAATTACATAACCAAACTTCTTAAAGCGATAAAAACAGAAATAGTTATTACTCCTGGCTAAAGGAGATGGAGATAATGTCTTATGCTTACCAATTGTTGAGTCTGTTGCCCTTGGTAGGAAAGATTTAGTTGTCGAAGTCACTATCATTGTCAGCATCCTCTATAGCATTGATTTCGTTGTTACTGATGCGGAAAAAAGGTCTTCCATCTTGTGCACGATGAACAACCCTTTGACCCTCTACAGTAAAGCCCAAACCAAACTTGTTAGATTTGTAAGGGATATTAGAAAGTTGACCCCAAATTGTGCAACCACCTTCTTCTATAGTAGCTTTGGCATCTTTTAAGGAAGCCGTCTTGTAAGGAACCCTGGTAGTCTTTGGAATGAAAGAAACATCTTCAACAGAGGTAGGGGAAATCACTTCAAAAGTCTAACATGGAGTTTCGATAAATTCTTCGGTCATCTCCATGTATCGGAATGAATTCAGATGGCTGACCATGTACTCCTCCTCTCCATAGACAGTAACAATCTTCCCTTTCACATAATACTTTAATTTTGGGTGCAAAGTGGAGGTAAAAGCACCTTCCCTATGGATCTAGGGGCGTCCTAATAGACAAGAATAAGCTGGCCGAATATCCATTACATAGAAGGTGGATTCAAAGATCTATGGATCTACTTTGATAGGAAGATTCACTTCTCCGTGTACCATTCTTTTAGACCCGTCAAAATCCCGAACTATAATGTCACTAGGTTTCAGCACGACCCCTTCACAATCTAGTCTGTCAAGAGCGTCTTTTGGTAGAACATTTAAAGAAGATCCAGTATCAACTAACATATGAGCCAGTGTAATGCCCCTGCATTCAATGGAGACATACAGGGCCCTATTATGATTTCTCCCCTCTAGAGTTAGGTCATCATTGGAGAAACCTAATCCATTGTTAGTCGTTAAGCTAGTAACATAACTTCCAAATTGATCGGCAGAAATCTCTTGTGATACATGAGCAGTCTTCAAAATTTTCATTAAAGCTTGCGCATGGGCTTCAGAATACAATAATAAAGATAGCATGGAGATTTTGGACAGGGTCTTCCCCAGCTGTTCAACAATTTTATAGTCTCTTCTACGAATGATCTCCAAAACCTATTTCATTTCTTGTCTAGAGGTATCCTTGACTGTAGCTTCTTTTGGTGCCTCCGTTTGGGCAGGCTCTATCATTGGCTCTTTACCCCGAGCCTCGGCAATTGTCTTGGTAATTGTGACTTGAACAGGTGGAGAGATTTACGGAGAGAAAATCCTTCCACTTCTGGTAATTTTATTGGTCCCCGCAATATTGTCAATGTTGGGATCATCCTCTTCATCATCTTTGTCAGACAACTCTTGTTTGATGTCGTGGTAATAGACGTCAGACCCATAATTCCATGGAATAACGTTCTCCAAGAAATATGGGATGGGCCCAGGTGTTGTAATGATTAAAGGAGAAGATTTTGGATTGGCAGTAATCCTTACCGGACCCTTGGAAATGATCCCGAAAGGAGTACCAGATATGACAGATAAATCTCGGCACAAATTCTCAGCATACGAAAATTTTTCAATCAAAATTACATGTTCATCCATCAGGCGTTGAATGCCTTCCTTCAGTAACCCACAGCCATTAGGTTGAACTACACAGCAATAACATTCTTTAGCATAACCCATAAATAAATCGGCTGGTAAAAAATTCTTCTTGACTATTGAGAGAGGAGTAACCACATCACTTACGGAGGTAACATACAAAACATCTTCAATAGCACTTATGCCTTTGTCATGCTTCGGCATAGGAGCAGTATTCAGGTTCAGAGTCTCTGGAGGCTCAAACTCAATTTCCTTATTATCAATCATGTCTTGAATTTTGTTTTTCAGGGCCCAGCAATTGTTTGTTTCATGCCCAAGACTGTTCCAATGATAGGAACGTCTCGCATTTGGGTTGTACTTCGGAGAGGATTTGTTGGGATTAGGAGGAAGATCTCGTAGTGAAATGAATTATGCCTTTAACAAATGTTGTAATGCTTAAGCCAATGGCATATTAATCCTGGTAAATTGCCTCCTTGGATCGTCTGACCTAAGTTGGTTTCCCTATTGTTGTTGTTGTTATTTAACAGGCGTCAGATTAGAGATCAACACCGCTCCCATAGACTGATGGCGATCATTTTTACTACAGTTATTCTGGCCATAGACAATGTTGGTTTCTTTCTTACCAATGAATGGATTTTTCACAGCATTATAAGTTGTAGCCATTGGAATCTTCCCGCTCTTGATACCATTTTCAACTTGTTCGCCAGTCAAAATTACCTCAGTAAACCCTGATGAAAAACTCCCAATCAGCAAATTAAAGAATGGACCCGTCAGAGTGCCCATGAACATATCCACTAATTTCCATTCAGTCAAAGGAGGTTGCACCCTTCCCGCTAGATCTCTCCACTTCTGGGCATACTCCTTAAACCCTTCATTTGAGCCCATGGACATGTTTTGCAACTGCACACGAGTTGGCGCCATGTCAGCATTATATTGATATTGCTTGTAAAAAGCAGCAGCCTAGTCTTCCCATGTGTGAATGTTGGTTCCCTCCAGCTGATAGAACCATTCAAGTTGAGTACCGGATAATCTGTTTTGAAAGAAATACACCCACAGTTTTCAGTCAGTAGTATGAGGTTGGATTTTTCGAACATACAACCTCAGATGAAGTTTGGGACAAGAGACCCCATAATATTTAGCAAAGATAGGGAACTTGAATTTGTGAGGGATGACCACCCCCGGGATCAGACCTAGATCTCCAAAATCTAATCCAGGCACTTTCTGGATTTCCACCACTTTGAGTCGATCTTCTAACTGCTTGTATTTGTCATTTGCAGGAGAATACTTTTCATTGGAGTAGTCTTCATCCTTAGAAACCTTATTATTTCTATCTTCACCCCTGACACTTATGCCATCCTCCTCTTGGTTATCGTCTTCTTTAGAGGAAACATCATTCACTCGAACTGGTTGAGCAGGACCTTTGAATATTCTCCCCATATTGAGAATAACAGCCCTCTTCTTAGTCTTCTTTTTCGTAGTGAGGAGCGCCATCATCTCTTGTTGCCCTTTGGCCAGATTCAGAAGAGTCTCTTGAAGTTGTGCATTCTAAGTTTGCAGATCCTTGATAGTTTGTTTGAGGGCCATCTTATACTGAAATAAACAGTAAATAGATGAGGAAACCTGTATTAGAAAACCTGCTTATGAAATGATGCATGATATGTGGATGCAATGCTTTCAAGGACCTTAGGAGATTTAAATTCGCTAGCCAAAAGGAAACAGAAACAAAGATTTCATTAATAAGTTCAAAATTACAACTGCCTTCTAGGCTTAGAATGAAAAAGAAAAAGGGGTCTCAAAGAGACAACAATATGAACTTCTAAAACCTAAGATTCAAGTCTCCTGCGGATGCTTCCTTTTCATGTTGATGTTGCGTTAAGGCTTTGCTCCTCATGAAGTTGCTTTGTGAGCTCCAACACTTTCTTATCACTTGCATAGAATTGAGTTTCAATGGTATCCCTCTCTTCCTTGAGTTGAATCTAGGACTTCTGCAATTCTTCGAGGTCAGTGGGCATGTATGGATGGAGTATGATGCGAGAAACGTCTCCTTCGATAACAGGCTCTAAGATCACCGGTAGAACAGTTTGATAAGGCATCATGAGGTTCTGAGCGCGAACTCATACCCATTTGAGGTAGGGATCCAAAGGGATGGAATTATTTTGCCCTAAAGTCCTATTATCAGTCTTGTTTACCATGCCCCAAGCACGTATAAACCTTTACGATAACCTTGAGGATCATTTTCGTAGTCGAACACAGTACCCTGGATAAGTGTCGTATAGCCAGAGAAGGGTTATAAGTAATACCTCCCTTAATGACAAGGAGTGGAACATTAGGGAATTCCTTACAACAGCCAATGATAGCAACATTTTCCAGAGATCGAGAACACCAATAAATATTTGAGTGAGAGAGTGACATCATTCTTTGTGACCACCTCAGACCTTTTTCATTCTTCAATACTCATCGGGGAAGGTGCGAAATAAACCCCATAGATAGAAAAGGTATGCAACACAAAGAGTCCCTCGCTTCCTCATAGTACAAGTGTGAAGAGAATGCAAAATGTCTCTGAGCAAGGTAGGCACAGGGTTATGAGTGAGAAATATTTTGACGGCATTCACATCTATGAGTTGGGATAGATTAGGGAATAGCACCAAACCATATATCAACAAATCCAAGATTTCTTCGAATGCTTGAAAACTCATAGCTTTCAAAAACAGTCGAGCCTTATCTAGTAGAAATTTATCTAGAAAACCCTTGACTCCACTCCTTGTTTCCCAATTAGCTACAATGTCGGACCGCTTCAGATGTAAGGTTGCTGCAATTTCTTCAGGTTATGGATATTTCTCTAAACTGGTGAAAGGTATTTGATTAAGAACAGGTACACCCAGTAATTGAGAAAACTCCTCCATTTTGGGTACCAACTGATAATCGGGAAAGGTGAAGTAGTGATGTACAGGGTCAAAGAACTGGAACAGAACACTCATTGTATCTTCTTCAAAACCCGGAGTAACCAAACTGAGTATTCGGCCATGCCTTTTGATGAATGGAGAACTTTCGGGAACCCTTGAGACTAACTCCTTAAATTAAGAAGGTATCCTCATAAAGCTGATTCAGATAGTGTTTTTGCGAGCAGAAGCCATAACCTACAAAATTGAACAAAGATAAATCCCTAGGTCCTTGAAATGGTTAGTGAAAATGATATGTATAATGATGTCATAATGTTATGATGTCATGTTCGAACAATTAATCAAACACAAACAAAACACACAAGGCCTTGGGTTTAAGCTTGCACGGAGATTGTAGATAAGTACCCTCTTGAGTTTTAGTTGGCTCAACCTGTCCTAAAAGAAGTAATTGGGTTCTAGGAGCCTCAATATCACTGATCTTTCTCTCAGGCATTGTTTCAGCACAAGCATCTAAATTTCTACCAAAATATTCTGAGAGTCCAATCTCAATGAGTGTAGCATCGAGTATTAACCAACTTCAGTCTACACCAAAGCCGACCATCTCACTACTTTCTAATGGCTAAGTTGTGCCAACTGAGGTTCTAAGGTCAGTTTGTGTTTATGACACCACGCGGCAGCCCAACATTCTCCTTGACTGACTCAAGGGATACCAGCACAAACCAATGTGTCGCACTAACATAGCCATCATTTCAACGATACCGATCTACATGGTACAGTCTTCACGATCTATTGCTACTTACCTAAAATTCCCTCAAATCCGGGAATAGGATCTATACAAGAAATAGACCCAAACATATCCTGAAATATAAATTATATACGGCAAGTAAAGCAATAAAGATGATCTATCTCTTAAGGTAACCCCACTTTTAGTTTATTTTCCCTATCAGAGTCGCCAATTCTATAATACGGTGGGAGAAATGACTTTAGGGTTTTGCGCTTTATCGCAAGTGTTGCGGATAGCAAGAGTCGCCACTGACTTTTCTTTTATCCAATAAAGGAAAGGGTGAAAAGAACAGGAAAGACCATTCAAGAATTTTCTGAGTAAGGGGGGTAGGTTATGAAAAGGGAAGGTGTTAGCACCCTTTTCATCTGTAGTTATCTACGGGCTCTTAATTACTAGCTCACTTTTGAAATGACTTGTGTTTGTGTATGTTTTTGCAAATATTTTGAAAATTCCTAAGTGCGGCAATTTTGTAATGATTCTCGTATCGTTGAGAATGTATACAAAATGTTTGTTTTTGAAAATATTTATGAAAGGGAGTGTTATCTTGTGAAAAGTGTTTTGAAGATGCCAATGTAAGGCATTTTTCTTTATAATAACCCTTGTATCCGTCCTCAAGAGTGTTTATAAAGCGTTTTTGAAAGTAGTTGTTTTGAAAGTGTGAGGTGTGAAAATTGTTTTAGTTTATGAGCAAGTGATTACGAGCAATCTACCTACTCAAAAAGTCTTTGTTCTTTTTCTCCCCCTTTAGATAGTACTATCCTACCATTAGGTAGTAGGAAGCCCTATTATTGTATGTGAGGGACATGCGTGGGTCATCGTACAGTCATAGAAGGCAACTTATAAGACGCTTTAGTAATTGTCTTAAGGGACTAAGATCATTTATCGAAGGCAGTATTGAAGGGTCATTGAGGGACTATGATCTTTTTAATCGAGGGTCTTTGCTAAAGCATCTCACATTCGAGGGACATGACTGTTTTTTATTCGAGACAACAAGTGAGGTTACCCTAGAGGTGCGTGTGTGAATTGTGTTTTGATTTCAAGTATTTATCTTTGAGATTAGATTTTCTAATGTTTTGTTTTAGATCTTGCCATATACTCCTATTAAACTAACAGTAATAAGGAACGTAATAAACTGCGAAAATTAAATGTTCTACGCTATTACAAGGCTTCGGAGATGGGGACTACAAACTTATAAATGCGGATGAAAATTAGTGTACCTAATTATATTTTAAAAACCTTTGACGGTTACAATATTGAAAATAATGCGAAAATTAAAGTGCGCGAAGGTGGTGAAAAGGAGAAAATGTTTAAGAAAACCCTAAAATATTTCTAAGCATTTAAGAAAAGATTTTGTTATTTTTGTTTAGAAAAAATGTGAAATAAAAATTAGACCTCATTCTAATTAATTTACAATTTAATTATTTAAAATAAAACAAAGTGTAATTAGATTAATTAATTTTATTTATTAAAATTAAATTAATTAATTAAAACCTAAAGAATTCTAAGTATTTAAAATATTTTTGTGTTTTTTGTTTTAGAAAAATAAATGAAGTATAAAAACTTATTCTAATTAATTAATAAATAAAATAAAAGTGATTAAATTAAATTAATTTTTATTTAACAAAAACTAAATTAATTAATTAAAAAATATATATATAATTTTTTATGATTTTATGGTTTTTTTAATTAAAATTAAACTGATTAAAAAAAGAAAATGTTAATTAAAACAAAAATATAAAAAAAAAGTAAAATGGGACTACAACATAAGTGAAATGGGGGGTGAGAAGAAACAAAAATAAAAGGCCCAAACAGAGGAGAGTCCAGGCGCTGTGATGGATCATGTGTGGATAATTCCTGGGAGTGCACCATAGGCTTGCATTTGGGTGCATTGGATCTTCCTTTGATTAGATCTAATAGCCAAGATATGAGGTTGCATCATTGCATGCTGGATTGCATAGCATGGAATCTACAACAGAAATGTTAGAAAATAAAATGCCAAAGGCAGAGATCGAACCATTGCCATGGCACACTAATGCTTTACACACAAACACGCTTGCCACTGGGGTGGCTGTTACATCTGGTGATAAAACATGTTGCAATAAATATAAAGTAAACTCATTTTTGAAAATTGGAAGATGAACTTCATCTTCTTCCTCGCGCCAACAACAACCACAACATTGTTCAAATTTCTAACTCCTTCACTTCTCAATCATTTTAAAAAATGTAAACATGAAAGTTGTTCTAAATTTCAACACGAATTCAACCATGTAACTTTTGAAAGCTATAAGTTAAAGGCTGAAACGAATTTTTCTTGGTACCAAATTGAAACCTAATATTTCATAAACTTCAATTCCAAAATTCTGATCACATAGTCAACATAAATCAAAACTAAGGACATGGTTAGTTTCAAGGAAATCATATCTACATTTTATCTTTTGAAATTGAAATCAAATGATGTATGTATAAGGATTTCAAAGTTGGAGAAACTTACCTCTTGAAGTGAAAACTCAGAACGCATATGGTGGCTTCCAGGTGCAAGTAAATGATTGACTAAGCTTCCTTAGACCTCCCTGAAGCTATTCTCATCCTTACTTTGTACTGAAAGTTTCTGAAATTCTCTAGCCAAGTCAAGTTGCAGGTCACAGTTTTGGAGTTTGGAAGATGGTGATGATGATGTTACAGAAGTGTAACAAGGATATGGATGAGAAAAAAGAGAAAATGCACGAATGGATTGAGAGTTGGGTGTTGGAAGCTTCAAATGTAAAAAAATGTTGGTTTCTTAGTGATTCTAAGTTTAAAAGAATTTGAAGGTGCTTGAGTGTTTTTAAAATCACGTATTAGCTTGCAAATGATCTCTCTATTTATAGGCAAGCGGTTTTAGAGGTTGAAACAACCAGATTTGTAAGATCACAAGTTATGGTTTGGAAACTTAGATTTGAAGTAACTTTGAAGAAATGGTGTTCAAATGCATTGTAGGGTGGTTGGTAGGCTTAGAGATGTTGCTTTTGAGTATTGATGTTGAGTGTGATCAGAATAAACAAGTTAGAGACTCAAGGAGTGGACTTTGTGATTAAAGTGATCTTTATGTAAATGGATATGATGCTTTTTTGCAATTTCATCCAAAAATGGTATGATCAAGTGGATAAAGCTTAAAATCCTTGTGTAATTCACCATAATTTCATGTAAATCTCTAATTATGTGGAGATTTAGAAGCAACATGGTCTGAGAAGTGAAATTATATTGTAAGGTTATGAGATTTTCTCTTGAGTTCTTCACAAAATGACTTGAAATTCAAGCATGAAATGCCTAACTTCATCTCTTCGATTCTCCTTGCTCAAGCATGATAAAATTATGTTCTTGAACATTTTGGAAATCTTGAAACATTGTATGCAACTTTCATGTTAACCACTTTGGCTAAATCAAATGGGAACTTGGTGGAAATTGGCCAAGAAGTTAGGATAAAAAACTAATCATAACTTGTTTGAAAAAAATTCTAATGTGTTGGATAAAAAACATCATAACTTCATGGATTTATATCTATTAAATTAAGAACTTTTTGAGGATCACCCCACATTATCAAAGTTGTAGAATTCATCATCCCTACAACTTGCATCTTGAAATTTTTCCTTAAATCAGCTTATATCTTGAGGAAACTAGCTTGTGAAGTTAGGTTTTTTTAGGTACAAAACACTTAAATTTTTTCTAAGTGTTTGAAAATATTGACTTTTGGCTTTTATTAACTTTCTTGATTCTTGATGACATAGTTTTATAGTTTTGAATGTTTTGATGATTCTTGATTTTTTGAATTCAAATGTTGACCAAAAAGTCAAAGTTTGACTTTTGTGTGACTATTGATTTTTCATCAATTGATTCAGTTCTTCAACTATCAATCACTTGAATCTTTTGAAATGTTTTGAGCTATGTAATTAAGCCAAGAAGTTTTATTTGAGCTCTTGAGATCATGCTTTAAGCCATTAGGTCATGCATTAGGTCAACAGTCAATGATCAGTCATCTTCAATCAAAACCCTAATTTGGCAATTTCTTGACCTTTGATAATTTGAGGGATTTCCTTTTGGAATCATGATCAAACCTTGATTAAATGATGAATATCACCTCAAAATTTTGATGTTGACAAAAAAATTTGAAGTTTGACTATATGTTGACCATAGTTGACTTTTTGCTCAATACAGTTGGTTTTTAATCATCTGATACATTGACTGAGCAAACTTGTTATGCAAGACTTGAAACTTGACATAAGCATTATTAAGGATCTATGATTAACCATGAAAGACATTTTAAACCCTTGCCGACCAATTTTCTTTGAGAAACACCAAACCCTAATTGAAGACCCTTGTTTAGGAGGAGGTGGTTTTGACTAGTCATCTCTTGAGTAGTTTTGAGAAAATGGGGACCTCATGAGAATGTCTTGAACAAAATGGGAGGGAAAATTTTGGGGTACAACAGATCCTAACTCTACCCTCGCGAAAAATTCATATAAAACATAGCTTACTAGATTTGGAAAAAACCAGAGAGTTTCGGAATTTTGAAATAAAAAACAGAAGCATCAAATGCATTGATTCACCAAAATTGAATTAATAGCAAGCATCAGTGAACACCATAAACGATTCAAGTAATTTGAGTTAGAAGATTTGGTTCCTTAAACTACCTGAACAAAGTCATATGAATTTTATTTGAAACTGGACTTGGCTAGCATGATTTAGGACACGTCAAGGCTTGGTCCTTCTTCTCTTAGCTTCAGAGAAGTTCAAGGATGAAGAATCGGCAAAGAAATTGGATTGAAAGATGCTTTAAAACCAAATTCGAAGTTACAGACTTGAGAGATATGGAGGGAGTTCAACAAAAGTTCTTTGCTTCTCTAAAGCTTTTCAAATGAGTGGGATATCATCCTTTATTTATAGATGAGCAAATGGAATGCTCCAGCGTGTCATATGATGAGATTTTGAGAGAATTCGTGTGAAGTTGCAAGCATGAAAAGTGTGACTCATATTTGCTCAAAACTCAGCCAAAACTTGTGTTTCAAGGTGTTAATCACTTCTGGAAGATTGTTAAGCATGATTAAAAGTAAAAAACGCGCAACAATTTTGTGATTAGAGGCCACATTACCAATTTGCAATTTGACTGTTTTGACAAAATCAGTTTCAAGGTGCCAACTTTGAATCCGTGGTACACCCAACTCAAGAGGATTTAGGGAAAGTTCTAGAAGCATTTGAAAGACAAGGTCACAATCTTTACAATGTGCCAAGAAAGACTCCATTTGGATAATTGAGCTGAAAGGTATGTCCGTTTGAATTTGTGAAAAACACGCAGATATTTTGTACTTAGAAAAATTCTAAGTGTTGATCTTGATATCTGAAGATGACATGAAGTAGACTCTCAAAATGAAGTGTATAATTGAGATCAATCAAAAATCATAAAAATTTAAAGAGTTGTGATCTTTGGAAGATGATGAACAAAATTGGGGAAATTCACAAAAGACCTATAATGTTTTCAAATCTTCAACCACTTTTCAAGCATCCTCAAGTCTTGCACATAAAGACAAAGTTGTAGTAGACAACCCAAAGATTATTATCGAAAAAGAATGCGCTAAAGGAGATAAAAATTTACCAAGTCATGATCATTTGAAGTCAAATCTTAAAATTCAAAGGCCTTTCAAGGAGACTTGTAATCTTTCTCAACTATTAGTGATCTTCCCTTCAAAATTAGCCTTAGATTTCAGAAGAGAGCTTGTTAAGGACCCTTTAAAGAGAATCGTGGATTTGGAACCAATCAAAAATATCAAACAATGAGCAAGATATGGTCTTTAGAATTCAACAAACCCTAGCTCAGAGAGTGTCAAAATGACTTGAAACCCCTTTCAACTTTTGATGATTTTTATTGCATAATTGGATCTTCTCATGTGAAGAGAGGTTGTTTTTAATGATGATAAGAATCCATAGAAAAAGGAACCAACTCCAAATGTTTAAAATTTAGAGAGTTATGCACTTGTGATCACTAAATCAAGCATTTGTTCAATTAGGTCAAACTTATTGAGCCAAACTTGAATCTCTTTGAACTTTCATGGCAAAATAAAGTATGATGAATCATAAGAGGCCTTTAAATGATGTTTTCTTTAAGCACACTCAAATATGGAGCTTAATTTTCAATGAAGATTGTTGAGGAAGGCATGGTAATAAACACATGAACCTATGAATCTTCTTGATGAATGCCACCACCAACTTTGGAGAGGTATTGAACTAAATAAAGTGAGAGAGCTCCTTGAACCACAAATATCTTATGTCATAGACATGACATTGAAGATTGAGCTCTTGTAATCCATTGAAGCATCATTTGACCAAGAACCACCCCTCAAAACCCTAGGTTAGATGGTGAGATGAATGCAATTGTGATCACCTAAAATATGAACATTCAAAGAAACATATATACATATATTCATGTTAGTTAATAGAACACATGTACAAGATACACATTTAAAGATGCTTGGTGATCCCTCAAGAGCAAACTTAAAGAGAAAACCAACCCTAATATGTGATCTTGATGTAATGATAAAAGTGAGATGGTGAGAAATCTTAGGGGGGAAATTAGGATATAACAGTTGCCCCTATTTAAAGGTATTCTATCCGGAGATACGAAGGTTAAAATCTTTGTCTCTACGCGATTGAAGATACTTAATCATATGCTTTATCTAATTCATGTAGGATAGGACCGGGTAGACAATTAACTACGGGAGCGACAACGGGCTTGTTGTGGTACGCAATCTCTACTAGAGTAGGAACACCAAAACACTACACAATGGCATTCACCTCTGCTCCTTTAGGATACTCAAGAATCGCATAATCATTATCAGAAAATATACCTTCATCAGAAGAAAAGAACTCGTCAGCAGAAATATATTTAACATTTGACATGGCCTCAACTGAGTAGTCTTCAATTACATTAACTCCATTATAATCATCTATATTTCTTATGACTCTGATAGTACCATTATCTAGCAGTAATTGAACACCTCTTCCAATAGAACAACCACGGGAATCCCTACAGCAGATCTGATAGGACCCATAATGATGTACCTTCAGGTCATCCATGTGACAAAATGTGGCGTGCAGTTGTACTAGATCATCATTCATGTAATTCACATCAAAAATATGGAATTCACTAGGACATCCATAAATCATATTCACATCTTCTTCATATTCATCCCTTGGTCTGATTATATGGATAAGACTTTCATCCATCATTTCTTGAAGATTGGCTCTCACTTTATCGCATCCATGGATATCTGAACTTCAAATACTACAACCAGCATGGTCATGTGTATAATATCTGAATTCATAGAGATCAACATGCATCTTCACTAAATCACCTCTAACCAGGTTGATATCAAAAATCAAGATATCTCAAGAATACCAGCAACCAAATTTAAGGCACTTCCACCTCCATGTTTTAGTAGTGGATTATCCTTCACATTGGGACCTACATCCTTAAAATACAGGAGAGTAGATATTACCATCTTCTTCACTTCAGACTTTAATGGATAGCGGTTTTCAATGTTGTGCCCTGGGGCTCCTTGATGAAAAGCACAAGTCTGATCTGCCTTGTAATACAATGGTAAAGGTGAAGGTGTAGCAGAGGGAGGCTTAGCCTACAACAATTTCTTCTATATTAAAGCCGGAAACAATTCTGCATAACTCATTGGAATAGGAAATAGTAGTCGGAGCTATGTTAACGACTGGAGTCACAGAAGCAACTTGTTGTTGGTACTGATGACATTTTCTTTGAGGTCTAACCTTTCTTTCCTTAACGAAAGTATTTGTTTCACTTTCTTTCTTCTTAGAAAACCCATATGATGTTTTCCTTGTTCCACTAGATCCTTCGTCTTTTATCAAGCTTCCTTCCCTGTGTTTCTGCGGTAAAGCGGAAAGCAAAAAGTAAGTTATTAATTTACCGGGTGATATAGGTTATATTGTATCGTGTCCACAAAGATTGGTTATTGTTTCGTCTTTCGACAAATTTCTTGTTAATGAGTTTGGGGTTAAATATTTTGAAAGGAACAGTATCAATAGAAAATAAATGTATAAAAAGTAAAAAGGAATAACTTATCACGCATGCATACATACTACTTCTCACAGACTTAAACCCATCGACATGTTATACTAAACCTATAATATTCATCAATGTCATCACATGTCACTCACAACCTAAGTTATTTCTAACCCAAATTGAGAGGCCGACTGCATCACCTCGGTAGCAATCTCTCAACCATCTCAACAACACAGAAGTCAACCGTGCTTGCTTGCATCGATGATCTCTCAGAGCGACACAAACAACACAGAGGCATTAATCACAGACACCCAAAGTGAATAACAGTGTTAAATCGATCTCTAGAATTCAGACACTATTAGATAATCATCCTAGATAAGAATCTAAGTAGTATATGTCTATAACAACTCAAATCCCTAGCACAGAGCAAAACTCAAGGATAACAATCGACAAATATTTGTAAAGCGAGTTTTATATAACGCTAAGGGAGACAATATACACGATTTCAAAGAAAATACATATACAAACCCAACCAATAGAGAATACACAAAGAAAAATAGAAATGAACCGCAAATCTACTAGATTGTCAGTGTCGATCGAAGAGCAATCCACCCCGGATCATATGTATGCAAGCTCTATAGTTGTTATCTAAGCTAATCCTAAAAAAATTAAAGGTTGACGGAGTTGGGAGCAAAAAATTTCCCAAAACCATTCCTAAAAATGAACTGAAATGAAAGTTATAAAACAAATCTCAGCAGACCGTGCTAAGTGGGTCTGGCACGCTAAGCACGACTTCCTTATTTTACACATCAAACCGACCTAAACTGCGCTAAGCGTGCTATCCGTGCCAAGCGGGCTTTAAAACACTGGTTCTGCAAAATTGTCAAACGCAAGAAGCACGCTAAAAAATACGATGAGCTCACTCGCGCTTAGTGTCCTTAGCGCGCTAAGCGGGCTCTCTTGGTAAAAACTGGTCTTTTATTTCGAAAACGCACATTCAGAGTCGTGTCTTCGACACCTTATTCCTCGATGCTCTAAAATACAACAAATACCAACAAAATGAATGGAAAAACATCAAACGATACACTATGTACACAAAAAACACAAATAAACACAAACTAAACGTACTTACATAAAAGTGTGGTTTATTCAACGATATTAACAACAAAAATTAAGTGCAAAAAAAAGTATATACAAAAATAGCTACAATTTGCACTTATCAAACTCTCCCCAACTTGAACTTGTTTGTCCTCAAACAAGGCCAAACAACTTAAAGAACCAAAAGTAATGAACCAAAATATCATGAATCAACAAGTTTTGAAAACGGAAAACAAATGCAATGGTTCACATGAAAAACAATACACACGAAGAAACATACTTACCACTAAATTATAATGATAACATAAACATGAAACGAATGCTAAATACAAAGAACATGCCAAACATTCTAAAACAACACTAGTTCACAAATGAATCACACCTAGCAAAATCAATCATCGGTAGATGAAAAACACACAAAATAAGGTATTTTCACTCCTCCACAATCTTGCAAACAAACGAATAAATTATGCATTCATCCAAAAATTCACATTGAACATACAAAGGCAAGAATCTCATGGGATTTTCAAGGTTGAAATGTGGTTTGGTTAACAAACAAGGGATAAATCCTAAAGCTAATCGAAACAAAAACTTTCCTAAACCTAAGGGAGTGATCAACTCATAAATTCTCAAGCAAAATAATTTCAATCAAGCTTTTTCTTCATTCCAAATTTCAAACCAACACACATCACTTATTATCACAACCTTATTAGATCTCCTTTTGTTTTTCGTTTTCAAAACTTTTCTCTTTTTTTTCTTTTTTTTATTTCTTTTTTTTTCACTTTCTTTTTCACATTTTTTTTCTTTTCACAACCTCATAGCAATCACAACATAAGCACATAAACATTCCTCTCCCCAACTTGAATTCAACCATCATCATAATGTGAATACTCCCTACTTTCTAAGACAAGGCGAAAATTCAAACTACAAATCATAGTTGAGGGTTCAAGAAAACAAAGAATCAATATCCATACAAAAAGATGAAACAAACACTCATAGAAAAGCATTTAGCAAAAACAACATGGATATCAACAAAAATGGGTCGAAAGGGGATACTGATGATCATACACTCACAAGGTGAATTGACTATTTGGCCAAGGTAGTTGTGCCCAAAATGAAAAAAAATGCCTTGATCATGTTCATGCTTTCATACAATCAATACAAGCAAAAGATTAAGCATAATAAAATCCAGCTAAAATAAGAGTTGTGGTCTCCACATATGCGAACAATGGAAAGCTACCTCACAAAAAGGGTAGGAACTAAAGTGATTCACAAATGAACAAGTATACAAAAGAATGAATGGCATAAAAATTGTAAAAAGTATAAGTATCATGAATATGATAAAGTATAGAAAGCGATAAACACATACCTTGAACGTGTACAAAACTTTAACAAAATCATTATCATGCATTCGCAAGTTGAAACACTGAAACTTGGAAAATCACCAAAAGCGACTTCAAGCTATCGAACCAAAATTTGAGTCCAAAAAACAATAAAAGAATTAATTATACTAATATTATTTACCACCTAAAGCCTAGGTGGAAGTGAGAAAAGGGAAAGCCAATCGAAAAATTAAAAAGAATTTACTGGCTCTACACAGTAGGGCGCGTTAGGCGCGATCAAGCGTGTTAAGCGCGCTACACCAGAACAACAAAAACCAGTCTAGCAGACAACAATGCAGCCTCCACATTCACCTACACAATCAATTTACAAAAATTACAATATTTACAATATTAACAAACTTCCTCAAGCTAAGCACGACAAGCTTGCAGAAAAACACAAATTGACATAACGAAACAAAAGGGTGAAAATGATTACCAAGTTGAAAAGTGAAAATTTTAGAATTTAAAACAAGTCCAATTTCGACTTTTTAAAAGACAAGTCAACACATAACAAAAACGAATACAAACAAAACATGCTTGTTTTATGTTGTAAGCTCGACGCCTTTATTGTGCGAGCTAGTAACTTCCTCTCTCCATGCCATGGTATTGCCACACTACATAAACCTAAAGAAAGTGTCCTAACATCCACACAGCAAATGTTACAAAAATGATACATTTTACAACAATACGGGAAAACAAAGAAAACACATATATATGCACAAGTATGTAAAACATGTACAATTCACAAATATGATAATCATATACAAATTCATGTACATTTTCTATACAACATATAGATTAATTACAAAACTCAAAAACAAAAGAATTATCGCGATGCGAAACAATAGAACCAATCCCCAGCAACGGCGCCATTTCATTGTTGTGGTAAAGCGGCAAGCAAAAAGTAAGTTATTAATTTACCGAGTGATATAGGTTATATCGTATCGTGTCCATATAGATTGGTTATTGATTCGTCGTTCGGAAAATTTGTTGTTAATGAGTTTGGGGTTAAATGGGTTGAAAGGAAAAGTATCAACAGAAAATAAATGTATAAAAATGAAAAAGGAATAACTTATCAAGCATGCATACATACTACTTCTCATAGACTTAAACCTATCGACCTGTTATACTACACCTACAATATTCACCAATATTATCACGTGTCACTCACAACCTAAGTCATTTCTAACCCAAATTGAGAGGCCGATTGCATCACCTCGGTAGCGATCTCTCAACCAACTCAACAAACAAAAGTCAATCGTGCTCGCTTGCGTCGACGGTCTCTCAGAGCGACACAAACAACATAGAGGCATTAATTACAGACACCCAAAGTGAATAACAGCGCTAAATCTATCTCTAGAATTTATATATTATTAGATAATCATCCTAGATAAGAATCTAAGCAGCATATGTCTATAACAACTCAAATCCCTAGCACAGAGCAAAAATCAAGGATAACAATCGGCCAAGATTTGTAAAGCAATTTTTATATAACGCCAAGGGAGACAAATATACACGAGTTCAAAGGAAATACATATACAAACCCAAACAATAGAGAATACACAAAGAAAAAGAGAAATGAACCGCAAATCTACCAGTTTGTCAGCACCGATAAAAGAGAAATCCACCCCAGATCATCTGTATGCAAGATCCATAGTTTTTATCTAAGATAATCTTAACAAAATTAAAGGTTGATGGAGTTGGAAGCAAAAAACTTCCCCAAAACCATCCCTAAAAATGAACTGAAATGAAATTTATAAAACAAATCTCAGCATGCCATGCTAAGCGTGACTTCCTTATTGTACACATCAAACTGACCTAAATTGCGCTAAGCGTGCTATCCTTGCTAAGCAAACTTCAAAACATTGGTTCTGCCAAATTGTCAAACGCAAGCAGCACACTACAAAATGCGCTAAGCTCACTCGCGCTTAGCGGCCTCAACGCACTAAGCGGCCTCTCCTGGGGAAAACTAGTCTTTTATTTTGAAAATGCGCATCCAGAGTCGTGCCTTCGACGCCTTATTCCTCGATGCTCACAAATGGAAAAACATCAAACAATACAATATGTGCAAAAAAACACAAATAAACACAAACTGGACTTATTTACACAAAAGTAGGGTTTATTAAACGATATTAACAACAAAAATTCAATAAGTGCAATAAAAAGTATATTCAAAAATTCGATAAGTGCAACAAAAAGTATATACAAAATTAGCTACAATTTCCACTTATCACCCTGACAGCTTCTTCTAGACGAACACGCATACTTACCATTTTAGTGAAATCACTCGGTGCACTTGCAACCATCTTTTAATAATAAAATGATCTAAGGGTTTTTAAGAAGACCTTGGTCATTTCTTGCTCTCCTATTGGGGGTACCACTTAGGCAACAACTTCGCGCCAACGTTGCGTATACTATTTGAATGACTCCTTATCCTTCTGAGCCATCGCGCTCAATTGGTCACGATTAGGTTCCATAAACATAATGTACTTATACTGCTTGATGAAAGCTTCACCCAAGTCATTGAAGGTGCGGATGTTGCTACTATCCAATCCCATATACCATTTCAAAGCAGCACCAGTTAAACTATCCTAGAAGAAATGAATAAGCAAGTGTTGGTCATCAGTATGAGTGGACATCCTTCTGATATACATCACCAGGTGGTCACGAGGACAAGTGTTTCCCTTGTACTTATCAAGTTATGGAACCTTAAACTTTGTTGGAACTTTCACATTAGGAACTAAGCAAAGATCACTAACATTTTGTCTGAATAACGCTTTCCCTCAGAGAGCCTTCACTTTGTTTTACATTTCATTGAATTAATCTTGAAAGTCATCCAATCGATCATAGAAGCCCAAAATTCCGCTTGGTGGAGGAACAGGATGATAAACTTCATCATTAATAATAGGAATAGCATTCATTGTATGAGGTGCCGCATGGTGAATCTCATTATTAGCAATAGGAGCAGCATGCACCACAAGAGGTGCAGAAACATCAGCAGTTTGAGAAAATTGAGCAACTTGAGCAGCAGGATTGTAACCTTCGTGCATGAAATTCTCAAGCATTCCCCATGGGTAAGCATGAGGCATACGGTATTAAGCAGTAGTAACTGGAGTAACAGAGATGGGAACTGACAAAACTTCTGAAGTAACAGTCGTTTGTTGTGGCTGAGTAGCATGAGGAGACGGAGGAGGATGTGGTGGTGGCTGATTCTGAGCAACCACCAATGATTCCACCAAAGCAGTCAAATTGGCCATATCAGCTCTCAAAGCAGTAACTTCTTCGCACAACTCGCAATTCTCTTGTTAAAGATTTTCCATTTTTTCTAGAATTAGCTCGAGTATTATAGTGATGAGACTGCTTGCCGACTGAGTGAAGCATATAAACGAGTAAGACACCTGGGTATGAAAAGGAATGCAAAAAATATGTGCAAAAATGACGCCTGATATGCAATTCATATGAATTTTTGAGTTTATCCAAGGAACTCAAAGAATTATAGACAATTACAAATAATTAAGCACTAACATTTTTTGAAATACTGAAAATTTCATTTTAATAATAACTTCGAAATAGATTACAACTTTTAGTACAAGTTTCAACAATCCCAAGTATAAGAGATTAAAGATAGAGACTAAAATCCTAAGGATCTTAAGCCGATGAAGATCTCTCCACACACTGATGTTTTCCTTTAGTCTTGCAATCTGAGCCTTCAACTGCTCGTTCTCTTCTGCATATTTTTCGGTGACTTCTTTCCAATTACCAGAGTTAGAAAATGAGTGATTAGGACCTGGCTGAGCTCTAGAGGAAAATAAATCCTCTTGCTTCTCCATCATCTCCATAGAACGTCTCTCAATAATCTCGATCAAGTCATCCTTCTCTTTTAATTCTGTTGAGTTGGATACCTCCAGAGTCTGGTACTTATTCTTTTGTGCTTCCTTCTCTTGCTGCATTCTAACTAAGGCAAGTTGAAGTTCTTCCACATCATCTAAGATAGGAGTAGTAGTCCTCATAAACATATCACGTATAGGTTCTTCGCGAGAATAGGGCATCTTCAACTGAATTTCCCTTGCCTGTACCCAACAGAGATGAGGCTCTAAGGAAACAGCTTCTCTTGGTCCCAAATATTTTCTACCCTTTCTATGAATGTGGCGCCAGGCCTTTTCAATCTCTTTCATAGATTCCTTATGATCTTCTCCCTCTTTGAGAAAGAAACCACTCATATGAATTCTATTTGGCTTGTCTCTCATCGGGTATCCAAGTTTATGACGCGCAAGAACGAGATTGTTATTAATTCCTCCCTATTTACCAAGAAGAGGCACATTGGGGAAACTACCACAGATATCAATAATCTCCACATCATAATAACCCTGATGATACCAAACAATGTCAGAATGAGTGAGATCCATAATCTCCAGGGCCCAACGAGGTTCCTTCTTGATATCCCAAAAAGCAACAATCTGAGATAAGTGAGAAATAAACCACTGATATAACAAAGGTGTGCAAAACATGATCATCCCTCCCTGATAAAAACTCCGAAGATGGATGGAATAATAAGTATCTCCTAGAAATGTAGGGATTGCGTTCCCAATCAAAAATATCCTAATGGCATTAACTTCCACAAATTTTTCGATGTTAGGAAACAAGAACAGCCCATACGCAAGCAAAGCAAAGATCGCCTCAAAAGTAACTGTACTCTTCATCTTAGCAAAGTAACAAGCTTTCTCCAATAGAAACTGAGCAGATAAACCTCTTATTCCTCATTTCGTAGTGATAGTAGCCTCAATCTCAGACTTCTTCAAAGGAGTCATGTCAACAATCTCATGAGACTTAGGCTCTCCATCTAAGTCGGTGAAAGGAACACAATCAGTAATAGGTAAACCAAGTAAGTAAGAATACTCCTCTCTAATATGGGCATCAGTTGATAATTTGGGAAAGTAAAACACTGATACAACGGATCATAGAAGTGGACCAATGTAGAAAGAATACCCTCCATCATGTTGAGATTCATAAGAGGCACGATAGCTCTATATTTCTTCCAGAAATTTGTAGAGCTCTGAATCTCAGGAATCAAACTCATTAGTTCCTCTATCTTAGGATCCTTGAAACTGTACTTCTGAGTCTTTCTTCTTCCAAAATCCATGGCAAAAAAGCACCTAAGATATTTGCAAAAGTCAACTTTAAGTTCCTTGAGTCAACTGTTTTAAAGAATGCTCGTGGGCGCATGAACGCGTCATGATTCAACAATCACACACAAGATCACAAACATGGGAGTTCATATGTTCGACGTCACGAGCATAAAGTCAAAGGTACTACCATCAAGGTAAGGACTAATGGTTTATCGTCTGTCGAAAAAGGTTCTAAGGAAATCCCAGAGTCTACATTCTTCCTTCGGATATTACCGACATCCTGATTAGCTCGGTAATTAGCAATATTCTCAGGAAAAACTCGTATGAGTGCATGATCGCATGACGACTACTTCCGGATTACTCCTTCATAGTCTTCTCACTACACCTAAAAGGCCAAGATGGGTTAAGGGTTTTACGGCTCTCAGCTTCTCAGGCTCCCAGGTCTAAAGCAGCACGTCTTCCCGATTGCTCAGTAAACAAATACTACAATCAAAGGGGCCTCCCCTGAGAGGGGGATCTCATGTCTCCTTTTTCGGAATTACTCCCTCAAAGTTAACATGACTATTTCAGCAATCCTATCTTAATTTTGCCCAAGTCCAGGTATAGGACTTATAAGAGATCAAGCACCCTGAAAACCAGAAAAATCCATACAAACATATATACAACACATAATATACAAAAAATAATAGCACATACACAGATAAACAAAGACAGGCTCAACCCACTTAGAGATTTGAGCTTCCCCAGTGAATTCTCCAGTTTTCTGTAGGGGTAGAAATGTTGAGACTAAGCCATTGGATTGACTTAACTCGCACAGATCAAAATAAAAATCACCACCGCACTTTATTTTTTCAAAAGGAAATGGGAAAAGAGCAAATAAACCCAAAAAAAGAGGGGGAGAGAATCTAATTACGGGGATTTGTTATGCACATGGAAGGTATTATCACCCTAAACATCTACGGTACTCTGCAGGAACCTCTTTGAAAATCCTTGTATTTTGGCTATAAAAGGTGTATACAAAAATAGATGGTGGAGATAAGAAAATAAGTACTTTTTTTATTTTTGCACCCTCCGCAGTTGTGAACCTTTAGTGCCTACATGCCACCTTTTATGCAACAGGGGATCATGGTACTCATAGTTCACCTCAAAAATTTTAAAACACATGTGTGTTGGTTAATTTTAAGAGAAGAGACATCATCGTCATATTTGAGTGGAAAACATACTTACTACCCACAATTATGAGAAAGGAGAATTTGCATTATCTCAAAATGGAGGATATATCTTGGATTTTAAAATAAACAAAGCCTCACTCAACACCCAAGTGGAAAATATCTTACTTCACTATATATTGTAGAAGTATAGCAGCTCGCATCACTACAAGAGTCGACAAGAGTATAATCTTTTGAGAAAAGTTTTAAAACAAAAAGCCAAAGTGGCAAAATTGTTTGAATGAGGTTAATGGCTTTTAGTCTTCTAAAAAGATGTCAAAGTATGATTAAATCGATTAAGAGTTTGATTAAGAAGATATTTTTGAAAATGCATGGACCTAAGTCAAAGTTTTTTATAAAAGCGGTTCAAGTTTGAAAAACAATAAGAGTTTCAAAAGGAGGAAGAAGATTTTAAAATTAAAGAAGATAGGAGGAGATGAATGGACTATCCTATGTATATACAGTAAAATCTAAGGTAAGGGACGGTCTAACCAACAAGAAGCCAAAACATGATATGAAGAAGTCAATGTAGAATTCCCATCCTTTAGATTGAAACCAAGCAAGCATAAATACTAAACCTCTAATAAAAACCAAGCTTCAGATGAGTTAAGTCTTCACAAAATTAGGCAGAGTAACAATTGTATATAGAGGAATTCTCAATCACAGACAAAGCATAAAATCAGAATAGCCCGCACACAAAGAAAATCAACCCAATGCCTTGGATTAAATCCCAATAACTTCAGACAAAATAACAACAGAACAACAAGGTCCTTAAGTATCAAAGCTTCTAATCCTAAGTCCGAGAGATCCGTAACTCCACAATTCCATAATTCCAAGGATACTAACAAGATAGTCTAAGTAACCTTAAAGTTTTTAATGTTCAAGTTGATTATTAAGTGTCTTCAAAAGAAAAGAAAGCTCAAGTAAGCAAAGATAAAATGACATAAGGATAAATGCTCAAGTGAACAAAAGGAAAATAACATGAGATGTAAATGCTAAAATAAATGGTACATAAAAATAAAGGCATAAAGTAAAGTTAATTGTTAGTGAATTAGAAGTTAAAAGGTTAGTTGAATGACCATCTTGCAGCTTGATTTTGAAAACTCATTAGAAGATTGATAAAACCAAAGCTTCTCAACAACAAGTTTCATTTGTTTTTTGTCAAGTATATCATTTATTTCAAGTACTCAAAGCAACCACATATAATCAACGGTGTTCAAATGATTCACTTAGACCAAAATTCATGAATCTTATTAGAGGATTGATAGAATCAAAGCCTCCTAACAATGAACTTCAAAGTTATTGGATCCAAGGTTTCATATTAAACATACTTGGGCTTGTAAACATAGGTTTGGGCCAATAATGATCATTTTTCCAAATCGGGACAAATTTAACGCTATGTTAAGCAAACATAATTGGGATTATGTAGAAGCCACACCTATTTTGAGGTCGGTCAATAGCAATCTATGTACTAAACATGTTAGAGAAATGATATGTAGATCATTCTCAAAAAACATGTAGCACAAGTAAAAGCAAGAAAGTGATAAGATGGCAAGGGAGGGGAATGATAGTATAACTTAATGTATCAGATGAAACTAAGGTTTCAAATATCATCGTCATTCATCCATTTTGGTAGGTTTGGTTTTTCAACAGATCAAGACCCAAGATCTAATGAGGTTGAGGAACTTGTCCCAAAATAACACTTAAGTGTCTCCAAATCAGAACCATCCAAAAAATAATAAAATATATTTAATATAAAACAAAATTTAAATGATTTTAAAAAAAGGAAATAATTGGTAAAATACACAACATGTATTAAAACACCAAATAAAAAACCTAAAAATATATCAGAGGTCAAACATGAGAAAAAAATGTTGACAAAATTTTTAGAATTTTTTTAAAGTCAGAAACTATTTTTAAAATATGAAGAAATTAGCAAAATAAACCAAAATTTTTGAAAAATAGTAAAATCAAAAATAAAAATAGAATGAGATCACCAATATTTGTCAAGAGGTCATTGGATCCTTCCATTTTTTTCTTCAGAATTTAAAAATAAAGAATAGTATTTTTAAATAATTAAAACAAATCAAATAAAGGAAAACATCATAAAAAATACCAAATTATAAAAACAAAATTATTAAAAAATAAGAATCAGAAATATAATATTCAAAAATATTTTTGTGAATTTTTTCAGAATTTTCAGACGAAAAATGAATTTATTATGAACTTTTGAAGTTTAAAACAATTAAAACAAAAATCAGAAAATAAAATAATAAACCAAAAAAATGTGGATCATCTTATCATTGTCAAAATGCATTAGTAATCAAATCCAAGGGATCTGGCGCGCTCTGCATATCATAATCATCAGTGAATAACACATTGAATCCCTTTTTAAAAAAACAGTTAAAACAAAAACATGTGTGAGGCTTTGATTAGTTGAAGGCGTCCATGTCATTGTCTTCAACCTTCAGATTGTTGAAAAGTCAATCAAAAACACGTGATTTGCAGGTCCTTCAAACTGTAAAATTAGAAGCTCAGACTGGTGCCATTCGCGTCGTCTCATCAAGACGATTCCAATGGTACCCTCACGAAAAATTTAATTAAAATGTAGCACACTCGGTTTGGAAAAAACCAGAGTTTTTGAAAAATTTGAATTCGAAAACAGTTGCATCAAATGCATCAATCAATCTAAATTAAACCATCAGCAAGCATCAATGAACATAGAATATATTCAGCAAGCATCAATAATTAGTGTACCATTAAAACATAGAATATATGTAGATGTAAATATCAGAAATAGTGCCAAACATTTTAACTGAATCTAGAAATTTTGAATTTTCCAAACAATAGTCTGAAGTAAAAACAGAAAGTAAACAGAAAGCATAAAATCTAGTCTAGAAAGGAAAAACAGAAAATAAGAAATCTATTCTAGAAATTGGTTGTCCTTCCCCCACACTAATATAAACAGTGTCCCCGCTATGTTAATGTGAGACTCAGAAGAATGCAGAATGTCTAGAAATGTCAGCCACTACTATTAGTATTCTGAGTAGAGGAGTAGATATGTTGAAAAATGTGATCCACCTTCTCCTTCGGTAAATCCATAAAACCATGAAACTCGATGCATAATTTAGTGAATTCTTCTCTCAAGAAATTTATCTCAGTTTGTAAAGCAAGTATGGCAGCAGCTTGATCAACAGAGGGAGGTGCAGAGGCAACTGGAGAAATAGAGGAACACGAAGGGGTGGGTTTGTCGGTGGATGGAAAATTGTAATAGCAGGGAGGTGTTTCAGGATCTGTTTCAGGATCATATAGAAAAACATCATTGTGATCATAGATCTGTGGTGTCTCACGAGAAGCTGAAGGTGAAACTTGGTGTACTTCCAAATCGAATAGCCAAGTGTTTCAGTCATGAATACTAGTTCTTGGATTTGGTAAGGTGAAGAGCTACATAACTTGGTTGTTAATGAGAAGTTAAAATTCATTAGGGCCTAGGTTTCTAATAATGTCAGTGTTGAAACAAAAATGTATATTCATGGGTTGGAATCCACCCAGAGGGTGGAGTCCGAGAAGTGGTTGTCGCATTCCAATAGAATTGGCTATCATGGCCTCTAAGCCTACCACTAAGATTGGTGCATGATCAGTCTGTGTAATACGGTCAAAGTTGGCTATCATAAAGGTAGCGACATTAACGGGGCGGTTTCGGGAGGCACAATACATGATGAAAAGTTCATCTTTGGACACAGAGGTAATGTTTTGTTCTGAATAGAGTGTAAGCAAGGAACTTATGGAAATAACGGATAGCACGGTTATGGATATTTTCGGAAAACATTATATTAGACTCGAGGTTGCTATCTTCGGTTATACTATCCCAAAAATATCAAAGTTTAAGGTCCAAAAGAAGGTCTTCTTAGGTACAAGTAAAGACATGTGGGGCACTATGAAATCCTAACAGATTAGCAAGTTCACGGTTATTATATCGGCATTCAATAAAAAACATTCTAAAGGTAATTAGGCCTTGATTAAATCCTAATCCATGGTCAGGAAAAAAGGTGAGTGAGCTTAGGAATTCCAAGGTCAGCTTTGGATAAGAACTAAATCTCCTTCTCAAGGGAGAAGTATCCCAACCTATTTGGTTCAGAAAAAACATCACACTATCCCTAATACCTAAAGTGGTCATGGTAGGGCCATCAGGGTAGAAAGTTAGTTCCATTTCTCTTACAGCCAGTGCCTCAAAACACCTCTTCTGGGCTCTTCCTCTAAAAGCAATTTCCATTGTGTCAACTTCTTGCATCGTTAGTTAGTTCAGTTAGTTAAAATTAAGTTAGCCTTTAAGTAAGTTGAAAATTAGAATTAAGTTAGTAGTGGTTAACGTTAGAGAACAATACTGCATAACTTTTATGAAAAGAAAAAGAAAGAAAAGTAAGAAATTATAAAGATTAAAATTAGTAAATCAAAATGAAAGACTAGAAAGTGGGATGTCTCCCACCAAGCGGTTTGTTTTATGTCGTAATCTTGACATAATTTTAGTAGGTGATTAAATCTGGGAGTGAGCGGGTAGCTCTACAAGATAGAAACTAGCAGAGCAGTGATAGTGCTTCAAGCGCTGCCCGTTTACGATACACGATTCGCTAGATTTTCCTTTAATTTCAAGAGCTCCACTTGGAAAAACCTTACTTTTTTCAAACATACTATACCACCTAGAACAAAGTTTTCCTGGGAACAATTTAAGTCTAGAATTAAACAGGAGTACTATGTCGCCTTCATTGAACTCTTTCCTAGATATGCACTTGTCGTGCCAATTTTTTGTTCTTTCTTTATATATCTTGACATTTTCATATGAATCTAGTCTAAGTTCTTATAACTCATGGATATCTAAGATTCTCTTTTCTCCTGCAGTAATGTAACTTAAGTTTAGGGTTTTGATCACCCAATAAGCTTTATGCTTGAGTTCTATCGGTAGATGACACGATTTTCCATAAACTAGTTTGAATGGTGTGGTTCCTATGGGTGTCTTATAGGTTATTCTATATGCCTACAGCGCCTCGTGTAATTTGGACGACCAATCTCTCCTAGAAGTGGCAACTGTTTTTTCTAAGATTTGTTTAATCTCTCTGTTGGGGACCTCTACTTTCCCACTTGTTTGGGGGTGATAGGGTGTTGCTACACAGTGTCAGACTCCATATTTCACTAATAGTTTTTCAAATATTCTTGAGATGAAATGAGAGCCACCATCACTGATAACAAGTATTGGCACACCAAATCTAGGAAAATTATATGTTTGAAGAGCTTGATTACTACTCGTGCATCATTCATTGGAGAAGCTATGGACTCGATCCATTTTGATACGTAATCTACAGCAACGAGTATATATTTATTGTCAAAAGAGGATGGGAAAGGTCCCATGAAATCAATTCCCCACACATCAAAGACTTATACTTCTAAAATGCCTTTTTAAGGCATCTCGTCTCGTTTGGAGATGTTGCCAGTGTGTTGGCATATGTCGCAATTTATGACTGTAATATGGACATCTTTCCATAAGTTAGGCCAATAGAGGCCAGCTTGTAAAATCTTAGCACAAGTCTTTAAAGTGCTTGCATGTCCACCATATGGAGCAGCATGACAATGGCAAATCATGTTTTCTATTTCATCCTCGGGGGAACATCGACGGAACATAGCATCGGTGCCTCTCTTGAAAAGAATAGGCTCATCCCAATAATATTGTTTAAGATCGTGGAAGAACTTCTTCTTTTGTTGATAGGTTAGATCAGACGAAAGCACTCAAGCAGCCAAGTAGTTGACAAAGTCGGCATAGCATGGCAATGTGGTTTTAGTGTAGACTGCTTCCACGACTTCATTTGTTTTGGTATTATAAGTTATAGGGCGTTTAATGGTGTTGGTTTCCAACTGGGCTATGAAATGTTTGTAATGGAAATCATCATTGATAGGCACTTGTTCAGGCTTAATGCCTTCCATTCTAGATAAGTGATCAGCTACTACATTTTCAGTTCCATTTTTGTCTTTGATTTCTAAATCAAACTCTTGTAAGAGTAAGATCCACCTGAGTAACCTTGGTTTGGCGTATTTTTTTCTTAATAGGTATCTAATGGTAGCATAATCAGTATAGATAATCATCTTTGCTCATACTAGGTAAGATCGGAATTTATCTGGGGCGAAGACGACAACTAAAAGTTCCTTTTCGATGGTGGCGTAGTTCATCTACGCAGGATATAAGGTTCTACTGGTGTAATAAATCACATGAAGCTTTTTATCCTTTTGTTGTCCTGGAAACTGTAACACCTCCCTTCTTTGGTACAACATGTACCAGGCTAATCCATTTACTATCGGATATCAGATATATGATTCTTGCTTCTAATACCTTTTGTACTTCTTTCTTAACTACATCACTCAGAACTGGATTTATTCTTCTCTAATGTTCTCTAGAGGTCTTACAGTCTTCCTCAAGCATAATTCGATGCATGTAAATTGAGGGGCTTATCCCTTTTAGATCAGAGATGTCATAGTCTAAAGCAGTCGGGTATTTCCTTAGGACATGTAGCAATTTTTCTGTTTCTATTTGTCCTGAATCTGCATTGACTATGACGAGTTGTTTGAGTTCTGTGTCTAGGAATTCATATCTTAGATCTTTTAGTAAGGTTTTAAGTTCGACAGTCGGTTTCCTTAGGCAAGGCATAAGGTCATGAGTTAGCGCGAGACATTCACTTAGATTGTCATCTATGTATTCATCACGCCAACTATCGTCTTCAAGAATGAGGGTATTGGGATTTTTAGAGCTTCTGAATATTTAGTCTATTTTTTCTCCATTTCTTTAACGCATTCATCAATAACATCCAAGAAACGGCACAAATCATCTATAACGGGTGCCTTGAAGAATTGTGAGAGGATGAATTCGACTTTTTCTTCATCAACCTCAAATGTGAGTTTACATTTTTTACATCTATGATGGCATCGACGATGGCGAGGAATGGTCTTCCTAATTTAATATGGATGTTGGAATCTTCCTTGATATCCATAATAATGAAATCCGTGGGGATATAAAATTTTCCAATACATACAAGAACATTTTCGAGCATTCCTAAAGGAAACTTCACTCAACGATCAGTTGTACGGACATTCTTATTGGTCGCAATTCTTCCACATTTAGCCTTTTGCATATAGATAAAAGCATTAGACTAATATTGGCTCCCAATTCGCATAGAGCTTTGTCTATGAAGAATTTTTCTATTAACATGGTATGGAAAAACTACCAGGGTCTTTCAGCTTAGGGGCATGTTGTTATGGATTATAGCGTTATACTCTGCAGTGAGCATAACGATTCATTGTCCTCGAGCCTTTTCTTATTGGATAAGATTTCTTTAAGGAACTTAGCATATGAGGGAATTTGCATGATGGCTCCTATAAAAGGTATAGTGATATTTAGTTGTTTCAGAAGATCAACGAATTTCTTAAACTTCCCTATATTTTCAGATTTAGCTACCCATTGAGGGTATGGTATCGGTGGTTTGTAGGGTGGCGGAGGTACGTAGGTTTTTTCTCTCTCTTTTGTGCTTTCATCTCCCTTCTCATCTTCTTTTGGTTTGTCTTCCTTCTTAGTTGGTTTTCCAGTACTCTGGTACATGGCTGGATTTTTAGTTCTTGGGTCAGTTGGTCCATCTACTTCCGTTCCACTCCTAAGTATTATAGCATTAGCATGACCTTTCGGGTTCGGTTGTGGTTTGCCAGGAAAAGTTCCAGTTGGAGCAGCTGTAGTTGCTCGTTGTTAAGCCACTTGAGAGATTTGTGTTTTAAGCATTTTGTTATGAGTGGCTAGGGTACCAACCTTGTTTGGTAGCTGCTTTAGTTGCTCACTAGTGTGTATGTTTTGATTTAGAAAACCTTTGTTTTGTTGAGCTTGAGTGGCTACATAGTTTTTTATCATGATTTCTATATTGGATTTCCTATGAACATTTAGAGTAATTTGGGTGGATTTCTGGTATCCTGGTGGCGTAGTGGGAGCTTGCTCAAGTACATATAATGCATTGTTGTTCTTGTACGAAAAGTTTGTATGGTTCTTCCAGGTAGGATTATAGGTATTCTCGTATGGGCTTTCTTGAGCATAATTCACTTGATCAGCTGGTACTCTTGTTAAAAGTGGACATTCATGTACAACATGTGCGTGAAGTCCACATAAATCGCAGGTTGAAGCTACTGCAGCCACGGTGGCTGTGGGAGTTGTGGTCAAGTTTTCTATATTTTAGGTAAGAGCTTCTACCTTAGCGTTAACTTGGTCTAAATGGCTAACTTCGTACATACTGCCTTTCGTTTGAGGTTTCTCCAGAATGGTTTTATCAATTCCCCACTGGTAATGGTTTTGAGCCATACTTTCAATAAGTTGATAAGCATTGTGATAAGGTTTATCCATCAGTGCGTCGCCAGCTCCAGCATCAATTGTTAGTCTTGTGTTATACAAGAGACCATTGTAAAAGGTATGGATGATCAGCCATTCTTCTAGGTCGTGACGTGGACAAAGTCGCAACATGTCTTTGCATCTTTCCCATGCTTCGAAAAGAGATTCGCTCTCCTTTTGTTTAAAATCATTTATATTGGCTCTTAGCATAGCCATCTTACTTGGCAGAAAATATTGTGTTAGGAAAACTTTCTTTAACTCATTCCATGTGGTCACAAAGTTGGATGGCAGAGACTGGAGCCAAGCTCTAGCTCTAGCTCACAATGAGAAAGGGAAAAGACGTAGTCTTATTGATTTGGGGATGACACCATGTTCTTTAACTGTGTCTGCGTACTGCACAAACACGGACAAATATAAGTTTGGGTCGTCCGTAGGACATCCCGAAAATTGATTTTTTTGGACAGCTTATAATAATGAAGGTTTCAACTCGAAATCATTCCGAGCGATAGTGGGGGAAGCAATGCTGTTGTGAGTTTCCTCCTGCGATGGGGCAACATAATCCTTCAAAGAATGATTTTGGGGTCCTTCGTCCATTCTTGGTTCAGGAAAAGATAAGTTGGGAAGATTGAATTCAGGAAGATTATACTTAATTTGGTATTCTCTAATTCAGCATCTTATACTAACAAAACGCTCGACCTCGTTGATTGGTTGCCCTAATTCTTTGCCTTGAGAGCGAGTGTTTGGCATACAATCAACGGATAAAAGGAAATAAAATTTGTTGCCTTAGTCTATACTGCATAACAAAGGGATCACAATATCGACTAAATCAGTCCCCGACAATGGTGCCAAAAACTTGATCGCGACTTTAAGAGTCTATCGAGTGTAGTAACTGCAAGTGCACAGTCTAATTCCGTAGTTTTAAAAGATATCAAACCCACAAGGACTGATAATCGGATTATTTCTATCTAAAGTTATCGTGTAAAGCTAAGGCTAATAATTAATCTTAGGTTTTGGGTTAGACGAAAATGAGCTTAGACTTAAATGAAAAATTTGATAACGGGACACCGGTATGTAATATGTCTGACTTCAAAGATTCAGTAAGTCATTGGCATAGCTTTAAGTATTCAAAAACATTGTTTCAGTAGAAACTATCAATTTAAACACCTTTATCACACACTCTCGTGATTATTGATTCGGACTATATTATTAAACTTAAATGCTTGCTCTCGATGTCTCATTTAAAATCTAAAAATACTTTTTGAAAACAAATAGAATCTAATCAATCCTAAATTGCTCTCGCTGTATTTAAAATTAATGTTTGATTACCACTATCCGGTTAAAATCTCAAACTCTCGTCATATCGATTTTAGCCTTCGTTTGTCTTTTACTATCATAACAAAACAGTTTTAAAATTAAATATTGAAAACCAAACTAGAAAAGTATTTTATAAATGTTCGTGCCAATTTATTACCGAACCCCTTCGGCTTATGACCTTACATAACGGTATCATGGAAGTTAGCCAGACATATTATTTATTACGAACACAAATAACAGCAAGCATGTAGTGATTAAGTCATGATTGATAAATAGAGACAGTAATATAATTTAATTAAAAATCTGAAATCAAATAATGGAAAATAGAATTTCTACAACATTTCTAATACCGAAAGCAATCCTCCACAGGTCGGCAGGATTTGCTTCGCGGAAAATAAATTCGAAAACAGAATTGAAAATAAACCTAAAGAAAAATTATGGAAACTATGAAGAGAATCTAAAGATACAATAGCTTTCCGGTGTAGAACATTATTGTTATTCATGTGAGGGTTTTATATGTTTAAAGATTCTAAACAAAACTCTGAACTCTTGAAAATTGGAAAAATGGGCGAGAGACTTTCTGTTGTAATCTGTCATCCTTTTATAATTTTCTCCTATAACAAATTCATTAAGAGAATGTATGAGTCGTGACTTCATGGCCCAGTCTCAGAAGACTATGTGTGTGGAGAAAAACCAGGAGGGAATTGTTAGTTTTGTTTGTAACATGGAGAGAGCTTCATATTTAATATTTTAACATGTTCCAAGTGGTAGGCATTGTGTGCCGTAGGGCACACATATTTTAACATGTGTAGATCGTCAAATCATGTGTACCAAGGGGCACACATATTTTGCATGTGTCGACCGTCAAGAAACTGTGACGACCGTCACAGCCTTCTGATATGAAGTTTTCTGCTACTTTTTGCAACTTTGTGATTTTCAATCTATTTCTTTTCCATTTCTTCTCCTTTTCTCATGTAGGCCTTGTGGGAAGTTATTACCTGAAACAAACTCGAAATACCAACGTAATGCAACATAATCAAGACAAAATGATAACTTCATTTATGCAAATCGAGTCGAATATGCTATGTATTTTCGCGTTACCAAGAGAGGGTTTGCAATTTTTCTGTTCAAAAATTATAGTTGAGAGATTGTTTGCAATTTTTCATTTAAAAATTGCAATTGAGAGAGGGTTTGCAATTTTTTGTTAAAAAATTATAGTTAACCGAGAATTTGCAATGGTTCTGTTCAAAAAATGCAATTGAGAGATGGTTTGCAATTTTTCTAGTTTGCAATTTTCTCCTGAAAAATTTTAGTTTGAAGAATTTGCTATTTTCACCTTAAAAATTGCAATTATATGAAAGAGTTTGTAAATTTTTTTGTTATTGTAAAATTAGAAGTTGAATTATAATTTTTGAGTTTTAATTTTTGAATTCTTGGTTCTTTTTCTTTTTTTATGGATATGCTTCCGCGAACGTAGAAATTTGATTTTTTTTTTCTTTTATTATTCCAACAATTGGTATCATAGCTAAGGTTCTGATAAAGGGAAGAAGGAAGAGTCACAAAAATTTCAAACAAGCAAAAAAGGAAGATAATAAAAATTCTGATCAAAGGAGGAAGAATACAAAAATATTGAAGAGTACTAGTAATAGTTTTACAAGTGAAGATAGGTGAGACTTTGGATGAAGGGAGGATTTGTTGGGTTAAATTGAGTAATAATATAAACAAAGATATTTAGTTTAAGTTTTTTATCCAACAACAAAATGTAGTTTTTTGGTGTATTAGAATTTGTATTTTACAGTTCAAAAATAGTTTGTTGAGAGGGTTTGCAATTTTTCCGTTCAAAAATTGTAGTTGAGAGAGGGTTTGCAATTTTCTGTTCAAAAATTACAATTGAGAGAGGGTTTAATATTTTTCTGTTTAAAATTTGCAATTGAAAGAGAATTTGTAATTTTTCCATTCAAAAATTACAATTGAGAGAGTGTTTGCAATTTTTCCGTTCAAAATTTACAATTGAGATGGGGTTTGCAATTTTTCCGTTCAAAAATTATAATTAAAAGAAAATTTGCAATTTTTCCATTCAAAAATTACAATTGAGAGAGTGTTTGCAATTTTTCCGTTCAAAATTTACAATTGAGATAGGGTTTGCAATTTTTCCGTTCAAAAATTGTAATTAAAAGAAAATTTACAATTTTTTCATTCAAATATTATAATTGAGAGAGGATTTACAATCTTTCTAGTTTAGAGAATTTGCACTTTTCTCTTTAAAATTGTAATTTAGAGGGTTTCTAATTTCCTCCTTAAAAATTACAATTATACAAGAGAATTTATATTTTTGTTAATGTAAAATTAAAAATTATAATTTTTGTGTTTTATTTTTTGAATTTTTTTTACTTTTTTTTCTTCTTTTATGAATATACTACCGCGAACATATAAATTTAATTATTTTTTTATTATTTTCTCAACAACTACTTCATCCTTTTCTCTGCGTGTTCATCTCTATCATGACTTGAAAAATACATGAAACAGATTGATAGAAGACCCACCAGAATTGCAGCCAAGCCCAAATATTTAAAAGATTTTATTCTCAACTAGTAATTTTATTTTGTTAATTTCTGACTTTTATATTTCTTTGGGCCTGACCCATAGTTGAGACCCTTTAGGGTTATTCTGTTTGTATTTAAGCTGGTGGCTGCATAAATGAAAGGGAGGAAAATTTAACACAACTTTATTTCTTCTTGTATTTTCTTAGCAATTTAGTTTTGTGTTTGTCCTTGGTTACACCCTAGATCTTGGTATCAATAATTGTGGAACCTCTTTCTATCAAATTGGTGCTTTCATTCTTGCACTCATGGCCCCTCCAAAACCCCCCAACCCTAGAGAAATTGTGGAAGAAGCAGTTCATACAGCACAGGCCCATTTGAGCAATGTTATGCAAGAAAACCAACAACAAATGGATGAGCGATTTGAAAAAACACAGTCAGATTTGGAACAAATTCATATTCGCATGGATAATGAAAAGCAAGTGGTTGATTCAAGATATGAAAACATCATGGGATTGCTCACAAAGCTGGCAGCTCAGGCCGAAAAGCAACCTGCTGTGGCTACGGTTTCATCTACTGTACACGCACCTACTGTTCATGGCAGTCCCACCCTTGGCTCTACTGTTCATAACGCTACTGTTCACGGCGCCAGCTCATCAGGTGTGGTTCAAAATTCTTCCTTACTTAACCTGAACACTACTGTTCATTCCCCTATCTCAACTTTACACACACCTCACTCATCCCTCAATTTTCCACGTCACTCAAATACCCCAATTTCTAGTAATTTACCACCACCCCCAAGGTTCTCAGCAGTGGGCACAACAACCTCTTCTGTCCCTAGATTCTATTCTACTCAACCTTACCTTGATTCTGTTACTTACTTCCCACCCCCTATTTTTACCACCACCCAGCCACAACCAACGCACCATTATAACCAAATACCATTTGCTCCACATTTTCCCCCTACCTTCCGCACTCCGAAACTTGAACTCGCAATGTTTGATGGATCAAACCCACTCGAATGGTTATTCCAAGCTGAACAGTTTTTTACTTTTTATAATTTACCACCAGAAAATCGCATGGCTATGATGTCCTTTTATATGAAGGGAGAGGCTTTATGTTGGTTTAAGTGGATGCATCAAAACCATCAGCTTATGGATTGGATTTCTTTCACTAAAGCACTTGAATTGCGCTTTGGCCCATCTACGTATACTAACCACCAAGCCGAATTGTTCAAGCTAAAACAAACTCATTCTGTTGTGGAATATCAGGCTCAGTTTGAAAAATTGGGAAATCAAGTTGTTGGCCTCTCTCACGATGCTATCCTAAATTGTTTTATTTCAGGATTAGCCCCAGAAATTCAAAACGAAATTGCCATTCACAAACCCATCTCCATATCCCAGGCCATTGGACTAGCCAAATTAATTGAATCCAAGTTAAGAGATGCCAAGCCCAAATTCCAAAAACCATATACCCCAACTACCATCAGACCCAGCCCACCAGGACAACAATTTCCTAACCCGCCACCTATACCCAAGCCATCAATTTCAGCCCAACCGACTAAATTACCTATCCGTCGCCTCTCAAATGTCCAATTACAGGAACGTCGTGCGATGGGACTCTGTTTTAATTGCGATGAGAAATTCATTCCTGGCCATAAGTGTACTGCTGGTAAATTCCTTTTATTGGTAGATGATGATGTACAGATTGATCCTTCTACCCAAGAAGACAATTTGGAGACTAGCAGTTTAAGTCTGGAACAAAGTGATACCTATTTCCAACTCTCCCCTCAAGCTGCCAACGGCCATTTTTCTCCTAAGACTTTAAAATTCAAGGGATCAATCAAGGGTCTATCTGTTACTGTTCTAATTGACACCGGAAGTACGCATAACATTTTACAACCACGGATTGCACAATATCTCAAACTTCCTACCAAACCAATACCTAACTTTTCTGTCATGGTGGGAAACGGCTCAAAATTATCTTGTTCAGGGATGTGCCCAACTGTTCCAATTCAGCTTCAAAACACGGCCTTCTTAATTCCCTTTCATTTACTTCCTATTGAGGGGGCAGATGTAGTTCTTGGTATGGAATGGTTGCGCACTTTAGGACCGTTAATGGCTGATTTTTCAATCCCTAAGATTTCTTTCACCTACAACAACAATGAAATCACCATAACTGGCGATACAAAAACACTCATCACCCCATCCTCTTTCAACAGTTTGTGTCATCTCCTACAAACCGACTCTATTGCCTCTATCCATCTCCTTCTTTACCAACCTTCGGACAACGAATCTAACTTCCAGGACTCCTCCACACCTAACAGTTTTGACTCTCTTCCCACAACAATTCCCACCCAGATTTCCTCTATCATCAAATCCTATTCAACCATTTTTGACAAACCTCATGGTTTACCACCATCTAGACCCCATGATCACAGAATTCCAATTATTCCAAACACTTCACCTGTTAATGTTAAACCATACCGTTATCCCCACTCCCAAAAAGATGCAATGACTATAATCATTAAAGATATGTTGCAGGAGGGTATAATTAAACCCAGCAACAGCCCTTATTCATCCCCAGTTCTTTTGGTTCAAAAAAAAGATGGATCCTGGCGTTTTTGCGTCGATTACAGAGCCCTTAATGCAGTAACTGTTCGTGACCGTTTCCCAATCCCCACCATAGATGAACTTTTTGATGAACTAGGTTCCGCGACTATTTTTTCTAAGATTGATTTACGATCTGGCTATCACCAGATTCGGGTAACTTCCGAGGACACTCACAAAACTGCGTTCAGAACGTTTGATGGACACTACGAGTTCTTAGTAATGCCTTTTGGATTGACTAACGCTCCTAGTTCTTTTCAATCAGCTATGAACGATTTGCTTCGACCATACTTAAGACGGTTTGTGCTAGTTTTCTTTGATGACATTTTAATTTACAGTTCTTCAATTTCTGATCATGCTAAGCACTTAAAATTGATTTTAGATTTACTATTGTCTAATCAGTTTTATGCAAAATTGTCAAAGTGTGTTTTTGCTGTTCCTAGTGTTGATTATTTAGGTCATATTATCTCATGCAATGGTGTAACCCCAGATCCAACTAAAATTCAAGCTATTCTTGATTGGCCAAGGCCACGCTCACTCACGGCACTCAGGGGTTTTTTAGGTCTCACCGGCTTTTATCGAAGATTTGTTCGCCATTACGCCACTCTCGCCGCTCCCCTCACCGATTTATTGAGTTCCACTAAATTACATTGGGGTACAGATGCAGAGCATGCTTTTACAACTTTGAAAAATAAAATGACAGATCCACCGGTCTTGTGCCTCCCAGATTTCTCCTTTCCTTTTGTTCTGGAAACAGATGCTTCAGCGGTTGCAATCGGAGCAGTTTTATCTCAGCAAGGACATCCAATTGCCTTCTTCAGCAAAAAAATGTGCAAACGGCTTCAAGCTTCTTCAGTGTATGTTCGAGAAATGTTTGCCATTACTGAATCTGTCAAGAAATGGAGACAATATTTAATTGGAAGACATTTTCATATTTATACGGATCAAAAGAGTCTAAAGAATTTGCTCGTACAAACTATACAAACTCCAGAACAGCAAAAATGGGCGGCTAAACTGCAAGGATTCCATTTTGATATTCATTACAAACCTGGGAAAGCGAATCAAGTAGCAGATGCCCTTAGCAGAATCCAACTTGAGGAGGAGGCCCAGTTCTTCTCAATCTCTTCACCAGTTCCAGCCATTTTGCAGCAGTTGAAATCACACTATCTGTCAACTTCACAAGGGAAGGCACTCATCAACAAAATTTTGGGAGATCCATCCATCCAACATAATTTTCAGCAAAAGGAAGGTCTTGTCTATTACAAAGATAGAATTTACTTACCCGACATTCCAGAACTGCGGCACAACATCATCACAGAATTTCATTCCACCCCTACTGGAGGCCATTCTGGTCTTCAACCCACTCTGGCTCGAATGGCATCCTCTTTCCGCTGGCCTGGTATGTACAAAGACACAAAGACATTTATAAAAACCTGCACCATTTGTCAACATAACAAATACATGCCTAAAAGAAAACAAGGACTGGTCCAACCCTTACCCACACCAACGCAAGTATGGAGTGATTTGAGCATGGATTTCATTACCCACCTTCCTAACTCTCACGGTCACACAGTTATCTGGGTCATTTGCGACAGGTTGACGAAGTTTTCCCACTTCATTGCCCTTCCTTCCCATTTCTCTGCCAAGGATTTGGCCATCCGTTTCTCTGTAGACATCTGTCGTCTGCACGGTGTTCCCACGTCCATTGTATCTGATCGCGACCCCATATTTCTCAGCACCTTTTGGAAAGAACTTTTTCGCGTACAAGGTACAACTCTGAAATTTAGTTCAGCGTACCATCCTGAAACAGATGGACAGACAGAGGTAGTTAACAGATGTTTGGAAACCTACTTACGGTGTTTTACAAGCGATAACCCAAAAAGATGGTTCAACTACTTACACTTGGCGGAATTTTGGTTCAACACGAGTCAACACTCGGCCATCAAGATGTCTCCCTTCGAAGCCTTGTACGGTCGCACCCCTCCTTCGTTTCCGTCATACACAGCCGGGTCAGCCACCATCACAGCTCTTGATGATTCTCTGAAAGAAAGACACGAACTATTACAAACACTACAACGTAACTTGGCTAAGAGTAAACAACTGATGGAAGACCAGATCAACAAGAAAAGAGTCGATTGTACCTTTGCCGTCGGGGATCGCGTCTTATTGAAACTTCAACCTTACCGACAATCGTCTGTGCACCGCCGCTCCTCGCAGAAACTGGCTAAGAGATATTTCGGTCCTTTTGAGATTAAGCACAAAGTTGGTAGTGTGGCTTACGAACTCAATCTGCCTTCGTCTTCACGAATTCACCCAGTTTTCCACGTCTCTCAACTACGCCCTTTTCATGTGCGAGACTCTCCTCAGATTCCGATTCCGCCTGAGTTTGAACCACCACTGGATGGGGAAGACAGGGATGCTGGTGCTCCGTTTGCCACCTCCGAGGAACCCCCACACTTGCCGTTGTCTCCCACACATGCAACTGAAAGTGAGTTTGGGTTACAACCAGCACCCAGAGAAGAGAACATTAATGTTTGTGAGTTAAACAAAAACCAAAATTTCGTTCAAGTACCACCAACCCCACTTGTTTCTAGTATTAATGATAATGGGACAGATGGAACGCATGCGTGTGACCATGCCACTTTAATGCCCAACACGCCAACATTGCATCCCAACGTCTCTCTGATGCCGCCATCTGGACCGTCCATTACCCCACCAAAGAAAAACTTTTCTGTTGCTCCACTGCCCAACGCGCATGCAAGCACGTTTCCTCATGCCTTGCCGCCACCTATTCCCCATGCAGCAGGGGTAGCTGTATCCGGGACCCCACACTCTCCTTTATTGCAACCAGCTGGATCCATGATTCAATTCCCAAATCCTGGTACTGTTAGGCCTTCAAATTGGGCCACCGGGTTTAATTCTCAATGCTTCAAACCCATCCTTGAGGACAAGGACGTTTTTGGGCCGGTGAGTAGTGATAGAAGACCCACCAGAATTGCAGCCAAGCCCAAATATTTAAAAGATTTTATTCTCAACTAGTAATTTTATTTTGTTAATTTCTGACTTTTATATTTCTTTGGGCCTGACCCATAGTTGAGACCCTTTAGGGTTATTCTGTTTGTATTTAAGCTGGTGGCTGCATAAATGAAAGGGAGGAAAATTTAACACAACTTTATTTCTTCTTGTATTTTCTTAGCAATTTAGTTTTGTGTTTGTCCTTGGTTACACCCTAGATCTTGGTATCAATAATTGTGGAACCTCTTTCTATCACAGATTCTGCTAAAAACAACACCACAACCTTCGGGTGGTTGCCCTGTAACTTACTATGAGCTATGTAATGGATATGAATTTAGTGGAATATGAATTCTTACAATGAAAGTTATAAAATACAATACTTAATGAACTAAATATTATAAAATCAATAAATAACATGAGTGAATTTTATCCTTTCAGTGTGCAAGGTTTAGATCCTTTCAGTTGAAACTTTATTGTGATGAGATTCACTCAGTTTAGGTTGCAGTTTGTTACAATTAGACAGCACAGGCGAATTTTTCACTTGGTCTAATAAACAAGTAGACAACATTATCTACTCCAGGATTGACAAAATTCTTGGGAATGTCAAGTGGTTGCAGCAAAACCTTGATTCCACTTTAACAATTATGCCCCCAATGTTTCAGACCATGCCATGATGTGTTTGAAAGGTAAGGAGCAGAGCACCACTTTTAGAAACAACTTTAAGTACAGAAACTGCTTGTCTCAAATCAGTGGCTTCCATGATGTTGTTAATAATAATTGGAAAGCATTATTGTAGTGGAAGCTAGAAAGGAACTGCTGAAGGCTCAAGAGGATCTATGCAGGGACAGATTAAATGTTGATAAGATTATCAATGTCAAGAGCTAGACTGATAAACTTCTCTATTGGAATGAGATGGAGGAAAATGACTTGAGACAAAAAGCTAAGCTTAACTAGATTAGGCTTGGAGATGGAAATAATAGCTATTTTCATGCTTCAATCAAAGGAAAGAAATTCTTGAGTTTTATGAGGGCCTTATGGGATCTAATGGTGACATTATTGAGGGTGTGAATATTCTTGCTATTAGATATGGCAACATACTTAACCAAACTCAGAGAGACATCCTTACTATCCCTGTCAGCAACTCGGAGATAAATAAAGCTATCAAGGAAATGGGTGTTGTAATACGGTGGGAGAACTGACTTTTGATTTTGCATTTATCGCAAATGTTACAGATAGCAAGAGTCGCCACCGACTTTTCTTTTATCCAATAAAGAAAAGATTGAAAAGAACAGGAAAGACCTTTGAGAATTTTCTGAGTAAGGGGGTGGGTAGGTTATGAAAAGAGAAGGTGTTAGTACCATTTTTATCCGTAGTCATCTACGGACTCTTAATCGCTAGCTCACTTTTGAAAATGCTTTGTGAATGTGTAAGTTTGAAATTATTTTGAAAATGCCTAAGTTCGGCAACTTTGTAATGATTCTCGTATCAGTTGAGGACGCATACAAAGTGTTTGTTTTGAAAATATTTCAGAAAAGTGTTTATGTGAAAATGTTTTTGAAATGTTCGAGAGCAAGCGATTAAGAACTATCTACCTACTCAAAAGTATTTCGTGTTATTTTCTTTTTCCTTTAGATAGTTTTATTTTACCATTGGTTTGTAGGTAGTCCCATCATTGGATGTTCTGAGGGACGGGCGTAGGTCATCGTACAGTCACGAAGGCAACTCGTAAGACGCTTTAGCAATTATCCTAAGGTACTAAGATCATTTACCAAGGCAACCTCGAAGAGTCATCGAGAGATTATGATCTTTTAACCAACGGGTCTTTGCTAAAACATCTCACATTCGAGAGAGGTGACTGTTTGTTTTCCGAAGGCAACAACTGGAGGTACCTTAGAGGTGCGCGTGTGCGAAATGTGTTGTGTTTCAGTTGTTTTATCTTCGATGTTAGGTTGTCTAGCGTTTTCTTTTAAGTCTTGCCATGCACGCCTATTTAATCTAACAATTAGATATATACATAACGGCAGAAAATAAAAATGTGGGAAGTAAACTACGCTATTACATTGCTTCGGGGATGGGGGAATACAAACCAAAAATTGGGGGATAAAAAGCTATAGGTCCTAATTAGCTATTACAAACTATGGACAATTACAATATTATGGAAAATAATGTGAAAATAAATAAATGCGTAGAGATGGAAGAGGAAAAAATATCTAAAACTCTAAAAAAAATTCTAAGTAAGAAAATATTTTTTGTGTTTTTGTTTAGAAAAGTAATTTAATTATGAAAACTAATTCTAATTAATTTTAAATTAATAAAATAAACTCAAGTTGATTAAATAACTAACTAAAATTAATAAAAATTAATTTAATTAATAAAACTTAAATCTAATGTTTTTTGTGATTTTGTGATTTTTTTTTGTTATTTTTTATTAAATAAATAAAAAAATAGTTAAAAGAAAATAATTAAACTAAAAAAAAACAAAAAAAATATTTTATGGGTCTGCGCTGCAAAAAATAGTTTGGGGGTGAGAAAGAGCAAACAATCTCAGGCCCAAAAGCAAGAAGGCCCAGGCGCCTGGAAATCTAGTGGAAATATTGAGGAGCACCATGGTCATGATAGTTTTGGAGCGTTGGATCTGGAAGCTTTGAGATCTAATGGTGTTGATTGAGAGTATACGTCGTACACGCGCTTGCTTTGTTCACATGGGATCTAAACTGAGGATAAAAGGAAAATAAAAACGCCTCACGCCTGGATCGAACCCTGGGCGAGACGCATGAATGTCTTATGTGCATGTGTGTTTCCACTAGGGTGGCGTGATTCATCTAGTAGTATAATCAAACGATAACATTATAATATCAAATGTTAGCTAGTTCCAGATCAGCAAACATGCGCGTCCTAGTGGGCTTGAATGGACCAATCAGGTGATGTCATTTAGGCTAACAGAGTCAGCACGCCGGAGTCAACTTTCTGATTGTCTTCTCCGGCCACACTAAAACGCAAACCTGCAAAAATGGGTCAAATAATAAAAACAAAATATGCATGTCCACTAATTTTGACCTTGCAGATCTGATGGTGGGGTCAAATTGGTCTGAGGGTGGTTAGATTTAGAGATTTGAAGCTCCCTTGAGATCATGTCCTAACAATAGCGAGATCTCATCCCTGCATCCATCCTTACATGTAACACGTTAGAAAGCTTCAGAAAATGCATATGAATAAAACAAGCATGTTTACAAGGATTTAAACTATGAAAACCTTGAGAAAATGGAACCTACCAATCTTACCAATCAGAGTTAATGTGAAGGCGGTTTCTGGGGTCGATTTGCAAAAGGTAATGGTTGATTCTGACTCCTGGAAATTTCAGGAGGATAAGGGATTGCTTAAATTAGCTTGAGGACTACTGGATATGCGAAATATAATTTTCATAACTTTTGGAATTTTAAGAATTTTGGGAGAGCTTTCGTATGCAATGTAATCAAGTCATTTGACCTGCCTTGCTTGAGTATATATAGTTAAATGACTTAAGCTAACATATATGGCAAGAAACCAAGCCATGATGGCCTTAATGAGACAAGATAAAACACATTGAAATTCTTCCCATTTTTTGATATCCCTTGCCATTTTTGAAGCTACACGAGTTTGGCATGTTTTGCAGGCTGTAATGAGCTACATGGGCCTAAAAAATGGCTCATCACATGCTTGGCCCATTTATTGTCTATTTTATTTATTTATTTGAGTTTATTTGAATAAAATATAAATAAAATGATGAGAAAGTATACGGCAAGGTGTGAGTGGATTTAAGATTCTCTCATAAGGTCATGGATGTGTTTGAATATCAACAAATAGGCCCACAAGTTCAACAATTAAAATTTGCTCATTTTGCATTTCATGCATTTTCTCAAAATTTCTCAACTTGTGCAACTTATAACTTTCTCATATTTCATCTTTTAAAGATGATCTTGGAATTTTTAAAAGCTCAATATGTCCTTTACATTTTCTCTTTTGATCATTTTTGCATTTTGAGACACTATCTTGATGTAAGTTGTCTTGACAAAAAGTGTCTTTTGTTGACTTTTGAAAATGACCTATAATGTATTAGCTCATATCTTTCAAATGAAGAATTTTTTGAACTTGAGCATAAAAAAAAGTTGTAGAGAATTCAATTTTTTCCAAATGGGCTTTGGTTGGAGATAATTTTATGAAGCATGTGAAAGTTATGCTTGGTCAAAGTTTAGTTGACTTCCCCTAAGGAAACTCTAATTTGACAATTCTTGATTTTGATGATTTGAGAGCTTTCCTTGGGGAATCATGATCAACCCTTGATCAAATAATGAATGTCACTTCAAAATGTTGATGTTGACCAAAAATCTTGAAGTTTGACTATATGTTGACCATAGTTGACTTTTTGCTCAATACAGTTGATTTTCAATCATCTGGGCCATTGGCTGAGCAAACTTGTGATGTGGGACTAGAAACTTGACATGAAACTTATTGAGGACCTATGAAGAACTATGAAAGCCACTTGAGACCTTTTCAAACCAAATTACCTTGAGAAATTCAAAACCCTAGTTGTAGACCTTTAGCTTAGGAGGAGCCTTGACTGGTCAACCCTTGAGTAGCTTGAGTACTTAAGGAGCCTTGAAAGAATGTATTGAGAAAAATGGGAGGGAAAATTTTTGGGTACAACAGCTGCCCCTACTCAATCTTCTTAAACCTGAAGAATTAGATTGGCATGTCCGTCATTCGTGACTTGAAGGTAGAAGATGATTAAACACTTAAGTGCCCGGAAATTTGCACTCGCTCGTGTAAGGAGTAATGTTGTTTGTTGATTGTGAAAGGAATAGGCTTATAAATGCCATTTGGAGAGGTGACAGAAATTCGTCGGAGATGGGCTTATAGATGTCATCCAAAGTAACTGTTGGTTTCAACTGGAAGAAATATCAAAATAAATTGTTGGTTGATTTAATCTGAGCCAGAAGATGTTTATGCTTGTTTGCAACTGGAAGAAGTATCAGAATAAATCTTTGGTCAATTTAATATGAGCCAAAAGCTATTTGTGACCGTTTTCAACTGGAAGAAGTATCGAATAAATCTTTGGTCGATTTAATTTGAGCCAAAAGAGGTTTATTAGTATTTAACTGGAAGAAGTATCAGAATAAACTTTTGGTCGATTTATTCTGAGCCAGAAAAAGATCCTCCGAAAAAGTATCAGAATAAATATTAGGTCGATTTAATCTGAGCTAGAGGATACTTGTGCTCGTTTTTATCTCGAAGAAGTATCAGAATAAATCTAGCTTGATCTAAATTGATCCAGAAAAAATATATGTTGGAAGAAGTATCAGAATAAATACATGCTTGATTTAAACTGAGCCAGGAGATTTTTGTGACTGATTTCAACTGGGAGACGTATCATAATAAATCTAGGGTCGATTTAATCTGATCCAGAAAAATGTCTTCAACCGGAAGAAGTATCAGGATAAATCTACGCTTGATCTAAGCTGAGCCAGAAGAAAGTCTATTGGAAGAAGTATCAGAATAAATCTATGCTTGATTTAAACTGAGCCAATAGATATTTATGCTTGACTTTAACTGGAAGAAGTATCAGAATAAATCCATGTTTGATTTACTCAGAGCCAGAAAATGTCTCCGACTGACTTCAACTGGGAGAAGTATCAGAATAGATCTACGCTCGATCTAAAATGAGCCAGAGGATGTTGTCTTTGAGCAGACTGTCTGGTCATACAAGTAATTGATGGTGTTTGTTGATTAATCTTTCCTGAAAAAGGTAAAGAGTTAGTTGTATGTAATGTCATGATGTATTGAATGCATTGCTTAATGATGTTCTCAAAATAAATGAGACAGTGTTATATGCGTTTTGTATGCATACGCTATGTTGTTCGTAAGTGATGTATGAATGTAAAATGTTATTGAAGTGCATTTGTAAATTTGAGCAACATCTTTTTCTGAGGAAGATGAATCCCTGACTATTGCTCGAGATGAAGAGCATATGTATCTTCGATCTTTTGGGGATTGTTTCCGTTGGGGATTCCTACTCTCTGTTTGAGGAAGCTCCACTAGGGAATGTTAATTTCTGCTTGGGGGAGAAGATTTCAAACTTTGGTTGTTCCTTGCTCTATTGGGGTTATAATTCTTTGTATACCTTGACTGGGGATAAAAGAGATGGATAACCTTTTGACTCGCCTGGGAGGATAAAGTTAAACGATATCTAATCCGGTTTCAGACTCAGTAGCAACTCTCTAGGGATGGTAATCCGGGTTGTCCTTTGCTGGAGGCAGGAATCTTGCCGGTAATCTATGGTAGAAGCAGACCCAAGCTGGGGAGATATAACTTCGCTGGGGAAATAAACCTTGTTGATAGAAATCTGAACTCCACTGGGGAAGTAAACCCTGTTGACAGAGGAATACTCTACTGAGGGAAAATTCCTTGTTGAGGAGAATGAGCTCTGCTAGAGAGAAGTAGTCTACAAGGGTTTTTATAGTTTTGAAAACTCAGCTAGGGAGAAGAATTTTCATAAACTGTAATGATTGGTATTATGTAGATTGGCGATATTACTGGGAAGAAGACTATAATCATTTGTCTTCCAGAATAATCTGTCGGGGAAATTTGCGGGAAATGTATGAACTTGCGAAGCTTACTTTGTAGGGATAATCTCATGGAAGCGGCTATGTGGGGAGTTGGTGGATGGATTGGATGTTATCCCAACTCCTAAAGTCCTTAGTAAATGCTTATTCCTGTCTTTATGTATATATTTGTTAACAGTCAATTGTATTCATATGCATATGCTCATTCAATTTTAGTCATTGGACGTCTTGTAAGAAAAACAGAAAAAGTAAAACACAAAAGTTTGAATTTTGAAATTGTATTTCATTGATAGTTTGCCCATAAATGAGAAATTTTATACAAAGAGACAGAGATCCCGATAAGGGGAAATCATCATGAAAAGAATACAAAGTGTAAACAAGATAATAGATATGTGGAAATAATCTTGTCGGGTTTTAATTCTGCTATTGCCCCCATGTCTTCAAGCATCTCATCCCTTGCTTTCAGAAGAAAGTGAGTGAATTAATTTGTATCGTTTGAACTTTGACTTTGGTAATAAAGCTTGATGTAAGTGATCCAATGGGGACATAGTCGTACGCTTTTATCCCAAATTTTTCCTGGACCGCCCTTTCGGGTTTTTAGTCCACCGGGATACCCTTTTTTGCCCAAGCCTCCTTTTCAGGTTTTTGACTTTCCATGTGTACAGTCTTTTCATATATATCCCTGATTTTTTTGTGAACCATTTTGGTTCTCCAGGATGCCCTTATTTTTGCCTAGGCTAGTCAACCTAGGAGGTCATTTTTATGCGTAGTATCATTTGACTATGTCCACATTCACAAGGTTCGGGATATCTTCACCGTCTATGGTGGTCAGTATTATAGCTCCGCCAGAAAATATTTTCTTGATTACAAATGGCCCTTCATAAGTGGGAGTCCATTTTCCCCTGGGATCACCCTGCAGTAAAATGATATGCTTTATCACGAAGTCACCAGCCTGATATACCCGATGCTTGATCTTCTTATTGAATGCCTTGATCATGCGCTTGTGATATATCTGACCATGACAGACAACTGCAAGCCTTTTTTCGTCGATTACATTTAATTGATCCATCCTAGTGTGAACCCACTCGCCTTCTTCCAAGTCTGCATATTTCACTATTCTTAGAGTAGGAATCTGGACCTCAACAAGTAGGATAACTTCAATACATACACTAGAGAGAAAGGGGTTGCCCCAGTTGATGTTATAGTCGAAGTGCGGTAGCCGTGAAGAGCAAACGGTAACATCTTGTGCCAACCTTTATATGTCACAACCATCTTTTGTATGATCTTCTTTATGTTCTTATTGTCGGCTTCCACTGTGCCATTCATCTTAGGTCGATACGGAGAAGAGTTGTGATGCTTGATCTTGAATTGCATGCAGAGTTTAGTGATCATGGTATTGTTGAGATTGGTACTTTTTTATGTGATGATCCTTTCGGGAATGCCATACCTACATACGAGGTTATGTTTGATGAATTGGGCGACCACATTCTTGGTAACAGAGGAGAATGAAGCTGCTTCAACCCATTTTGTAAAGTAATCAATGGCAACAAGGATGGAGCGATGTCCGTTAGAGGTTGTAGGCTTTATTTCTCTGATCATATCAATGCCCCACATTGCAAATGGCTAAGAAGTACACATGACATTCAAAGGTACTAGAGGCACATGAACTTTATCAGCATAAATTTGGCACTTATGACAAGTTCTTGAGTGATGGTGACAGTCAGTTTCCATAGTTGACCAATAGTAACCAGCTCTCAAAATCTTTTTAGCCATAGTATTCCCTTTGGAGTGAGTACCGAAGACGCCTTTGTGCGTATGTTGCATAATCTTTTATGCTTCATTCTTATCAACACAACGGAGCAGGGTCGAATCATGATTACGTTTGTATATAACTCCATTGCTCAAGAAGAACTTAGCCGAGAACCTCCGTAGGAACTTCTTGTCATTGATGGATTCCCTTTCAGGATATTCTTGAGCCTCAAAGTACCTTTTCACCTCATGAAACCAAGGTTTTTCTTCTACTCCAACAGTGTTGATTTCATAGTAGTGTGTCGGTTCGTAGAATCTTTCAATGGTAACCCTGGGAGCCTGATTGTCCCATCTAACCTTGAACATGGATGACATGGTAGCCAATGCATCCGCCAACTGATTCTCTTCTCTTGGTATGTGTTTAAAGGTAATTTCTTCGAAATACAGGATCAAGGTTAACACATGCTCTTTATAAGGAATGGGATTCAGGTGTTTCGTATCCTAATATCCCTTAACCTGACTAATCACCAAGGCTGAGTCTCCATACACACTTAAGTACTTGATTCTCAGGTCAAAAGCAGCCCTAAGACCCATGATGCATGCTTTGTATTCAGCCATATTATTGGTGTAGTCAAAGCAAAGTATGGCAGTGAAAGGCGTATGGCAACTCGTGGGGGAGATGATCACAACAACGATTCTGTTACCCAATGCATTAGAAGCTCCATAGAAAACCATAGTCCATCGGGATCCTGGCTCAAGTCCTTCATATGGTCTAGGTTCTTCACTATCTGTTACAAGCATAATGTTCTCGTCCGAGAATTCGAAGTTCATAGTCGTCTACAGCCTGATGCGCCAAATGGTCAACCAGTACACTTCCTTTTATTGCATTTTGAGTGGTGTACTGGTGTTTACCAGTGATTTCTGACAAACAACCGCTAGTCTTCCAAACTCTATGTTTTGGTAACTTACAGGATCGACTAGATAGATCCTAGGACACGTGTCTTAGTGTTATAATTTGACTTAGAATTCGACATAATAATAAGGTTTTTCTACGTGATTATGGTTACTTCAAGATGTTTAAAATTTAGCTATGAATCCTAAATATAACTTTCAAGGAAATGATCTAAATGTTTATAAAATATAAGAAAAAATGCTTATAAAGGAAGTTCGACAAAATCTATTAAAAGTGTTTGACCGGAAACAAAAAGGAATAAAGAAATCAATTAAAATAACTCTAATAAGAAAACAACTTTGAATAAAAATGATGGTGTTCTTACACATTCATTATCAATAAACTCGTTTCTCTCGCTGTGGTACTTTGAGTATGAGTGATTTGTATACAATGTGAACACCTCTAAAACCTAACATCTAAACTCCTATTTATACTAATTCGACCCTAAAGGTCTTTCTATGAGATTACGCCATGTTTGACATCTTTTACATGCATACATTCTACCGCTTCCACGCGTCTTCCTGGAGAAAACGCATTAGTTTGAAATTTAAACTTCTCGCTCGAAACTTTTGAATTCAACTTTGAATTCAACTAACATGACTGTCGAAGTATTCACATATCTTGAAATACTCCTTTCAATTTAAGTTTCTCTTCGACATATCGAATCATAAAAATGAGCTTTATAAAATAACCTTATAAGGTCAAATTTCATGTTATTTTTTAAAACATGATCTTCTCAAATCAACTTTCATATTTTTATCAAATGTCAAAATCTTCAGCTAACAAATTACCCCCAATAAATTTCTATTTCGAATCAATGTAGAAATGGACATTTTTTGTAATCAATAGATTTTGACTAACAACCTTTCATTTTCCTTCATTTCCTGACGTAAACAATCTTCGACCCACATGTGGCTTACTTGGGTTTGCAGTGCTCGAAGGGAACTTGTTGCCACTGGATTCCCCTATGTCCTTTGATGCTAGCTCTCTTTCAGTCTTTTTAATCCTCTGATGCCTCCTCCCTTGGGATCTGGACATTGGATTCTTTCCCTTGTAGTTCTCCAACCTGTAAGCCTCTCCCTTCGATGTCTGGAACTGCTGTTTGTAGGCCATTGAAGTTCTGACCCCTTGGTCGAAGCTCCTCCATTTTCCTCTTCTTGCCCCATCCTGAGTCCATTTATTAGTTGGTATTTCCATTGGAAGTTGGAAAGTGACTCTCCTAGCCTTGGGGTGAGGGCTATCTTGTCTCCTGGGAACTCCCATCTTGTCGAAGACGTGTATATTTGGGTTGCCCCCTTGTTGGTCCCAACCATGGGTGAAAGGGATTCTTTCGAACATTTCAGCCATTTCCCTATCATACAGTGCCCCACCCCTGGGACATAACAGACACTCTATTTCAGTTTTATAACAACGTACCAGAAAATCCAGCAGACTTTCCCCTGGTTTTTGGTATAATTTCATCAATTGGCTTTCTTGCCTCCAGTTGACCTGGGTTCTAGCTCGTTGAGCTCTTTCACAAGCCTCTGCTACCCTGCGACTCAGAACAATATTGCACCTTGGAAACACCATCATTTCTGAATTCCTTCAATGACACCTCCATAAGTATTCTCGTAGTGTCTCATTGGCCTTAGGTTAACCAAAATTCATCTGTTCCTTCTCCATTTTTAGGCACCTTTCCACCTCTTCCATTTCTGGCGAAGGCTGCTTCAAATCCACCATGTTAACCCTCAGACTAGGACCTTCAGCAACCCTTATCTTTTCAAATTTAACTCTAAGGCCTTCAGTAGCCTCAGTTATTCCTCCTACAGAGCCCTCAGTTGCTTCTGATTCAGCATTACCTGTAGAAATATTTTCAACAGGAGTGTTAAAGGGAATTTTGTCAGTTAGGCCTTCAGTAGCCTACTTTCCATCCATGTTGGAGCCTTTGACTTCCTTGGCTTCTTTTCCTCCACACTCCACCATTTTTATCTCCACAGGTTCAGTGTAATTGGTATCTGCAACATGGAGGGGATCAACATCAACCTTCATGTGGCTCTTGAATTTCTCAGCAAACTTCAGACGTCCTTTTTTAATAGCATTTTGAATAAGATCCCTGAAAAGAAAGCATTGTGAAGTTTTATGGCCCAGAAAATTTTGATATTTGCAAAAGCCTCTTTTCTTTCGTTGTTCTAACGAAGGAATTTTTGCATTAGGAGGCACTACCATTTGACCATCTTTTACAAGAAAATCAAAAATCTCATCACATTTAGTAATGTCAAACGTATAAGTTTTATTGGGAAATTTCTCATTCTTTTCTGTTTCGACAGGATTTCTGCCATTTGCTGGTGTAAGCATTTTACAAGAGTATGGTAGTTCTTCTTTTAGTTCATCCAGATCTACTTCGAATTCCCCAAAATCATACATATCATTGAAGGCCTCTACTTCTTCTTCTTCAGCTTCGACATAAGCTACCCTCTCTTTTTTATTTTTACTTGATCTGGCCTTTTCTGCTTTTAAACATTCGACTTGTAGAATTATATCTGCTAATTAGGCCATGTCTCTTAGATACTGAGTATCTAGTTTCTTTTGAATGGAGTAATCTAATCCCCCAACGGCCATTTCGACTAATTCATGTTCAGGTACTACTGTGAAACATCTAGACTTTAATAAACATAACCTATTCAAATAGTCATCTATAGGTTCAGTAAACTTTCTTTTAATGTTGGCTAACTCCTTAAGGCTTATCTTAGTTTTCCCCATGAAAAATCGTTTATGGAACAATCTCTCTAAATGAGGCCATGTATCTATAGAATTTGGTGGCAATGTGGTGAACCACGTAAAAGCATTTTTTGTTAATGAACTAGGAAAGTATTTTATCCTTAAGTTTTCACTATTTGCCAAATCTTATGCTTCTATCAGATACATGGCCACATGTTAGACAGTTGATTCGTTAGTATCTCCTAAAAACTTTGTGAATTTGGGGACTTTACAACCCCTTGGTAATTCAGCCTGTAAACTAAAATCTGTCAATAGAGATGTGTAATTTGGCCGTCGAAAACTTGTCTTCAGGCCATTTAGGGCCATGATTCTTTCAACCATGGCGGTTAAATTATTTTGAGCCAACATGTTATCCTACCTAACTCTATGGATCACTTCTTCTGCATTTTGATCTCTGTTAACCATTACTACTCTCCTGGGTTGCTCCTTAGGGATCTCATGTTGAATCTCTTGTTGTTCTACACTTACCCTCATGTTCCTTTCGCCAACCTCTTGTCTGGGTGGTCGAACCTGATTGACAGTGGGTTCTTCTTCTTGAATTTCCCTCTGGTTTTTCCTACGTCAAATGGGTGCTTGGGGGGCTCCAAAGAAATTTGCTATGCACGCCATCTGCGTTGACATTTGCTGATAGGATTGAGTATTTTCTTGGTTTGTCCTATTAACATTTTGGATCAAAGGGGAGAAAATGACATTCATTTCATGGGCAAGTACTCCGACTATGTCATGGTTACTAGCGTTCATTTGTTGCCTAAATGATGCCTAATTATTAGTTGTAAGCATAGGTATTTGGTTTGACAATCCTTGGTTCTGCATATTTTGACCCATATGGTTCATACCAGAACCGAAATTTTGTATTGGAGAAAAGGTTGTCATGGTAGGCTGTGTATGTATGGATGCATTATTGTGTAACCCTGACATAAAGGAAGTTGGCATCCCATATTTGGATTGCTCCCTCCAAGGCCCAAAATTTTCAAACCCTGGTGGCCTTGGAGTTATAGGTTGAGTCTGATTTCCAACATATGCCAACACATGGCCGATTTGAGTATTTGACGGAATCTCTCCCAAGCTTGTAGAAACAGTCATGGTTGTCGAATTCTTCGTGGGCATGGGCCCTGTAGACCCAGGTATAGAACTATTTGTAGCCATGGGTCCTATGGATGTGGACATGGCTTGTGAATCAGGGATTGCAGTTGACGTATTCGTCGAACTGGCCATGATTGTGCCTGATCCTTGTGGAGGATTTTTCCCTCCTCCACTATTGGTATTATTAACCATTTGTTTGGTCTGCTTTCTTTTAGATATTGATTGGTTATTGTTAGTTATCTTACCACTCCTAAGGTTTATATACTAAAGGCGAGAATTTATTCCTAAGAGAAACTAAAAAGACCCTAATTGAAAGAACATAAGCAATGTGACTAAACCACTTAGATACGGTCCCACTGGGCGTGCCAATTTGTTTACCAGTGATTTCTGAAAAACAACCGCTAGTCTTCTAAACTCTATGTTTTGGTAACTTACAGGATCGACTGGATTGATCCTAGGACATGTGTCTTAGTGTTACAATTTGACATAATAATAAGGTCTTTCTACGTGATTATGGTTACTTCAAGATGTTTAAAATTTGGCTATGAATCCTAAATATAACTTTCAAGGAAATGATATCAATGTTTATAAAATATAAAGAAAAAATGCTTATAAAGGAAGTTCGATAAAATCTGTTAAAAGTGTTTGACTGGAAACGAAAAGGAATAAAGAAAGCAATTAAAATAACTTTGTAATAAGAAAACAACTTTGAAATAAATGATGGTGTTCTTACACATACATTATCAATAAACTCTTTTCTCTCGCCCTGTGTTAGCTCCTAAGTTCGACACCCATAACAAATTGGCCTTATGGGCCAAAAATAGATTGAACAAATCTAAGCTGCAAATACTTTGACAGATTGGAAAAATACTTAGAGAAATTTCTAAGTTAAAATGAATCTTCGACCAGAAGGTTCTTACATCCTTCGACTGAAAGGGATCCAGGGCCTTCGACTAGAAGGAAACCTCATATCAGCAACAGGGGATTTTGAATCTAAAGAAAGGAGGGAAAAGAAATTCGCTTAGCAGTTGAGGAAAGTAATGTGGCATGAAGATAGAGGTCGAAGCACATGCAGAAGACACTTGTCCTCATCCTAGAGCAAAGAAAATCCTCTACAGTTACCTAGTTTTAGTATAAATATAGGAAGTTTATGTAGATTTACGTGTGTTTATCTAACCGTACAAGTCATTCAATACTATTCGAGTACCCGTTGCGTGAGAAAGAATACTGAAAATGCACGTTTGAAACACCACATTTTTATAATCAAAGTCTTTTACATTTCTCTTTACATTCCTTGCCTTTTTATCTTGCTTGCAACTTTACTTGCACTTTTTATCAGATTCCTTTACTTGAACTTTTCCCAACCCCTTTTTCTATTTACTTCCTGCACTCAAACTCGTCTCAAACCTCAACCTTTCTCAGTCGAACGTGTGTTCTTTATTTACATTAGCATTTATGTCCAAACAACGTCAAAAATTAGCATATGTCTTAGGATCAAACTGACCGATCCTGCGAGTAACCAAAAATTTACCCTTTTTGGAAGATCAACGGTTGTTTACCGAAAAACATGGTGAACAAATTGGCACACCTGGTGGGACGTTGCTAATTTTTTTATATATTTTTTTTCTTTATTTTGCTTGTTTATATTAACATAAATGCTTTGCATAATTTCCTTTCTTTTAAGAAGTCTTGTATGCTATTAAGAAGTGGTAAGTTAACCACCAACGAGTGTATAACTAGAAGGAGAAATAGTGAAAGCAATATGGCTAATCAGCCAAATAATGGAGAAATACCTCTACCAATTACTACGGGAACAACGGTTATACCAACCTTTAGTGAAACTGTCTCGTCAATTGTTGGTTCGGTACCAACATTAACAGCAACCCAAACGGGACCAATACTTTCTTATGCAGGTCCCAGAGGTCCATCAGGAACACCCCCACCAAGGGTGAATCCAGGATCTCGACCATACGTTCCCCTAGGATTTTTGATAGCCTGGATGGGTCGAGACCAGCCTTATGGCATGCCAACTACTGAAATGGCTAGCCTTATGAATGTTGCGTCTACATTTTCAGAACCTTTGGTAAGTGCGCCTTCGCCATTACAGGGATCTGGAACTAGTATGGCAAATTTGGGTAGAAACCAACTCTTAGGAGGGGCATCCCATGCAATATCAAGACTCACAAATGCTTCCACAACTATTTTGAGGCAACCGATGGATGAAAGTAACCATGATATGGAACAAATGTTGGCCCAAACTCTGAGTACAGTGTTGAACCCTCTAATACAAAATACCACCCAGTCGAACCAACAAATGTTAGCACAGATGGCGCGCATGGCTGAATTTTTTGGGGTTCCCCAACCTATCCGACAACCCCAAAACACACCAATAAGAGAGAATCAAGGTATAGTCTTAGAAGAAGATGTAACCAAAACCAACAACTAGATAGGAGGAACCACATAGTGGAAATTGAACAACCTAGGGTCGAAATACCCATATTTCCCCGACAGATCCCTAGAGATGGTGATCAAGGTGTAATGGTGGTAAATAGAAACCTAAGTTCTGACGAACTGATACAGCAAGTTTGACACCATAATTATGGAACAGATAATAATCTGACAGCCATGATCAAAAGAATCATGATACAAAATGGAATGAACATTGGCTTTCATAGGACAAACTTTATATCCCCGTTGTCAAAGTATATCTTGCAAACAGAATTACCCCCTAGGAGGAAAGTTCCAAAGTTCACTAAGTTTTCAGGGGATACGATGGAGTCCACTGTCGAACATATATCGAGATATTTGATAGAAATTGGGGAAATATCAAATAACGAGAGCATAAGGATTAAATAATTCCCAAGTTCTCTAACTAAAAATGCCTTTACTTGGTTTACCACCATCCCAGCCAATTCAATCCACAATTGGAACCAATTGGAGAGATTGTTCCATGAACAATTTTACATGGGACAAACCAAAATAAGCCTGAAAGAACTGGCTAGCGTGAAAAGAAGATTCACTGAGCCAATAGATGAATATCTAAATATATTTCGACTGCTCAAATCCAGATGCTTTACACAAGTGCCTGAACATGAATTGGTCGAAATGGCAGCAGGGAGCCTAGATTATTCTATTAGGAAAAAATTAGATACCCAATACCTTAGGGATATGGCCCAGTTGTCCGATAGAGTTCGACAGGTAGAACGTCTTAAAATTGAAAAAGCTAAAGCAACTAAGACTCATCGAAGAGAAAGGGTAGCCTATGTTGAAATGGATGATGATGATCCAGAGACATCTAGTGATCCTATAGCTGTCGAAGAAAGCGAAATAGATTTAGCAGAATTAAAGCAAGGGCCACCATACTCTTGTAGATTGCTAGTGCCCTCAGATGGGAAGAATCCTACTGAGTCTGAAAAGAACAGTGATAGATTCCCAAAGAAAGCATATAGTTTCTATGTTACAAAATGTGACGAGATATTTGATTGTTAGTTAAATATGGCCAAATGATAGTGCCCCCAGGGGCGAAAATTACTCCTTTAGAAAAAAGAAAGAAAAGAGGTTTTTGTAAGTATCATAATTTTTTGGGCCATAAAACTTCACAATGTTTTCCTTTCAGGGATCTCGTTAAAGGAGCGATCAAAGAAGGAAGACTCAAATTTGCTGACAAACCGCCAATGAAAATCGACGCAAACCCATTGCGAGCTGATGCACACTATGATGAACCAGCAGGCATCAACATGGTTGAAACTTCTGAAGACATTGTCAATAAGCCGGTTTTTAGCAGTTTCACTGGGAACATCTCCAGAAAGACTGTCGAAGGGGTGAGAAAGGCTATTGAAGGCCTAAACAAAAGGCTACTAAAGGCCTAAATAAAGGGTCTACTAAAGGCCTAAGCAAAGGAGTTACTGAAGACTCAAACAAAAGGACTACATCAGGTTCTTATTTGGCTGCCGTCAAGGGTTCGATAGAGGACCTTGAAGCCAAAATGCAAAGGATGAATCTCGCTACCAAAAGCAACGTAGAAGTCAACATGGTCGAAGTATCTGAGACAAAGGCTTCTGAAGAGGCCATCAGACAAGAGGAAGTGAATAAAACTGCATTTCCTAAAGAGAATGAGAATCTGGCTGATTTTATGCAACAATGCCAGAAAAAGAAGTCTGAAGTTATGTTATGTCCAAGGTGCAATTCCATCTTCGACAAAAAGGTTGCATAACACATACAGGCCGTAAGGGAAGTAAAAGAGAAATAGGCCACCAGGGTCCAAACCAACATGGTTTCTGAGGTTAGATATGATCCCAGAAGAGGATATCAGAAAGGACCAATGAACCAGACGAAGAGGCCATCAACTCTCAGGCCTCCAACAAATATCCCCATGGACACTTGGCTAAAAACAGCAAACAGAAAAAGGCCAAGTGAGGAGAAATGGTGAACATTCAATGTGCCAAGAGGGTCATCCTTGACATATAGGAAGGAGTTCCAAACTACAACAACAAACAAAGTGGCTCATGTGTCGAGCAACTATAAGGGGAAAAACCCCATGTCTCGCTCCCAGTGAAGAAAATATCAAAGACGGCGAAAAGCCGAGAGAGAGGCTACAGAGGAGCCTCAACCAGAGTCAAGCACTAACGTACCACAAAGAATGGACAAAGGCAAACAAAGAAAGCCTTTGGAAAGGAAACCAATTGCTAGAAGATTGGAGTGGCCAGATCAAGGTGAATCAGATGAAGAAGGTAATTTTGAATCTGATGCTACTTTAGATATTATGGTGAATGTAGTATCAGTACTACCCAGAGAGTACGACCTCCAAGTTGAAGTCGAAGAGACTGATTGGGAGGTCGAACAAGAAATGGCCAAACATAGGCCAGTGTGTTATTATGTGATGAACAATGGTTGCGTTGAAGAGAAAAATGCCTTCTTTGAGCCACCTACTGAGGCGATGAAAAATCACCTCAAACCCTTGTTCATAAGGGATAAGATAGGGGAAATAACCATCAAAAAGATGTTGATTGTGGGGCTACAATAAATATAATTCCCCAATCTATGCTAAGGAAAATGGGCAAGGGAGATGGAGATATCAAACCCCACAACATGGTTCTATCGAACTATGAGGGAGGTATTGGGACTACTATGGGGGTGATACAATTAGACCTCAAGGTGGGAACAATACTTTGACCAACTATGTTCATGGTTATTTCAGCGAAGCCCAACTATAATCTACTCTTAGGTAGAGAGTGGATACATGGCATAGGTGCAGTGCCATCTTCGATGCATCAACAGGTTATTATTTGGCGCCCTGATGGCATCCTAGAGAATATTGAAGCCGACCAAAGTTATTACTTGGGTGAAGTTAACAACATTGGAAAAAATAGCTTCGACAGAAACTTGGCTCACATAGGGCCATGCAATCCTCCTGAGTTCGATTTGGCACCAGCACCAAATTCCTTGTTCTCCCTCTACTTGCATTCCGACCATGGTTTATAGTGGGATAGAGAAGATTTATCAAACATTAACTATGGAGGAGTTGATAACATACGGCCAACAGGCTTGAGAAGCGAATTCGGTGATGATGACTGAATCACAAGCTTTACAAAAGATTTCGGCATATGTAGCCGAAAGTAGAATGATAGCGGCCTTAGAGGCTGAAGTCAAGTACATGGCTCTTGAATTCAATGAGCAAGTATTTCTTCCAGAAGGTCCTGGGAAAGATTTCAAGCCAGAACCACCTGACACGAAAGAGGAAGAAATGCAAAACCAGAGGCTAGATGCCATCTATGATGATGAGCCTTTGGGTTTTAAAAAGGATCCGTTGGAAAATAGTGTTAAAATGCTAGCACAAGATCCTCTAGAAGAAATAGACCTGGGCGAAGGTTTGGTGAAAAGACAAACCTACATTAGCACGAAGATAGATCCAGAGCTCAGGATTGAAATAATCCAATTGTTGAAGGAGTTCAAAGATAGCTTTTCATGGGATTATGATGAAATGCCTGATCTCGACAGGGAAGTGGTAGAGCTTCAACTACCAATAAATCCTGGAAAAAAGCCTGTAAAGCAGACTCCAAGGCATTTTGCACCAGAGATCTTGTTGAAGATCAAGACAGAAGTCGAAAGACTGCTAAGATTCAAGTTCATCTGAACAACCAGGTATGTCAAATGGATTGCAAATATAGTTCATCCTCATGAAGTAGCCTAGTGAGTTCCAAAACCTTCTTCTCACTTGCGTAGAATTGGGCTTCGAAAGTATCTCTCTCTCCTTTGAGTTGTATCCAATCCCTTTGTAGGTCTTCAAGAGATGTGGGCATGTCAGGATATAGGATAGTGTATGGAACATCTCCTTCCTTAACAGGCTCAATGATTACCTGGAGAATGGAGGGGTAAGGCATCATAAGACTCTGAGCACGAGTTCGTACCCATTTAAGGTAAGGCTCAAGAGGGATGGAATTCTTGTGCCCTAAAGTCTTGCTATCCACCTTGTTTAACATCCTCCAAGCTCGGATGAATCTCTGGCGAAGACCTTGATTATCGTTGTCGTAGTCAAATACCAAACCTTGAATCAGCATCTTGTGTGGGCCATCCCTTCGGGCGTAACCAAACTGTCTTAAGGCTAAACAGGGGTTGTAGGTGATTCCTCCCCTAATGCCAAGAAAAGGAACATTAGGGAATTCTCCACAACGGTCGACAATGCTAACATTCTCTTTGGACCGGGAGCACCAATGAATGTCTGAATGTTTGAGCGTCATCAACCTTTATGACCATCTTGAACCTTGCTCATTCTTTAATACAGATTAGGGAAGATGAGAAATAAATCATCTTGCCAAGAAAGGAGTGCAACACATAAGGACACCTCTTTTCCTCATTGTGCGAGTGTGAAAAGAGTGTAGGATATCTCCTAGCAATGTAGGCACTGGGTTACGTGATATGAAGATTTTGACGGCGTTCACATCTATGAGTTGATCAGGTTTTGGGAACAAAACCATCCCATAGATGAGGAGAGCCACAATTTACTCAAAGGCTTGCAAGTCTAAGGAATTCCAACAGCTTTGGGCTTTCTCAAACAAGAACTTTGCTAAGAAACCTTTGACAACACTCCTTATTTCCCAATGGGTTGTGACATCAGATGAGTGCAAGTGTAGAGCTTGAGTAATATCTTTTGGCTTTGGATCTCTTTCCGTACCGTTGAAAGGTAGTTGATTAAGAATGCGAATCCTCAAGAGTTGGGAGAATTCTTCCAAAGTAGGCACAAGTTGATAGTCGGGGAATGTAAAGTAATGGTGCAAAGGATCAAAGAATTGAAAGAGCACCTTCAACATGTCCTCATCTGTGTTGGAGGTGACCAAGTTAAGTAGACGACCATGTCTCTCGGTGAATGGAGAGTTTTCAGGAATCCTTGAAGCTAGCTCTTTAAGTTGTGGAGGGATCCTCACAAGGTTGACTTGAATAGTTTTCCTGCGAAGTGAGTCCATATCCTATAAAACAAGAAAAAAGATGAATCCCAAAATCCTTGAAATGGTTAGTGGATATATATGATGTTCATGATGTCCATGATGTTATGTACAAGTATGTATATACAAGTAAAGCAAACAAGTCCTTAGTTTAGGCTTGCATGGAGTTTTATAGGTAAGTACCCTTTTGAAGTTTAGTTGGCTTAAACCTGTCCTAGTAATAATAACCGGGTTCAAAGGAGCTCAATATCACCGGATTGTTTCCTTGGTCATTGTTTCATCTCAAGCCTCTTTAATGGCGACTGAAATATCCCAAGAAACCAAACCTCAATGAGTGTAGTATCGAGTATCTACCAACTTCGGACTGCACCAAAGCCGATCATCTCACTACATCCTAAAGGCCAAGTTGGTCAAGTAAAGGTTCTAGAAGTTCATTAGTGCTTCATGACATCACTCAGCGGCCATGTATTCTCTTTGGTTAACTCAAAGGATATCGGTACCCACAAATATGTCGCACTAACTTAGCTATTGCTTAGACCATGTCGGTATACCCCACACAGTTTCAGCAATGTATTGCTACTTACCTATAATGTATCCAAAATCTGGGTAAAGGATTCAAACCCAAACAAAAAACCATAATGTAAAGCATACAAGTCAAACAATGTAAGCAAGTAAATGTGATCTAAAACCTAAGGTAACCCCACTTTTAGAATTTTCCCCAGCATAGTCTCCAGTTCTGTGATACGGTGAGAGAACTGACTTGATTGTTTTGCATTTTATCGCAAATATTGCGGTTAGCAAGAGTCACCACCGACTTTTCTTTTATCCAAAAGGAAAGGTGAAAAAGCACAGGAAAGACCTTTGAGATTGTTTCTTGAGTTCGGGGGGTAGATTATGAAAAGGGAAGGTATTAGCACCCTTTTCATCCATGGTTTTCCATGGGCTCTTAGTTACTTGCTAGATCACTTGCTTTTGTTTGAAATTGTGCTTTGTGTGGTTTTTGAAAGTATTTTGTAAAGAGGCCATTGTTTAGGCAATCTTTGTAATGATTCTCGTTCGTAAGAATGTGTACAAAGATGTTGATCTTTTTGAAAATGTTTTCAGTGTTTGTAAGATGTTTGGAAATGTGTGTTTGTTTTCAAAATAGCAAGGATATTTGTTTTGAAATGGAGAAAGTAACTAAAAGCAATCTACCTACTCAAATGTCTTTCTTGTTTATTTTCTTTTCCTTTGACATTGTTGTCTTACCATTGATTTGGTAAGCAACCCTATCTTTGGACGTAAACGGGACGGGTGTGGATCATCGTATAACCATGATTAGCAATGATTCAAGGTATCTTAGCATTTTTGAGCGACTAAGATCATTTTGTAAGGCAACTTGAATAGCGTCATCGAGGGACTATGATCTTGTATTTGTTTGTTTTTGCTAAGACACCTTACATGCGTAATATGGCCATTTTGTATAAGGCAACCAAGTGGAGTAACCCTAGGGGTGTTTTGTGTGCAAGTGTGTCATTTTCATGCTTTATTTTGTCTTGAATTATGGTTTTCTATTCGATTGGTTTTATCTTGCCATACAAACCCTAATTACTAGCATATTATATAGAAGCGATAAATTGCGAAATTAAAAATTACTACGCTATTACAACACTTGTGGGAGGGGGGTATACAATTTATGAATGGGGATTGCAATAATATAAACCTAATTAATCTATTACAACCAAATTGAATATGTACAAATATTGGAATAAATAATATACAAGATGAATTAAATATGCAAAGATATGTAAATGCAAAGAAGATTTTTGTTTGGTTTTTTTATGTGAAAAAAGTTTTAACCTAAACCTAATAAATAAATCAAGATTATCTTAAATCAATTAAGAGAAAATATTTTTAGAAAATATTTTTGAATAAACCCTAATTCTATTTGATTAAAAGAAAATAAATTTCTTTAAGAAAAAAATAAGTATCTTTGATTTTTTTATCTTGAAAATAATATATGGTATTATGAGATTTGTTTTGTCCTTTTTTATATTAAAATAAATATTTAATGGGTATAAAGAAAAATATATATTAAACTAGTTATAATTTAATTTACAAAGTTTGTTTAATAAAATAGATAATATATAATTAAAATAAAAATATTTTATGTGAGAAAAATAAAATAAAATAAGCCAAAATATAAATTTATCATTTTCATATTTTTTTATGATTTTTAATATTAAGAAAAATATATTTAAGCAAGTAAAATGAAAATAAAATAAATAAAAAATTATATTGGGCCAGGGGTGTCACAAGTAAACTGGATGCAGAATGCTAGCAAAAAATCAAAGGCCCATACGCTGCTAGAAATAAAAAAAAAATGAACAAAAGTGTGAAAAAATGCAAAAGGCAGCGTGCTAAGGCTCGAACCCATGACCTCTAGCATATTTGTGCGCTGCCTTACCACTGGGGTGACTGTACATCCGTTTATATAAACAAAAGCACAAATATATATTAGAAAACGCCTCCTGAAGGCAACTTCATCTTCAACCTTGAGCCATGGCCAGACCACCTGTATCTCTCTCATTTCTCCATAAAAATGGAAAGTCCAAACGTGAAAGTTATGGGGGTTTTTCCCACGAGTTCAACTATGTAATTTATATAAACTAAAAGTCAAAGATCAAAGCTAATTTTACTTGCCCTAATTTGAAACCTAATTTTTACAGAAATTTCAAATCCAAAATTCTCTATGCACAGTTAATATAAATTATAACTATGAACATGGTTAGCTTTAGTGCAAGGATATCTACTTTTTTTTTCACAAATCAGGACCAAATGGTGCTTGTATGAAGAGATAGAAGTTTGAGTTTTTAACTCTTTCAGTTGAGATCATGAATGGAGTTTGGGCAAGTTTTGAGAAGGCCTAAAGATCTGTTTAGCTTGCCTGGACCTCCCTGAGTGTATTCCAATCCTTACCTTGTCTTGAAAGTCCCTGAATCTCCCTACTCAAGTCAACCTGCAAGCTTGATATTTGAAAATGGTGGATGATGGAGGAGGAGTTACAGTGAGGGAACAGGGGTCTGGATCACTTAGATATGAGGTATATTAAGTGTTTAGGTGGTTAAAACTCAAAACGCACGAGTGGTTTTAGAGATGGTTGTGTAAGGTTCAAAAATGTCAAGATATGGCAGATTCTGAGTTGCAGAGTGTTTGGGGGTGTTTCTGAGTCTTAGCATTCATGCCTAATGTTGCAATACACTTGTGTATAAGTATGGAAAAGGTTAGACATCAACTCCACTCCAGGTTTCTGAGTTATAGCCTTTTGACTCTATTACTTGCTTTTGAAGAAAAGTGAGGAGACAAGTCCCTAAGTGTTGTACAAGCATGGTTTGGTTTGGGAGAGTCCTTAGACAAGTTGCTTTTGGTTTTGAATTTGCTTGTGTGCAGAGAAAATAATTGAGAGGCTCAAGAAGTTGACAAAGGAAAAAGCAATGCTTTATCAAAATGGAAATTGCACCTTTGTGCCATAAATGGAATTATAACTTGGATAAAGGCTTAAATGTTTGGATTAAAGATCTAGAAGATGTGTAAACATTTAGTTATAGAGTTAGAAACAAGTTTGAGGCCTTCAAAGCAAAGATTATGCATCCTAGGCTTGGATTTGAATTTTTGTTCATCATGAAATGGCTTGAAATCAAAGTGATAAATTGCCAACTTCATCTCTTCGATTCTCCATACTCAAGAATGATCTCAAGGAGTTCTTGGACATTTTGGAAAGCTTGAAATTTTCTCTACTACTCATCTTTAAATTGATTTTAAATATTCCCCTTGGAACTATGTGAAAAATTGGCATAAAGTTAGGTCAAAAACTTGCCTAACTAGGGCAAAATTTCACAAAGTTATTTTAGTTCATGAACATGTATTCACAAAATTATATCTTGAGATCCAAGAATTTTTAGGGGAAATTGTGTGAATAAAAGTTGTATATTTCATGGATATCCACAACTTTCATGTTGGAAGTTTCATTTGAATCATCTTGCATCATGGTGAAAATTTGGCTTAAAGTTGAGAAAAAATAAGAAATTTTCTATACTTAGAAAATTTTTCTAAGTTAAAAATTTCAACTTTTCAAAACAAAAACTTAAACCCTTGATTTCTTGATGAACAAGTTTCACATTTTGACATGCTTTGATGAATTATGATCTTTGGCACTTGATTTTGACCAAAAAGTCAAAGTTTGACTTTTCAGTATACAGTTGACTTTTGATCAGTTGACTGAAAAATTCATCTGCCAATCCAATGGACTTGCAATGTTTTGAATCATGTTATTAGGTAAAAATGATGCAATTGAACTCTTTAAATCATTCTTCAAACCAATTAATCATTTTCTAGGTCAAAAATAAGAAATTGCCCTTTCTCAGTCAAAACCCTAATTTTGACAATTTTTCCCTTTTGATGATTTGATCAAATTTCTTGAGGAATTATGGTCCAAACTTGATCAAATGATACATATGAGCCTAATATGTTTATGTGGATCAAAAACTATGAAGTTTGACTGTAAATTGGCCATGGTTGACTTCTTCTCCAATACAACTGATTTTAGGTCATTTGATCAATTGACTGAGCAAAAATGTGATTCAAGGCTTGAAACTTGACATAAGTAATATTGGGGGTCCATGATGATCTTGAAAGTCATATGAAGCATTGATATTCCAAAAATCCTTGTGCAAACTTAAACCCTAATTTTGGGTCATCAGTGCATGAGGAGGTGTCTTGAGCTGGTCAAACCTTAATGCAGTCTTGAGTCAAAGAGATCTTGTGAGAAAATTATTGATAAGTGAGAGGGAAAATTTTGGGGTACAACACCATGGAATAGCTTTATCCAAGGAATATGGGATAGGCCCGGGTGCTATAATAACCAAAGGAGCAGCTTTCAGATTGGCGGTAATCCTTATAGGACCTTTGGAAGGTATCTTGAAAGGAGTACTGGAGATAACAGACAAATCTTGGCATAAATTAGGAATCTTCTCAATCAGAATAACATGCTTGTCCATTAGGCGTTCAACGCCTTCCTTCAGTAACCCATAAACATTGGTTTGAACCGCACAACAATAGCATTGTTCTGCACATCTTGGAAATAAACCAGCTTGTAACAAAATTTTCTTAATTATAAAAAGAGGAGTAACTGTATCATCTACAGAGGTAATATACAACACATCTTTAACAACACTTATGCCCTTGTCATGCTTGGGCATAGGTGCGTTGATCACATTTGGAGTCTCCGGAAGGTCAAAATCAATTTCTTTATTATCAATCATGTCCTGAATCTTGCTCTTCATGGCCCAACAATTGTTAGTGTCATGACCAGGACTATTTGAATGATAAGCACACCTCGCGTTTGGATTATACTTTAGAGAGGAGGTGTTGGGATTCTGAGGAGGATCCTGCAGTGAAATGAGTTCAACCTGTAACAAATAGTGTAACGCATGAGATAAAGGCATGCCGATTTTAGTAAATTGCCTCGACGGAGCGTTTGACCTTCATCAATTAACGTGCTATTGATGTTGCATTGGTGAGGGATTGGAGATTAGCACAGCTCCCAAGGATTGGTTGCAGTGACTTCTAACACGACCCTTCTGGCCATAAACGGAATTGGTTTCCTTTTTACCTCCAAATGGCTTCTTCACATCATTCGAAGATGTAGCCATCTGGATATTCCCACTTTTAATACCACTTTCAATTCTCTCCCCTGTCAAAATCATCTCTGTAAAACCCGACGAACAGCTTCTGATCAACATATTAATGAACGGGCTTGTCAGAGTGCCCGTAAACATATCCATAATTTCTAGATCAGTCAAGGAGGTTGCACCCTTCAAGCCAAATCCCTCCATTTCTGTGCATATTCCTTGAACCCTTCACTAGAGCCCATGGACATATTCTGCAGTTGCACTCGAGTTGGTGCCAGGTCAGCGTTGTATTGATACTGCTTATAGAAAGAAGCAACCAAGTCTTCCCAGGTGTGAATGTTGGTTCCCTCCAGTTGATAGAACCATTCCAAATGAGTGTCAGCCAAACTTTCTTGGAATAAATGGACCCATAACTTTCAGTCAGCAGTGTGAGGTTGTATCTTCTGAACATACGACCTTAAATGGAGTTTAGGACAAGAGACCCCATCGTACTTAGCAAAGACAGGGACCTTGAACTTAGGTGGGATAACCACCCCCGTAACCGGACCTAATTCACCAAAATCCAGTCCATGCACCTTCTGGATTTCCATTGCCTTGAGTCTGTCCTCCAGTTTCTTATATCTGTCATCCATAGGAGGATACTGTTCGTCAGAAAAGTCTTCATCTTCAGGAGTATTCTCATAACCCTGGTTGTTCCTGCCTTTATTCTTGATGCTTCTACCATCTTCATCATGGTTGCCATCTTCTTTAGAGGAGATATCTTCCACTTGGACGGGTTGAGCAGGACCTTTGAACCTTCTCCCCATATTGAGGATAACAGTCGGCTTCTTGGTCTTTTTTTTATTGGCGACAAGTGCCAATAGCTCCTTTTGTCCATGTGCCAGATTCATGATAGTTTCTTGGAATTAGGCATGTTGAACCTGGAGATCCTTAACGGTCTTTTCGAGGGCCAATTTTCTGCTGAAATAAACAGCGAGAAAATGAGATACTTGTATGATAAACCTGTTATGAAATGATGCATGACGTGTAAATGCAATGAATTCAAGGACCTAAGGAGATTCAACTTTTCTTAACCAAGGGGAAACAAAAACAAAGATTTTATTAGTGAATTCAAAAATTGAAAAATTCCTTTTTAGGCTTATAATAAGGTCTCAACGAGACAACAAAATGAACTCCTAAAATCTAAGAATCAAGTCTCCCATGGACGCTTCCTCTTTGTGCTGATGTACGCATTAAGACTCTGCTCTTCCTGAAGTTGCTTGGTGAGCTCCAACACTTTCTTTTCGCTTGCATAGAATTGAGTCTCAAAGGTGTCCCGTTCTTCTTTCAATTGAATCTAAGACTTCTGAAATTCTTCAAGATTAGTAGGCATGTCTAGATGGAGGATGGTTTGAGAAACGTCTCCTTCGATAACAAGCTCCATGATCACTGGTAAGATAGCTTGATATGGCATCATAAGGTTTTGAGCGCGATCTCGTACATAGAGGGTTGGAATTCTTCTGCCCTAAGGCCTTACTATTAATCTTGCTTACCATGCCCCAAGCATGTATAAACCTCTGGCAATAACCTTGAAGATCACTTTCATAATCGAACATAATACCTTGTATAAGTGCGTCATGAGGACCATCTCTTCGAGCGTAACCAAAATCACATAGATCCAAGGAATGGTTGTAAGTAATACCTCCCCTAATTCCAAGGAGTGGAACATTAGGGAATTCACCACAGCGGTCAATAATAATGATGTCTTCATGAGATCGGGAACACTAGTAAATATTTGTATGAGAAAGTGACATTATTCTTTGCGACCATCTCAAACTTTGTTCATTCTTCATTACTGGGCGAGGAAGGTGCGAAATAAACCACTTGGATAGTAAAGGAATACAACACACGAGGGTTCCTCGCCTCTTCATAGTACGAATGTGAAGAGAATGCAGAATGTCTCCGAGAAAGGTAGGCACGAGATTACGAGTGAGAAAAATCTTGGCAGCGTTCACATCAATGAGCTGGTCTGGATTAGGGAATAGTACCAGCCCATAGATTAGAAGAGCTAGGATATCCTCAAAGGCCTGGAAACTCATAGCATCTAGGAATAATTGAGCTTTCTCAATCAGAAATTTAGCCAGAAAACCTTTGACTTCACTCCTTGTTTCCCAGTTTGATACAATGTCAGACTGCTTCAGATGTAAAGCTGCTACAATAACTTCTGGCTTTAGAGCTTCCTCTAAACCGGTGAAGGGCATCTAATTAAGAAAAGGTACTACCAGTAATTAAGAGAACTCTTCTATAGTGGGTACCGATTGATAATCGGGAAAGATGAAGCAGTGATGTGCAGGGTCTATGAACTAGAAGAAAACTCTCATCATGTCTTCATCAAAACCTAGAGTAACCAAACTGAGCAGTCGACCATGCCTTATGATAAATGGAGAATTTTTAGGAATCCTTGAGACTAACTCTTTAAGTTGAGGGTGTTGCACCCCAAAATTTACCCTCTTTATTTAGGCTTATGTTTCATCATGAATATCATATTGCATTGCATTCATACATTGTGATAGGATCAAAGTACTTTAGTTATCAAGTCTTCCTCAAGCTTTGAAGGTTGATTGCATTGACAAGTTGCTCAAGTAGAACCTTGTCATCTAAACCTCTGGATATTTCAAGCTCAAAAGTTATTGCATATCTCAAGATATTTTATCCATCTCTTTGGATCATCAGAGGATTGAAGTTTGTGTTTGATTATAAGAAGAATCACTCTTTTGATTCACCCGTCAAATTAGGGTTTTGTTTGATCAAGGCTATTGATCAATGTACAAATCTTGATTTGGAAGCTACAACATCTCATTGGTATTTGAAAAGTCTTTGTACAAGAAATTGGTCAAGATGCCCAGAGGATTTGAAATTTCGGAGATGATTCATCAGTCTCCTAAGGTGTTAACCAAAACTAGGGTTTGGGATTTCATCAAGATTTATTGAGAATTTTTAAGTGAAACTTTGTACATGGCCTCTATATATTTGGAAGATCATATGTTTGAAGTTTTGATCATCAATTTTGAAGGGAAGTGGATCAATTGATTCAAAGGGGAAAAATGGTCATTTTGGTCAAAATCAGTCAAAGTCAAGGTTGACCAAGGGAACTTTTGGTCAACCATCAATTCAAGGGTGTCATTTTCACATTTCAAGTTCATTTTGATCATTGGATCAAAAAGATTGAGGTTTGGGTTGAAACTTGTTAATGAAGAAACCCTAAAAGTTTCTAATTTTGGAAAATAAGGACTTAACTTCAAAAATTCATATTTTATTCACCTTTGATCAAAAAAATGCAAATGAAGTATGCTTGGAAATATAATAGGATGATATTTCATCTCCTTTTTGTCTCATGTACAAATTGGTAAAGAGTCAAGAGTTATGGTCTTTGGAAGTTCATGCCTCAAGTTAAAATTATAGGTCATTTTCCAAATTTAGTGAATTTCATGTCAAATTTTGAAGACCTTAATTGATTCAATTTCAAAAACTCAAAACTAAGGGATTGTAGACCTTTTAAATACCTTTCCAAATTGTACTCATTTGTGTCCAAATTCAAAAATATGAGCAAGTTATGAGCTTTGGAATTTTGAGGCATTTCATTGAATTTTGACCAAGCAAGCAATTTGCACATTCTTGATAACCTGATTTGTGGCCCTTTGTTTCACTTCAAACTTGGCCCATGGCTCATTTGCAATGTACTAAGACCCATCATGCCAAAGTTTGAGCTGCACATGGGCAAATTCAAGGGCAATCCGTGGTTTTGCAAAAAGTGGCATGAAAATGCCTAATCACCAACACTTGGTTAATACAAGGAATTAAGCCTTGATCTTTTGTTAAGGTCTTCCTGAGATAAAAAGAACTGAAATGCACTTAAAAGGATGGATAATGCATGAGGTATTTTAGTGCTTCATGTGCACACTTCACTTTTGCAAAAAGGGGGATTCATTCTTTCTAACGGTTTTCAGTGTGAAAAGCATATCCTACCTTCCTCTCCATGCTCTATATATTGAGAGGCAAGCTTCGTTGAGCCTCATTGGTGCTTCATTTCATCCCTGAGCTCAAAAAAATCCATAGCCACTTGTTCTGCAAATTTCTTTGATTCTCTCAATTTACTTGCGCGTTTTAAGTATTTCTTCTTTCATTCTCTTCTCCAAGTGATAAGGATTGTAGATCGAGGCTTGGTTTGCAACTGGAGTGAAGGAGACAATAGATTCGTTTTTGCCTCAAAGGTTAGAATTATAAACTTTGGATCTTGATTTCTAGCCGTGCATTGTGTGATTTGAGCTCGTAATCATGTTGTTTGAGGTTCATTAAGTGTTTCTATAGCTTTAGAGCTTTTGATTTGATGAGATGAGCATGTATGATGCATATGAAATTTTCTGCTCAGTGAGTTTTTTTCATTTTCATGAGATCCGTTCTTGATCTATGGTTAATTATTTGATGTGATTCGAATAGTATAATGTAGATGTCGTTTCTAGCTTTGCTTTGCACAAAATTTCATGAAAAATGGTGTAGAATTGAGCATGTTATGTTGATTAGAACATGAGGTGGTGGATCTGGTCTTGCACGCGTTTTTGCCCTAGCCAAAGGTTGAAGATGATGGCGAGGCCTCTTCTGGTTGGCTGATTTGGTTTTTTTAAATTTATTTGAATTTTGTTTCATAACCTGATTTTCATGATTTTATTTCTTGCTCAAAAATGGTTGAAAAATTATGAAAAAATTCAGGAAACCTAAAAATATTTCTGACCTTGTGCATTTTTTAAATAATTTTTGAAAATGTTTTGATTGGTTTAAAAATTTGTGTTATTATTTAATTATTTATTTAATGTTTATTTTTGTTCTAATATTTCTTGGATCTAAAAATTCCACAAAAAATGTTTTGAACTCTTAAAATTATTCAGAATTTGATTCTGAAATTTGTTTGGTATTTTTTCCTATTTTTGATTAGAAGATTAATTTAGGAGTTTTATTTGATTTTTTTGTTTCACAATTTTATTTTAATATTTTTCTTAATCCAAAAATCCTCAAAAAAAAATCATATGAGTTTGTTTTTAATCATAGTGTCTGAATATAATTTTGTTTTGACATTTTTATGACTTTTGGCTAGGGTTTGCATTTTTTTCATTAAATAATTGTTTAATTGTTTAATTGTTTGTTTGATTTTATTTTAATATTTCCTTTAATTCAAAAATTCCACAAAAAATCATGGATGTGTGTTTTTAATTCTAATATTTAAATATAATTTTGGTTGGATATTTTTCTGATTTTCTATTAGAATTTTATTTTGAGATGTGATTATTTGTTTAATTGATTAATGGTTTGAATTTTGATTTTATTTTTTACTTTTCTTTAATCCTAAAAATGAAAAAAAAATATGTATTCTGATATTTAAGGTTTCCTTACTATTTGCATGATCTTGGTTTGAATTGTTTGAATTTTGATCTTACCTAATTAATATTTAAGATTAAAATTCAAACAATTAGTGTTTTGTAGCTTACATTGCAAGTTTCAATTTCAAAACCAACTTTCCTTGGGTTTCCATTGGAATTTGGATCTTGTTTAAGGTTCATGGATGTATTGAGGATCTGAAAACCATTTTTCTTGAATTATTTGACTTGATTGGATATTTTTCCACAAATTATTTTGAAAGCTTGTCTAGTTTGGTAGTTTTGCCAACTAGTTTTGATCTTTGGGCTTCATTAGATCCTCTCATCTACTATCCATGAACTTTAAACTTGTTCTCTGACCTATACACATCTCAAATATGTTATGTAAATTTTCTTTGAATTATTGAAATCCTTTTCTATTTTTGATGTATTTTTGAAGTGAAGGTACCCAATTAATGTTGCATATCTTGTTGCAATTTGCTTGATGGACAATGAACTTGAGTGAGGCCTATAATTTGGAACCTAATGGTCATGTTGGTTCTATTTATCCACATAAACTCAAGTCATTTCACTTAATGCCCCATGTTTGAATGATTGAACCTTTTGATGCATGTCTTATGACTTTTTGCTTTCTTGTTGATCTTCACTTTGAAACTTGAGCTTTCAATTTGAGTTTGAGGTCATTAGATGGCCAATGATAACATGAAGGTAAATGATACTTCAATGATAGTCTCATGAAGACTTGAGAGTAATTGATCCCTATTACTTAAGTTAGTTCTAATCATGAATAGAGCTTGGCTTCTTTCTTTTATCCTTGTTGAATTTTGAGGTATTTTGAATGCACTTGCGTAGCATTTTATAGAATCAACACTTTAACCTTTTGATCATGTCCTAATCATGTTTTGGAAGCTTTACTTCAAATCTTTGATTGTTAAAAACTCTCTAATTTTCTCCTTGTTTGACTTTCTTCCATGGTTAGCTTGAGATCTATGTCTTTAATGCATTGTGTGGGATTCCTCTTCTATTATGCTTGTGAGCTGTGATAAAGTAATTAAGTATGATTGAATTGTGATTGCTACTGACCTTCATGGTATTTGTATGTATTCTTCTCAAGCTCCCATGATCCTTGATTGATATTCAATTGTCAATTCAATATGGTGATAGAGAGGAGCAACATTCCTTTAACTTTTGACCAAATTGTGCATATGTCTGTTTCTTTTTGTCTATCATATCTAATGTTTTGATAGTTTCTATCATGTTTCCTCACTTCATTATGGTGTCATCATCCATCCCTTATGTGAGTCACCATTCAATTAATGGGAACACTAACTTGGTTGTTGAATGTGCGAGGTACTTTGAGAAAAGTTTTCCATTTTTGGCTTGAGGCTACTGTGTTTCACTTTATTTGTGGAACACAATTTATTATATTGGCACTACTCTTATGCTTGGAATATTTGATAGTTTATGCAGGATATGTATATGTGATTATGAATTCCATACATTGCCCATGGGACCTGTTCATATATGAAAATCTCAATACTTACATCCTGATGGCGTAATTTTTGACTTGATTTGTCTGCTGATGCCAGCTTGCTTGAAGTTCTCCAGGTTTCTTTTATTCTTGCTCAGTTGCTACGGATAATTATCCATTTGGTATTGCACTATTTCCTTTCTTCTATTTTTATTTTGTATAGTTCTATGTTGCATGATGGGACCTCTGTTGCTAATATATGTCAGGAGGCCCTCTGTTTTTGTTTGATACATGTGTTGTGTTTGTTTCTTTAACTTTTGATCGATATGTCACTCAATTTAGAAATTGAGATCACGACTTCACTCTCAGTGCATGTTCCCTATAGGATGTTTATTGTTTTTCTTCTTTAATTGTTGATCAATGAGTCACTCAATTTAGAAATTGAGATCACGACTTCGCTCTCAGTGCATGTTCCCTATAGGATGTTTATTGTTTTTCTTCTTTAATTATTGATCGATGAGTCACTCAATTTAGAAATTGAGATCACGACTTCGCTCTCATTGCCTGTTCCCTATAGGATAGTTTTGTTAAGCTTCCTTTGACATGTTGATTAAGGTAGGAATCTATGTATGCTAGCATAGGGTAGGAATTTCCTTTATCCTCAACCTTAGGGTCAATCATTGTATGATAACACTAGGGATAGTGCTAGGCTAGTTTCCCATAGTTGTTTTTTCCTTCCTTTGCATTTTGCATCTTAGAGCAAAAATTGTTTTCTTGGAAAATCATAAAACACCTCTAATAAACTCAAAGCCTTCTTCAAGGTAAAAGATACAAATCAATCTTATTTGTTTGTGTGCCTCTTGGTTTTGTTTTTAAACCTGGTTTACCAATGTTTCGCCATTGCACATTATTTGAAGCCGATTTTTCGCTATCACACATGTTTATTATCCTACTTTGATTCTCAATATTATTGTTAGGTGTGATGTTTTGCCATCCGGTTTATCGATGTTTCGCCATCTTTGCCATGATACCTTGTTATCTTTTAGCCGATGTTTCGCCATCGCACATTATTTGAAGTCGATGTTTCGCCATCACACATGTTTGTTATCCTACTTTGATTCTCAATATCATTGTTAGGTGTAATGTTTTGCCATCCGGTTTATCGATGTTTCTCCATCTTTGCCATGATACCTTGTGATCTTTTAGCCGATGTTTCACCATCACACATTTGTTTGAAGTCGATGTTTCGCCATCGCACATGTTTGTTATCCTACTTTGATTCTCAATATCATTGTTAGGTGTGATGTTTTGCCATCCGGTTTATCGATGTTTTTCCATCTTTGCCATGATACCTTGTTATCTTTTAGCCGATGTTTCACCATCGCACATTTGTTTTAAGTCGATGTTTCTCCATCGCACATGTTTGTTATCCTACTTTGGTTCTCAATATCATTGTTAGGTGTGATGTTTTGCCATCCGGTTTATCGATGTTTCGCCATCTTTTCCATGATACCTTGTTATCTTTTAGCCAATGTTTCACCATCGCACATTTGTTTGAAGCCGATGTTTCGCCATCACACATGTTGGTTATCCTACTTTGACTCTCAATGTCATTTTCAGGTGTGATGTTTTATCATTTGGTGTTTCGCTATCTTTGACATTTTACTTTGTTATTATTTAGTCGGTGTTTTACCATCTCATTTGTTTGTTGTTTTATTTGATGTTTTGCCATCTTGACTGTTTTTGTTGTCTTAACTAAAAAACACAAACCAACCAGAATATATAAGCCGAACTACGGCTGCTCTGATTCCTTAAAAGGGATACGTAGGCATTGGGGTAGGGCCCAATCGAGCACAACTTTTTATTTTCCCTAAATTGTTTTCTTTTTTTTTCTTTCGCATGCATTCCCTTTTTAGCTTTAAGACATAGACATATGTTTTGACCATACCCATTAGATTAGACAACAAGAGTGGATACCGTATAGTACTACGGCCGTGTGAGGTGCTAATACCTTCCCCTCGCGTAACAGACTCCCTTACCCGATCACTCGGTCAAAAGACCGTGATTTCTCCCTTTTCAGGTTTTCTCGATGTTTACCTTTCACTTTTGGCGGGATAAAAGACATTCGGTGGCGACTTCATTGATGTTTCATTACACCAGATGACAGGTTTGGCCAGGTGGTTTCAGCTGGCGACTTCACTGGGGACAGATTGACCTCTTGCTGGTCCATCTCGGAGTCGATCCTAGCTCTTGTTTGTTTTCTTTTTGGGTTTTTATTTTACCGCTTTGCATATTTATCTGTTTGCATTACATCCTATGTGCGCTTTACTTTCTGCATACTGGATTTGGCTGGACTGTTTGGATTCTGGATTTCTTGGTGGGTGGGTTGTTCCATGAGGTAAAAGGCCTCATACGCAGGCTATGAGTGAATTCCATAGGAACTAGGAATAGAGTGGCCATGGCAGCTATGAGGCGGATGCTTTGTAGACCTGACCATGAGACCCATGACTTCAGAGGCAGTTCGGATAGCTATTATCGTATGATGATACCGACAGTCGAGCTCCTGTACTCTGATTTGGCTTTTTAACCTTACCTTGACCTAGACTACACCCGTGAGAGGGGCGGGAAAATTTTTCTTACAGGTACAGGTATTGTTGGTGACTTTGTGTTGCGAAGGTGACTCAGGTTCCCATGATAGTTTTGAAGCTTTGGGATTTTCTTTTGATCTTGAGTGGTGATGTTCTGTAATGGTCCAGCCATTATCCAGTGTGAAACTTTGATCCTGTCATTAGGGGTGTTCGCGGTTCGGTTTGGATCGGTTTTAAAGCAAAAACTCATCCGATCCAAAGATTAATTCACTTAAGGTTCGGTTCGGTTTTGGATGATATATTTAAAAAAATCCAATCTGATCCGATCCAATTTTATGCGGTTTAATTTGGATCGGTTTTTGGATATCCAAATTACACATTATATTTTTATTAATATTATAAAACTACTAATAAATCATAGATTTGATATAATATATAACATATAGTATATTAAAAGTTAATATTACAAAATGAGAGTGATTGATTATGCTTGAAATAATAAAAATAAATAGATTATACCAAACTAATAAATATTATTAAAAAAATTATTATCATCTAATAATAAATTCACATAACATGTCATACTAATAAAAAGTAAATAAGTATCAAAATATATTTATGCGGTTCGGTTTGATTTGGATCGGTTTTAAAAAATTCATCCGAAATCCAATCCGAACCGATCGGTTTTCATAAAATAACATCCAAACACAACCAATAACTTTCGGTTTTTTATGGTTTCGGTTTTTGGATCGGTTTTCGGTTTTTTATTTGGATTGGTTTGGATTTGAACACCCCTACCTGTCATGTTGCATCATAGCATATTTATTTCTAAAAAATGATGTATAAAAAATAACTAGCATGCGCATGTCATCTTCCAGGGACATTCAAGAGTCTTCTTTCCATCAGGAATGGCTGGCCTCCCGTCAGATGAGTTTGATTCAGTTCGTGTTAAAGAGCCCAATAGGCATACATTCGCTTATCAGATTCCTACTATTGATGTGTCCGAATTGAAGAGGTTGAGTTCTTATCTGAAGGGTGATATTCTGAATAATTTCAACAAAAATTATGGTAATTTGTTATTAATCCTTAACACTCCAATTGACCCAATGGCTTTGATCACCCTCTTCCAGTTCTATGACAAGGAATTACGGTCTTTTACTTTTCAAGATTATCAACTGGTTCCCACACTAGAAGAATACACGTACCTACTTAATATCAAGTTGTCCGATGAAGTTCCTTTTGTCCAAGTGCCGGAGAAGCCGAAGTTCAAAGTTATTGATGAAATTCTTCATTTGAGTTGGAAAGAGGTGAAAGACAATTGGAAATCAAGTGAAGATACTACAGGGTTTTATTTGGATTTCTTAGTGAAGAAAGCTGAAGACTGGGCAAAGAAATGGAATTGGAGTGACTTCAGCTCTCTGTTTTCTCTCATAATATATGGGATCATCCTCTTCCCTCGTAAGAGAAATTTTGTGGATTTGACGGCTATTTGTGTTTTTAGAAATAAGAACCCGATACCGACACTCTTGGCAGATACTCTTTACACCATTCATTTCAGGCATGGAAAAGGAGGTAATGTAAGTTTATGTCATTCTATGTTGTATCAATGGTTTAAGTTGCACCTACCGGTAAGTGGCCCTTTCGTGGATACCAGACATTCTCTCCGATGGTCATCAAGACTTGTCAACCTTACTTCATTTGATATCCGGTGGAATTATGACATGGGGGAAGTATGAAGTATTATCACTAGCTGCAGAGATTTCCTTAATGTTCCCCTCATGTGAACTAAGGGGTGTATCAATTATAATCATGTGCTTGCTTATCGTCAATTGGGATATGCAATGGATGGACCGCCAAAGGTTGAAGAGGTGTCTGAGTCTGTGTATTTTGTTAGAGGAAGTGATCATGTGATGTTGAAAAGAGTGACAAGTGCTTGGAAGGGAATTCACAAGAAGGATAGAACTACTTTGGGCAAGAAGGTTCCTATTGCTAGGGTTCCTTACTTGGAATGGATTAGAGCCAGGGTTAAGATTTTACGGTTACCATTTGCAAGGTCGGCTCCTATATGTGAGCAACCTCCTACTGTTCTGAGTAACACGGTGCCTACCGAGGTGTTCACCCAGGTTCATGTTGAGAACATTCAACTTCGTGCAAAAGACCGTGAGGAAGGGACGAAACTTTATTCGGTAGATCAAGAAAGGGCCGACTTAGCTCGCAAGCTCAAAGAAGCTCAAGGGGAAACTTCTGATGCAACCAGTTTTAGGAAGAGATCTCATGCTGAAATGGAAGAAGAGTTGAGTAAGACCCAACAAGAGTGCCAGAAGCTTCAGGCATCTGAGAATAGCTATAGGAAGAAGATTCAAAACTTGGAGAAACTGCTCAAAGACAAAGATGCTCAGCTTAAGAAGGAATTAGCCCAGAGGCATGTTGTAGAGGATTGGTTTCAAGAAAGTAAAGTAGTCGCATCACAACTTTTGAAGGAGAAAGCCAGGCTTGAAGAGTATTGTCAACACCTTGAAGCGTGTCTTGTTCCGGAGATTTAGTTTTTGTTACTTGCCTTTGGTGTATTTAGTCACCCCCAGGATTGTTGGAAGGGACCATTGTTTGTTTTTATTATTCAGTTTTTTGTTAAGTTTACTTTGAAACACGTATTTTGTTGTTTATCGTTACACTCTTAAATGTCCGAAGTCACTTGAACATCGTTTCTTTTGTTTGTAAATAATTGAAGTGTTTGTCTTTTTGTCCTTTTTTTCCTTTGATTGTATGCTTGATTATTGGTTGCGCGCCTTGATTGATGAATAAAAGGACTCTTGAATACCAGGAAATGACAAACATATCATGCACATCATGCATTTCATAACATTACAGCTTATCTCAAGACGGTATTCTTATTCTTCTGATTTTCTTATTCATAATTCAAGACGACTACTCATTGATATTCCACCAGAAACAATTTGCCAAGACAGATGGAACAAGTTCAAGCTGAACTCGCTGAAATGAGGGCCCAGATGGCTACTCAGATGACCCAGTTCATGGAGGTCATCACCAATGTGAATTGCCGACAGGAGGAACTGGCTGCCTTTATCAACAACCAGCACCGCTATCCAGGGGATGGTGGAAATCAAGGGCTCTATCAGGACATTTCTGTAGGATTGGGGGATGCGCAAGATCAGCCTGTTGGAAATTTTCACGGGATGCTCGGAAACCCTTTTTTGCGCAACGTAGGGCAGTTTCCCCCGTCTCCGGGACCTCGTCTTGTGGGGAAAAGAAGAGATAATCAAGGCAGTATAAGGGGCTATCAGGAGCAGGATTATGACTTTGACCAGGATGAAGATCAGTTTTCTGTTTGGCGTTTAGAGCCAGAAGTTCAGGTTGAGGATAGGAAGTATCGGTTGTTGGAAGAACGTTTGAAGGCTGTGGAAGGGAAAGGAGTCCTTGGTATGGATGCTAATGATCCCGGGTTGGTGTCTGGGGTGAAAGTCCCTCCAAAGTTCATGCCTCCTATATTTGAAAAGTACAACGGAACGTCATGTCCTATTACTCATGCAACTGCTTATTTCCGAAAGATGTCGGTGCATACTGAGGATCAGGGGCCTTTGATTCACTTTTTCCAGGATAGCTTATCTGGGGCATCCCTGGAGTGGTACATGAAGTTGGAGAAAACCCATATTTGTTGCTGGAATGATCTTGCTCAGGATTTTGTCAAACATTATCAGTACAATGTAGATATGGCACCTAATCGCACTCAGTTACAGAATTTGTCACAGGGACCAAGAGAATCTTTCAAGGAATATGCTCAGAAGTGGCGTAAGTTGGTTGCAAGGGTTCAACCTCCACTCATGGAGAGAGAACTCATTGATATGTTTATGAGTACCCTACAAGGGCCATTCTATGAGCACATGATAGGAAGTACTTCGGCAGGATTTGCAGACTTGGTTATGGCTGGTGAAAGAATTGAGGTAGGTTTGAAATTGGGGAAAATTCATATTGGAGGTTCTAGTGGCTCATCAGGGGGCAGTAAGAAACCATTCAACACGTACCCTAAGAAAAGGGAAGGCAACGCAAGTGCGGTTTACTCTCATAGAGGAAGAAGAGAGGATTGTCAGCACCAACAAATCAATGATGTTTCTATTCCTGTTAATGCTCCTCCGCAGCAGAGACCGAATGTAGTGCCTCAACAACAAAGACAACAAGATGCTCCCCGTCAGTATAATAATCAACAACAGAGACAGTTGAGAAAATTCGATCCCTTGCCAGTATCTCATACTGAAGCACTCCACCATTTGCTTGATTTGAAGTTGATCGGTTTGAGAAATATGCCACCACCACCCGCAAGACTTCCTCCTAACTATGATGCTAACGCAAGATGTGAATTCCATTCAGGCGGAGTTGGTCGTTCTACTGACAATTGCTTTGCATTGAAGTGCAAGATACAAGACTTTTTGGATGCTAAGGCAATTGTGTTTACTCCAGTGACTGGTCCGAATGTTACTCAGAACCTAATGCCTAGGCATGGAGGGGGTGTTGTTAATATGATTGATGATAATGGTGAAGTGTTGAATTTAATCATGAATGTGGAACAAGTAACTACTCCGTTGTGGTATATTAAGAGGTATTTGCTTGACAATTCTATTTTCCCGAGTTGTACTTCAGAGTGTGCCAAGTGTAGAGAGCAACCGAAGGGATGTGATGATTTAAAAGCCGGTATCCAGTTGATGATAAAGGAGGGTTCCCTGCAGTTCGATAGAAAACTGAGCTACCGTAAGGTTACCGAAGAAGATGTTGCTGTGGTATTTATTCCTTACACCCCTGTGCGCATTCCTGCCCCATACAGGGTACCTCCTTTGATGATTACAGTACCTGGTCCCATGCCGTATACCAGCTAGAAGGCCATCCTATGGCATTATGGTGCTGATGTTTATTACCATGGGGTGAAGCAGGAGTAAAGTACCTGTTCATCTGAGGAAGAACGTGCTGAAGGTATTGAAGGGGAAGTTCATAATTTTTCTGGTGTGGGTCGAATGACTAGAAGCGGGAGAGTATTTGGTCCTTCCAGTGTGCAAGATGTGGCAGATGCTTCTACAATAGAAAAAGGAAAACAGCAGGCGATGATTGGTAATCCAAGGGTTACGCCAGCCAATGTGACTCAACCAATTCCGATACCAGAAGCTTCTTCAGTTCCCGATGAGGTTGAAGAGTTAATGCGAAATATCAGAAAGAGTGATTATAGCATAATTGATCATTCCATACTCCTTCTAAGATGTCTATCTTGTCTCTGTTGATTTATTCAGAACCTCACAGAAATGCTTTAATAAAGTTGTTAAAGAATGCGTTCGTGCCACATGAGATAACAGTCAATCAGTTTGAGAATGTCTGTGCTAACATATCTGTCGGGAACGGTCTGGGCTTCACAGATTTTGATCTTCCTCCGGAAGGGCGAGACCATAACAAAGCATTTCATATTTCAATGGAGTACAGGGGCACTACTTTATCCCGGGTTTTGGTGGATACAGGATCGTCTTTGAATGTATTGCCTAAGTCAGCATTGATGAAAATTGATTATTCTGGACTAGAGCTGCGCCCTAGTGATTTGATGGTGAAGGAGTTTGATGGGTCTCGAAGGTCAGTGTTTGGGGAGGTGGAGTTACCAATCAAGGTTGGTCCTCGCACCTTCATGGCTACAATTTTTTGTGACGGATATACAACCAGTGTATTGTTGTTTGTTGGGGCGGTCATGGATTCATAAAGCAGGGGCAGTCACTTCTACTCTTCATCAAAAACTCAAGTATCCTGCAGAGGGAAAGGTGATAACTGTGTGCGGAGAGGAAGAGTACATCGTGAGTCATTTGACATCGTTCCGCTATGTTGAAGTTGAAGGCGAGATACATGAAACTCCGTTTCAGGCGTTTGAGACAAAAAAGGAAACCTGAAACTGTTATGTCTTCTCTCAAGGATGTGAGAGCTATGGTGGAAAATGGTAACCTGAAGGTTGGGGTCAGGTTCTGGACATTACCCCAAAATTTAACAAATTTGGTCTTGGTTTTAACCCAGGTCAGCAGAGTGCAACTCCCAGAGCATCTAGTTTATCTACTCCTGTGAAGTTTTCCCGTCCTTGTGCTACTCAAGAAGGACACGTCAATGCAGTTGGCGACGATAGGGTTTATGGCTACAATATCGAAAATTAGATTCATCCGAGTATTCCAGGCCATACACTTAACAATTGGACTTCTGTGGATGTTATCCAAGTTTCAAGCGCTGAGGAGTAATTTTCTTGTTTTCTTTTATTATCATATCATAATTCCTACGCTCTGCCCAAGGCGTAGTGGATCATTTGTGTAGGGCCACCATGTTTATTTTCAAAAGTTTATCATGAAATAAAGGACGTTTTTGCATTCAAAATTTTGCTCCATTTATTTTTTTATTTGAATGGTAATGTTTCTCTTTTCACACATTGTCACTAAAAAACGCCAAAATGTCGTTCATGCAGATGCACATCCACCACTGGTTATATTGATAATGACTTTGCTATGGCTCATTATAACTTTGATACTCTTATTTATCAAGTTGAAGAAGAAGCATATGAGGATTGTGGTCTTCCTGGGGAATTAGCAAGATTGTTAAAACAAGAGGAGAAGGTTATCCAGCTGAATCAGGATTCGATTGAGGTGGTGAATATTGGCATAGAAGAGGTAAAAAGAGAAGTCAAGATAGGGGCAGATCTCGAGGAAAGTATAAAGGTCAGATTGATTGAGCTACTCCGTGAGTATTCTGATATCTTCGCTTGGTCTTATGAGGATATGCCTGGGTTAGATACAGACATAGTGGTGCATCGACTACCGCTCAAAGAAGGTTGTTCCCCTGTCAAGCAAAAGCTCCGAAGAACTCATCCTGAGATGTCCAAGAAGATCAAGGAGGAGGTCCAGAAGTAGTTAGACGCGAATTTCTTAAAGGTCATGAATTATCCTCCATGGATTGCAAATATTGTGCCTATGCCCAAGAAGGATGGTAAGGCCAGGATGTGCGTGGATTATAGGGATTTGAACAGGGCTAACCCTAAAGATGATTTCCCTCTTACGCATATTGATGTGTTGGTCGATAATACTGCTCATTCCAAAGTGTTTTCGTTCATGGATGGTTTTTCGGGTTACAATCAAATTAAGATGGCTCAGGAGGATATGGAGAAGACAACATTTATCACGCCTTGGGGAAATTTCTGCTATAAAGTGATGCTGTTTGGTTTGAAAAATGTTGGGGTAACATATCAACGCGCCATGGTCACTCTCTTTCATGATTTGATTCATAAAGAGATTGAGGTATATGTGGATGATATGATTGCTAAGTCCGACACGGAAGAGGAACATCTTGTTCATCTAGAAAAATTGTTCGAGAGACTGAGGCAGTTCTTGCTGAGGTTGAATCTGAATAAGTATACCTTCGGGGTAAGATTCGGCAAGCTGTTAGGTTTTATTGTAAGTGAAAAAGGTATCGAGGTGGACCCAGACAAGGTAAAAGCGATATAGGAAATGCCTGAGCCAAGGACAGGGAAGTAATTACGTGGTTTCTTGGGAAGGTTAAACTACATTTCTAGATTTATTTCTCATCTCACAGCCACCTGTGAACCTTTGTTCAAGCTGTTGAAGAAAAGTCAGACAGTGAAATGGAATGAGGATTGTCAGAAGACCTTTGACAAAATAAGGGAGTATTTGCAGGAACCTTCGATACTCATGTCTACAGTGGAAGGAAGGCCACTAATCATGTATCTAACTGTGTTGGAGAGCTCAATGGGTTGTGTCCTCGGTCAGCACGACGAGACAGGGAAGAAAGAGAAGGCTATTTACTACTTGAGTAAGAAGTTTACGGAATGCGAGTCAAGGTACTCATTGCTGGAAAAAACTTGTTGTGCGCTTGCCAGGGCCACCAAACGTTTGAGGCAATACATGTTAACTCACACCACCTACTTGATATCCAAAATGGATCCAATCAAGTACATTTTCGAGAAGCCAGCTCTTACAGGCAGGGTAGCCCATTGGCAGATGATACTCACCGAATATGATATCCAATACACTACTCAAAAAGCAATTAATGGTAGTGTACTGGCTGACCATCTTGCTTATCAGCCCATGAACGATTATGAACCGATGAAGTTTGATTTTCCAGATGAGGAAATTGTGTATATTCGGGATTGTAATATGCCAGACCAAGACGAAGGACCCGAGCTGGGATCACGTTGGACACTTGTTTTTGATGGTGCCTCCAATGCCATGGGCAACGGCGTCAGAGTTATTATCACTTCCCCTGAGGGATACCACATTCCTTTCACGACTCGTATTTATTTCGATTGCACTAACAACATGGCCGAATATGAGGCTTGCATTTATGGCATTGAAGCGGAGATCGACCTGCGCATCAAATTTTTGAAAGTTTACGGGGATTCCAATCTTGTTATCATCCAGATTAATGGAGATTGGGAGACTCGCCATCAGAACCTAATTCCCTATCGTGAGCATGTTATGAAGCTGATTCCGTACTTCGAAGACATCACGTTTGAGCACATTCCCAGAGAAGAAAACAATCTAGCTGATGCACTGGCAACTTCGTCCTCCATGTTCAAGGTTAAGTGGGCTAATGAGGCACCTTCCATTACCATCAGAAGTTTGAGTGAGCCAACTTTCTGTTTTGAGGCTAGTTCGGAATCAGATGGTAATCCTTGGTTTTATGATGTTAAACGATATCTTGAAACACAAGAGTACCCTGAAGAGGCATCAGTCACAGATAAGAAATTCTTGAGAAGATTTTCAACCAAGTTCTTTCTCAGTGGCGGTGTGTTGTATAGAACGCATCATGACGGTTTACTGCTCAGATGTGTTGACAAGAAAGAAGCAGCTAGAATCATTGAGGAGATACATGAAGGTGATTTCGGGACCCATTCCAACGGGCATACCATGGCTAAAAAGATTTTGCAAGCATGTTATTATTGGTCCACCATGGAGACTGACTGTTACAATCATGCGCGAGTTTGCCACAAATGTCAAGTCTATACTGATAAGGTACATGTGCTGCCAGTACCTTTGAATGTCTTGACTTCCCCTTGGCCGTTTGCGATGTGGAGAATTGATATGATCGGCAAAATTGAACCGACTGCATCCAACGGGCACAGCTTCATTCTGGTTGCCATCGATTACTTTACAAAATGGGTCGAAGTTGCATCCTATGCCAATGTCACCAAGCAGGTGATAACTCGGTTCATTAAGCACAATATTATCTGTCGCTACGGAGTGCCTGAGAAGATCATTACCGATAATGAGTCTAATTTGAAAAACAAAATGATGAAGGAGCTTTGTGAGTCCTTCAAAATCAAGCATCATAACTCTTCCCCATACCGATGAAAGATGAACGGTGCTGTCGAAACAGCCAATAAGAATATTAAGAAGATCGTACAGAAGATGGTGGTAACCTATAAAGATTGGCATGAGATGCTGCCTTTCGCTTTGCATGGTTATCGCACCACTGTGTGTACTTTGACTGGGGCAACCCCATTTTCATTAGTTTACAGCATGGAAGCAGTATTGCCGGTAGAAGTCGAGATTCCTTCTCTTAGGATCATGAGGGATGTTGAGCTGGATGAAAGTGAATGGGTACAGAATCGGCTGGATCAGTTGGAACTTATTGACGAGAAGAGCTTGACAGTTGTATGTCATGGTCAGGTATATCAGCAAAGGATGAGGAAAGCTTTTGATAAGAGGGTACAGCCTCAGTGTTACAAGCCAGGTAACCTTGTGCTAAAAAGGATAATTCTCCCCCAGGGAGATCCCAGGGGTAAGTGGGTTCCGACTTATGAAGGTCCTTTCGTGGTCAGAAATTTTTTCTCTGGATGAGCGATGATGCTCACGACTATGGATGGAGAGTACTTCCCTCTCCCTGTGAATGCTGACGTAGTTAAAAAATACTTTGCATAATAAATGATAAAAAAACCCGCTAAACTGAAAACCCGAAAGGGCGGTTTAGGCAAAAAGAAGGTGTCCTGGTGAATCGAAAACCCGAAAGGGTGATTCAGGCAAAAGTTAGGGACTTAAAGAAAATGACTACGCTCAACATGAGATCCTTTGTTTCTTTCCTTCTTTCCGTCACCTGGCATAAGCTCGAAGCTAATCCAAGAATGATTTGTCTGAAAGCAGGAAGATGAAAGCGTAAGAGTCATAAGAGTCATAGCAGAGTCGGGACTTGATGGATATTCATATTCACATTGCCATTTGTAAACACTTGTTTGCTTTGATTTTTTAATTACTGGCTCCCAAATGTAAATGCCTTTTTCACAGACTGATTTCTCAAAATCAATAGAATATCTTCTTTCAAGTATACGTATACGTTTCTTTTATCCCTTTTTACTATTTTGTTTGCAAAAACGTCCAATATTTTGATAAGCATGAGCATATAAACTTCATGGGCCTTACACTGAAATGGTAATCTAAGTCATGGTTGGTTGATCGCTTGAAATACGGATAAAAAACACAACTACTACTGTGCAAGGGGCGTGTTTGGTTATATGATTGATAGGATTCTCATTCACTTTACTGGTGGATACCTTGCCAATTTGTTTCACAGCTCCGTGCTGTTGGTAAAGGTCATGGGTCAGGGTAATATCAAGATTACGGTAGGTCGGCGAGATCGGCGAACCTAGTTGGAGATGTTTCTTCCCCATAATGACTTTTATTACGTTTCTTTGCCGCACTTTCATGTGTTATCTTGATTGATTGTTTTAGCATTGTCTGCATATAGAATTTTGTTTATGGCCGAATTTCAGTCTTGATGCATTGAATATTTTTGCCTTGAAAAAAATTGTTTCATTTTACTTAGTCCATCCAGTATCACTCTTTAACCGATTTTTTCGGGCATTTTGATACCAACTGTGCCAATTCTTTTGCTTAACCAAGAGTTTGGAGGAAGGAGTTTAGATAAAAACGATGATTGTAGTGGTATGCTTTTGAGTAAAACCCCGTTGACGATGTACAGACATTGTTTCAATCCCCAAACACCGAAGATATAAGGGAGTTAGACCCTTGTTAACCCCTCTGAGCCTTCGAAGTAGGAGTTTCTTTTCCGTTCAAAAAAAAACTTTTTTTTAACCAGGGGCAGGGTAGATGTTCAGTTAATGTGACCAAGGATTCGAATTTCAGAAGGAATGTCCCATCGGAGGATCACCACATTTGATCTTTCGCATCATGAGATCAGAAAAAATGTCTAAACCATGATGTTCATTTCCTCACAAAGTCCTGAGGTCGAGATCGAATTGATACAATAATGGCTATCCCTCACCGACCAAGGAATGAGGCATTTGTTTTCTTCAAAAAAAAAGACAAAGAAAGAAAAAAGTTCAAAGACCTAAAGTCACATTGACTTGTTCAAAGTGGAAAGTATGAATAAAAAAAAGAAACAAAAAGCCCCGCTAAGTCGAAACTTGAAAACAAGTCGCTTAGGAAAAAGTTAGGGGGTCCCGCTGGACTCCCAAAAATTGAAATTCAAAAGATTTTGTCCAGGCAAAAGTTAGGGAAAAGAGAGCCTAAAAGGCCAAAGAAAAAAGATTATTCAATAAAATTTTCATCAAAAGAAGAGGAACAATAATATCAAAAACAAAAGCAGCAAAAGTTAAGTGACAATCATGTTGGAGAATTTGTCGTGATCACTCTAACATTATAAATCCTTTTGAAAGATGAATGCTTGTAATAAGTCAACTGAACTTAGGACAGGAGAATATCACGAAGGGGGTGGGCACCAAATAACTTGAGCCTTGAAAAAAAAATTTCTAAAAAACCTCGAACCAGGCCACGTTACAACCTCTAAAAGTCCTAACTGAAATAAGGGTTTAACTCGAAAGCATACTACAACAGAATAATGTTTCCTAAACTCCAAAATATGTGTTGCATATCCATGTTGGTATCTTATCACCCACATCTTGACTCCTTTTTTTGAAAAAAAAGAGAAGGGGAAGAAAAGTTTTAAAATTTTTTGCACTCTAGACAATGATTCATTCATAACAGAGATGCGACAATTTGTTAAGGTTTTCAACTTCAAGGCTTAAATAATCGTTGCATCAGGTCTGTCATTCCCAAAATAAACATCTTTCTGCATGCAAAACATTTTTTTGACATCAAAAAAGAGTTTACACGTTGAACACCTGTAAAGAGCTTAATAATTGTCAGGAAGGGAATATTTGGCTTTCTTCTGTTAGACAGAGCCCATGTATGAGTAGGACTTACCTATCCCCAGTGAAGTTTCGTTTCCGCAGCGAGGTTTTGTTGCCCCAGGAATTTTCTTTTAAAGGCTTCATTTTGAGATTCCAGATTTGAGGATGTCGCATATCCCCAACGGAGTTGCCAACAGAGATCCCTCGCCATGACCTCTCATTTCCCAACCGATATGTTGATTGGGGAATCCTTGTGTTAAGATCTTTCCTTATCCCCAGTGAGGTCGATACTGTGTGACTATCTGCATGATCTATCCAATGGTTGCATTCCAAAAAATATCTCTCCAACAAAAATCTTCAACGGAGTTCTGTCTCCCCTGTGAAGTCTCGTCTCCTCAGCAGAGCTTTGTTCCCCCAACAAAGGTTTTCACCCCTCACGTCGGGTTTGTTGTCTTGGTGTCATCCTCAACATGGCCGCGCGTTGTCTTTTCCAGAGATTACAGTCTTGCCCTGATCTTCTCCCTCAATGTCTAATCTTCTCTAGAAGCTACAGTGTCGATTTGATCTTCTCTAGGAGTTTGCAATTTATTTTTGCAGCTCCCCTCAATGATTGTGGCCCATTTCTATTGGTTGCTCGGTTGTTATTCCCTGCGAAGCTTCATCTCTTCGAGGTTCCGTCTCTAGCGGTTCCCCATATTTTCCCCTCTCCTTTGGATTTTGCAATTTATTTTTGCAAGTCATGTCAGATTCTGATTTCTTGGTTATTGTCTTCACAATTGGCCGTTCCCCAGTGGAACTTTTAAACATGCATCATTACATTGCATCTACCAAAATGCGTAACATTTCCATTATATGGAACATTGCGCTATATAGAAAGAATTCTAACATGCATCGGAACATAAGCCATCATTGTTTCTGTTATCCCCAGTGAATTTGCTAATACTTCAGATTAAATCCCCAGCGAGGTCTTCGTCCTCATTATCTCGGTTTCCTCCCCATAACAATATCCTTTTGACATCAATCATTTGTTTGTTTGAGTGTCTACTCTTGACTGTAGTTTAGTTTCGCCCTGGCGCAGTCTTCTCGGGTTTAGTCTTCACTACCCTCTTCGGTTCATTCCAATGTCTATTGATGCACCTTTCGAATACCAGTTTCGTCCTGATATTCGCTTTCAGCAGGTTTTTAGGTGTACGCCCTAATCTCCTTGCTTTGGGTTGAGCTCAGAGTTTCGTCTCCTCACCTTGCGCATGAAATCCAGTTTCATCCTGGTGCTCATCTAGTTTAGTTTCACCTAACTAGTTTTTGAGTCGAGTTTCGTCTCGTTTTTGCTTTCATACCTTGGACCCTTTGACGGTGTTCGTTTACCGAGTGCAGTGCTCGTACTGCGTCCCGGGTTTGAGACCAGTCTCCTTTCTTCCTTGGATTCTTCTATCAGGTTTCGTCACTGTTTATCCATTGATCTGAGACCAGCAGGTGCTCTGAGAAACATGCGCTCTCATCACTCTCGCTTTGGGTCGAGTTTCGCTTTGTCGCCTGTGCATGAAATCCAGTTTCGTCCTGGTACTCATCTAGTTTAGTTTCGCCTAACTAGTTTTTGAGTCGAGTTTCGTCTCGTTTTTGCTTTCATACCTTGGACCATTTGAGGGTGTTTGTTTACCGAGTGTAGTGTTCATACTGTGTCCCTGGTTTGAGATCAGTCTCTTTTGTTCCTTGGATCCTTTTATCAGTTTTCATCACTGTTTATCCATTGATCTGAGACCATCAGGTGCTCTGAGAAACATGCACTCTCATCACTTTTCTATGGGTCGAGTTTCGCCTCGTTACCCGTGCGTGAAATCCAGTTTCGTCCTGGTACTCATCTAGTTTAGTTTCGTCTAACTGGTTATTGAGTCGATTTTCGTCTCTCTTTTGTTCCTCATTTCTTGGATTCTTTCAGTTCTTTCATACTGTCTATCTTAGTTGAGATTAGCAAGTGCTCCTAGAATCACGCACTCTAGCCACTTTGCTTTGGGTCGAGCTCAGAGTTTCGCCTCCTCACCCGTGTTCGTTTTCTTTTCCAGAGCTTAGTTTTGCCTATACTTTGTGGTTTGAGTTTTATCTCACCCTTTTTGAAGCCCAGTTTTGCCCTGCACATTTGTCCGGAAGTTTAGTTGCGTCTATTCTTCTTTTGTTTTCGTTCTATTTCAACCTGCGTTACAACTTCATTCTGACGCATGTCTTAGGGGCTTTCTGCTTCTTTTTCTTTCTTCTTCAAGAGTGTAAATTTTCGGGTTCTTTTATATTCAATCATCTTCAACTCTAAACTCTCGGAAGTTGTCACTTTTCTCACTTATCATGTTGAAGATATTTGAATAGGGGCAGCTGTTGCACCCCAAAATTTACCCTCTAGATTTAGGCTTATGTTTCATCATGAATATCATATTGCATTGCATTCATACATTATGATGGGATCAAAGTACTTTTGTTATCAAGTCTTCGTCAAGCTTTGAAGGTTAATTGCATTGACAAGTTCCTCAAGTAGAACCTTGTCATCTAAACCTCTGGATCTTTCAAGCTCAAAAGTTATTGCATATCTCAAGATATTTTATCCAACTCTTTGGATCATGAGAGGATTGAAGTTTGTGTTTGATTATAAGAAGAATCACTCTTTTGATTCACCAGTCAAATTAGGGTTTTGTTTGATCAAGGCTATTGATCAATGTACAAGTCTTGATTTGGAAGCTACAACATCTCATTGGTATTTGAAAAGTCTTTGTACAAGAAATTGGTCAAGACCAACAATTGTTGGTGTCATGACCAGGACTGTTTGAATGATAAGCACACCTCGCGTTTGGATTATACTTTGGAGAGGAGGTGTTGGGATTCTGAGGAGGATCCTGTAGTGAAATGAGTTTAACCTGCAACAAATGTTGTAATGCATGAGATAAAGGCATGCTGATTTTAGTAAACTGCCTCGACGGAGCGTTTGGCCTTCATCGATTAACGTGATATTGATGTTGCGTTGGTGCAGGATTGGAGATTAGCACAGCTCCCACGGATTAGTTGCGGTGACTTCTAACACGACCCTTCTGGCTATAAACGGAATTGGTTTCCTTTTTACCTCCAAATGGCTTCTTCACATCATTCGAAGATGTAGCCATCGGGATATTCACACTTTTAATACCACTTTCAATTCTCTCCCCTGTCAAAATCATCTCTGTAAAACCCGACGAACAACTTCTGATCAACATATTAAAGAACGGGCTTGTTAGAGTGCCCATAAACATATCCATAATTTCTCGATCAGTCAAGGAGGTTGCACCCTTCTAGCCAAATCCCTCCATTTCTGTGCATATTCCTTAAACCCTTCACTAGAGGCCATGGACATATTCTGTAGTTGCACTCGAGTTGGTGCCAGATCAGCGTTGTATTGATACTACTTATAGAAAGCAGCAGCCAAGTCTTCCCAGGTGTGAATGTTGGTTCCCTCCAGCTGATAGAACCATTCCAATTGAGTGCCAGCCAAACTTTCTTGGAATAAATGGACCCATAACTTTTGTTCAGCAATGTGAGGTTGTATCTTCTGAACATACGACCTTAAATGGAGTTTAGGACAACAGACCCCGTCGTACTTAGCAAAGACAGGGACCTTGAACTTAGGTGGGATGACCACCCCCGGAACCGGACCTAATTCACCAAAATCTAGTCCAGGGACCTTCTGGATTTCCATTGCCTTGAGCCTGTCCTCCAGTTTCTTATATCTGTATTCCGTAGGAGGATACTGTTCGTCAGAAAAGTCTTCATCTTCAGGAGTATTCTCATAACCCTGGTTGTTCCTGCCTTTACTCTTGATGCTTCTACCATCTTCATCATGGTTGCCATCTTCTTTAGAGGAGATATCTTCCACTTGGACGGGTTGAGCAGGACCTTTGAACCTTCTCCCCATATTGAGGATAACAGTTGACTTCTTGGTCTTTTTTTCTTGGCGACGAGCGCCAATAGCTCCTTTTGTCCATGTTCCAGATTCATGGGAGTTTCTTGGAATTGGGCATGTTGAGCCTGGAGATCCTTAACGGTCTTTTCGAGGGCCAATTTTCTGCTGAAATAAACAGCGAGAGAATGAGATACTTGTAGGATAAACCTGTTATGAAATGATGCATGACATGTAAATGCAATGATTTCAAGGACCTAAGGAGATTCAACTTTGCTTAACTAAGGGGAAACAAAAACAAAGATTTTATTAGTGAATTCAAAAATTGAAAAATTCCTTTTTTTAGGCTTATAATAAGGTCTCAAAGAGACAACAAAATGAACTCCTAAAATCTAAGAATCAAGTCTCCCATGGATGCTTCCTCTTTGTGCTGATGTACGCATTAAGACTCTGCTCTTCTTGAAGTTGCTTGGTGAGCTCCAACACTTTCTTTTTGCTTGCATAGAATTGAGTCTCAAAGGTGTCCCGTTCTTCTTTCAATTGAATCTAAGACTTCTGAAATTCTTCAAGATTAGTAGGCATGTCTAGATGGAGGATGGTTTGAGAAACGTCTCCTTCGATAACAGGCTCCATGATCACTGGTAAGATAGCTGGATATGACATCATAAGGTTTTGAGCGCGAGCTCGTACCCAGAGGGGTGGAATTCTTCTGCCCTAAGGCCTTACTATCAATCTTGTTTACCATGCCCCAAACATGTATAAACCTCTGGAAATAACCTTGAAGATCACATTCATAATCGAACACAATACCCTGTATAAGTGCGTCATGAGGACCATCTCTTCGAGCGTAACCAAACTGACATAGATGCAAGGAATGGTAGTAAGTAATACCTCCCCTAATGCCAAGGAGTGGAACATTATGGAATTCACCATAACGGTCAATAATAATGATGTCTTCATGAGATCGGGAACACCAGTAAATATCTGTATGAGAAAGTGACCTTATTCTTTGCGACCATCTCAAACTTTGTTCATTCTTCATTACTGGGCGAGGAAGGTGCGAAATAAACCACCTGTATAGTAAAGGAATACAACACATGAGGGTTCCTCGCCTCTTTATAGTACGAGTGTGAAGAGAATGCAGAATGTCTCAGAGCAAGGTAGGCACGGGATTACGAGTGAGAAAAATCTTGACAGCGTTCACATCAATGAGCTAGTCTGGATTAGGGAATAGTACCAGCCCATAGATTAGAAGATCCAAGATATCCTCAAAGGCGTGGAAAGTCATAGCATCTAGGAATAGTTGAGCTTTCTCAATCAGAAATTTAGCCAGAAAACCTTTGACTCCACTCCTTGTTTCCCAGTTTGATACAATGTCGGACTGCTTCAGATGTAAAGCTGCTACAATAACTTCTGGCTTTAGAGCTTCCTCTAAACCGGTGAAGGGAATCTACTTAAGAATAGGTACTACCAGTAATTAAGAGAACTCTTCTATAGCGGGTACCAATTGATAATCGGGAAAGATGAAGCAGTGATGCGCAGGGTCTATGAACTGGAAGAAAACTCTCATCATGTCTTCATCAAAACCTGGAGTAACAAAACTGAGCAGTCGACCATGCCTTTTGATAAATGGAGAATTTTTGGGAATCCTTGAGACTAACTCTTTAAGTTGAGATTGTTTCACCCCAAAATTTACCCTCTTGATTTAGGCTTATGTTTCATCATGAATATCATATTGCATTGCATTCATACATTGTGATGGGATCAAAGTACTTTGGTTATCAAGTCTTCCTCAAGCTATAAAGGTTGATTGAATTGACAAGTTGCTCAAGTAGAACCTTGTCATCCAAACCTCTAGATCTTTCAAGCTCAAAAGTGACTGCATATCTCAAGATATTTTATCCATGTCTTTGGATCATCAGAGGATTGAAGTTTGTGTTTGATTATAAGAAGAATCACTCTTTTGATTCACCAGTCAAATTAGGGTTTTGTTTGATAAAGGCTATTGATCAATGTACAAGTCTTTTTTTGGAAGCTACAACATCTCATTGGTATTTGAAAAGTCTTTATACAAGAAATTGGTCAAGATTCCCAGAGGATTTGAAATTTTGGAGATGATTCATCAGTCTCCTAAGGTGTTAACCAAAACTAGGGTTTGGGATTTCATCAAGATTTATTGACAATTTTGAAGTGAAACTTTGTACATGGCCTCTATATATTTGGAAGATCATATGTTTGAAGTTTTGATCATCAATTTTGAAGGGAAGTGGATCAATTGATTCAAAGGGGCAAAATGGTCATTTTGGTCAAAATCAGTCAAAGTCAAGGTTGGCCAAGGGAACTTATGGTCAAACATCAATTCAAGGGTGTAATTTTCATATTTCAAGTCCATTTTGATCATTGGATCAAAAAGATCGAGGTTTTGGGTTGAAACTTGTTCATGAAGAAACCCTAAAAGTTTCTAATTTTGGAAAATAAGGACTTAACTTCAAAAATTCATATTTTATTCACCTTTGATCAAAAAAATGCAAATAAAGTATGCTTGGAAAGATAAGAGGATGATCTTTCATCTCCTTTTGGTCTCATGTCCAAATTGGCTAAGAGTCAAGAGTTATGGTCTTTGGAAGTTCATGCCTCAAGTTAAAATTATAGGTCATTTTCAAAATTTAGTGAATTTAATGTAAAATTTTGAGGACCTTAATGGATTCAATTGAAAAAACTCAAAACTAAGGGATTGTAGACCTCTTCAACAAATTTCCAAATTGTACTCATTTGTGTCCAAATTCAAAAATATGAGAAAGTTATGAGCTTTGGAATTTTGAGGCATTTCATTGAATTTTGACCAAGCAAGCAATTTGCACATTCTTGATAACCTGATTTGTGGCCCTTTGTTTCACTTCAAACTTGGCCCATGGCTCATTTGCAATGTACTAAGACCCATCATGCCAAAGTTTGAGCTGCACATGGGCAAATTCAAGGGCAATCCGTGGTTTTTCAAAAAGTGGCATGAAAATGCCTAATCACCAAAACTTGGTTAATACAAGGAATTAAGCCTTGATATTTTGTTAAGCTCTTCATGAGATAAAAAGAACTGAAATGCACTTAAAAGGATGGAGAATGCACGAGGGATTTTAGTGCTTCATGTGCACACTTCACTTTTGCAAAAAGGGGAATTCATTCTTTCTAACGGTTTTCAGTGTGAAAAGCCTATCCTACCTTCCTCTTCATGCTCTATATATTGAGAGGCAAGCTTCGTTGAGCCTCATTGGTGCTTCATTTCATCCCTGAGCTCAAAAAACTCCATAGCCACTTGTTCTGCAAATTTCTTTGATTCTCTCAATTTACTTGTGCGTTTTGAGTATTTCTTCTTGAATTCTCTTCTCCAAGTGATAAGGATTGTAGATCGAGGCTTCATTTGCAACTGGAGTGAAGGAGACAGTAGATTCATTTTTGCCTCAAAGGTTAGAATTCTAAACTTTGGATCTTGATTTCTAGCCGTGCATTGTGTGATTTGAGCTCGTAATCATGTTGTTTGAGGTTCATTAAGTGTTTCTATAGCTTTAGAGCTTTTGATTTGATGAGATGAGCATGTATGATGCATATGAAATTTTCTGCTCAGTGAGTTTTTGTCATTTTCATGAGATCTGCTCTTGATCTATGGTTAATTATTTGATGTGATTCAAATAGCATAATGTAGATGTCGTTTCTATCTTTGCTTTGCACAAAATTTCATGAAAAATGGTGTAGAATTGAGCATGTTATGTTGATTAGAACATGAGGTGGTGGATCTGGTCTTGCGCGTGTTTTTGCCCTAGCCAAAGGTTGAAGATGATGGTGTGGCCTCTTCTGGTTGGTTGATTTGGTTTTTTTAATTTATTTGAATTTTGTTTCATAACCTGATTTTCATGATTTTATTTCTTGCTCAAAAATGGTTGAAAAATTATGAAAAAATTCATGAAACCTAAAAATAATATTTCTGACCTTGTGCATTTTTTTAAATAATTTTTGAAAATGTTTTGATTGGTTTAAAAATTTGTGTTATTATTTAATTATTTGTTTAATGTTTATTTTTGTTCTAATATTTCTTTGATCTAAAAATTCCACAAAAAATGTTTTGAACTCTTAATATTATTTAGAATTTGATTCTAAAATTTGTTTGGTATTTTTTCCTATTTTTGATTAGAAGATTAATTTGGGAGTTTTATTTGATTTTTTTGTTTCACAATTTTATTTTAATATTTTTCTTAATCCAAAAATCCTCAAAAAAAATCATATGAGTTTGTTTTTAATCTTAGTGTCTGAATATAATTTTGTTTTGACCTTTTTATGACTTTTGGCTAGGGTTTGCATTTTTGTCATTAAATAATTGTTTAATTGTTTAATTTTTTGTTTGATTTTATTTTAATATTTCCTTTAATTCAAAAATTCCACAAAAAATCAGGGATGTGTGTTTTTAATTCTAATATTTAAATATAATTTTGGTTGGATATATTTCTGATTTTTTATTAGAATTTTATTTTGAGATGTGATTATTTGTTTAATTGATTAATGGTTTGAATTTTGATTTTATTTTTGACTTTTCTTTAATCCTAAAAATGAAAAAAATATGTATTCTGATATTTAGGGTTTCCTTGTGATTTTCATGATCTTAGTTTGAATTGTTTGAATTTTGATCTTACCTAATTAATATTTAAGATTAAAATTCAAACAATTAGGGTTTTGTAGCTTACATTGCAAGTTTCAATTTCAAAACCAACTTGCCTTGGGTTTCCATTGGAATTTGGATCTTGTTTAAGGTTCATGGATGTATTGAGGATCTGAAAACCATTTTTCTTGAATTATTTGACTTGATTGGATATTTTTCCACAAATTATTTTGAAAGCTTGTCTAGTTTGGTAGTTTTTCCAACTAGGTTTGATCTTTGGGCCTCATTAGATCCTCTCCTCTACTATCCATGAACTTCAAACTTGTTCTTTGACCTATACACATCTCAAATATGTTATGGAAATTTTGGTTTGAATTATTGAATACCTTTTCTATTTTTGATGTATTTTTGAAGTGAAGGTACCCAATTAATGTTGCATATCTTGTTGCAATTTTCTTGAAGGCCAATGAACTTGAGTGAGGCCTATAATTTGGCACCTAATGATCATGTTGGTTCTGTTTATCCACATAAACTCAAGTCATTTCACTTAATTCCCCATGTTTGAATGATTGAACCTTTTGATGCATGTTTTATGACTTTTTGCTTTCTTGTTGATCTTCACTTTGAAACTTGAGCTTTCAATTTGAGTTTGAGGTCATTAGATGGCCAATGATAACATGAATGGAAATGATACTTCAATGATAGTCTCATGGAGACTTGAGAGTAATTGATCCCTATTACTTAAGTTAGTTCTAATCATGAATAGAGCTTGGCTTCTTTCTTTTATCCTTGTTGAATTTTTGAGGTATTTTGAATGCACTTGTGTAGCATGTTATAGAATCAACACTTTAACCTTTTGATCATGTCCTAATCATGTTTTGGAAGCTTTACTTCAAATCTTTGATTGATACAAACTCTCTAATTTTGTCCTTGTTTGACTTTCTTCCATGGATAGCTTGAGATCTAAGTCTTTGATGCATTGTGTGGGATTCCTCTTCTATTATGCTTGTGAGCTGTGATAAAGTAATTAAGTATGATTGAATTGTGATTGCTACTGACATTCGTGGTCTTTGATTGTATTCTTCTCAAGCTCCCATGATCCTTGATTGATATTCAATTGTCAATTCAATATGGTGATAGAGAGGAGCAACATTCCTCCAACTTTTGACCAAATTGTGCATATGCCTGTTTCTTTTTGTCTATCATATCTAATGTTTTGATAGTTGCTACATGTTTCCTCACTTCATTATGGTGTCATCATCCATCCCTTATGTGAGCCATTATTCAATTTATGGGAACACTAACTTGGTTGTTGAATGTGCGGGGTACTTTGAGAAAAGTTTTCCATTTTTGGCTTGAGGCTACTATGTTTCACTTTATTTGTGGAACATAATTTATTATATTGGCACTACTCTTGTGTTTGGCATATTTGATAGTCTATGCAGGATATGTATATGTCATTATGAATGCCATACGTTGCCCATGGGACCTGTTCATATCTGAAAATCTCAATACTTACATCCTGATGGCGTGATTTCTGACTTGATTTGTATGCTAATGCCAGCTTGCTTGAAGTTCTCTGGGTTTCTTTTATTCTTGCTCAGTTGCTAAGGATAGTTATCCGTTTGGTATTGCATTATTTCCTTTCTTCTATTTTCATTTTGTATAGTTCTATTTTGCATGATGGGACCTCTGTTGCTAATATATGTCACGAGGCCCTCTGTTTTTGTTTGATACATGTGTTGTGTTTGTTTCTTTAACTTTTGATCGATGAGTCACTCAATTTAGAAATTGAGATCACGACTTCGCTCTCAGTGCATGTTCCCTATAGGATGTTTATTGTTTTTCTTCTTTAATTGTTGATCGATGAGTCACTCAACTTAGAAGTTGAGATCACGACTTTGCTCTCAGTGCATGTTCCCTATAGGATGTTTATTGTTTTTCTTCTTTAATTGTTGATCGATGAGTCACTCAATTTAGAAATTGAGATCACGACTTCGCTCTCATTGCCTGTTCCCTATAGGATAGTTTTGTTAAGCTTCCTTTGACATGTTGATTAAGGTAGGAATCCATGTATGCTAGCATAGGTTAGCAATTTCCTTTATCCTCAACCTTAGGGTCAATCATTGTATGATAACACTAAGGATAGTGCTAGGCTAGTTTCCCTTAGTTGTTTTTTCCTTCCTTTGCATTTTGCATCTTAAAACAAAAATTATTTTCTTGGCAAATCATAAAACACCTCTAATAAACTCAAACCCTTCTTCAAGGTAAAAGATACAAATCAATCTTATTTGTTTCTGTGCCTCTTGGTTTTGTTTTTGAACTTGGTTTACCGATGTTTCGCCATCGCACATTGTTTGAAGCCGATGTTTCGTCATCGCACATGTTTGTTATCCTACTTTGATTCTCAATATCATTGTTAGGTGTGATGTTTTGCCATCCGGTTTATCGATGTTTCTCCATCTTTACCATGATACCTTGTTATCTTTTAGCCGATGTTTCGCCATCGCACATGCTTGTTATCCTACTTTGATTCTCAATATCATTGTTAGGTGTGATGTTTTGCCATCCGGTTTATCGATGTTTCTCCATCTTTTCCATGATACCTTGTTATCTTTTAGCCGATGTTTCACCATCACACATTTGTTTGAAGCTGATGTTTCTCCATCGCACATGTTTGTTATCCTACTTTGATTCTCAATATCATTGTTAGGTGTGATGTTTTGCCATCCGGTTTATCGATATTTCGCCATCTTTGCCATGATACCTTGTTATCTTTTAGCCGATGTTTCACCATCGCACATTTGTTTGAAGCTGATGTTTCGCCATCGCACATGTTTGTTATCCTACTTTGATTCTAAATATCATTGTTAGGTGTGATGTTTTGCCATCCGGTTTATCGATGTTTCACCATCTTTGCCATGATACCTTGTTATCTTTTAGTCGATGTTTCGCCATCGCACATTTGTTTGAAGCCGATGTTTCGCCATCGCACATGTTGGTTATCCTACTTTGACTCTCAATGTCATTGTCAGGTGTTATGTTTTATCATTTGGTGTTTCACTATCTTTGACATGTTACTTTGTTATTATTTATTCGATGTTTTACCATTTCATTTGTTTGTTGTTTTATTTGATGTTTTGCCATCTTGACTATTTTTATTGTCTTAACTAAAAAACACAAACCAACCAGAATATATAAGTCGAACTACGGCTGCTCTGATTCCTTAAAAGGGATACGTAGGCATTGGGGTAGGGCCCAATCGAGCATAACTTTTTATTTTCCCTACATTGTTTTCTTTTTTTTCTTTCGCATGCATTCCCTTTTTAGCTTTAAGTCATAGACATAGGTTTTGACCACACCCATTTGATTAGACAACAAGAGTGGATACCTTAGAGTACTACGGGCGTGTGGGGTGCTATTACCTTCCCCTCGCATAACAGACTCCCTTACCCGGTCTCTCGGTCAAAAGACCATGATTTCTTCCTTTTCAGGTTTTCTCGATGTTTACCTTTCCCTTTTGGCGGGATAAAAGACGTTCGGTGGCAACTTCATTGATGTTTCATTACACCAGATGATAGGTTCGGCCAGGTGGTTTCATAGGGGGCATCCTTACAAAGTTGACCCTGATAGTGTTTCTGCGAGCGGAGGCCATAGTCTGCAAAATAGAACAAATATAAATTCTCTGGTCCATGAAATGGTTAGTAGAAATGAAATGTTATGAATGTTTAATGCATGATGTTATGTTTGAACAATTTAATCATACATAAGAAAAACACACAAGGCCTTAGGTTAAAGCTTGGATGGAGTTATAGGTAAGTACCCTCTTAAATTTTTAGTTGGCTTAACATGTCTGTGATACAGTGGCTAGAATCGGGACTATTTTTGGAATGCTGGTTTGCGTTTTGCGTTTGTTTTTGCAAAATGTCGAGGTAAGCAAGAGTCGCCACCGACTTTTATTTTATCCAACAAGGAAAGGAAAAAAGCACAGAAAAATTCCTTTTTCGAGATATTTTTGAGTACGGGGGGTAGATTATAGAAAGGGAAGGTATTAGCACCCTTTCTATCCGTAGTTATCTACGGGCTCTTAGGTACCTGCTCATCATTTTCAAAATTGTTTTCTTTGTGTTTGTGGGTTTTGAAAAGTTTTTGTTTTAACTTCGATTTAACTCTTGCTTCTGTCTTCAAGAGTGTAATGAAGTGTTTTTGAAAACTTGTTCGTAAAAGAGTGTAAGTGTGAAAATTTTGTTTGGAATGAGCAAGTACTTAAGAACTAATCTACCTACTCGAAAAAGGAATCGTTCTATGTTTGTTTCCTTTAGATAATGCTATCCCACTATTAGTGAGTAGGTAGCACCGTCGTTGGAGTTTGAGGGTCAATTTGAAAGAGGGGCATACAGTCACTAAAGCAACGTTAGGACGCCTTAGTGGTAACCCTAATGTCTTAGATCATTTATCTGAGGCGACAATGTCCGAGGTAACCTTTCCGAGGCAACTTATGATCTTTTAGACAAGAGGGCGACCTCTAAAACAACCTATACTCAATGACCATTTACGAAGGCAACCAAGTGGGGTGTACCCTAGGAGTGCGCATGTGCAAGTGTGTTGATTTCAGATTATTTATCTTTGCACATGTACGGTGATCTAACTGTTTAAAATTAGTCATACATTTTTGTCATGCAAACCCTAATTATTCATATATCTAGCAGTTAAATATTTGCAGAAATTAAAATGTGAAATTTAAACTAAAACTATTACAAGGCTTCGGGTATTTACATAGCCAAAAACAAACCCTTTGAAATTAAAAGCGGTAAAAATAAATAAATGTCCTAATTAAATTATTACAAACTGTGAGCAGATACAATAATTAGGCAAAATAATAATAAAGCGCGCGATGAAAAATTAGATCGACGAGAAATTAGGGTTTTGACCCTTCTATCCTAATTAAAAAAAGAAAATGTTTTTTTGTTTTTAAATATTTTTTAAGAAAAAGATTAGGTTTTTTTAAAAATAAATGCTAAATTAATCAGTTATTAAATTAATTAATGAAAATAATTACATGACATATTTTTGGGTTTTTTTTTATTTTAGGAAAGAAATAAAATAATTAAGTTAGTAATAAAACCTATTTATTCTAATTAATTTTAATTATGTAAAAAAAAGAAATTAAAGTTGTCTAAAATTAATAACCTAATTAAATTAATTACCTTTTTTAACAAAAATAAATATCTTAAATTTAATTGGATAGAAAAATGTTTTGTGATTTTTTGATAAAAAAGAAAATAATTTGATAGGTTAGTAAAATAAATAAATGAAATAATATAAATATAAAAGAATTAGAGAAAAGCAAACTGGGCCTGCAATGTGGGGGTGCAATCATCAGAAATCCCTAGGCCCGAATCTTCAAAAGCTTCATGCTCTAACTATGGTGTTTTTTTTATTCTTGCGTGGAAACTATGATTCAACCATCCATAACTGTTCTATATAAACTTAAACAAACGTTAGCATACCATAAAATGTGATTAAAATTAGAGATTTGAAATTTAAAATTTTACCAAACTGGTGTTGTCAAATGGGGGCGTGCTAGGCGTGTGATGGATTGCTCTTGGGCCTTGTAAGACTCTTGAGTACTTCAAGAGGATGGTTTGAGGCTTGATGTCAATTGAGAGAGACCGGAACCTCGAGATATGACTTGCACCAATTCTTTGATTTCTGGAGAGCTTTTTGAAGAGCTTTTTGAGAGCTTTTTAGAGAGGAATTTCGTCCCTTACAAGCTTGCATGGCTCTATATTTATAGAGGAGAATGAGGAGATAAGAAAGCATGGAAAGAATCTCCCTCATAATGTTGTGTTTTAAGACCATGATCAAGATTTGAAAAAAATGCCATATTTGATGATTTTATGCCATTTTCACATGTGGATGAACCTGGACATATTTGAAAAGTTATTGCACGAAATAAATTGACATAAACCAGCATAAAACTTTCCCAAAATGGATTCACATCAAAATTTACATTATTTCTATTATTTATTTATTTAATTCTGAATTTTAATGAATAAAATATCAAAATAAATAGCATAAATAGTAGAAAAATGTATGGGTGGGCTTAGAGGTCCTGGACCATGTTAGGAATGAGTTTCAAACTTGAAAAGATAGGCCCATTTGGAAAAAATCCAAGTTTGGTCAATATTTGCTTCATGCATTTTTTCAAAAATTGTCCAACTTTGACAATGTATATCTCTCTCAATTTTAACCTTATGAGGGTGTTCTTAGACTTTTTAGAAAGATTGAGATGTCCTATAATCAACCCTTTTGGTCTCATCTCAATTTGATATTCCATGCTCATGTATGAAGCTTTGACAAAAAGGGTGTTTTTGTTGACTTTTCAAAATGACCTATAATGTCCAAATTCATAACTTCTTGTGAGTGCATATTATGAACTTGGGATCTGAATATGGATTGTAGGTAATTGCATCCTCTTCAAAATGAGCTTTGGATGGGTTATTTCTCATAAATCATGAGAAAGTTATGCTTAGTCAAAGTTGAATTGACTTTTCCTACAAAACCCAAATTTAGCAACTTTTGGTTCTTGATGAATTATGAGCAATCCTTGATGAATCATGATCAAACCTTGATAAAATGATGAAATATATTTCAAAATGAGGATGTTGACCAAAAATATTGAAGTTTGACTGTATGTGGGCCACTGTTGACTTTTGCCCTAACACAGTCGATTTTAAGGCCTTTGAGCAATTGACTGAGCAAATTTCCTTTGTAGGGCTTGAAACTTGACATAGATGATCTTGAGAACATATTATGACAATGTTGCATCCCTTGGACTCAAGCATCTTGATGCAACATGAAACCCTAATTTGAGGTTGACTACCTTAGGAGAGAGCTTGTCTAGCCAAACCTTGGACTACCTTGAGCAACTTGAGGATCTTTCTTCAAATATTTTGAGAAATATGGGAGGGAAAATTTTGGGGTACAACAACTGCCCCTGTTCAATCTTCTTAAACCTGAGGATGTAGATTGGCTTTCGTTCCTTTCGTGATCCAAAGGTGGAAGATGATTGAACACTAGAGTGCCCAGAAATTTGCACTCGCATGAAGTAGTATCCGTCTTGCGATGTCAGGAATGGGCTTAAAGATGCCATTTGGAAATTGCTGACGAGGGGATGGGCTTAAAAATGCCATCTGAAGGAGTGTCGATTTCATAAGAGATTCCTTAGCGAGAGCTTGTATACCTGTCGTTGAGGAAGATTCCACTGGGGAGGGCTGATCTTTGTTGAGAGAAGTAGAATTTTAGGAGCTTCAGTCATTCGTATTCCAATGAAGAAACATCTCTGTTGAATTTTAGGAACTTTGGTCGTCCGTATTCTACTGAGGAATCATCTCTGCTGATATTTAGGAACTTCATTCATCCGTTGTTCAACTGAGGAATCATCTATGCTGACATTTAGGAACTTCAGTCATCCGTTGTTCAACTGAGGAATCATCTCTGCTAACATTTAGGAACTTCAGTCATCTGTTGTTCAACTGAGGAATCATCTCTGCTAACATTTAGGAACTTCAGTCATCCGTTGTTCAACTGAGGAATCATCTATGCTGACATTTAGGAACTTCAGTTATTCGTTATTCAACTGAGGAATTAACTCCGACTTGAGGAAGCGGAAGTGAACTGCGTATCTAGTTGTGTACAGGATGCACCGCGACCTACTAGGGAAAGGTGAAACCAATCGTGTTTGATAGGTTTGGGTCTTACAGTGTTGTGGACTGCTGTCTGGAGATAAGAGAAAAGAAACCTGGATAGTAGGGTTATGAGACGGAACCTGGGTAAGGTTGCTTCGTGAGGAGTTTGGATAACACTGCGTCTTAACTGAGAAGGAACCCGGGTAAGGTTGCTTTGTGAGGAGTTTGGGTAAAACTGCGTCTGAACCGAGAAGGAATCTTTGTGAGGAGTTTGGGTAAAACTGCGTCTGAACCGAGAAGGAACCTGGGTAAGGTTACTTTGTGAAGAGTTTTGGTAGAACTGCATCGGGACTGAGGAGGAACCTAGGTAAGGTTGCTTCAGGATGAGTCTAGGTTAAACTACATCGGGAAAGAGAAGGAACCTAGGTAAGGTTGCTCCATGATGGGTTTAGGTGAAACTACATCTGAACTGAGAAGGAACCTAGGTAAGGTTGCTCCATGATGGGTTTAGGTAAAACTACATATGAACTGAGAAGGAACCTAGGTAAGGTTGCTCCATGATGGGTTTAGGTAAAACTGCATCTGAACCGGGAAGAAACCTAGGTAAGGTTGCTTTGCGAGGAGTTTGGGTAAAACTACATCGGGAAATTGTAAGGAGGAACCTGGGTAAGGTTGCTTCAGGATGAGTCTGGGTGAAACTACATCGGGAAATTGTAAGGAGGAACCTGGGTAAGGTTACTTCGGGATAAGTTTGTGTAAAACTTCAGGAGGAACCTGGGTAAGGTTACTCTGTGATAAGTTCGTGTAAAACTTCAGAATGAACCGGGGTAAGGTTACTTTGAGATATGTTTGTGTAAAACTTCAGGAGGAACATGGGTAAGGTTACTTTGTGATAAGTTCATGTAAAACTTCAGGAGGAACCTGGGTAAGGTTACTTTGTGATAAGTTTGTGTAAAACTTTATTCAGGAAATATATGAGAAAGGACCCGTGTAAGATTTTTCAGGATAAACCCGTGTGAAGCTGCATTTAGGAGAAACCCGTGTAAGATTTCTTCGTGACGAACCCGTGTAAAGCTGCATTTGATCGTGATGATAATTACTCTGTTTAGTTTCCGGAGTTAATCTTGAACTTGCTGGAAGTTGTTGATGATAACCATCTTTCCTGAAAAGGTACATGATTAATCGTATATGATGCATGACATGCATTGTATGATGATGTTCTCAAAATAAATGAAATTATGTTGTATGAAATATGTATGCGCACGTCATGATATATGAACATGAAATGCTATTGTGGTAGGTCCGAGTTTGGGAAAATAAATCCCTGACTGTTGTTGGAGAATAAAGAGTTTCGCTCGCTGGAGATAACGACCGAAGATGATTGGGAGAATAATCCTGCAGGAGAGAATAACTCCACTGGGGAATGGACTGATGAGGAAATGACTCTGTGGGGAGTATATACTCTGCTAGAAGATCTGCTGATTTGGAGAAATAAAACTCAGTTGGGGATGAATTACTGTTGCTGGTGACAGTGAACCCTGTTGGGGATGGAATTTCTGTCTGTAAAAGGAATGAACTCCGCTGGGGATGATTTTCCAATGGCGACTTCACTGGGGATAATCTTTTAGACTCTACTGGGGATAATCTTCCAGACTCCACTGGGGATAATCTTCTAGTGCTAGTGATAGATAAACTCTACTTGGGGAGAATCTTACCGACCCATTCGTGTTTGTGAGCTTCAGCTGGGGAGAATTAACACCATTGTCCTTTTCTTACTCTGTGGGGAGTGTAGATGTTACTGGGACGCGGGCTGAGGATATGACAATGACTTTGCATCGAGACTTTTCTGCCCCTGTATCTGCAGGAGAAGGTGCCTGCAGATACCTTGTGGATCGAGTATTATTCCAACCTATGAGGTGCTTCGTAATTGTCGATTGAAATGACAAATCTTCTTCTGGTAGGCAAGTGACGAGATGACGGGACATAGTCGTACGCTTTAATCCCTAACTTTTTCCTGGACTGTCTTTTCATATTTTTAGTCCACCGGGATACCCTTTCTTGCCCAAGCCGCCTTTTCAGTTTTCGACTTGCCGGGTGTACAAATCTTTTTTTGTTTTTATCCCTAATTTTTGCCCGAACCCTTTTGGTTCGTCGGGATGTCCTTATTTTTGCCTAGGCCTGTCAACCTAGCGGGTCTTTGTTCATGCGCAGTATTTTCTGACTATGTCCACGCTCTCAGGGTGTAGGGAGTTGTCATTGACGGTAGTGTTGTATTGCCATACTACTAGAAGATGTTCGTTTGATCATACAAGATTCGTTGCTGGAATTCATGTCCAATGCCCCAAGTGATTCAGATAGAGATCTGCCCCTGGCTATTTGGCATCTTTGAGAGACTCCTTGAATCTTGACTTGATTGCCCCAGATGATAGACAATGCTCATGCCGTGCCCCTTGAGGTGATCCTTTTTATTGAGAATATTTTTGTTCACTAGATACTCGTCGTGCGAATTTCTCTGTTGTTGAACAAATAGTCATATGCAAACAATGTTATTTTAAGAATGCAAAGCTTATGTCTGTCTTAAAATTTTTGAAAATGCATTTTTCAGTAAGACAGGAAAATTTTGTAAAATGTGATGTCAACTCAGGATTTACAGCAAGTCCTACAGGAGTCAGGATACCTTTTGTAACAGTATACTTCCGAACTAACCCATGCTTCAGCTAGGACTTTTAAGGGTTATAATGTGTCCTGGTTCACGGTTCAAGAAACAAAGGATAAAGGCTTAAATTTTATTTGTACCCACCCATTCTTCGTGATGTTCTTCGATCCTAAACTTAGCTAATTGTGTATTTAGATCCTGTTTGAGTCTTTGCTCTGATATTCCAGTGATGGTTCGGATACTGACAGTTTATTTTGAACAGGCTGTCATTTTGTTGAGAGTTTGTAGGACCTCTTTCTTTTTGATTTTATTATCCCTGTCTTTTGCCTGAACTGTTTCTTTTGTGATTACAGTCAGCAGGATGCCCCAGTTTTGTAAGTCTCCTTCATAGGTTTTGACTTAATGGGCTTTTATTTCGAGAGGTAATGACTGTCTGTCTTGATGATTATAGGGAACCATCACCATCTTTTGTTTCGGAAGGACGTCTTTGATGCCATTCATTGTACACCCAAATTAACTGAGAAACTACCCTGCCCCAGGTTGTGATTAAGGGTTTTAATTTGTGTGAAAATAAAAACTCCAACTTCTTTGGCTCAAAGGGGTTGACTAGGGATTATCTTCCTTATAACTCCACTGTTTAGGATTTGAAACAATGCATGTACCTTGTCAACGGGGTCTGTTCAAAAGCATACTGTAGAGATTTTGATATCATTTTCGTAATCCTCCTTCTAAAGGCTTAGAATTTTTAAATCGAGAGTTAAACATCACAAAAACGAAAGCAATTTGAATATAGTGAATACGAATGGATTAATTCAAAACAGACATATGCAATGCATTGATAAAGTAACAAAGTTTGACATGAATAAATATCTGAACAATCAAAAGAAAATTACAAATTGAAAATTATAAAGAACAAAAAGTATTCTCGTCTCAGGACTTGTCACTTCAAATGGTGAGCCTTGGAGGGATGGTAGAAGAACTCAACCTGACCATCTTTTGTGAATTCAAATGCTCCTTTATTGATCAGGTCTTGAATTTTGTTTTTCAATGCCCAACAGTCATCAGTATCATGCCTCGGGCTGTTGGAATGGTATGCACACCTTACATCAGGATTGTAACTTGGGGAGGTTATGTAGGGATTCTGAGGAGGGTCCCTTAACGTCACCAGATTCAATCTCAACAGGTGTTGTAAAGCTTGAGACAGCAGCATGTTGAGCTCGGCGAACTGCCTTTTTGGCGTATCTGGCTTACTCTGATTAACCCGTTGCTTTTGGCGAGGTAGTTGTTGTTGGACCCGTGAGGTAGTAGCAACTTGGAGAGGTCTATTCTTTACCAAACCAAATCTTTGTCTTCTTGGAGGCTGATCAATGACTTGGTCCCCGGCCTCGACTGTTTGCTTCATACTATTGTATTTGTATTGATGAAGCTGGCTGATAATGGTTCTCATCTCTTCTTGTTCCCAAGCTAAGCCTTGGATAAGATCCATCTGCCCTAGCGTCTGGGTTTTCATGACACCTAACTCGGCTTGTAGTTGTTCCAGCCGTTCATCCTTATTGTCTTCAGGACTTTTCTTGACCAGGTTCCCGACGAGGAGTGTTTTCAACTCTTCCTGCCCCTTGGATAGGTTTAGGAATACGTCCTTGAACTGAGCTTCTTGAGTTTGAAGATCTTGGTTGTCTTGTTGGAAAGTGTTGTACCCCAAAATTTGCCCTCTCATATTTCTCAAAACATTGCAAGAAAGATCCCCAAGTTGCTCAAAGGAAGTCCAAGAATTGGTCAGACAAGCTCTCTCCTAAGGCAGTCTACCCCAAATTAGGGTTTTTTGTTGCATCAAGATCCTTGACTAAAAATTACCTCAAGTGCTCCCCAATGTCCTAATATGTTGTCAAGATCATCCATGTCAAATTTCAAGCCTTGCAGAGAAAGTTTGCTCAGTCAATTGCTCAAAGGTCCAAATAATCGATTGTGCTAGGGCAAAAGTCAACTGTGACCCAAATATAGTCAAACTTCAAGATTTTTTGCCAACATTCTCATTTTGAAGGATATTTCATCATTTTATTAAGGGTTGATCATGATTCATCAAGGATTGCTCAAAATTCATCAAGATTCAAAAGTTGCTAAATTAGGGTTTTGTAGGAAAAGTCAACTCAACTTTGACCAAGCATAACTTTCTCACACTTTATGATAAATGACCCATCCAAAGCTCATTTTGAAGAGGATGAAATTTCCTACAATCCATCTTCATACCACAAGATCAAAAAATGCACTCATAAGAAGTTATGAATTTGGACATTATAGCTCATTTTTGAAAGTCAACAAAAACACCTTTTTTGTCAAAGCTTATAACTTGAGCATGGTATATCAAACTTCTATGAGACCAAAAGGGTTGATTATAGGACATCCCAAGATTTCTAAAAAGTCCAAGAACACTTCCAAAAGTTCAAAATTGAAGAAGTTATGCATTGTTGAAGTTGGACATTTTTGCAAAATTGCCAAAAGTCAACTATCCCCAAAACTTCAAATTTTGTCAAATGGGCCCATTCTTTTCCACTTGATTTGAGTTTGCATCATTGTCCACGTGCCCTAGATTCATCCATGTGTCCATATATCATTTTTATTATTTAATTTGATTTTTATTTGAATTTATTCATTTTAAATCAAATTAAATCACATAAAATCAAAAAATTGATAACCAAAGATTTTTTATTGATTATAGGCTTCAATGGACAGCTAGCATATCTCCAAACTAGTATCAAAGCAAACAATGTGCAAAAAGATTGAATGGAATCAAATTTGGAAAGGTTTAATAAAGGAGATCAAATCACATTCATGTGCATTGATATGAAGGGATTCAGTCCATGATTCTTACCCTAATACAAAGCATATTACATAAGCAAGCCAAGGGATACGAAATCAGGGTTGGAGAGTGAAGAGAGAGGCAGAATCAGAATTGGAAAATTCACAAAAAATTGAGAGATCAAAGTCCAAGCTAGAGGCGTTTTAAAGACTTGGGACTTGTCTCAATCAATTGCTGATCATCTCCAGAAGCTTTTACAATCCAGACCACGCATTTTCAAGCACTCTAAAGCACTGTAAGTACCTCGCGGATCCGCTTCTTTCTTGAAATCTTAACTCATTATTCTGGCAACATTTGAACAAAGTAATTGCATATTTGTGATCACAAGAACATTTGCAAGCTTTTTGTATTAGTGAATTTCATTTATATGATCTGTAACAGGAATCACCATAGTTAGGGTTCTTGGAGCTTTTTTGGGGTTTTCTATTTCAGGAACAATTGATCCATGTGAAGGGTATGGTTGTAATCAGGAGGAGATGACGAGTTCAACCATGCCCTTGGAATTCATTTTTGTAGCCTGAGAAGGATTTTTGAGATGGGCAACCTTGTAGCTACGGACCCCTGTCCGTTGGTATAGGCAGTGAGACTTTTGGCCACGGTTGGGAGGTCATGGATGATACGTGGCATCCATCCACTGGCTAATTCAAATATGGCGCGCATTTTATTTTTTTTCTGACCAATAATTGTTGTTTTATTATATTACTATTGTTTTGTATTAGTATAACAAATAGATCAACATGGCGTGGTGGCAAGCAAGCGAAGCATTCTCCTTCAGGACCTGGGTTCGAATCCCAGGTCCCCCACTTTCTCAATATTTTTTCTTTTCAAGTGATTGTGTGCACGCTTCAGCTTGCAGTACATCATACTCCCTCATGCATCCAAATGCCAGATGGCCAAAGGCCAGATCTGGTGGCCCATGATTGGAGGTCCACCATAGGCCAAGTCCAAGCGTGCATACTGGATCCTAGAAAGTCAACGAGGCCAGCAATATTGGGCCACGAAATTGCTACCAGCACCCCCATAATTCAGGCCCAAACTCTCTCTTTCACTTATTTTATTTTATTTTAATTGTTTTATTATTTTTATTTAATTTACTAACCAATCACAAAATTCCTCTTTTATTAAATAAAATCACCAAAAAATATTTTTTTTTATTTCAAATCAAATTTTAATCTTTTTATTTTTCTTAATAAATTTATTAATTAATTAGGTTTTAATTAGAGAACTTTAATTCCTTTTGAAAAAATAATAAAATTAATTAGGCTTAACTAGTTTTTTAACCATTAATTTAATTATTATAATTTCTTTCCTAAATAATTAAAAACTCCATAAAAAAAACTTATTATTTATTTTTCATTTAATTAATTCATTAATTTAATTTAGTAATTAATTTAGGTTTAATTTCTTTCCCTTAAATAAAAAAACAACAAAAAGATATTTTCTTTAACCAAAAGGGTCAAAACCCTAATCATGCGCTCGATTTAATTTCCCGCACGCGTTACTTATTTTTATCCAATAATGTACTCGCTCCTGGATTGTAATAGTTAAATAGGATGTTTAATTATTTTTATCGCTTTATTTTATTTTTCAAAAGGGTTTGTCTTTGGCGATGTAAATACCTGACGCCTTGTAATTTAAATTCCGCATTTTATTTCCGCAAATTATAACTGCTAGATGTTTGATAATAGTGTTTGCATGACAAGACTGAATGTTAATCTTAAAATCAACTTAGATCACCCTTAACATGTATAAAGATAAAAAATAACTGAAATCCACACACACACACATGCGCACTCTTAGCGTACACCCCACTTGGTTGCCTTCGTACACGGTCATTGAGTATAGGTCGCTTTAGAGGTCACCCTCTTGTCTAAAAGATCATAGTCTCCTCGAAACGGTTGCCTCGGATATTGTTGCCTCAAACAAATGATCTAAGACATTAGGGTTACCGCTAAGGCATCCTAACATTGCTTTAGTGACCGTATGTCCCTCATTCGAATTGACCCTTAAACTCCAACGACGATGCTACCTACTCATTCATAGTGGGATAGCATTGCCTAAAGGACATTAGCATAGAACGATTCCTTTTTCGAGTAGGTAGATGGTTCTTAGATACTTGCTCTTTCAAAAAACAAAAACTTTTCTCACTTACACTCCTTTTCGAACAAAGTTTTCAAAACACTTCATTACACTCTTGAGGACAGAAGCAAGAGTTAAATCGAAGTTTTAAAATAAAAACTTTTTCAAAACCACAAGCACAAATAAAACAATTTTTGAAAACAATTGAGCAAGTACCAAAGAGCCCGTGGATAACCACAGATAGAAAGGGTGATAATACCTTCCCTTTCTATAATCTACCCCCCGTACTTAGAAATATCTCGAAAAAGGAATTTTTCTGTGCTTTTTCCTTTCCTTGTTGGGTAAAATAAAAGTCGGTGGCGACTCTTGCTTACCGCGACATTTTACGAAAACAAACGTAAAACGCAAACCAGCATTCCAAAAGCAGTCAGTTATTCACACCGTATAACAGAACTGGAGACTCTGCTGGGGACGCTTATAAGTGGGGTGTACCTTAGGAATAGTTCATATTGTTTTCAATTGCTTGATTTGTATGCTTTATCTTTGTGGGCTTGAATCAGAGTTACTATAGATCCTAACCCGGATCTGGGGAATACCCTTTAGGTAAATAGCAATAAACTGTGAGGGAACTGTACGGCGTAGACTGATACGGTTGAAGCAGTAGCTATGTTGGTGTGGCACTTTAGTTTGTACCAATATCCCTTGTGGTGCAACGAGGAGAATATGGGTCTTCTAAGGGGTCATTAAGCACCAACTGACCTTAGCACCTATAATTGACCAACTTGGCCATAGAACAGTAGCAGTATACTACACTCATTGAGAACAAACTCTCGCGATGATTCCGGCTGCAAGAAAAGGTTTCTAAACTGGAATTATGACCGATCGAGGGTGGTCAGTGATATTTAGATCCTCTAGAACCCGGTTACTATTTTTAGGACAGGTTTGAACCAACTGAACTGAAAGAGGGTAGTACCTAAGCTCCTTTCCAGCCTGAAATCTAAGGGATATTTGTGTGACTTGTTTGCCCTTACCATGTTTGCTATTTGTGGATACTTGTGGTGTGTTTTCTATCATGACATCATGACATCATGGCATTGGATGCATCTTGCATTGGACTAACCTATTTCAAAGACAGGAGGGATTCATCTTTGTTCTGTTTTGTAGGTCATGGCACACATGCGTAGAAACACTATTCAGATCAACTTTGTCCAGGTTCCCACTCAGCTTAAGGAATTGGTTGCAAAGGTTTCAGATACCTCCTCCTTTATCAGAAGACATGGGCACCTCCTTGGTTTGGTTACCTCTAAGATGGATGAACAGATGATGAGTGTCCTAGTCCAGTTCTTTGATCCACTGTACCATTGCTTTACTTTTCCGGACTACCAGTTGGTCCCTACCTTGGAAGAGTTCTCTCATCTACTTGGTATATCTATTCTGGAGCAGACCCCGTTCACAGGTTGGGAGAAAATCCTTAGTCCGGAAGAGATTGCTTCAGCCCTCCATCTGACAAAGGCTGAGGTAATGTCTAATTGGGAGACTAGAAGTGGGACAAAAGGCTTCTTGACTAAGTTCTTAGTTGGTAAGGCTAATCAGTTCTGGGACAGTCTAGACTTTCAGGCGTTCGAGGACATTCTGGCTCTTCTTATATATGGTTTGGTGCTGTTTCCTAACTCGGATTCTTTCGTCGATGTGAATGCAGTGAAGATTTTCATGTCCGGTAATCCAGTACCCACTCTCTTGGGTGACATTCCTCACTCTCTTTATGCCCGTACTGCTCGAAAGCGGGGAACCCTTATGTGCTGTGTGCCATTGCTGGCGAGGTGGTTTATTTCTCACCTCCCCAAATCAGTTTTGAAGAACAAGGAAGGCATGGGATGGGCCTACAGGATTATGTCCCTCTCTCACATGGACATCATTTGGACTATTAAGGGCATGGAAGATGTGGCTATTATTGATCGATGTGGGGAATACCCCAATGTTCCACTGATAGGAACCAATGGAGGGATCACTTATAATCCGTGTTTGGCCTTACGTCAGTTTGGGCGAGCCAGGAGAGAAGGACCTCATGAGTTGCTGATGCCGAGCATTGTCTTTCACTTCCAAGGGGATAGTGACGAGCAACGCCGCAGGTTCATACGAGCTTGGGATAGAGTACACAGGTCAGATCCGCATAAGCTAGGTGCAAAGACTTCTCTTCCGATGGAGCCATATCTCTGATGGGTTCGAATCCGTGCCCAAAAGCTGAGAATGCCGTACGAAGCCGTCTTGCCTATAATTGTTGAGGTTGCTGATGAAGAAGGGGTTCCTCCTACCATCCTCCATCCATATATGCCTACTGACATTGGGGCATTAAAGAGATTGTGGATGCAGCTGAGAGAAGAGCGGGATACTTACAGAGTAAAGTATCACGAGCAAGAGAAGAAGATTCAGAAGTTGACAAGGTAGCTGGAGAACAAGAGGATCCTCAATGGCTATGTCCGCACCGACAAGAAACGACCATGGGAGCACTGATTGTCTTTTTGATTATTTCTAGTTTTGCTTTACTATTCAATTTTTCTTTCTTGTAACGCCTTAAAGGAATTTATCGAACAATTGAATTCAAAGTTTATCTAATAAAAATGTGTTTCATTTTTTGGTTTACGAATTTGAATCCCTAAAGTATTTGAAATCATATCATGCGCATATCATTCCCATGAACCTCATAACAGGTACCCTTACAGGTTTTCTCATCTTCTTCGCTGTTTATTTCAGCATCATGTCTTTCGAAACATCAACTGAACAAGCAATCAAGGCTCTGCAGGCTCAAAACTCCCAGTTCCAGGAATTGTTCATGAGTTTGGCTAAGGGTCAGCAAGATCCGAAGACCCTTATCCTGAAAGAGAAGAAGAAGAAGAAGAAGAAGAAGAAGAAGAAGAAGAAGACGGTCCTATTTAATATGGATCGCATATTCGGAAACAATTTACGAGAAGAGGTTAATTTGACCCACTCATCTGGAAGGGGAGATAATCAGGAAGAAAGGAGGGCTCTTAGCCCTGTGGTTTCATACAACAAGACTTACTTTGACGAAGACCAGTATCCTCCTGTTGAGGATAGATATAAACAGCTGGAAGACCGGTTAAGTGCGATGGAGATCCAGAAGGTACCTGGATTGGACTTTGGTGATTTGGGTCTGTCATCTGGGGTGGTAATTCCCCACAAGTTCAAAGCACCGATCTTTGCTAAATACGACGGGGTTTCTTGCCTGAAACTGCACCTCCGGTCATATGTTAGGAAGATTTAGCCATACACCGCTGACAAGAATCTCTGGATCCACTTCTTTCAAGACAGTCTCTCAGGGACTCAGCTTGAATGGTTTTACCAGCTGGAAGGAGCTAGTATCTGTAATTGGGAGGATTTGGCCGCTGCTTTCTACAGGCAGTGCCAATACAATGCCGACCTTGCTCCCACGCGTACCCAACTCCAGGGTATGTCTATGGGTGCGGGCGAAGGTTTCAAAGATTATGCTCAGAAGTGGAGGGACCTTGCTGGTAGAGTGCAACCCCCCTTGGCAGATATAGAGCTAGTGGATATGTTTCTGGGGACCTTGTCTGGTCCATATTTCAACCATCTGATTGGAAGTTCTTCGTCCGGTTTTATAGAGCTGGTCATGACTGGGGAAAGGATTGAGGTCGATATCAAATCCGATAAAATACAGAAGGGTGCTTCATCAAGCACCAAGAAGAAGCCTTTTAAGAAAGAGTCCAGTGCTGTTTACAGTTCAAAAATCCAGAATAGACCTGAACGCCTCCAAGCTGTTAATGCGGTGGTTATATCAAGACCTGTTGGTGCTCCTCAGCGTAACAATCAGTCAAGGGCCGAAAGGCCACGAAGACAATTCACTCAGCTCAACATGACTTTATCCCAAATTTTGCCACAATTATTGAAAACCAACTTGGTGATTCCAAGGGAGGCCCCGAAGAGTCCCAACACAACATCATCGATGTACGATCCGAATGCCCGCTGTGCTTTTCAATCTGATAGCCCGGGGCATGATACAAATAACTGCTGGGGCTTGAAGAATAAGGTACAGGACGTGATTGATGCTAAGGAGATTGAGTTCGAAGCACCTGAAAGACCTAATGTTGTGACTGCTCCTATGCCCAAGCATGGAGTGAATGCTATAGATGAAGACCCGTTTGTGGTTTCTGTGAGAGACATTGTTACTCCCTTGATGATTGTGAAGAAGAACCTTTTGTTAGCCGGTTTATTTTCGGGTTGTGACGAAGGTTGTCGTATGTGTGTCGTACTACCTACCGGTTGCCATCTTTTGAAGTCAGGTGTCCAACGCCTGATGGATAATAAAGAAATTTTGTTTGAGAAGACTCTTGTTCCTTTGGTTCCTACTGAAGAAGTTGTTATAATCACCATTTTTGATAATTCTTCCAAGGCTTCCACGAGAAAGCCTGTTAGAATTACATCTGTTCCAAGAATCGGACCATTAATCACCACTGTTCTTGGGCCTATCCCCTATACATCAAATAAAGTTGTCCCTTGGCACTACGGGGCTGACGTGTATTATCACGGAGTTAAACAAGATTTGGATGCTGATACCGACGTCAGCAATATTGTTAGACCTGCCAAAGTCACCCGCAGCGGAAGACTTTTCTTCCCTGAGATCTCTCCACCAACTGTTCGGAAGCCTGTTGTTATCACACCTACCAGTGCACCTGCTACTGTCCCTGTTCAAGTTCCAATTCTTACCCCTGTCGCCGAGTCATCTGACACTCGAGGAAAAGGGACCACTGATGAGCCTGCCCGGACGGAGGCACCGAAGACGATTACCGTTGAAGCCTCTAGACAAGATATGGAGGAAATTTTAAAGATCATCAAAAAGAGAGACTACAATGTAGTCGAGCAGCTGGGCAAACCCCATCCAAAATCTCCATGTTGTCTCTGTTGCTATGCTCAGAAGCCCATGCCAAGGCTCTGATTGATTTCCTGAAGACTGCACACGTACTGCAAGAAACATCAACTGGTCAGTTTAAAGATTGCGTGGCTAGTCTGACTGCTGATAATGGTTTGGGTTTCTCTGACGCCGATTTGACTGCTAAGGGGAAGAATCACAACGACGCCCAGCATGTCTCCATTGAATGCAGGGGCACTACTATTGCTCACGTATTGGTAGATACTGGGTCATCTCTGAATGTATTACCCAAGAAGTCGTTAGACCGGTTAGACTGTGAAGGGTTGGAGCTAAAACCAAGTAACATTATAGTCAGGGCTTTTGATGGGTCCAAGAGAATGGTACAAGGAGAAGTGGATATTCTGATTAAGGTCGGTTCTCAGGTTTTCGCATCTACATTCTATGTGATGGATATTCGGCCATCTTATTCTTGTTTGCTGGGTCGCCCGTGGATCAACAAAGATGGGGCAGTAACCTCAACGCTCCACCAGAAGCTAAAGTAACCGGTGAAAGGGAAAATTGTGACAGTACAAGGAGAGGAGGAGTACATGGTGAGTCACCTCAACTCTTTTCGGTATGTAGAGATGAATGGGGAGTTCAATGAGACCCCGTTTCAACATTTTGAAGAGGTTCTCCAGACGCTAGCATTAGCTTAAACTGTCACTGAAGATCCTCCTATGAAGATGGCTTCCTTCAAGGATGCCCGGGCTGTTGTTGAGAAAGGTGGGTGTGCGAATTGGGGCCAACTCCCTGATTTTTCACATAAGACTAACAAGTTTGGTTTCGGTTTCACTGTACAAGCTCAACGGGCTGTTCGGAGTGCACGGATCGGAAGACCTCCCCTGTTCATCAGCAATTCAGGAGTGAATGCCATTGAAGACGATGTTGAAGAGTCTGAGTTTGATAGTTGGATCTACCAGACTGCCGATGGTGGATTAAGCAATTGGATGGCAGAGTACTTCGTCCCAATTTCTTTTATTACCCCGTAATGAGACTTTTATTTTGAATTTGTAACAAACAATATTTTAAACTTTACGGCCCGATGTCTTACCCGGGGCACCGTGGCTTCATTTGTGAGGGCTTTATGTGTGTCATCTACATATATCATTAATAAAAGCATTGGGCGTTTCTTGCATTTCAAATTTTGCGCTCCTTGTTTTTCTTTTATTATATATTGCAAAACAGCTATTTTACACACACTCACATATACAGGTCTACATCCACTCTGGATCCCACTGATAACGACTCTGCTACTGCCGGTTATGACTTCAAAAGTCCGATCAACTTAGCCGAAGACGAAGGTGAAGATGATTGCGAAGTGCCTGGTGAACTTGCTAGACTGCTACTTCAGGAAGAGTGGGCCATACAGCCGCATGAAGAGCCGATGGAATTAGTAAATCTGGGTACAGAGATAGACAAGAAAGAGGTCAAGATCGGTGCAAATCTGGAGCTTAGTGTTAAACAACGGTTGACTCAGATGCTGCATGATTATGTTCAGATCTTTGCTTGGTCTTATGAAGATATGTCTGGGTTAGATACCGACATTGTGGTTCACCGCCTGCCTACCAAGGAAGATTGTCCTCCAGTGAAGCAGAAGGTTCGTCGAATGCGCCCGGATATGTCTGAGAAAATCAAGGCTGAAGTTATGAAACAGTTTGACACCGGTTTTCTAGCAGTTACTTCTTACCCGCAGTGGGTGGCCAACGTGGTTACAGTTCCGAAGAAAGATGGTAAAGTTCGAATGTGTGTTGATTATAGGGATCTAAACAGGGCAAGCCCCAAGGATGATTTCCCTCTGCCTCATATCGACATTCTGGTTGACAACACCGCTCAGCATAAGGTCTTCTCCTTTAATGATGGTTTCTCCAGTTATAATCAGATTAAAATGGCTCCCAAAGACATGGAAAAGATAACCTTTGTTACTCAATGGGGTACCTTTTCCTACAAACTCATGCCTTTTGGATTGAAGAATGTTGGGGCAACGTATCAGCGCGCCATGGTCGCTTTGTTCCATGACATGATCCATCATGAGATTGAGGTATACGTCAATGACATGATTGCAAGATCCCAGACTTAAGAAGAACATTTTGACCACCTTCAGAAGCTATTTGACAGATTGAAGTTGTACAAGCTGAGGTTAAACCCGAACAAGTGCACCTTCGGGGTGAGATCTGTTAAGCTGTTTGGTTTCGTTGTAAGTGATAAGAGTATTCAAGTGGATCCTGCAAAGGTAAAGGCTATACAGGAGATGCCAGCTCCACGAACAGAGAAAGAAGTCAGAGGCTTTCTGGGACGTCTGAACTACATTTCCAGATTCATCTCACACCTGACTGCTACTTGTGAGCCAATCTTCAAGCTATTGAAGAAAGATCAAGTAGTAAGATGGAACGATGAATGTCAGGCCACTTTCGAAAGGATCAAAGAGTATCTCCAAGAGCCTCCTATTCTGATGCCTCCAGTTGAAGGGAGACCTTTGATCTTATACTTGACAGTACTCGACAACTCAATGGGGTGTGTGCTGGGTCAGTATGACGAGTCTGGCCGAAAAGAGCATGCTATTTATTACCTTAGCAAAAAGTTTACCAACTGCAAGACCCAATACTCGTTGCTCGAGAAAACTTTCTGCGCTTTGGCATGGGCTGCTCGCCGGCTGAGACAGTATATGCTGACTCACACTACTCTATTGATATCAAATATGGATCCTGTTGTACCCCAAAATTTTCCCTCTCATTTCATCAACATTTCTCATCGCAAGACTCTTGGAACTCAGGATCAAGCTAGGGTTTGCTCTGCTCAGGATACCTCCTTACACTGTTGACCTAAATTAGGGTTTGAGTTTGCACAGTGATGTTTTGACCTACAATACCCAAATTTACTTTCATATTTCATATTGGACTCACAAGTTTGTCCATACCAAGTTTCAAGCCTTGATTCAAATTTTTGCCCAGTCAATTGGACAGTTGACCTAGAAATCAGCTGTATTGGGGAAAAATCAATTGTGGCCAATTGACAGTCAAACCTCATGAATTTTGACCCACATCAACATTATGAACTCATATGAACCATTTGATCAAGTTTGGATCACAATTCCACAAGAAATTTGATCAGATCACCAAAAGGGGAAAATGGTCATTTTTAGGGTTTTGACTGTGCAAAGGCAATTTTTGACTGTTTGACCTAACCAATGGCAAATCAAGCTCAACCATGGACTCAAGGACTCAATGAATTTGTCTTGACATATTCAACAAGTTAAAAAGATCTCAAATGCAGAGGATTGACAGATGAATTTTTCAGTCAACTGATCAAAATTTGACTGTATACTGAAAAGTCAAACTTTGACTTTTTGGTCAAAATCAAGTGCCAAGGGTCATTTTTCATCAAGACATGTCAAATTATGAAACTTGTTCATCAAGAAATCCAAAAATGCAAGTTAGGTTTTAAAATGGAAAATTTTCATAACTTAGAAATTTTCTAAGTTATAAAATTTCCTTATTTTTTCCTAACTTTGTCCCATTTTTTCACCAAGATGCAAATGGATTCAAACAAAACTTGAAACATGAAAGTTGTAGTCCATCACAAAGTATACAACTTTTATTCACAAAGTTTTATTAAAATAAGCTTGTATCTCAAGTTATGATTTTTGGAACAAGGGTACCTAAAACTTTTAACTTAGAGAAATTTTGCCCTAGTTTAGGCAGGATTTTGACCCATCTTCTTGGCCATTTTTCACATAGTTCCACTTGGAGTTTCAAGTTGAATTTCAAAGATGGATTATAGTACATGTTGCAAGATTTCCAAATTGTCCAAGAACTCCTCAAACACCTTTGTGGTTAGGGAGAATCGAATGCTTGAAGTTGGCAAAAATTCACTTTGATCCATGGCCAATACATGTTCATACCAAGTTGCAAATCTGACCAAGATAGCTTAGTACATGATTACAGGCCTCTAAACCAATTTACACTCCAAAATTGAATGCAAATACATTGGATATTGGCATTTTTCTTATCAAGAGAGCTTTGTACAATGAACATTGTCATTTTAAGCATAAAGGCCACACTTTCATTTTCATAAAGGGCACTTTATGTCAAATTGCTTTTTCTTGAGCCTTGGACTTTCTTCCTTTGCAGCAAACAAGCTCCACAATCTCAGGCATAGTACAAGAAGTTGGTGCATGCTTGGAGATAGCCTGTACAGGCCTATCACACTTCACTTCCAACTTTGCTTTCAAAACAAGTCAAAGGGCCAAAAGCTTTTATCTCTCATATCTGATAAAACCAACAAGAACAAAGTTGTAAAACAAGTTTTGCATATCCTCACAAGTCAGAAGCACGAGCCTTTCACCCCTAAAGCACCCTCATACTCCAGAACACCATTTTTCTGCAAAACAGGGCAAGCCCTGCAGAACCACCTCCATCTCCACTTTCCCTCGTGCGTTTTGCCTCAAACTTGTTCCAATATCTTCCATTCAACTCACTTGAACTATCCCAGACCTCCATTGCTAGCTGTAACACAATTAACACACATTGCCATTTTTGTTTGAAAGCTTTGCAGGTTGAGTTATGTAGCACGATTCAGGCTACTTCAAAACAAGCCAAGCATTGGGAAAGCTTCAGTGGACCTCAGGCAAGCTCAAAAGAACCTCAAGCACCCTTGGAAGTTGCTGCATTGTCCAACTTGAAGTCAACTGAAACAGGTATTTCATGAACTTCTATCTCTCTATTTAGGAATAGTTAGACTTAGGTTTGTGAATGAAAGATGTTGTATTCATAGCCCTGAAACCATACATGTGCTTAGTTTTCATTTATATTAATCGTGTTAGGAGAATTTTGTTCATGAACTTTCTGAAAAAACTAGGTTAAGAATTAGGTCCAGAGAAATTCTCTCTGGTCTTTGAGAGTTAGCTTAAGTTTTTTATATGGTTAGATTCGTTATTTGATGCTCTACAAGTTTCATGTTATGAGTTTTGTCAAAAAAGCAAGGAATCAGGAGATTGCATTTTGTGTACAAAGCGCGCGTTTTGGTTTGAAATGAGGAAGAAGATGAAGTTGATTGGGCTGGGCCTGGTTGTTTTTACTTCTAACACCTGCCTTTTCAGTTTACACCCCCCTGGCCCATTTTTTTGTATATTTGTCATTTTTGTATTTTTGTTTTTATTCTGACTTTATTATTTTATGTCCAAATATAAAAAATGCCAAAAAAATTATTTTTATATTTTTTTCATATTTATTTGATATTTATTTTTATTTTACTAGTATAAAAGTGTTTAAATACTTTATATTCTTTTTATTAAAACTTAAAAATAATGTGAAAAATATGTTTATTTTCATTTATTATTTTATACACATTTGAAAACATTTTCTTGAAAAATATACCTTTTTGTAAATAATTTATTTTTTATACACACTTAATATATTTAATATATTTAATACATATATATACATATTTTATTAATTAATTAGGACAAAAAACACAAAAAAATACATTTTTATTTTTATTAATATTTTATACTAAAAATACCATTTTTTCAATATACTTATATTTTTGTACCAATTAATATATTATTGTATATAAATAATAAATAATACTATTTATTTAAAAAATTAGGGTTTTGCCCTAAAAAACAAAATAATTGAAATTAACTTTTTATTTATTAGCATTTCACATTAAAAATACTTTTTACATATATAAAAACATTTTTTGCATAATACACTTTATTGAATATTTATTTATTTTATTTATTTAAATATTGTACACTTAAATATTATGCCTTGTACATTCAATTTGGTTGTAATAATTTAGGATTTAATTTCTTGCAAAATAATCTCCAATTCAAATTTGTACCCCCCTTCCTATATCATGTTGTAATAGTGTAGAACTTAAAATTCTCGCACCTTTATGCTCTCAATTATGCCATGATTATACCTAGGGTTTGTATGCAAAATAAAATCAACAATTAGTTTGACCTAATCCAAGATAACAATGCATGAAAACAAACACAATGCACACTTGCACCCCTAAGGTTTCAATCCACTTGTTGCCTTCAAAAATGGGACATGATATGCATGTCAAGTTACTTTGGGCAAAACAAAAACAAAACAAAGATCATAGTCCCTCGATGACGCTATCTGAGTTGCCTAAACAAAATGATCAAGTCCCTCAAGAAAATTGCCAAAAATACTTGACACTATTGCTATCATGGTCTAATACGATGACCCGCGCCTGTCCCGTTTAACATCCTAACACAAGGTTGTTCACCAAATACAATGGTGAAACAACATTGTTAAAAGGGTTAAAAACATAAGAAAAATCTTTGAGTAAAATAGGGTAGACAACTCTTAGTTACTTGATCAAAGCTTGCAAAAACATCCTTGTTATCTTCAAAACACACTTCACAACACAATTTCAAAACCCTACTTTCAAACATTGAAAACTTTTCAAAAGACAAAAACACCTTTGTATACATTCAAAACAAGAATCATTACAAAGGTTGCCACAACAATGGCCTCTTTTCAAAACATCTTTCAAAAATCACACACAAAGCACCATTTCAAACTATTGAAAAGCAAAGCAAGTGATCTAAGTAAGTAACTAAGAGCCCATGGATAACCATGGATGGAAAGGGTGTTAATACCTTCCCTTTCTATAATCTACTCCCCGAACCCAAGAAACATCTCAAAGGTCTTTCCTGTGCTTTTTGACCTCTCCTTAGGATAAAATAAAAAGTCGGTGGCGACTCTTGCTAAACTGAAAAATTTGCAAACACAAACGCAAAATCCCAAGTCAGTTCTCCCACCGTATCACAGATCCCATCAAGTATATCTTCGAGAAGCCTGCCTTGTCCTGAAGAATAGCAAGATGGCAGATGATCTTGACTGAGTATGACATTCAATACACGACCCAAAAGGCAATTAAGGGAAGTGTGTTGGCAGATCATTTGGCACATCAGGCAGTGGATGATTATCAGTCTATGAACTTTGAATTCCCGGATGAGAATATCATGATAGTAACCGACTATGAAGAACCTTGACCGGATGAAGGATCTGAGGAAGGATCCTGATGGTCTATGTATTTTGATGGAGCTTCAAACGCTTTGGGTAATGGCATAGGCGCCGTGATCATATCTCCTAAAGGCTCTCATTCTCCGTTCACCGCCCGACTATGCTTCAATTGTACCAATAATATGGCAGAGTATGAAGCGTGCATCATGGTTCTTCAAGCGGCAATTGACCTAAGGATTAAGTTTCTAAGTGTTTTTGGAGATTCCTCTCTCGTGATCAGTCAGATTAAAGGCGAGTGGGATACGAAACACCCAAATCTTATTCCTTACAAGGTATGTGTATTGACGTTACTTCCGCATTTCGAGAAGATAACCTTTGAACACTTCCCTAGAGAGGAGAATCAGTTGGCGGACGCGCTTGCTACAATGTCTTCTATGTTCAAAGTCAATTGGGACAACGAGGCTCCCCGGATTACCATTGAAAGGTTGGACGAACCTGCGCATTGTTGTGACATTGAGACTGAAGAGGTAGCAGATAAACCCTGGTTTCACGAGGTAAAGAGGTATCTCGAGGCTCAGGAGTACCCCGAGGGTGCATCTGTTAACGACAAGAAGTTTCTGAGGAGGTTCACGGCGAAGTTCTTCATCAGCAATTACATCCTTTACAAGCGTAACCATGACTCAACCTTATTGCGATGTGTGGATAAGAATGGGGCAGAAAGGATCATGGCAGATTTACATGAAGGTACCTTTGGGACTCATTCCAATGGACACACCATGGCAAAGAAAATCCTTCGGGCAGGATATTATTGGTCCACAATGGAAGCCGACTATTATCAGCATTCTCGGACCTGTCACAAGTGCCAAGTCTATGCCGATAAGGTGCACATACCTCCGGTACCTCTGAACGTCTTGACAGCTCAGTGGCCTTTTGCAATGTGGGGCATTGATATGATCGGCGAGATCAGACCTACAGCGTCCAACGGGCATCATTTCATCCTTGTAGCAATTGATTACTTTAAAAAGTGGGTTGAAGCAACTTCCTTTGCTACTGTAACCAAGAACATTGTGGCACGGTTTATTCGGCACAATCTGATATGTCGATATGGTGTACCAGAGAGGATCATTAAGGACAATGGTACAAATCTCAATAATAAGATGATCACCGAGCTCTGCGAGCAATTTAAGATACAGCATCACAACTCTTCTCCCTACCGGCCGAAGATGAATGGGGTTGTCGATGTGGTTAATAAGAACATCAAGAAAATTGTGTAGAAGATGATAGTGACATACAAAGACTGGCACGAGATGTTACCGTTTGCTCTTCATGGGTACCGTACCTCAGCACGGACGTCAACAGGGGCAACACCCTATTTCTTGGTTTATGGCATGGAAGCCGTCTTGCCCATTGAAGTTCATATACCCTCTCTTAGGATTATGAAGGATGCAGGTTTAAGCGAAGATGACTGGATTCAGACCCGGCTTGATCAGCTGAACCTAATTGACGAAAATAGACTTACCGCTATTTGTCATGGTCAGACGTATCAAAAACTGATGATCAAGGCATTTAACAAGAAAGTTAGATGACAAGAGTATCAAGTTGGGGACCTGGTTATCAAGCGCATTATCCTGCCACAAGGTGATCCCAGGGGCAAATGGACCCCTACTTACGAAGGGCCATTTATGGTTAAGAACATCTTCTCAGGAGGAGCTATGATTCTAACCACCATGGATGGTGACAACCTTCCTCACCCCGTTAATGCAGACATAGTGAAAAGATACTACGCATAATCAAAGACCTGCTAGGTCGACTGGCCTAGGCAAAAACAAGGGCTTCTCGGCGAACCAAAAGGGTTCGGGCAAAAATAAGGGATGAAAATGAAAAAATTGTACACCTGGTAAGTCGAAAACCTGAAAAGGCGGCTTGGGCAAAAAGGGTATCCCGGTGGACTAAAAACCCGAAAGGGCGGTCCAGGCAAAAATTAGGGATCAAAGCATAACACTATGTCTCATTGGATCACCTTGCGACCAGACTTTGGTATCAACTATCAAGCTCGGACGACACTAATTAATCTGATATACCTTCAACCAATAGCAAAGTGATGAGATGCTCGAGGACATAGGGGCAATAGCAGAGTTAGAACCCAGTGGGACTATTCACATAGCTGTTTTGTTTAGTTTTTCACAAATTGTGTAAATTCTATTCGCTCGACGGTGTTCTCTTACTAGGACGCCAGCCTCTTGTACAAAAACGCCTATTTACAGGCCAAACTTCAAAGTCAATACAATTCATTTTCAAAGAAATTTCAAAATGTTTTTCCTCTATCTGTTTTGTTTTGCAAAGAACGTCCAATGTTCATTTTTGATATATGCATTTGACATTAATTGCTGCTCATGAATATTTACATACAAAACAAAAGACCATTACTTGTAATATCAGAAACAGGGGCAAATAAGAATTGTCTAAGCTTTATAGTTGCTCTATCCACCAGGTACAAAGGTAGATTCAGCTGAAGAATATGGCTCAGGTGTGTTCATTCCCCGCAGAGTAAGACAATAATGATAGCTCTCCCCAGATGAGACTTGCAACTGTAAATGAATCGGTAATATACTCCCCAAGCAGAGTTTATTTACCGTCAGCACTGAAAGGTCTTAATATTCCCCAGCGGAGTATAAGAATATTCTCCGGCAGAATACAAAATATCCCCAGCGGAGTTTGAAATGTTTCCCAGCGTAATCTAAAAACTTACCCAATTGAGTTTGGAGAATCATCCCTAGTAGACTTTGGAAGATTGTCCCCAGCAAGTTCAAAGGATTATCCCCATAAGATTCTAAAAGGTTATCCCCAATGAAGTCGCAACTGAAATCTCATCCCCAACAGAGTTCTTTCCTTTCACAAACAAGAAGTCAACCCCCAACAGGATTCAGTATCACCAGCAACGGTAATTCATTCCCAACGGAACTTATCGGTGGAATCCTCAGCAGAGCATCTCTTCCCCACAGAGTTAATCTCCTCATCAGTTTATTCCCTAACGGAGTTATCCTCTCCTACAGGTTTATTCTCACAACCATCTTCGTTCGCCATCCCCAGCGGAGACGAAGAATCCAACTCTATTCTCCAGCAGCTATCCGGGATTTATTTTCCCCAGCTAAAAACATTACATTTCCATACATCATGATACATACATATATGCATCATATAACACAATCTCATTTATTTTGAGAACATCATTGCTTGACATATATCATGCATTGCATACGACTGACCTTTACCTTTCAGGAAGGATGCAGTTAAGTTCTCAGCTATGAAGCTTTTACCGAAGTCGAAGTACTGACTGGTTCTTAAATCTCAACTGAATTATCCTCGGTTGAATTACAAATAAGGTTCTAAATCTCGACAAGTTCCTCCGTCGAAGTATGGGCGAGTTCTTAAATCTCAACAGAATTATTCTCCGTTGAATTACAGACAAGTCCTAAATCTCGACGAAGATGTTTCCCTCAGTCGAAGTAATGACCGGTTCTTAAATCTCAACTAAATTATCCCTGGTTGAATTACAGGTAAGGTTCTAAATCTCGACAAGTTCCTCCGTCGAAGTATGGGCGAGTTCTTAAATCTCAACAGAATTATCCTCCGTTGAATTACAGACAAGTCCTAAATCTCGATGAAGATGTTTCCCTCAGTCGAAGTACTGACCGGTTCTTACATCTCAACTGAATTATCCTCGGTTGAATTATAGATAAGGTTCTAAATCTCAACAAGTTCCTCCGTCAAAGTATGGACGAGTTATTAAATCTCAACGGAATTATCCTCGGTTGAATTACAGACAAGTCCTAAATCTCGATGAATATGTTTCCCTCAGTCGAAGTACTGACTGGTTCTTAAATCTCAATTGAATTATCCTCGATTGAATTACAGATAAGGTTCTAAATCTCGGCAATTCTCCTACGTCGAAGTATAGACAGTTCTTAAATCTCAACTGAGTTTTCTCAGTTGAATTACAGGCAAGTTCTTAAATCTTGACGAAGATGTTTTCCCCCAGTTGAATTACGGATAAGTTCTTAAAACTCAGCAGAGATGTTCTCTCAGTTGAAGTACATGCAAGTTCCTAAATCTCAACAAAAGCCAGGCTTCCCCAGCGGAATCTTCTACAACAACAGGTATACAAGTTCTCGCTAAGTAATCTCTTATGCGATCAACGCTCCTGCAGATGGCATCTTTAAGCCCATCCTCCCACCAGCAATCTCCAAATGGCATCTGTAAGCCCATTCCCGACATCACCAGGCTGATACCACTTTATGCGGGTGCAAATTTCTGGGCACTCTAGTGTTCAATCATCTTCTACCTTCGGATCACGAAAGGCACGAAAGCCAATCTACATCCTCAGGTTTAAGAAGATTGAACAGGGGCAGCTGTTGTACCCCAAAATTTGCCCTCTCATATTTCTCAAAACATTGCAAGAAAGATCCCCAAGTTGCTCAAAGGAAGTCTAAGAATTGGTCAGACAAGCTCTCTCCTAAGGCAGTCTACCCCAAATAAGGGTTTTGTGTTGCATCAAGATCCTTGAGTCCAAATGACCTGAAGTGCTCCCCAATGTCCTAATATATTGTCAAGATCATCCATGTCAAATTTCAAGCCTTGCAGAGAAAGTTTACTCAGTCAATTGCTCAAAGGTCCAAAAAATCGACTGTGCTAGGGCAAAAGTCAACTGTGACCCAAATACAGTCAAACTTCAAGAATTTTTGCCAACATTCTCATTTTGAAGGATATTTACTAATTTGATCAAGGGTTAATCATGATTCATCAAGGATTGCTCAAAATTCATCAAGATTCAAAAGTTGCTAAATTAGGGTTTTATAGGAAAAGTCAACTCAACTTTAACCAAGCATAACTTTCTCATACTTTATGAGCAATGACCCATCCAAAGCTCATTTTGAATAGGATGCAATTTAATACAATCCATATTCATACCCCAAGATCAAAAAATGCACTCACAAGAAGTTATGAATTTAGACATTATAGATCATTTTTGAAAGTCAACAAAAACACCTTTTTTGTCAAAGCTTATAACTTGAGCATGGAATATAAAAATTAGATGAGACCAAAAGGGTTTATTGGAGGACATCTCGAGCTTTCTAAAAAGTCAAAGAACACTTCCAAAAGTTCAAAATTGAAGAAGTTATGCATTGTTGAAGTTGTACATTTTTGCAAAATTGCCAAAAGTCAACTATCCCCAAAACATCAAATTTTGTCAAATGGGCCCATTCTTTTCCACTTGATTTGAGTTTGCATCATTGTCCACGTGCCCTAGCTTCAGCCATGTGTCCATATATCATTTTGGTTATTTAATTTGATTTTTATTTGAATTTATTCATTTTAAATCAAATTAAATCACATAAAATCAAAAAATTGATAACCAAAGATTTTTTATTGATTATAGGCTTCAATGGACAACTAGCATATCTCCAAACTCGTATCAAAGCAAATCATGTGCAAAAAGATTGAATGGAATCAAATTTGGAAAGGTTTAATAATGGAGATCAAATCACATTCATGTGCATTGATATGAAGGGATTCAGTCCATGATTCTTACCCTAATACAAAGCATATTACATAAGCAAGCCAAGGGATACGAAATCAGGGTTGGAGAGTGCAGAGAGAGGCAGAATCAGAATTGGAAAATTTACAAAAAAGTGAGAGATCAAAGTCCAAGCTAGAGGCGTTTTCAGGACTTAGGACTTGTCTCAATCAATTGCTGATCATCTCCAGAAGCTTTTACAATCCAGACCACGCGTTTTCAAGCACTCTAAAGAACTGTAAGTACCTCGCGAATCCGCTTCCTTCTTGAAATCTTAACTCATTATTCTGGCATCATTTGAACAAAGTAATTGCGTATTTGTGATCACAAGAACATTTGCAAGCTTTTTGTATTAGTGAATTTCATTTATATGATCTGTAACAAGAATCACCATAGTTAGGATTCTTGGAGATTTTTTGGGGTTTTCTATTTCAGGAACTATTGATCCACGTGAAGGGTATGGTTGCAATCAGGAGGAGATGACGAGTTCAACCATGCCCTTGGAATTCATTTTTATAACCTAAGAAGGATTTTTGAGATGGGAAACCTTGTAGCTACGGACCCCTGTCCGTTGGTATAGGTAGTAAGACTTTTCGCCACGGTTGGGAGGTCAGGGATGATGCGTGGCATCCATCCACTGGCTAATTCAAATATGGCGCGCATTTTATTTTTTTTCTGATCAATAATTGTTGTTTTATTATATTACTATTGTTTTGTATTAGTATAACAAATAGATCAACATGGCGTGGTGGCAAGCAAGCGAAGCATTCTCCTTCAGGACCTGGGTTCGAATCCCAGGTCCCGCACTTTCTCAATATTTTTTTTTTCAGGTGATTGTGTGCATGCTTCAGCTTGCAGTACATCATACTCCCTCATGCATCCAAATGCCAGATGGCCAAAGGCCAGATCTGGTGGCCCATGATTGGAGGTCCACCATAGGCCAAGTTCAAGCGTGCATACTGGATCCTAGAAAGTCAACGAGGCCAGCAATATTGGGCCACGAAATTGCTACCAGCACCCCCATAATTCAGGCCCAAACTCTCTCTTTCACTTATTTTATTTTATTTTAATTGTTTTATTATTTTTATTTAATTTACTAATCAATCACAAAATTCCTCTTTTATTAAATAAAATCACCAAAAAATGTTTTTTTTATTTCAAATCAAATTTTAATCTTTTATTTTTCTTAATAAATTTATTAATTAATTAGGTTTTAATTAGAGATCTCTAATTCCTTTTGAAAAAATAATAAAATTAATTAGGCTTAACTAGTTTTTTAACCATTAATTTAATTATTATAATTTCTTTCCTAAATAATTAAAAACTCCATAATAAAACTTATTATTTATATTTCATTTAATTAATTCATTAATTTAATTTAGTAATTAATTTAGGTTAAATTTCTTTCCGTTAAATAAAAAAACAACAAAAAGATATTTTCTTTAACCAAAAAGGTCAAAACCCTAATCATGCGCTCGATTTAATTTCCCGCACGCGTTACTTATTTTTATCCAATAATGTACTCGCTCCCAGATTGTAATAGTTAAATAGGATGTTTAATTATTTTTATCGCTTTATTTTTTTTTCAAAAGGGTTTGTCTTTGACGATGTAAATACCTGACGCCTTGTAATTTAAATTCCACATTTTATTTCCGCAAATTATAACTGCTAGATGTTTGATAATAGGGTTTGCATGACAATACTGAATGTTAATCTTAAAATCAACTTAGATCACCCTTAACATGTATAAAGATAAAAAATAACTGAAATCAACACACACGCACATGCGCACTCTTAGGGTACACCAGACTTGGTTGCCTTCGTACACAGTCATTGAGTATAGGTCGCTTTAAAGGTCACCCTCTTGTCTAAAAGATCATAGTCGCCTCGAAACGGTTGCCTCGGATATTGTTGCCTCAAACAAATGATCTAAGACATTAGGGTTACCGCTAAGGCGTCCTAACATTGCTTTAGTGACCGTATGTCCCTCATTCGAATTGACCCTTAAACTCCAACGACGATGCTACCTACTCATTCATAGTGGGATAGCATTGCCTAAAGGACATTAGCATAGAATGATTCCTTTTTCGAGTAGGTAGATGGTTCTTAGATACTTGCTCTTTCAAAAAACAAAAACTTGTCGCACTTACACTCCTTTTCGAACAAAGTTTTCAAAACACTTCATTACACTCTTGAGGACAGAAGCAAGAGATAAATCGAAGTTTTAAAATAAAAACTTTTTCAAACCCACAAGCACAAAGAAAGCAATTTTTGAAAACAATTTAGCAAGTACCTAAGAGCCCGTGGATAACCACGGATAGAAAGGGTGATAATACTTTCCCTTTCTATAATCTACCCCCCGTACTCAGAAATATCTCAAAAAAGGAATTTTTCTGTGCTTTTTTCCTTTCCTTGTTGGATAAAATAAAAGTCGGTGGCGACTCTTGCTTACCGCGACATTTTGCAAAAACAAACGCAAAACGCAAACCAACATTCCAAAAACAGTCAGTCCTTCCCACCGTATCACAGAACTGGCGACTCTGCTGGGGACGCTTATATGTGGGGTGTGCCTTAGGAATAGTTCATATTGTTTTCAATTGCTTGATTTGTATGTTTTATCTTTGTGGGCTTGAATCGGAGTTACTATAGATCCTAACTCGGATCTGGGGAATACCCTTTAGGTAAGTAGCAATAAACTGTGAGGGAACTGTACGGCGTAGACCGATACGGTTGAAGCAGTAGCTACATTGGTGTGGCACTTTAGTTTGTACTAATATCCCTTGTGGCGCAACGAGGAGAATATGGGTCTTCTAAGGGGTTCTTAAGCACCAACTGACCTTAGCACCTATAATTGACCAACTTGGCCATAGAACAGTAGCAGTATGCTACACTCATTGAGACTAAACTCTCGCGATGATTCCAACTGCAAGAAAAGGTTTCTAAACAGGAATTATGACCGATCGAGGGTGGTCAGTGATATTGAGATCCTCTAGAACCCGGTTACTATTTTTAGGACAGGTTTAAACCAACTGAACTGAAATAGGGTAGTACCTAAGCTCCTTGCCAGCCTGAAATCTAAGGGCTATCTGTGTGACTTGTTTGCCCTTACCATGTTTGTTATTTGTGGATACTTGTGGTGTGTTTTATATCATGACATCATGACATCATGGCATTGCATGCATCTTGCATTGGACTAGCCTATTTCAAAGACAAGAGGGATTCATCTTTGTTCTGTTTTGTAGGTCATGGCACTTATGCGTAGCAACACTATTCAGATCAACTTTGTCCAGGTTCCCACTCAGCTTAAGGAATTGGTTGCAAAGGTTTCAGATACCTCCTCCTTTATCAGAAGACATGGGCACCTCCTTGGTTTGGTTACCTCCAAGATGGATGAACAGATGATGAGTGTCCTAGTCCAGTTCTTTGATCCACTGTACCATTGCTTTACTTTTCTGGACTACCAGTTGGTCCCTACCTTGGAAGAGTTCTCTTATCTACTTGGTATCTTTATTCTGGAGCAGACCCCGTTCACAGGTTGGGAGAAAATCCTTAGGCCGGAAGAGATTGCTTCAGCCCTCCATCTGATAAAGGCTGAGGTAATGTCTAATTGGGAGACTAGAAGTGGGACAAAAGGCTTCTTGACTAAGTTCTTAGTTGGTAAGGCTAATCAGTTCTGGGACAGTCTAGACTTTCAGGCGTTCGAGGATATTCTGGCTCTTCTTATATATGGTTTGGTGCTGTTTCCTAACTCGGATTCTTTCATCGACGTGAATGCAGTGAAGATTTTCATGTCCGGTAATCCAGTACCCACTCTCTTGGGTGACATTCTTCACTCTCTTTATGCCCATACTGCTCAGAAGCGGGGAACCCTTATGTGTTGTGCACCATTGCTGGCGAGGTGGTTTATTTCTCACCTCCCCAAATCAGTTTTGAAGAACAAGGAAGGCATGGGATGGGCCTACAGGATTATGTCCCTCTCTCACATGGACATCATTTGGACTATTAAGGGCATGGAAGATGTGGCTATTATTGATCGTTGTGGGGAATACCCCAATGTTCCACTGATAGGAACCAATGGAGGGATCACTTATAATCTGTGTTTGGCCTTACGTCAGTTTGGGCGAGCCAGGAGGGAAAGACCTTATGAGTTGCTGATGTCGAGCATTGTCTTTGACTTCAAAGGGGATAGTGACAAGCAACTCCGCAGGTTCATACGAGCTTGGGATAGAGTACACAGGTCAGATCCGCACGAGCTAGGTGCAAAGACTTCTCTTCCGATGGATCCATATCTCCGATGGGTTCGTATCCATGCCCAAAAGCTGGGAATGTCGTACGAAGCCGTCTTGCCTATAATTGTTGAGGTTGCTGATGAAGAAGGGGTTCCTCCTACCATCCTCCATCCATACATGCCTACTGACATTGGGGCATTAAATAGATCGTGGATGTAGCTAAGAGAAGAGCGGGATACTTACAGAGAAAAGTATCACGAGCAAGAGCAGAAGATTTAGAAGTTGACAAGGAAGCTGGAGAACGAGCGGATCCTCAATGACTATGTCCGCACCGACAAGAAACGACCATGGGAGCACTGATTGTCTTTTTGATTATTTCTAGTTTTGCTTTACTATTCATCTTTTCTTTCTTGTAACGCCTTAAAGGCATTTGTCGAACAATTGAATTCAAAGTTTATCTAATAAAAGTGTGTTTCATTTTTTGGTTTACGAATTTGAATCCCTAAAGTCTTCGAAATCATATCATGCGCATATCATTCACATGCACCTCATAACAGGTACCCTTACAGGTTTTCTCATCTTCTTCGCTGTTTATTTCAGCATCATGTCTTCCGAAACATCAACTGAACAAGCAATCAAGGCTCTGCAGGCTCAAAACGCCCAGTTCCAGGAATTGTTCATGAGTTTGGCTAAGGGTCAGCAAGATCTGAAGACCCTTATCCTGAAAGAGAAGAAGAAGAAGAAGACGGTCATATTTAATATGGATCGCAGATTCAGAAACGATTTGCGAGAAGAGGTTGATTTGACCCACTCATATGAAGGGGGAGATAATCAGGAAGAAAGGAGGGCTCCTAGCCCTGTGGTTTCAGACAACAAGACTGACTTTGACGAAGACCAGTATCCTCCTGCTGAGGATAGATATAAACAGCTGGAAGACCGGTTAAGTGCGATGGAGATCCAGAAGGTACCTGGATTGGACTTTGGTGATTTGGGTCTGTCATCTGGGGTGGTAATTCCCCACAAGTTCAAAGCACCGATCTTTGCTAAATACGACGAGGTTTCTAGCCCGAAACTGCACCTCCAGTCATATGTTAGGAAGATTCAGCCATACACCGCTAACAAGAATCTCTGGATCCACTTCTTTCAAGACAGTCTCTCAGGGACTCAACTTGAATGGTTTTACCAGCTGGAAGGAGCTAGTATCCGTAATTGGGAGGATTTGGCCGCTGCTTTCTACAGGAAGTACCAATATAATGTCGACCTTGCTCCCACGCGTACCCAACTCCAGGATATGTTTATGGGTGCGGGCGAAGGTTTCAAAGATTACGCTCAGAAGTGGAGGGACCATGCTAGTAGAGTGCAACCTCCCTTGGCAGATACGGAGCTAGTGAATATGTTTCTGGGGACCTTGTCTGGTCCGTATTTCAACCATCTGATTGGAAGTTCTTCGTCCAGGTTTACAGAGCTGATCGTGACTGGGGAAAGGATTGAGGCCGGTATCAAATCCAGTAAAATAGAGAAGGGTGCTTCATCAAGCACCGAGAAGAATCCTTTTAAGAAAGAGTCTAGTGTTGTTTATAGTTCAAAAATCCAGAATAGACCTGAACGCCTCCAAGCTGTTAATGAGGTGGTTATATCAAGACCTGCTGGTGCACCTCAGCGCAACAATCAGTCAAGGGCCGAAAGGCCACGAAGACAATTCACTCAGCTCAACATGACTTTATCCCAAATTTTGCCACAATTATTGAAAACCAACTTGGTGATTCCGAGGGAGGCCCCGAAGAGTCCCAACACAATATCATCGGTGTACGATCTGAATACCCGCTGTGCTTTTCACTCTGATAGCCCGGGGCATGATACAGATAATTGTTGGGTCTTGAAGAATAAGGTACAGGACCTGATTGATGTTAAGGAGATTGAGTTTGAAGCACTTGAAAGACCTAATGTTGTGACTGCTCTTATGCCCAAGCATGAAGTGAATGCTATAGATGAAGACTCGTTTGTGGTTTCTGTGAGAGACATTGTTACTCCCTAGATGACTGTGAAGAAGAACCTTTTATTAGCCGGTTTATTTCCAGGTTGTGATGAAGGTTGTCGTATGTGTGTCGTACTACCTACCGATTGCCATCTTTTGAAGTCAGGTGTCCAATGCCTGATGGATAATAAAGAAATTCTGTTTGAGAAGACTCTTGTTCCTTTGGTTCCTACTGAAGAAGTTTCTATAATCACCATTTTCGCCAATTCTTCCAAGGCTTCCACGAGAAAGCCTTTAGAATTACATCTGTTCCAAGAATCGCACCATTAATCATCACTATTCCTGGGCCTATCCCCTATACATCAAATAAAGTTGTCCCTTGGCAATATGGGGATGATGTGTATTATCACGAAGTTAAATAAGATTTGGATGCTGATACTGACGTCAGCAATATTGTTGGGCCTGCCAAAGTCACCCGCAGCGGAAGACTTTTCTCCCCTGAGATCTCTCCACCAACTGTTCGGAAGCCTGTTGTTATCACACCTACCAGTGCACCTGCTACTGTCCCTGTTCAAGTTCCAATTCTTACCCCTGTCGTCGAGTCATCTGTCACTCGGGGCAAAGGGACCACTGATGAGCCTGCCTGGATGGAGGCACCGAAGACGATTACCGTTGAAGCCTCTAGACAATAGATGGAGGAAATTTTGAAGATCATCAAAAAGAGCGACTACAATGTAGTCGAGCAGCTGGGGCAAACCCCATCCAAAATCTCCATGTTGTCTCTGTTGCTCTTCTCAGAAGCCCATGCCAAGGCTCTGATTGCTTTTCTGAAGACTGCACACGTACTGCGAGAAACATCAGCTGGTTATTTTAAAGATTGCGTGGCTAGTCTGACTGCTGATAATGGGTTTGGTTTCTCTGACGCCGATTTGACTGCTAAGGGGAAGAATCACAACGACGCCCTGTATGTCTCCATTGAATGCATGGGCACTACTCTTGCTCACGTATTGGTAGATACTGGGTTATTGTTGAATGTATTACCCAAGAAGGCGTTAGACCGGTTAGACTGTGAAGGGTTAGAGCTAAAACCAAGTAATATCGTAGTCAGGGCTTTTAATGGGTCCAAGAGAATGGTATACAGAGAAGTGGATATTCCGATTAAGGTCGGTTCTCAAGTTTTCGCATCTACATTCTTTGTGATGGATATTCGGCCATCTTATTCTTGTTTGCTGGGTCGCCCGTGGATCCACAAAGCTGGGGCAGTAACCTCAACGCTCCACCAGAAGCTAAAGTACCCGGTGAAAGGGAAAATTGTGACAGTACAAGGAGAGGAGGAGTACATGGTGAGTCACCTCAACTCTTTTCGGTATGTAGAGATGGATGGGGAGTTCATTGAGACCCCGTTTCAACATTTTTAAGAGGTTCTCCAGACGCTGGCATCAGCTGAAACTATCACTGAAGATCCTCCTATGAAGATGGCTTCCTTCAAGGATGCCCGGGCTGTTGTGGAGAAAGGTGGGTGTGCGAATTGGGGCCAACTCCCTGATTTTTCACATAAGACTAACAAGTTTGGTTTGGGTTTCACTGTAGAAGCACAACGGGTTGTTCAGTGTGCACGGATCGGAAGACCTCCCCTGTTCATCAGCAATTCAGGAGTGAATGCCATTGAAGACGATGTTGAAGAGTCTGAGTTTGACAGTTGGATCTACCCAACTGCCGATGGTGGATTAAGCAATTGGACGGCAAAGGACTTCGTCCCAATTTCTTTTATTACCCAGTAATGAGACTTTTGTTTTGAATTTGTAACAAACAATATTTTAAACTTTGCGGCCCGGTGTCTTACCCGGGGCACCGTGGCTTCATTTGTGAGGGCTTTATGTGTGTCATCTACATATATCATTAATAAAAGCATTGGGCGTTTCTTGCATTTCAAATTTTGCGCTCCTTGTTTTTCTTTTATTATATATTGCAAAACAGCTATTTTACACACACTCACATATACAGGTCTACATCCACTCTGGATCCCATTGATAACGACTCTGCTACTGCCAGTTATGACTTCGAAAGTTCGATCAACTTAGCTGAAGACGAAGGTGAAGATGATTGCGAAGTGCCTGGTGAACTTGCTAGACAGCTACTTCAGGAAGAGAGGGCCATACAGCCGCATGAAGAGCCGGTGGAATCAGTAAATCTGGGTACAGAGATAGACGCGAAAGAGGTCAAGATCAGTGCAAATCTGGAGCTTAGTGTTAAACAACGGTTGACTCCGATGCTGCATGATTATGTTGAGATCTTTGCTTGGTCTTATAAAGATATGCCTGGGTTTGATACCGACATTGTGGTTCACCGCCTGCCTACCAAGGAAGATTATCCTCCAGTGAAGCAGAAGGTCCACCGAATGCGCCCGGATATGTCTGAGAAAATCAAGGCTGAAGTTATGAAACAGTTTGACGCCGGTTTTCTAGCAATTACTTCTTACCCGCAGTGGGTGGCCAACGTGGTTCCAGTTCCGAAGAAAGATGGTAAAGTTCGAATGTGTGTTGATTATAGGGATCTGAATAGGGCAAGCCCTAAGGATGATTTCCCTCTGCCTCATATCGACGTTCTGGTTGACAACACCGCTCAGCATAAGGTCTTCTCCTTTATGGATGGTTTCTCCGGTTATAATCAGATTAAAATGGCTCCCGAAGACATGGAGAAGACAACCTTTGTTACTCAATGGGGTACCTTTTGCTACAAAGTCATGCCTTTTGGATTGAAGAATTCTGGGGCAACGTATCAGCGCGCCATGTTCGCTTTGTTCCATGACATGATCCATCATGAGATTGAGGTATACATCGACGACATGATTGCAAGATCCCAGACTAAAGAAGAACATCTTGACCACCTTCAGAAGTTATTTGACAGATTGAAGTTGTACAAGCTGAGGTTAAACCCGAACAAGTGCACCTTCGGGGTGAGATCTGGTAAGCTGTTGGGTTTCGTTGTAAGTGATAAGGGTATTTAAGTGGATCCTGCAAAGGTGAAGGCTATACAGGAGATGCCAGCTCCACGAACATAGAAAGAAGTTAGAGGCTTTCTGGGACGTCTGAACTACATTGCTCGATTTATCTCACACCTGACTGCTACTTGTGAGCCAATCTTCAAGCTATTGAAGAAAGATCAAGTAGTAAGATGGAACGATGAATGTCAGGCCGCTTTCGAAAGGATCAAAGAGTATCTCCAAGAGCCTCTTATTCTGATGCCTCCAGTTGAAGGGAGACCTTTGATCGTATACTTGACAATACTCGACAACTCAATGGGGTGTGTGCTGGGTCAGCATGACGAGTCTGGCCGAAAAGAGCATGTTATTTATTACCTTAGCAAAAAGTTTACCTACTGCAAGACCCGATACTCGTTGCTCGAGAAAACTTGCTGCGCTTTGGCATGGGCTGCTCGCCGGCTGAGACAGTATATGCTGACTCACACTACTCTATTGATATCAAAGATGGATCCCATCAAGTATATCTTCGAGAAGCCTGCCTTGTCCAGAAGAATAGCAAGATGGCAGATGATCTTGACTGAGTATGACATTCAATACACAACTCAAAAGGCAATTAAGGGAAGTGTGTTGGCAGATCATTTGGCACATCAAGCAGTGGATGATTATCAGTCTATGAACTTTGAATTCCCGGATGAGAATATCATGATAGTAACCAACTATGAAGAACCTGGACTGGATGAAGGACCTGAGGAAGGATCCTGATGGTCTATGTACTTTGGTGGAGCTTCAAATGCTTTGGGTAATGGCATTGGTACCGTGATCATATCTCCTAAAGACTCTCATACTCCGTTCACCGCCCGACTATGCTTCAACTGCACCAACAATATGGTGGAGTATGAAGCGTGCATCATGGGTCTTCAAGCGGCAATTGACCTAAGGATTAAGTTTCTAAGTGTTTTCGGAGATTCTGCTCTCGTGATCAGTCAGATTAAAGGCGAGTGGGATACGAAAAACCCAAATCTTATTCCTTACAAGGAGTATGTATTGACGTTACTTCCGCATTTCAAGAAGATAACCTTTGAACACTTCCCTAGAGAGGAGAATCAGTTGGCGGACGCGCTAGCTACGATGTCTTCTATGTTCAAAGTCAATTGGGACAACGAGGATCCCCGGATTACCATTGAAAGATTGGACGAACCTGCGCATTATTGTGACATTGAGACTGAAGAGGTAGCAGATAAACCCTGGTTTCACGAGGTAAAGAGGTATCTCGAGGCTCAGGAGTACCCCGAGGGTGCATCTGTTAACGACGAGAAGTTTCTGAGGAGGTTCGCGGCGAAGTTCTTCATCAGCAAGGACATCCTTTACAAGCGTAACCATGACTCGACCTTACTGCGATGTGTGGATAAAAACGAGGCAGAAAGGATCATGGCATATTTACATGAAGGTACCTTTGGGACTCATTCCAATGGACACACCATGGCAAAGAAAATCCTTCGGGCAGGATATTATTGGTCCATAATGGAAGCCGACTATTATCAGCATTCTCGGACCTGTCACAAGTGCCAAGTCTATGCTGATAAGGTGCACATACCTCCGGTACCTCTGAACGTCTTGACAACTCCGTGGCCTTTTGCAATGTGGGGCATTGATATGATCGGCGAGATCAGACCTACAACGTCCAATGGGCATCGTTTCATCCTGGTAGCAATTGATTACTTTACAAAGTGGGTTGAAGCAGCTTCCTTTGCTACTGTAACCACGAACGTCGTGGCACGGTTTATTTGGCACAATATGATCTGTCTATATGGTGTACCAGAGAGGATCATTACGGCCAATGGTACAAATCTCAACAATAAGATGATCACTGAGCTCTGCGAGCAATTCAAGATACAGCATCACAACTCTTCTCCCTACCGGCCGGAGATGAATGGGGTTGTCGATGTGGTTAATAAGAACATCAAGAAAACTGTGCAAAAGATGACAGTGACATACAAAGACTGGCACAAGATGTTACCGTTTGCTCTTCATGGGTACCGTACCTCAGCACGGACGTCAACAGGGGCAACACCCTATTTCTTGGTTTATGGCATGGAAGTCGTCTTGCCCATTGAAGTTCAGATACCCTCTCTTAGGATTATGGAGGATGCAGGTTTAAGCGAAGATGACTGGATTCAGACCCGGCTTGATCAGCTGAACCTAATTGATGAAAAGAGACTTACCGCTATTTGTCATGGTCAGACGTATCAAAAACGGATGATCAAGGCATTTAACAAGAAAGTTAGACGACAAGAGTATCAAGTTGGGGACCTAGTTATCAAGCGCATTATCCTGCCACAAGGTGATCCCAGGGGCAAATGGACCCCTACTTACAAAGGGCCATTTGTGGTTAAGAACATCTTCTCAGGAGGAGCTATGATTCTAACCACCATGGATGGTGACGACCTTCCTCACCCCGTCAATGCAGACATAGTGAAAAGATACTACGCATAATCAAAGACCCGCTAGGTCGACTAGCCTAGGCAAAAACAAGGGCTTCTCGGCGAACCAAAAGGGTTCGGGCAAAAATAAGGGATGAAAATGAAAAAATTGTACACCCGGTAAGTCGAAAACCTGAAAAGGCGGCTTGGGCAAAAAGGGTATCCCGGTGGACTAAAAACCTGAAAGGGCGGTCCAGGCAAAAATTAGGGATCAAAGCGTAACACTATGTCTCATTGGATCACCTTGCAACTAGACTTTGGTATCAACTATCAAGCTCGGACGGCACTAATTAATTTGATCTACCTTCAACCAGTAGCAAATTGATGAGATGCTCGAGGACATTGGGGCAATAGCAGAGTTAGAACCCAGTGGGACAATCACGTAGCTGTTTTGTTTAATTTTTCACAAATTATGTAAATTCTATTCGCTCGGCGGCGTTCTCTTACTAGGACGCCAGCCTCTTGTACAAAAATGCCTATTTACAGGCCAAACTTCAAAGTCAATACAATTCATTTTCAAAGAAATTTCAAACTGTTTTTCCTCTATCTGTTTTGTTTTGCAAAGAACGTCCAATGTTCATTTTTGATATATGCATTTGACATTAATTATTGCTCATGAATATTTACATACAAAACAAAAGACCATTACTTGTAATATCATAAACAAGGGCAAATAAGAATTGTCCAAGCTTTATAGTTGCTTTATCCACCAGGTACAAAGGTAGATTCAGCTGAAGAATATGGCTCAGGTGTGTTCATTCCCTGCAGAGTAAGATAATAATGATAGCTCTCCCCAACTGAGACTTGCAACTGTAAATGAATCAGTAATATACTCCCCAAGCAGAGTTTATTTACCGTCAGCACTGAAAGGTCTTAATATTCCCCAGCGGAGTATAAGAATATTCCCCGGTAGAATACAAAATATCCCCAGTGGAGTTTTAAAATTTTCCCAGCGCAGTCTAAAAACTTCCCCAATTGAGTTTGGAGAATCATCCCTAGTAGACTTTGGAAGATTGTCCCCAACAAGTTCAAAGGATTATCCCCATAAGAGTCTAAAAGGTTATCCCCAATGAAGTCGCAACTGAAATCTCATCCCCAGCAGAGTTCTTTCCTTTCACAAACAAGAAGTCAACCCCCAACAGGATTCAGTATCACCAGCAATGGTAATTCATTCCCAATGGAACTTATCGGTGGAATCCTCAGCAGAGCATCTCTTCCCCACAAAGTTAATCTCCTCATCAGTTTATTCCACAACGGAGTTATCCTCTCCTGCAGGTTTATTCTCACAACCATCTTCGTTCTCCATCCCCAGCGGAGACGAAGAATCCAACTCTATTCTCCAGCAGCTATCCGGGATTTGTTTTCCCCAGCTAAAAACATTACATTTCCTTACATCATGATACATACATATATGCATTATATAACACAATCTCATTTATTTTGAGAACACCATTGCTTGACATATATCATGCATTGCATATGACTGACCTTTACCTTTCAGGAAGGATGCAGTTAAGTTCTCAGCTATGAAGCTTTTACCCAAGTCGAAGTACTGACCGGTTCTTAAATCTCAACTGAATTATCCTCGGTTGAATTACAGATAAGGTTCTAAATCTCGACAAGTTCCTCCGTCAAAGTATGGGCGAGTTCTTAAATCTCAACAGAATTATCCTCCATTGAATTACAGACAAGTCTTAAATCTCGATGAAGATGTTTCCCTCAGTCGAAGTACTGACCGGTTCTTAAATCTCAACTAAATTATCCTCAGTTGAATTACAGATAAGGTTCTAAATCTCGACAAGTTCCTCCGTCGAAGTATGGGCGAGTTCTTAAATCTAAACAGAATTATCCTCCGTTGAATTACAGACAAGTCCTAAATCTCGATGAAGATGTTTCCCTCAGTCGAAGTACTGACCGATTCTTAAATCTCAACTGAATTATCCTCGGTTGAATTATAGATAAGGTTCTAAATATCGACAAGTTCCTCCGTCGAACTATGGACGAGTTCTTAAATCTCAACGGAATTATCCTAGGTTGAATTACAGACAAGTCCTAAATCTCGATGAAGATGTTTCCCTCAGTCGAAGTACTGACCGGTTCTTAAATCTCAACTGAATTATCCTCGGTTGAATTAAAGATAAGGTTCCAAATCTCGGCAATTCTCCTCCGTTGAAGTACAGACAGTTCTTAAATCTCAACAGAGTTTTCTCAGTTGAATTACAGGAAAGTTCTTAAATCTTGACGAAGATGTTTTCCCCCAGTTGAATTACGGACAAGTTCTTAAAACTCAGCAGAGATGTTCTCTCAGTTTAAGTACAGGTAAGTTCCTAAATCTCAACAAAAGTCAGGCTTCCTCAGCGGAATCTTCTACAACAACAGGTATACAAGTTCTCGCTAAGGAATCTCTTATGCAATTGACACTCCTGCAGATGGCATCTTTAAGCCCATCATCCCGCCAGCAATCTCCAAATGGCATCTGTAAGCCCATTCCCGACATCACCAGGCTGATACCACTTAATGCGAGTGCAAATTTCTGGGCACTCAAGTGTTCAATCATCTTCTACCTTCGGATCACGAAAGGCACGAAAGCCAATCTACATCCTCAGGTTTAAGAAGATTGAACAGGGGCAGTTGTTGTACTCCAAAATTTTCCCTCTCATATTTCTCAAAAAATTGCAAGAAAGATCCCCAAGTTGCTCAAAGGAAGTCCAAGAATTGGTCAGACAAGCTCTCTCCTAAGGCAGTCTACCCCAAATTAGGGTTTTGTGTTGCATCAAGATTCTTGAGTCCAAATGACCTCAAGTGCTCCCCAAATGTCTTAATATGTTTTCAAGATCATCTATGTCAAATTTCAAGCCTTGCAGAGAAAGTTTGCTCAGTCAATTGCTCAAAGGTCCAAAAAATCGATTGTGCTAGGGCAAAAATCAACTGTGACCCAAATACAGTCAAACTTCAAGATTTTTTGCCAAAATTCTCATTTTGAAGGATATTTCATCATTTGATCAAGGGTTGATCATGATTCATCAAGGATTGCTCAAAATTCATCAAGATTCAAAAGTTGCTAAATTAGGGTTTTGCAGGAAAAGTCAACTCAACTTTGACCAAGCATAACTTTCTCATAATTTATGCGAAATGACCCATCCAAAGCTCATTTTTAATAGAATGCAATTTCCTACAATCCATCTTCATACCCCAAGATCAAAAAATGCACTCACAAGAAGTTATGAATTTGGACATTATAGGTCATTTTGAAAGTCAACAAAAACACCTTTTTTGTCAAAGCTTATAACTTGAGCATGGAATATCAAAATGAGATGAGACCAAAAGGGTTGAATAGAGGACATCTCCAGATTTCTAAAAAGTCCAATAAAACTTCCAAAAGTTCAAAATTGAAGAAGTTATGCATTGTTGAAGTTGGAAATTTTGCAAAATTGCCAAAAGTCAACTATCCCCAAAACTTCAAATTTTGTCAAATGGGCCCATTCTTTTCCACTTGATTTGAGTTTGCATCATTGTCCACGTGCCCTAGCTTCATCCAGGTGTCCATATATCATTTTTATTATTTAATTTGATTTTTATTTGAATTTATTCATTTTAAATCAAATTAAATATCATAAAATCAAAAAATTGATAACCAAAGATTTTTTATTGATTATAGGCTTCAATGGACAGCTAGCATATATCCAAACTCGTATCAAAGCAATCATGTGCAAAAAGATTGAATGGAATCAAATTTGGAAAGGTTTAATAATGGAGATCAAATCACATTCATGTGCATTGATATGAAGGGATTCAGTCCATGATTCTTACCCTAATATAAAGCATATTACATAAGCAAGCCAAGGGATACGAAATCAGGGTTGGAGAGTGCAGAGAGAGGCAGAATCAGAATTGGAAAATTCACAAAAAAGTGAAAGATTAAAGTCCAAGCTAGAGGCATTTTCAGGACTTGGGACTTGTCTCAATCAATTGCTGATCATCTCCAGAAGCTTCTACAATCCAGACCACGCGTTTTCAAGAACTCTAAAGCACTGTAAGTACCTCACAGATCCGCTTCCTTCTTGAAATCTTAACTCATTATTCTGGCATCATTTGAACAAAGTAATTGCATATTTGTGATCACAAGAACATTTGCAAGCTTTTTGTATTAGTGAATTTCATTTATATGATTTGTAACAAGAATCACCGTAGTTAGGGTTCTTTGAGCTTTTTTGGGTTTTCTATTTCAGGAACAATTGATCCACGTGAAGGGTATGGTTGCAATCAGGAGGAGATGACGAGTTCAACCATGCCCTTGGAATTCATTTTTGTAGCCTGAGAAGGATTTTTGAGATGGGCAACCTTGTAGCGACGGACCCCTGTCCGTTCGTATAGGCAGTAAGACTTTTGGCCACGGTTGGGAGGTCAGGAATGATGTGTGGCATCCATTAACTAGTTAATTCAAATATGGCGCGCATTTTATTTTTTTTCTGACCAATAATTGATGTTTTATTATATTACTATTGTTTTGTATTAGTATAACAAATAGATCAACATGGCGTGGTGGCAAGCAAGCGAAGCATTCTCCTTCAGGACCTGGGTTTGAATCCCAGGTCCCCCACTTTCTCAATATTTTTTTCTTTTCAGGTGATTGTGTGCACGCTTCAGCTTGCAGCACATCATACTCCTTCATGCATCCAAATGCGAGATGGCCAAAGGCCAGATCTGGTGGCCCATGATTGGAGGTCCACCATAGGCCAAGTCCAAGCGTGCATACTGGATCCCAAAAAGTCAACGAGGCCAGCAATATTGGGCCACGAAATTGCTACCAGCACCCCCATAATTCAGGCCCAAACTCTCTCTTTCACTTATTTTATTTTATTTTAATTGTTTTATTATTTTTATTTAATTTACTAACCAATCACAAAATTCCTCTTTTATTAAATAAAATCACCAAAAAATGTTTTTTTTATTTCAAATCAAATTTTAATCTTTTATTTTTCTTAATAAATTTATTAATTAATTAGGTTTTAATTAGAGAACTTTAATTCCTTTTGAAAAAATAATAAAATTAATTAGGCTTAACTAGTTTTTTAACCATTAATTTAATTATTATAATTTCTTTCCTAAATAATTAAAAACTCCATAAAAAAATTTATTATTTATTTTTCATTTAATTAATTCATTAATTTAGTTTAGTAATTAATTTAGGTTTAATTTCTTTCCCTTAAATAAAAAAACAACAAAAAGATATTTTCTTTAACCAAAAGGGTCAAAACCCCAATCATGCGCTCGATTTAATTTCCTGCACGCGTTACTTATTTTTATCCAATAATGTACTCGCTCCCGGATTGTAATAGTTAAATAGGATGTTTAATTATTTTTATCGCTTTATTTTATTTTTCAAAAGGGTTTGTCTTTGGCGATGTAAATACCCGACGCCTTGTAATTTAAATTCCTCATTTTATTTCCGCAAATTATAACTGCTAGATGTTTGATAATATGGTTTGCATGACAAGGCTGAATGTTAATCTTAAAATCAACTTAGATCACCCTTAACATGTATAAAGATAAAAAATAACTGAAATCAACACACACGCACATGCGCACTCTTAGGGTACACCCCACTTGGTTGCCTTCGTACACGGTCATTGAGTATAGGTCGCTTTAGAGGTCGCCCTCTTGTCTAAAAGATCATAGTCGCCTCGAAATGGTTGCCTCGGATATTGTTGCCTCAAACAAATGATCTAAGACATTAGGGTTACCGCTAAGGCGTCCTAACATTGCTTTAGTGACCGTATGTCCCTCATTCGAATTGACCCTTAAACTCCAACGACGATGCTACCTACTCATTCATAGTGGGATAGCATTTCCTAAAGGACATTAGCATAGAAGGATTCCTTTTTCGAGTAGGTAGATGGTTCTTAGATACTTGCTCTTTCAAAAAACAAAAACTTTTCGCACTTACACTCCTTTTCGAACAAAGTTTTCAAAACACTTCATTACACTCTTGAGGACAGAAGCAAGAGTTAAATCGAAGTTTTAAAATAAAAACTTTCTCAAACCCACAAGCACAAAGAAAGCAATTTTTGAAAACAATTGAGCAAGTACCTAAGAGCCCGTGGAGAACCACGGATAGAAAGGGTGCTAATACCTTCCCTTTCTATAATCTACCCCCCGTACTCAGAAATATCTCGAAAAAGGAATTTTTCTGTGCTTTTTTCCTTTCCTTGTTGGATAAAATAAAAGTCGGTGGCGACTCTTGCTTACCGCAACATTTTGCAAAAACAAACGCAAAATGCAAACCAGCATTCCAAAAACAGTCAGTTCTTCCCACTGTATCACAGAAAGCCATTGCTGAAATAAACTGCGAGAACATGAGAGACCTGTACTAGGAGACCTGTTATGCAATGATATGTATGATATATGTATGCAATGTTTTCAAGGATCTCGCGGGGTAAACAAGAAACTGTTAGAATTTGTTTGAAGAAACTTCCTGTCGTTAAGAGTCCTTCTTCAAGAGTCAAGCTCACCATATCTAGTGGGTCATAGCCACCGACTTAAGTCATCGTGTTTTGATCTCTAGACGACATTGGCTAGAGGAAAAGAAATCCCCTTTACCCCTTGCTAGACGTTTGATTTACCATAACCTGCATCACAAACCCTTGAGATCCTTGAAATGGTTAAGGAAATGTTAAGGCATGATGTTATGATGTGTATGCTATGCGTTTAAGAAAAAGTGTGAGGCGGTGTAAGTAAACCCTGCAATAAATCCAAATTATTGGATAAGGACTGTAAACAAAACCTGCAAGGAACTCATGTTGTCAGATAACAAGAATGTGCAAGTAGTTCAAGTTTGAAGGCACACAAGTCACATAAACAGCCTTAAGTTTAGGCTTGCATGGGGTCTAGGTATTACCCTCTTTCTGTTTAGTTGGTTCAACCTGTCCTAGTAATACTAACCGGGTTCTAGAGGATCTCAATATCACTGACCACCCTCGATCGGTCATAATTCTAGTTTAGCAACCTTTTCTTGCAGCCAGAATCATCACGAGAGTTTGGTCTCAATGAGTGTAGCATACTGCTACTTTCTATGGCCAAGTTGGTCAATTATAGGTTCTAAGGTCAGTTGATGCTTAATGACCCCTTAGCAGCCCCATATTCTCCTTGTTCCGCCACAAGGGATATCGGTACAAACTAAAGTGCCACACCAATGTAGCTACTGCTTCAACCGTATCGGTCTACGACGTACAGTTCCCTCACAGTCTATTGCTACTTACCTAAAAGGTATCCCCAGATCCGGGTTAGGATCTATAGTAACTCCGATACAAAGGCCACAAATATAAAGCAAACAGATCAAACAATTGAAAACAATGTGAACTAATCCTAAGGTACACCCCACTTATTCTCCCCAGCAGAGTCACTAGTTCTGTGATACGGTGGCCAGAACCGGGACTGTTTTTGGAATGCTGGTTTGCATTTTGCATTTGTTTTCGCAAAATGTTGCGGTAAGCAAGAGTCGCCACCGACATTTATTTTATCCAACAAGAAAAGGAAAAAAGCACAGAAAAATTCCTTTTTCAAGATATTTCTGAGTACGGGGGGTAGATTATAGAAAGGGAAGGTATTAGCACCCTTTCTATCCATAGTTATCTACGGGCTCTTAGGTACTTGCTCATCATTTTCAAAATTGTTTTCTTTGTGTTTGTGGGTTTTGAAAAGTTTTTGTTTTAACTTCTATTTAACTCTTGCTTCTGTCTTCAAGAGTGTAATGAAGTGTTTTTGAAAACTTGTTCGTAAAAGAGTGTAAGTGTGAAAAATTTGCTTGGAATGAGCAAGTACTTAAGAACTAATCTACCCACTCGAAAAAGGAATCGTTCTATGTTTGTTTCCTTTAGACAATGCTATCCCACTATTAGTGAGTAGGTAGCACCGTCGTTAGAGTTTGAGGGTCAATTCGAAAGAGCGACATACAGTCACTAAAGCAACGTTAGGACGCCTTAGTGGTCACCCTAACGTCTTAGATCATTTATCCGAGGCGACAATGTCCGATGCAACCTTTCCGAGGCAACTTATGATCTTTTAGACAAGAGGGCGACCTCTAAAACAACCTATACTCAATGACCGTTTACAAAGGCAACCAAGTGGGGTGTACCCTAGGAGTGCGCATGTGCAAGTGTGTTGATTTCAGATTATTTATCTTTGCACATGTAGGGTGATCTAACTGTTTAAAATTAATCATACATTCTTGTCATGCAAACCCTAATTATTCACATATCTAGCAGTTAAATATTTGCAGAAATTAAAATGCGGAATTTAAACTAAAACTATTACAAGGTTTCGGGTATTTACATAGCCAAAAACAAACCCTTTGAAATTAAAAGCGGTAAAAATAAATAAATGTCCTAATTAAATTATGACAAACTGTGAGCAGATACAATAATTAGGCAAAATAATAATAAAGCGCGCGATGAAAAATTAGATCGACGAGAAATTAGGGTTTTGACCCTTCTATCCTAATTAAAAAAAGAAAATGTTTTTTTTGTTGTTTTTAAATATTTTTTAAGAAAAAGATTAGGTTTTTTTAAAAATAAATGCTAAATTAATCAGTTATTAAATTAATTAACAAAAATAATTACATGACATATTTTTGGGTTTTTTGTTATTTTAGGAAATAAATAAAATAATTAAGTTAGTAATAAAACCTATTTATTCTAATTAATTTTAATTATGTAAAAAAAAGAAATTAAAGTTGTCTAAAATTAATAACCTAATCAAATTAATTACCTTTTTTAACAAAAATAAATATCTTGAATTTAATTGGATAGAAAAATGTTTTGTGATTTTTTGATAAAAAAGAAAATAATTTGATAGGTTAGTAAAATAAATAAATGAAATAATATAATTATAAAAGAATTAGAGAAAAGCAAATTGGGCCTGCAATGTGGGGTTGCAATCATCAGAAATCCCTAGGCCTGAATCTTCGAAAGCTTCATGCTCTAACTATGGTGTTTTTTTATTCTTGCGTAGAACCTATGATTCAACCATCCATAATTGTTCTATATAAACTCAAACAAACGTTACCATACCATAAAATGTGATTAAAATTAGAGATTCGAAATTTAAAATTTTACCAAATCGGTGTTGTCAAATGGGGGCGTGCTAGGCATATGATGGATTGCTCTTGGGCCTTGTAAGACTCCTCAGGACATCAAGAGGATGGTTTGAGGCTTGATGTCAATTGAAGAGACTGGAACCTCGAGATATGACTTGCACCAATTTTTTGATTTCTGGAGAGCTTTTTGAAGAGCTTTTAGAGAGCTTTTTGAAGAGCTTTTAGAGAGCTTTTTAAAGAGCTTTTTGAGAGCTTTTTAGAGAAGAATTTCGTCCCTTTCAAGCTTGTATGGCTCTATATTTATAGAGGAGAATGAGGAGACAAGAAAGCATGGAAAGAATCTCCCTCATAATGTTGTGTTTTAAGACCATGATCAAGATTTGAAAAAAATGCCATATTTGATGATTTTATGCCATTTTCACATGTGGATGAACCTGGACATATTTGAAAAGTTATTGCACGAAATAAATAGACATAAACCAGCATAAAACTTTCCCAAAATGGATTCACATCAAAATTTACATTATTTCTATTATTTATTTATTTAATTCTGAATTTTAATGAATAAAATATCAAAATAAATAGCATAAATAGTAGAAAAATGTATGGGTGGGCTTAGAGGTCCTGGACCATGTTAGGAATGAGTTTCAAACTTGAAAAGATAGGCCCATTTGGAAAAAAAATCCAAGTTTGGTCAATATTTGCTTCATGCATTTTTTCAAAAATTGTCCAACTTTGACAATGCATATCTCTCTCAATTTTAACCTTATGAGGGTGTTCTTGGACTTTTTAGAAAGCTTGAGATGTCCTCTAATCAACCCTTTTTGTCTCATCGCAATTTGATATTCCATTCTCATGTATGAAGCTTTGACAAAAAGGGTGTTTTTATTGACTTTTCAAAATGACCTATAATGTCCAAATTCATAACTTCTTGTGAGTGCATATTTTGAACTTGGGAGTTAAAGATGGATTGTAGGTAATTACATCCTCTTCAAAATGAGCATTGGATGGGTCATTTCTCATAAATTATGAGAACGTTATGCTTGGTCAAAGTTGAGTTGACTTTTCCTACAAAACCCTAATTTAACAACTTTTGGTTCTTGATGAATTATGAGCAATCCTTGATGAATCCTAATCAACCCTTGATCAAATGATGAAATATATTTCAAAATGAGGATGTTGACCAAAAATCTTGAAGTTTGACTGTATGTGGACCACAATTGACTTTTGCCCTAACACAGTCAATTTTCAGGCCTTTGAGCAATTGACTGAGCAAATTTCCTTTGTAGGGATTAAAACTTGACATAGATGATCTTGAGAACATATTATGACAATGTTGAGCATTTGGGGTCCCTTGGACTCAAGCATCTTGATGCAACATGAAACCCTAATTTGAGGTTGACTGCCTTAGGAGAGAGCTTGTCTAGCCAAACCTTGGACTACCTTGAGCAACTTAAGGATCTTTCTTGAAATATTTTGAGAAATATGGGAGGGAAATTTTTTGGGTACAACAGCTGCCCCTGTTCAATCTTCTTAAACTTGAGGATGTAGATTGGCTTTCGTGCCTTTCGTGATCCGAAGGTGGAAGATGATTGAACACTAGAGTGCCCAGAAATTTGCACTCGCATGAAGTAGTATCCATCTTGCGATGTCGGGAATGGGCTTAAAGATGCCATTTGGAAATTGCTGACGAGGGGATGGGCTTAAAGATGCCATCTGAAGGAGTGTCTATTGCATAAGAGATTCCTTAGCGAGAGTTTGTATACCTATCGTTGAGGAAGATTCCGCTGGGGAGGGCTGATCTTTGTTGAGAGAAGTAGAATTTTAGGAGCTTCGTTCGTTCGTATTCCAATGAGGAAACACCTCTGTTGAATTTTAGGAACTTCGATCGTCTGTATTCTACTGAGAAATCATCTCTACTGACATTTAGGAACTCCAGTCATCCGTTGTTCAACCGAGGAATCATCTCTGCTAACATTTAGGAACTTTAGTCATCCGTTGTTCAACTGAGGAATTATCTCTGCTGACATTTAGGAACTTCAGTCATCCGTTGTTCAACTGAGGAATCATCTCTGCTGACATTTAGGAACTTCAGTCATCCGTTATTCAACTGAGGAATTAACTCCGACTTGATAAAGCGGAAGTGAACTGCGTATCTAGTTGTGTATAGGTTACACTACGACCTACTAGGGAAAGGTGAAACTGGTCGTGTTTGATAGGTCTGGGTCTTACAGTGTTATGGACTGTTGTCTGGAGATAAGAGAAAAAACCCTGGATAGTAGGGTTATGAGAAGGAACCTGGGTAAGGTTGCTTCGTGAGGAGTTTGGATAACACTGCGTCTGAACCGAGAAGGAACCTGGGTAAGGTTGATTTGTGAGGAGTTTGGGTAAAACTGCGTCTGAACCGAGAAGGAACCTTTGTGAGGAGTTTGGGTAAAACTGCGTCTGAACTGAGAACGAACCTGAGTAAGGTTGCTTTGTGAAGAGTTTGGGTAGAACTGTATCGGGACTGAGGAGGAACCTATGTAAGGTTGCTTCAGGATGAGTCTAGGTGAAACTACACCGGGAAAGAGAAGGAACCTAGGTAAGGTTGCTCCATGATGGGTTTAGGTGAAACTACATCTAAACTGAGAAGGAACCTAGGTAAGGTTGCTCCATGATGGGTTTAGGTAAAACTACATCTGAACTGAGAAGGAACCTAGGTAAGGTTGCTCCATGATGGGTTTAGGTAAAACTACATCCGAACTGAGAAGGAACCTAGGTAAGGTTGCTCCATGATGGGTTTAGGTAAAACTGCATCTGAATCGGGAAGAAACCTAGGTAAGGTTGCTTTGCGAGGAGTTTGGGTAAAACTACATCAGGAAATTGTAAGGAGGAACCTGGGTAAGGTTATTTCAGGATGAGTCTGGGTGAAACTATATCGGGAAATTGTAAGGAGGAACCTGGGTAAGGTTACTTCGGGATAAGTTTGTGTAAAACTTCAGGAGGAACCTGGGTAAGGTTACTGTGATAAATTCGTGTAAAACTTCAGAATGAACCGGGGTAAGGTTACTTTGAGATAAGTTTGTGTAAAACTTCTGGAGGAACCTGGGTAAGGTTACTTTGTGATAAGATCGTGTAAAACTTCAGGAGGAACCTGGGTAAGGTTACTTTGTGATAAGTTCGTGTAAAACTTTATTCAGAAATATATGAGAAAGGACCCGTGTAAGATTTTTCAGGATAAACCCGTGTGAAGCTGCATTTAGGAGAAACCCGTGTAAGATTTCTTCGTGACGAACCCGTGTAAAGCTGCATTTGATCGTGATGATAATTACTCTGTTTAGTTTCCGGAGTTAATCTTGAACTTGCTGGAAGTTGTTGATGATAACCATCTTTCCTGAAAAGGTACATGATTAATCGTATATGATGCATGACATGCATTGTATGATGATGTTGTCAAAATAAATGAAATTATGTTGTATGCAATATGTATGCGCACATCATGATATATGAACATGAAATGGTATTGTGGTAGGTCTGAGTTTGGGAAAATAAATCCCTGACTGCTGTTGGAGAATAAAGAGTTTCGCTCGCTGGAGATAACGACCGAAGATGATTGGGAGAATAATCCTGCAGGAGAGAATAACTTCGTTGGGGAATGGACTGACGAGGAAATGAATCTATGGGGAGTATATACTCTGCTAGAATATCTGCTGATTTGGAGAAATAAAACTCAGCTGGGGATGAATTACTGTTGCTGGTGACGGTGAACCCTGTTGGGGATGGAATTTCTGTTTGTGAAAGGAATGAACTCCACTAGGGATGATTTTCCAATGGCGACTTCACTGGGGATAATCTTTTAGACTCTACTAGGGATAATCTTCCAGACTCCACTGGGGATAATCTTCTAGTGTTGGTGATAGATAAACTCTGTTTGGGGAGAATCTTACCGACCCATTCATGGTTGCGAGCCTCAGCTGGGGAGAATTAACACCACTGTCCTTTTCTTACTCTACGGGGAGTGTAGATGTTACTGGGATGCGGGCTAAGGATATCACAATGACTTTGCATCGAGACTTTTCTGCCCCTGTATCTGCGGGAGAAGGTGCCTGCGGAGACCTTGTGGATCGAGTATTATTCCAACCTATGAGGTGCTTGGTAATTGCCGATTGAAATGACAAATCTTCTTTTGGTAGGCAAGTGACGAGATGACGGGACATAGTCGTACGCTTTAATCCCTAACTTTTCCCTGGACTGTCTTTTCAGATTTTCAGTCCACCGGGATACCCTTTCTTGCCCAAGCCGCCTTTCCAGGTTTTCGACTTGCCAGGTGTACAAATCTTTTTTGTTTTTATCCCTAATTTTTGCCCGAACCCTTTTGGTTCGTCGGGATGCCCTTATTTTATCCTAGGCCTGTCAACCTAGCGGGTCTTTGTTCATGCACAGTATTTTCTGACTATGTCCACGCTCTCAGGGTGTAGGGAGTTGTCATTGCCGGTAGTGTTGTGTTGCCATACTACTAGAAGATGTTCGTTTGATCATACAAGATTCGTTGTTGGAATTCATGTCCAATGCCCCAAGTGATTCAGATGGAGATCTGCCCCTGGCTATTTGGCATCTTTGAGAGACTCCTTGAATCTTGACTTGATTTCCCCAGATGATAGACAATGCTCATGCCGTGCCCCTTGAGGTGATCCTTTTTATTGAGAATATTTTTGTTCACTAGATATTCATCTTGCGAATTTATATGTTGTTGAACAAATAGTCATATGCAAACAATGTTATTTTAAGAATGCAAAGCTTATATCTGTCTTAAAATTTTTGAAAATGCATTTTTCAGTAAGACAGGAAAATTTTGTAAAATGTGATGTCAACTCAGGATTTACAGCAAGTCCTACAGGAGTCAGGATACCTTTTGTAACAGTATGCTTTTGAACTAACCTATGCTTCAGCTAGGACTTTTAAGGGTTATAACGTGGCCTGGTTCGCGGTTCAAGAAACAAAGGATAAAGGCTCAAATTTTATTTGTACCCACCCATTCTTCGTGATGTTCTTCGATCCTAAACTTAGCTAATTGTGTATTTAGATCTTGTTTGAGTCTTTGCTCTGATATTCCAGTGATGGTTCGGATACTGACAGTTTATTTTGAACAGGAAGTCATTTTGTTGAGAGTTTGTAGGACCTCTTTCTTTTTTATTTTATTATCCCTGTCTTTTGCCTGAACTGTTTCTTTTGTGATTACAGTCAGCGGGATGCCCCAGTTTTGTAAGTCTCCTACATAGGTTTTGACTTAATGGGCTTTTATTTCGAGAGGTAATGACTGCCTGTCTTGATGATTATAGGGAACCATCACCATCTTTTGTTTCGGAAGGACGTCTTTGATGCCATTCATTGTGCACCCGAATTAACTGAGATACTACCCTGCCCCAGGTTGTGATTAAGGGTTTTAATTTGTGTGAAAAGAAAAAATCCAACTTCTTTGGCTCAAAGGGGTTGACTAAGTATTATCTTCCTTATAACTCCACTGTTTAGGATTTGAAACAATGCTTGTACCTCGTCAGCGGGGTCTGTTCAAAAGCATACTGTAGAGATTTTGATATCATTTTCGTCATCCTCCTTCTAAAGGCTTAGAATTTTTAAATCGAGAGTTGAACATCACAAAAATGAAAGCAATTTGAATATAGTGAATACAAATGAATTGATTCAAAACAGACATATGCAATGCATTAATAAAGTAACAAAGTTTGACATGAATAAATATCTGAACAATCAAAAGAAAATTACAAATTGAAAATTCTAAAGAACAAAAAGTCTTCTCGTCTCAGGACTTGTCACTTCAAATGGTGAGCCTTGGAGGGATGGTAGAAGAACTCATCCTGACCATCTTGTGTGAATTCCAATGCTCCTTTATTGATCAGGTCTTGAATTTTGTTTTTCAATGCCCAACAGTCATCAGTATCATACCCCGGGCTGTTTGAATGGTATGCACACCTTGCATCAGGATTGTACCTTGGGGAGGTTATGTAGGGATTTTGAGGAGGGTCCCTTAACGTCACCAGATTCAATCTCAACAGGTGTTGTAAAGCTTGAGACTGCAGCATGTTGAGCTCGGCGAACATCCTTTTTGGCGTATCTGGCTTACTCTGATTAACCCGTTGCTTTTGGCGAGGTAGTTGTTGTTGGACCCGTGAGGTAGTAGCAACTTGGAGAGGTCCATTCTTTACCAAACCAAATCTTTGTCTTCTTGGAGGCTGATCAATGACTTGGTCCCCGGTCTCGACTGTTTGCTCCATACTGTTGTATTTGTATTGATGAAGCTGGATGATAATGGTTCTCAGCTCTTCTTGTTCCTGAGCTAAGCCTTGGATAAGAGCCATCTGCCCCAGTGTCTGGGTTTTCATGACACCTAACTCGGCTTGTAGTTGTTCCAGCCGTCCGTCCTTATTTTCTTCAGGACTTTTCTTGACCAGGTTCCCGACGAGGAGTGTTTTCAACTCTTCCTGCCCCTTGGATAGGTTTAGGAATAAATCCCTGAACTGAGCTTCTTGAGTTTGAAGATCTTAGTTGTCTTGTTGGAAAGCCATTTCTGAAATAAACAGCGAGAACATGAGAGACCTGTACTGCGAGACCTGTTATGCAATGATATGTATGATATATGTATGCGATGTTTTCAAGGATCTCGCAGGGTAAACAAGAAAATATTAGAATTTGTTTGAAGAAACTTCCTGTCGTTAAGAGTCCTTCTTCAAGTGTCAAGCTCACCATATCGAGTGGGTCATAGCCACCGACTTAAGTTATCGTGTTTTGATCTCTAGACGACATTGGATAGAGGAAAATAAATCTCCTTTGCCCCTTGCTAGACGTTTGATTTACCATAACCTGCATCACAAACCCTTGAGATCCTTGAAATGGTTAAGGAAATGTTAAGGCATGATGTTATGATGTGTATGCTATGCGTTTAAGCAAAAGTGTGAGGTCATGTAAGTAAACCCTGCAATAAATCCAAATTATTGGATAAGGACTGTAAACAAAACGTGCAAGGAACTCATGTTATCAGATAACAAGAATGTACAAATAGTTCAAGTTTGAAGGCACACAAGTCACACAAACAGCCTTAAGTTTAGGCTTGCATGGGGTCTAGGTATTACCCTCTTTCTGTTTAGTTGGTTCAACATGTCCTAGTAATAGTAACCGGGTTCTAGAGGATCTAAATATCACTGACCACCCTCGATCGGTCATAATTCCAGTTTAACAACCTTTTCTTGCAGCCGGAATCATCGCGAGAGTTTGGTCTCAATAAGTGTAGCATACTGCTACTTTTCTATGGCCAAGTTGTTCAATTATAGGTTCTAAGGTCAGTTGGTGCTTAATGACCCCTTAGCAGCCCCATATTCTCCTTGTTTCGCCACAAGGGATATCGATATAAACTAAAGTGGCATACCAACGTAGCTACTGCTTCAACTGTATCGGTCTATGATGTACAGTTCCCTCACAGTCTATTGCTACTTACCTAAAAGGTATCCCTAGATTCGGGTTAGGATCTATAGTAACTCTGATACAAAGCCCACAAATATAAAGCAAACAGATCAAACAATTGAAAATAATATGAACTAATCCTAAGGTACACCCCACTTATTCTCCCCAGCAGAGTCACCATTTCTGTGATACGGTGGCTAGAACCGAGACTGTTTTTTGAATGCTGGTTTGCGTTTTGCGTTTGTTTTTGCAAAATGTCGCGGTAAGCAAGAGTCGCCACCGAATTTTATTTTATCCAACAAGGAAAGGAAAAAAGCACAAAAAAATTCCTTTTTCGAGATATTTCTGAGTACGGGGGTAGATTATAGAAAGGGAAGGTATTAGCACCCTTTCTATCCGTAGTTATCTACGGGCTCTTAGGTACTTGCTCATCATTTTCAAAATTGTTTTCTTTATGTTTATGGGTTTTGAAAAGTTTTTGTTTTAACTTCGATTTAACTCTTGCTTCAGTCTTCAAGAGTGTAATGAAGTGTTTTTGAAAACTTGTTCGTAAAAGAGTGTAAGTGTGAAAATTTTGTTTTGAATGAGCAAGTACTTAAGAACTAATCTACCTACTCGAAAAAGGAATTGTTCTATGTTTGTTTCCTTTAGACAATGTTATCCCACTATTAGTGAGTAGGTAGCACAGTCGTTGGAGTTTTAGGGTCAATTCGAAAGAGGGTTATACGGTCACTAAAGCAATGTTAGGACGCCTTAGTGGTAACCCTAACGTCTTAGATCATTTATCCGAGGAGACAATGTCCGAGGAAACCTTTCCGAGGCAACTTATGATCTTTTAAACAAGAGGGCGACCTCTAAAACAACCTATACTCAATGACCATTTACAAAGGCAACCAAGTGGGGTGTACCCTAGGAGTGAGCATGTGCAAATATGTTAATTTCAGATTATTTATCTTTGCACATGTAGGGTGATCTAACTGTTTAAAATTAGTCATACATTCTTGTCATGTAAACCCTAATTATTCACATATCTAGCAGTTAAATATTTGCAAAAATTAAAATGCGGAATTTAAACTAAAACTATTACAAGGCTTCGGGTATTTACATAGCCAAAAACAAACCCTTTGAAATTAAAAGCGGTAAAAATAAATAAATGTCCTAATTAAATTATTACAAACTGTGGGCATATACAATAATTAGGCAAAATAATAATAAAGCGCGCGATGAAAATTTAGATCGGCGAGAAATTAGGGTTTTGACCCTTCTATCCTAATTAAAAAAAGAAAATGTTTTTTTTTTGTTTTTAAATATTTTTTAAGAAAAAGATTAGGTTTTTTTAAAAATAAATGCTAAATTAATCAGTTATTAAATTAATTAACAAAAATAATTACATGACATATTTTTGGGTTTTTTGTTATTTTAGGAAAGAAATAAAATAATTAAGTTAGTAATAAAACCTATTTATTCTAATTAATTTTAATTATGTAAAAAAATAAAATTAAAGTTGTCTAAAATTAATAACCTAATTAAATTAATTACCTTTTTTAACAAAAATAAATATCTTGAATTTAATTGGATAGAAAAATGTTTTGTGATTTTTTGATAAAAAAGAAAATAATTTGATAGGTTAGTAAAATAAATAAACGAAATAATATAAATATAAAAGAATTAGAGAAAAGCAAATTGGGCCTGCAATGTGGGGGTGCAATCATCAGAAATCCCTAGGCCCGAATCTTTGAAAGGTTCATGCTCTAACTATGGTGTTTTCTTTATTCTTGCGTGGAACCTATGATTCAACCATCCATAACTGTTCTATATAAACTCAAACAAACGCTAGCATACCATAAAATATGATTAAAATTAGAGATTCAAAATTTAAAATTTTACCAAAATGGTGTTGTCAAATGGGGGCGTGCTAGGCGTGTGATGGATTGCTCTTGGACCTTGTAAGACTCCTGAGGACTTCAAGAGGATGGTTTGAGGCTTGATGTCAATTGAGAGAGACCGGAACCTCGAGATATGACTTGCACCAATTCTTTGATTTCTGGAGAGCTTTTAGAGAGCTTTTTGAAGAGCTTTTTGAGAGCTTTTTAGAGAAGAATTTCGTCCCTTTCAAGCTTGTATGGCTCTATATTTATAGATGAGAATGAGGAGACAAGAAAGCATGGAAAGAATCTCCCTCATAATGTTGTGTTTTAAGACCATGATCAAGATTTGAAAAAATGTCATATTTGATGATTTTATGCCATTTTCACATGTGGATGAACCTGGACATATTTGAAAAGTTATTGCACGAAATAAATTGACATAAACCAGCATAAAACTTTCCCAAAATGGATTCACATCAAAATTTACATTATTTCTATTATTTATTTATTTAATTTTGAATTTTAATGAATAAAATATCAAAATAAATAGCATAAATAGTAGAAAAATGTATGGGTGGGCTTATAGGTCATGGACCATGTTAGGAATGAGTTTCAAACTTGAAAAGATGGGCCCATTTGGAAAAAATCCATGTTTGGTCAATATTTGCTTCATGCATTTTTTCAAAAATTGTCCAACTTTGACAATGTATATCTCTCTCAATTTTAACCTTATGAGGGTGTTCTTAGACTTTTTAGAAAGCTTGAGATGTCCTCTAATCAACCCTTTTGGTCTCATATCAATTTGATATTCCATGCTCATGTATGAAGCTTTGACAAAAAGGGTGTTTTTGTTGACTTTTCAAAATGACCTATAATGTCCAAATTCATAACTTCTTGTGAGTGCATATTTTGAACTTGGGATCTGAAGATGGATTGTAGGTAATTGCATCCTCTACAAAATGAGCTTTGTATGGGTCATTTTTCATAAAGTATGAGAAAGTTATGCTTGGTCAAAGTTGAGTTGACTTTTCCTATAAAACCCGAATTTAGCAACTTTTGGTTCTTGATGAATTATGAGCAATCCTTGATGAATCATGATCAACCCTTGATCAAATGATGAAATATATTTCAAAATGATGATGTTGACCAAAAATCTTGAAGTTTGACTGTATGTGGGCCACAGTTGACTTTTGCCCTAACATAGTCGATTTTCAGGCCTTTGAGCAATTGACTGAGCAAATTTCCTTTGTAGGGCTTGAAACTTGACATAGATGATCTTGAGAACATATTAGGACAATGTTGAGAATTTGGGGTCCCTTGGACTCAAGCATCTTGATGCAACATGAAACCCTAATTTGAGGTAGACTACCTTAGGAGAGAGCTTGTCTGGCCAAACCTTGGACTACCTTGAGCAACTTGAGGATCTTTCTTGAAATATTTTGAGAAATATGGGAGGGAAAATTTTGGGGTACAACAATGTCCTAAAAGAAAGTAACCGGGTTCTAGGAATATCAATATCATTGATCTTTCTCTCAGGAATTGTTTCAGCTCAAGCATCTAATTTGCGACCGAAATATCCCAAGAGTCCGGCCACAATGAGTGTAGCATCGAGTATCAACCAACTTCATTCTACACCAAAGTCGGGTATCTCGCCACTTTCTAATGGCTAAGTTTGTGTCACCATGCGGTAGCCCAACATGCTCCTTGACTTAACTCAAAGGACACCAGCACTAACCAATGTGTCGTACTAACATAGTCATCTCTTCAACTGTATCGGTGTATGTCGTACAGTTTTAACGATCTATTGCTACTTACCTAAAATACCCCATATCCAGGTATAGAATCTTTACAAGAATAACCCAAAACACCCTTTAAATATAAAGCAGGCAAGTCAAATAATGAAAGCATTTAAATATGAACTATCTCTAAGGTAACCCCACTTTTAAGTGTACTTCCCCAGCAGAGTATCCAGTTCTGTAATATGGTGGGAGAACTGACTTTTGGTTTTGCATTTTATCGCAAATGTTGGGGATAGCAAGAGTCGCCACCGAATTTTCTTTTATCCAATAAAGGAAAGGGTGAAAAGAACAAGATAGACCTTTGAGAATTTTGAGTAAGGGGGTAGGTTATGAAAAGGGAAGGTGTTAGCACCCTTTTCATCCGTAGTTATCTATGGGATCTTAATCACTAGCTCACTTTTGAAAATGCTTTGTTAATGTGTAAGTTTGAAAATATTTTGAAAATGCCTAAGTTCGGCAACTTTGTAATGATTCTCGTATCAGTTGAGAAAGCATACAAAGCGTTTGTTTTGAAAATATTTCATAAAAGTGTTTGTGTGAAAAATGTTTTAAAAATGTTTGCGAGCAAGCGATTAAGAACTATCTACCTACTCAAAATTATTTCGTGTTATTTTCCTTTTCCTTTAGATAGTGTTACCCTACCATTGGTTGGTAGGTATCCCTATCATTGGATGTTTCGAGGGACGGGCGTAGGTCATCGTACAACCACGAAGAAAACTCGTAAGATGCTTTAGCAATTACGCTAAGGTACTAAGATCATTTGCTGAGGCAACATCGAAGGGTCATCGAGGGACTATGATCTTTTAACCAAAGGGTCTTTGCTAAAACTTCTCACATTCGAGAGACGTGATTGTTTGTTTTCCGAAGGCAATAAGTGGAGGTACCTTAGAGGTGCGCGTGTATGAAGTGTGTGTGTTTCAGTTGTTTTTATCTTGGATGTTAGGTTGTCTAGCGCTTGCTTTTAAGTCTTGCCATGCACGCCTATTTAATCTAGAAATTAGATATATACATAAGGGCAGAAAATAAAAGTGCGGGAAGTAAACTACGTTATTACATCGCTTCGGGGATGGGGGAATACAAACCAAAAATTGGGGGATAAAAAAGTAAAGGTCCTAATTAGCTATTACAAACTATGGACAATTACAATATTATGGAAAATAATGCGAAAATAAATAAATGCACAGAGATGGAAGAGGAAAAAATATCTAAAACCCTAAAAATAATTCTAAGTAAGAAAATATTTTTTGTGTTTTTGTTTAGAAAGGTAATTTGATTATGAAACCTAATTCTAATTAATTTTAAATTAATAAAATAATCTCAAGGTGATTAAATAATTAATTAAATTAACAAAAATTAATTTAATTATTAAAACTTAAATCTAATTTTTTCTGTGATTTTCTGATTTTTTTGTTATTTTTTGATTAAATAAATAAAAAATGGTTAAAAGAAAATAATTAAACTAAAAAAACAAAAAACAAAAAATTTGATGGGCCTGCGCTGCAAAAAAAGTTTGGGGGGTGAGAAACAGCAAACAATCCCAGGCCCAAAAGCAAGAAGGCCCGGGCGCCTAGAAATCCAGTGGAAATAGCCTCTTGAGGAGCACCATGGTCATGATGGTTTTAGAGTGTTGGATCTGGAAGCTTTGAGATCTAATGGTGTTGATTGAGAGTATACATCATGCGCACGCTTGCTTTGTTCACATGGGATCTGAAATGAGGATACAAGGAAAAATAAAAACGCCTCACACCTGGATCAAACCCAGGGCGAGGCACATGAATGTCTTATGTGCATGTGTGTTGCCACTGGGTGGCGTAATTCATGTAGTAGTATAATCAAACGATAACATTATAATATCAAATGCCAGTTAGTTCTAAATCAGCAAACACACACGTCCCACTGGGCCTGAATGGACCAATCAGGTGATGGCATCTGGGCTAACGGAGTCAGCACGCTAGAGTCAACTTTCCGGTTGTCTTCTCCGGCCACACTAAAATGCAAACCTACAAAAATGGCTCAAATTATAAAAACAAAATATCCAGTTCCACTAATTTGGACCTTGTGGATCTGATGGTGAGTTCAAATTGGTATGAAGTTGGCTGGATTTAGAGATTCGAAGCTCCCTTGAGATCCTGCCCTAACAATGGCGAGATCTCATCCCTGCGTCCATCCTTACATGTAGCATGTTAGAAAGCTTCAGAAAATGCATATAAATAAAACAAGAATGTTTACAAGGATTTAAACTATGAAAACCTTGATAAAATGGAACCTACCAATCTTATCAATCGGAGTTAATGTGAGGGCGGTTTCTGGGGTCGATTTGCAAAGGGTAATGGTTGATTTTGACTCCTGGAAATTTTAGGAGGACAAGGGATTGCTTAAATCATCTTGAGGACTGCTGGAGATGTGAAATATAATTTTCACAACTTTTGGAATTTTAAGAATTTTTGGAGAGCTTTCGTATGCAGTGTAATCGTGTCATTTGGCCTTCCTTGCATGAGTATATATAGGGAAATGACTTGAGCTAACATATATGGAAAGAAACCAAGCCATGATAGCCTTAATGAGACAAGATAAAACACATTGAAATTCTTCCAATTTTGTGATATCCCTTTCCATGTTTGAAGCTACACGAGTTTGGCATGTTTTACAAGCTGTAATGAGCTACATGGGCCTGAAAAATGGCTCATCACATGCTTGGCCCATTGATTTTCTATTTTATTTTTTTGAGTTTATTTGAATAAAATATAAATAAAATGATGAGAAAATATAGGGCAAGGTGTGAGTGGATTTAAGAGTATCTCATAAGGTCATGGATGTGTTTGAATATTAACAAATAGGCCCATAAGTTCAAAAACTCAAATTTGCTCATTTTGTATTTCATGCATTTCCTCAAAATTTCCCAACTTGTGTAACTAATAACTTTCTCAATTTTCATCTTTTGAAGATGATCTTTAACTTTTTGAAAACCTCTGGATGTCCTCTACACTTTCTCTTTTGATCATTTTTGCATTTCGAGACATTATCTTGATGTAAGTTGCCTTGACAAGAAGTGTCTGTTGTTGACTTTTGAAAATGACATATAATGTATTAGCTCATATCTTTCAAATGAAGCATTTTTTGGACTTGAGCATAAAATAAAGTTGTAGAGAATTGAATTTTCTTCAAAATGGACTTTGTTTGGAGAAAATTTTATGAATCATGTGAAAGTTATGCTTGGTCAAAGTTCAATTGACTTCTCCTAAGGAAGCCCTAATTTGACAATTCTTGACTTTTGATTATTTGAGAGCTTTCCTTGGGGAATCATGATCAACCCTTGATCAAATAATAAATATCACTTCAAAATATTGATGTTGACTGAAAATCTTGAAGTTTGACTGTATGTTGACCATAGTTGACTTTTTGCTCAATACAGTTGATTTCCAATCATTTGGGTCATTGACTGAGCAAACTTGTTATGTAGGACTTGAAACTTGACATGAACCTTATTGAGGACCTATGAAGAACCATGGAAGCCACTTGATACCTTTGCAAACCAAATTTCCTTGAGAAACTCAAAACCCTAGTTGTAGACCCTTAGCTTAGAAGGAGCCTTGACTGGTCAACCCTTGAGTAGCTTGAGTACTTGAGGAGCCTTGAAAGAATGTCTTGAGAAAATTGGGAGGGAAAATTTTGGGGTACAACAGGTGTGAACAAAACCCCAAGGGTATATGGATATGGTTTTGGTTTCTTTAAAGATGCCTTGAGTACTGTTGGTAATGATGTTATTTCAGTTGTTCAAGATTTTTTCATTCACAACAGATTGCACAAGGGTTTCATATATGTTGTGGTATCTCTTATTCCAAAGCATAAAAAGGCGAAAAATGGTGAAAGATTATTGGCCTATCTCTTCTTGTACTATAGTATACAAGCTTATTTCCAAAAAATTTACTAATAGGCTTGGTAATGTTATTGGTTATATTGTTGGGAAGAATCAGGTTGCCTTCATACCAGGTAAGCATCTGAATGATCATGTTCTGCTAGCATCTGAATGATCATACTATACATGATAGTTTCAGAGTGAAAAAAGTCTGTATGACAATGCTGAGTAATAATGAGAAAGTTAGCTGGAGGAAGCTCTTTTTCAGTAACAAGGATCCCCCTCGAGCCCAATTTGTGATGTGGCTGGCGTGCAATTGCAGGTTAGCTACTAAGGACATAATGAATAAGATTGGTTTGCTGGAAGATGACAAATTCATTTTCTGCTCTCATGCAGAATATCACAATCACTTATTTTTTGGTTGTATTTCCCTCAAGACTATCTGGAAGGACGTCCTTACTTGGCTTCAGGTGCACCATATCCCTTATGAGTGGAAATAATAGATTAGATGGATTTCTCAGAACTGTAGCGGTAAGGGATGGAGAGCAGCTTTATTAAAGTGTGCTATTACTGAAACAATTTACTATACTTGGAAATACATGAATGATAGTATGTTTGGAAAGTTTGTACATAATAGAAACATACCTGAGATGATTATCGATACGGTGATCTATAGAGTTTGGGCTAACAAGAAGTATAGGAAGAAATTAGCAGCTCTTATGGTGTAGGTATCTTTAGGTCTTGTGTTTTGTTGGTCCTTTTTGTTCTCTTGTTCGTTTAGGGTTGAATCGTGAGCGATCGCCTTGTACATATCGTTTTTTTGAATTAGTCAATTTTATTGGTTAAAAATAAATAAATTTTATATCCAATCATAAGTGTTACGTATGTAAAATTGAAGGGAGCCAACTAAATTTTAAAAAAAAAAGTTGACTTATAAAAAAAGTTAAATTTTAAAATAAGATTAAAGGTTAAAAAACATCAAAGATAAAATTTAATTTTATAAAAAATAAATAAAATAAAATTTCATAAAATACAAATAATTCATGAGAGAACAATTTAAATGGTTTAGGACAATTCAATTCATTTATCATGGTTCAATTCAATTTTTACAATCCACACTCAATTTTTCAAAACAAGCGAGACTGCATCAAACTCAGTCCAGTTTTTGAAACATTAGTTTGAGTATGTTTCTCTTTCTTCCGCATAAAATATGCCTCAATTTTACAACTAGGATACTTGGACAAAAACTATTTTTTTTCAAAGAACTCTCATATAATGTTGGAAATCCACCAAAAAACTATGATGAATTTCTTCTAATATTTATGAACAAGATTGTTATCACCACACAATAACGATGAAAATATGAAAGAAAGAAAGAAAGAGAAGACAATTATTTTCTGCAGAGTTTCTCTCTGCACACAATCTGTGGAAAACTTTATTCACTTGCAACTGCAAATTCTGTGAATACAACTTAATTTACTTGACTTCAAAAATAAGGTTTACTCCCTTATTGTACCCCAAAATCTTCCCTCCCATTATTCAAGACATTCTCCTAGGGTTTTCATTTGCTCAAGGTTACTCAAGAATTGATCAGACAAATTATTCTCCTAAGCAATGGACCTACAACTAGGGTTTCACTTTTCTCAAGGAAGATTGGGTTTCTAATCCCTCAAGTGGATTTCATGGTGTCTTATATGTCTCCAAGGATTCTCATGCAAAATTTTAAGCGTTGCATCACAAGTTTGCTCAGTCAATTGCTCAGATGACTGAAAATCAATTGTATTGGACAAAAAAGTCAACTATTATTAACATACACTCAAACTTTAATATTTTTTGTCAACATCAAGGTTTTGAAGTGATATTCATCATTTTATCAAGGGTTGATCATGATTTATCAAGCAAAACTCAAGATTCATCAAAAGTCAAAAGTTACCAAATTAGGGTTTTCTTAAGGAGAAGTCAACTGACCTTTGACCAAGCACAACTTCCACATGATTCATGAGATTTTTCGCAACCAAGGCTCATTTTTAAGGAAATTCAATTTTCTACAACTTTTTCTCTGTAAGCTCAAGTCCAAAAAATGCTTCATTTAAGAGATATGAGCCAATACATTATAGGTCATTTCAAAAGTCAACAAAAAAAACACTTTTTGTCAAGGCAACTTAAATCAAGATAAAATCTTCAAATGCAAAAATGATAAAACTAGAGATTGTAGAGGATATCTTGGAATTTCCAAAAAGTCAAAGATAACCTTCAAATGACAAAAATTGAGAGAGTTATGATTTATGCAAGTTGGGAAATTGTGAGCAAATGCATGAAATGAAAAGTGATCAAACTTGGAATTTTTGGCTATTGGGCTTGTGATTCAAGGTTGATGAGTGTTTTATACCTCAAGATGAACCTCAGAGCTTACTCATACACCCCTAGACTTTTTTATTCTGTTTATTTAGATTTTTACTAATTTAAAGTCAAAATTAAAAAGATAAAGTCAAGGCTTTTCATACAAAGTCCAAGCCCAAATGATTTAACCTAATTTCAAGCACTATATATCCTCTTCGTTCAGACATAATAAGACACGAGCCCTTGCATAAAAACACCTCTCCAAAATTCCACAAATATCAAAGAACTAAGGTAACTTGTAAACCATAATTGCAGCCACATTCAAGCGAAATTGGCCTTTCCATTCACTTCCAAAAGTACTGTAGATTAATGAGTCATCCTTGATGATCAAAAGGGATCGAAATACATCACTAAGCATCACCAGTTTCTCATCTTGCATGAACTTGCATTCTTGTTTTCTTCGTGTTTTTAAGTATACTGACTTTTCTAACATGTTTATGAGGTTTTATAGTGCATGAATAACTCAAAGCATGATCCCCATAATGGCTAAATCAAAGCTTTCCATGTTTGCACCGATCTGAGTTATTTTCTTCATAGCTCACTTTACAGCACGTTTTAGCACAAACCAATACTCTCATTAAACTCGCAAGATTGATTTTGGGGGATAGGATCCCTGGAAATCACTAACCATTATTATTTCGCAGGGTAATAAAAAGAGCTTGTCGGGGAAGACGACCGGAGCTAGGGCTCTGGCGCTTATCCGTCCAATAATTTTTGTTTAATATTTGTTTTTTTTCACATTGTTAACGGATGAAACAGCTACCCCAGTAGCAAGCGGGTGCGTGATAAGACATTCATACAATAAGGCGTGGGTTCAATCCTTGGTTTTGGCATTTTATTTTTCATGTTATTTTTTCCTTGCAGGTTGATTACATTTTGAATGATGTGTGCCTTACTAGAACCAAGGCACGCCTGGCCTAATGGTAAGCTATAATACTGAGGAAGCAAAGGGTGTGGGTTCAATACCCACCCCTGACATTTACATTGTTTTTTTTTACTTTCTAACATTTTTCTTTGTTTTTTCCTTATTTTCTTCCAACCCTAATTTCACATAACTATAAACCAAAAACCTTTTCTTTTACAAACCCTAATCAAATTAGGTTTTAGGATTCTTTATTTAATTTGATTGATCTTTTTTACTAACTAAAAATAACTAGGTTTTAGGGTTTTCTATCATTAAAATTTTTTAATTTAATTTCATTAGTTAACCTTTTTTAATTAAAATTAATTAATATTTTAGGTTTATTTAGTCATCATCAAAAAACCTTTTTCATAAGAAACTTAAAAAAAACACTTCTTTTTCCCTCGATTCTATTTCTATTTTCAGATCGACCGTGCTTTCTTGAATGTAATTTTTATTTCTCTCATTTCGTTTTCTCATTATTATGTAACTGCTTACGGGTTGTAATAGTTAGATTTACTTTCCACACTTTTATATTATTTAACTACCCCAAGGCCATGTAATAGCGTAGGAATTTTTATTTTCCGCACTTTATTTTTCCTGCTATTACTTTACTATATTGCTGTTAGTAATTAGGGTTTGCATGGAAAGACTAAAATGAATCGTTAGAAAACCCTAACTGCAAGATAAATAACTGAATACAAATCACTCGCACACTCACAGCTATAGGGTAACCTCCCTTGTTGCCTTCGGAAAATAGTCATGTCCCTTGAACATAGGGACGCTTTAACAAAGTCCCTCGATACAAAGATCATAGTCCCTCGATGACCCTTTTGACATTGCCTTTCGATAAATGATCTAGTCCCTTACGAAAAATTGCTAAAGCGTCCTTACCAGTTGCCTTCGATGAATGTACGACGACCCTCACTTGTCCCTTCACATCCAATTATAGGGCTTCCTACTAACTAATGGTATGGATAGCACTATCTAAAGGAGGAGGAAAGTACAAGAATGACCTTGAGTAGGGTAGATACTCTTAATCGCTTGCTCACAAAGCTCTTCAAAACAAAAACATTTCACACGATTACACTCTTAAAAATATTTTCAAACAAACACTTTGTACGCATTCTCGAGGATATATACGAGAATCATTACAAAGTTTCGCCTTACATTGGCAACTTTTCAAAATATTTTCAAACATACAACACAAAGCAATTTTCACAAAGTGAGCTAAGCGATTAAGAGCTTATAGATAACTACGGATGAAAAGGGTGCTAACACCTTCCCTTTTCATAATCTACCCCCGAACTCAAAATCTATCGAGGTCTTTCCTATTATTTTCACCCTTTCCTTATTGGATAAAAGAAAATTCGATGGCAGCTCTTGCTACCTGCAACATTTGCGATAAAACGAAAAACAAAGTCAATTCTCCCACTGTATAAAAGAACTGGAGACTCTGCTGGGGAAACTTAAAAATATGGGTTACCTTTAGAGTTTAGATCACTTTATTTGCTTGTTTGAATTTCTTGCTTTATCTTTAAAGGGTTGCTTGGGTTTATTTTCTTGCAAAGATCCTACACCCGGATCTGGGGACCTTAGGTAAGTAGCTATAGATCATGGAAACTATACGACATAGACCTATATGGTTGAAGTGATGGCTACATTAGTGCAACACTTTGGTTTGTACTAGTGTTATTTGAGTCAGTCGAGGATAACACTGGGCTGCCGTGTGGCATCATAAGCACTAACTGACCTTTAGAACCTTAATTGACCCATCTTGGTCATAAGAAGGTAGTGAGATAGTTGGCTTTGGTGCAGTCCAAAGTGGGTCGATACTCGATGCTACACTCATTGAGATTCGAATCTCAGGATATTTCAGTGGCAAGTCAGTTGCTCTGCTGAAACAAAGCCTGCGAGAAAGATCGGTGATATGAGACTCCTAGAACCCGGTTATTATTCTAAGGACATGTTGAGCCAACTAAACTTCAAAAGGGTACTTACCTATGGACCTCATGAAAGCCTTAAACCTAAGGCTCTTGTGTACTTTGTTTGTGTTTGTTATCTGTTCAAACATGACATTATGACATCATTCCATAGCATTTTACTGACCATTTCAAGGATCTCAAGGACCTATGATGCAGGTTTATCATGAACCATACGTCTAGAAAAGGGAAAAAGGATTTATTTTCCTCTAACCAGATGTTATCAAAGACCTAAGTACGTTCCCTTGAGTTAAAAGCTAGGACCCACTCGACATGGTGAGCTTGATTCTCATAGAAGGACGTACATAGACACAAAGTTCTTCATTCAAAGCTGCAGCCAGACTCAACTTCTAACATTTAATTTCTGTTTATCCCGCGAGATCCTTAAAAACATTGCATCTACATATCATGCACATCATCACATAACAGATATTTTTCCAAGACATGTTTTCTCATCTTCTTACTGTTTATTTAGTAAAAGATGGATCTCGAACAAACCGTGAAAGAACTTCAAGCTCGGAATTCTCAATTTCAATAAATGTTCCTGGACTTAGCCAAGGGACATGACGAGTTGAAGACCCTCGTCACAAAAGGGAAGAAGAAGAAGAAGACCAGCAGACCGGTTGGCATATTCAACATGGGAAGAAGATTCAAAGTTCCTCCCAAACAAGCTCAAAACTGTGATATTCCTTCTGATGAAGATGATAATCAGGGTCAAGAAGATAAGAGTGTGAAGGCTGAGAGAGGAAGTAACCTTGGTTCTAGCCAATATTCTGAAGAAGACTACTCTGATAAACAGTATCCTCCTACTCATGACAAGTACAAACAGCTGGAAGATCGTCTAAATGCTATGGAGATCCAGAGAGTGCTTGGGTTGGATTTTTAAGATTTGGGTCTTATCTCGGGGGTTGCCATCCCTCACAACTTCAAGTCCATACTTTTCTGAAATATGACGGTGTTTCCTGTCCTAAACTGCATTTAAGGTCTTACGTCCGGAAGATCCAACCTCATATTGCTGATAGGAAGTTATGGGTACACTTATTTCAAGAGAGCTTATCGGGGACATAATTAGAATGGTTCTATCAACTGGAAGGAACCAACATTCGTACTTAGGAAGACTTGGCTGCTTCTTTTTACAAACAATACTAATACAACGCTGATCTTGCACCAACTCGTATGAAATTACAAAGTATGACTATAGGCTCTCATGAAGGCTTAAAGGAGTATGCCTAGAAGTGGAGAGATCTGGCTGGAAGAGTGCAACCTCCTTTGTATGATAGGGAGCTGGTGGACATGTTTATGGGAACTCTGACATGTCTTTTCTTTAATCATCTAATTGGTAGTTCTTCATCTAGTTTTACTGAGTTGGTACTGACAGGGGAACATGCCGAAGGTGGTATTCGAAGTGGAAAGATTTAAGTGGTTGCGTCTTCGAGTATTGTAAAGAAGACGTTCACTAGAAAGAAATAAACTAATGTTGTTTATGGACAAAAGGGTTGTGCGTGAAGTGATCGCAACAATCTGTAAGGGTGGTGCTAATTTCTAATCTTGCGCCCGTGCAACAACAACCGTAGGGCAATCAGAGTAGGTCAGATGCACCCAGGAGACAGTTTACTAAGATCACCATGTCGTTGTTAGGCATTACAACATCTGTTGAAGGCAGAGCTGATAACATTGAGAGATCCTCCTCAGAATCCCAACAAATCCTCTCCTCATTATAATCCTAATGTGAAGTGTGCATATCATTCCAATAGTCCTGGACATAACACAAATAGATGCTAAGCTTTGAAAAATAAGATTCAAGATCTGATTGACACTAAAGAGATTGAATTTGATCCTCCTGAGGCCCCCAATGTGATTACTGCACCTATGCCTAAGCATGACAAGGGGGTGTTAATTTTATTGATGATGTTTCTGCTGTGGAAGATGCTGATGGCGACTATGACCTAGACATCTAGATTTTTCCCACCACCGGCAACGGGCTCAGCAATCGGAAGACTGGAGACCTTATCTCAATCTCCTTTAGTCAGGAGTAAATGCTACTTTCTGTTTTGTTACTTTCAAGTTTGGTTATGTAATTTTTTTTAAACAATAACTTCAAGCCTTCTGCCTTACCCGGGGTACCATGGTTCATTTGTTAGGGTTGTCATTTCATTAACATATTTTCATTTTATAAAGCATTGGATGTTTTGCATTCAAATTTTGTGCTCTTTGTCTATCTTTTATTTTCACTTTCAAATTAGCTATGTGTTCTAACACACACCTAAACAATAAATTGTAGATCCATATCCACTCAGGATCCCATTGATAACAATTCTTCTATTGCCACTTATGACTTCGAAAACCCGATCTACCAAGTCGAGGACGGAGGTGGGGAAGATTGTGAAGTACCGGGAGAACTTGATAGACTATTAATGCAAGAGGAAAAGGCAATACAACCGCATGAAGATCCAGTTGAGGTTGTAAACTTGGGTACTGAAGCAGACAGGAAAGAAGTCAAGATAGGTGCCAACCTAGAAGACAATGTCAAGAACAGGTTAATTAAGATTTTGCATGAATATGTTGAGATCTATGCTTGGTCGTATAAAGATATGTCAGGGCTCGATACTGATATTGTGGTTCACCGTCTATCAATGAAAGAGGTTTGTTCTCCAATAAAGCAAAAGGTTCGTCGTATGCATCTCGAGATGTCAAAAAAGATCAAGGTCGAGGTTATGAAACAATTTAATGCAGGTTTCTTAGCTGTTACATCCAATCCTCAGTTGATTGCAAATGTGGTACTAGTACCTAAGAAGGGATGGAAAAGTGCATATGTGTGTGGACTACATGGATCTGAACAGGGCAAGTCCCAAAGATGACTTTCCGCTTCCGCACATTGATGTTTTGGTCGACAACACTGCTCAGCACAAAGTATTCTCCTTTATGGACGGTTTCTCGGGGTATAATCAGATCAAGATGGCACCTGAAGACATGGAGAAAACTACCTTCGTCACATAGTGGGGGACTTTCTGTTACAAAGTTATGCCGTTTGGGTTGAAGTACGCCGGTGCAACATATCAGCGTGCCATGGTAGCTCTGTTCCTTGACATGATTCATCACGAGATAGAAGTTTACATCAACGACATGATAGCCAGGTATCGGACGGAAGAGGAACATATCGATCATTTACACAAGCTATTTGAGATACTGAAGAAGTACAAGCTGAGGTTGAATCCGAACAAATGCACTTTTGGGGTGATATCTGGTAAGCTCCTGGGATTTGTTGTCAGTGGTAAAGGTATTGAAGTGGGTTCTGCCAAAGTCAAATCCATTCAAGAAATGCATGATCCCCATACTGAGAAGGAAGTCATAGGTTTCTTGGGACGACTAAATTATATCGCCAAGTTTATTTCTCATTTGACTGCTACTTGTGAGTCGATCTTGAAGTTTCTGAAGAAAGATCAGGTAGTGAAGTGGAACAACGATTGTCAAATAGCCTTCTAAAAAATCAAGGAGTACCTCCAAGAACCTCGTATTCTGATGCCACCAGTTGAAGGAAGACCTCTAATCATGTACCTAACAGTGTTAGAGAACTCAATAGGGTGTGTATTGGGCCAACATGACGAGTCTGGTAAAAAAAGAGCATGCAATATACTACCTTAGCAAAAAGTTTACCGACTGTGAAACAAGATACTCACTGCTCGAGAAAACTTGTTGCGCTTTGGCAGAGGCTGCTCGCCGACTAAGACAATATATGTTGACTCATACTACTTTATTGATCTCTAAAATGGATCCCATAAAATACATCTTCGAGAAACCCGCTCTTTCTGGAAGGATAGCCAGATGGAAAATGGTTTTAACAAAATACAACATTCAGTACACTACTCAGAAAGCAATCAAAGGGAGTGTATTAGCAGATCATTTGGCTCATCAAGCTGTAGATGATTATCAGTCTATAAATTTTGAGTTCCCGGACGAGAACATTATGCTAGTTATAGATTGCGAAGAACCTGGACCGTATGAAGGACCTGAGCCAGGATCTTGATGGACTATGGTTTTCGATGGAGCTTCTAACGCACTTGTCAATGGAATCAGTGTTGTGATTATCTCTCCCAAAGGTTTCTGTGATACGGTGGGAGAACTGACTTGGGTTTTGTGTTTGTTTTCGCAAATGTTTCGGTTGAGCAAGAGTCGCCACCGACTTTTTATTTTATCCTAAGGAAAGGTTAAAAAGCACAGCAAAAACCTTTGAAATTTTTTCTTGGGTTCGGAGAGTAGATTATAGAAAGGGAAGGTATTAGCACCCTTTCTATCCATGGTTATCCATGGGCTCTTAGTTACTTACTTAGATCAACTTGCCTTGATTTTCAATTGTTTGAAATGGTGCTTTGTGTGTGGGTTTAAAAATGTTTTGAAAAGAGGCCAATGTGGTGGCAACCTTTGTAATGATTCATGTTTGAATGTATACAAAGGTGTATGTCTTTTGAAAAATTTTCAATGTTTTTGAAAGTTGTTTTGAAAGTGTGTTGTGATGTGTGTTTTGAAAAATGGCAAGGATTGTTTTGCAAGATTATCAAGTAACTAAGAGTTGTCTACCCTAAATTTCTCAAAGATCTTTCCTATGTTTTTAACCCTTTTAACAATTTTGTTCCACCATTGTATTTGGTGGACAATCTTGTGTTAGGATGTTAACGGGACGGGCGCGGGTCATCGTTTAGACCATGATTGCAATGGTGCCAAGTGTCTTTGGCAATTTTTCCTTTAAGGGACTTGATCATTTTTAGGAAACTTTCGAAAGCGTCATCGAGGGACTATGATCATTTGGTTTGTTTTGTTTTGCCAAAGAAACTCAACATGCAACATGGCCCATTATTGAAGGCAACAAGTGGAGTAACCCTAGGGGTGCAAGTGTGATTGGTGTTGTCCATTTTCATGCTTTGTTATCTTTGAATTAGGTCAAGCTATTTGTTATTTGATTTGCATACAAAACCCTAAGTCTATCATGGCATATTTAGAAAGCTTTTAAATGCGAAAAATAAAATCCTAAATTATTACAACACAATTATGGGATGGGGGTACAAATGTTCAAATGCGGATATTTAGCAAGAAATTAAAATCTAAGCTATTACATCCAAATTGAATATACAAAGATTAATTGTACAATAACTAAGTAAATAAATATGCAACAATGTATTTATGCACAAAAATGGTTTTTGTATGTATGGGAAAGTATTTTTTTATGTGAAAAATAAACAAAAATAAAAAGGATTAATTTTTTGGGTATTTTCATGGTTTAGGGCAAAACCCTAATTTTGTTAAATAAAAAGTATTTATTATTTATTATATGCAATATTTATTAATTATATACAAAAAATAAATAAAAAGGAAGTATATTGTAAAAAATTGATTTTTGAGGTCAAATATTAATAAAAATAAAAATGTGTTATTTTTTATATTTATCCTAAATATTCTAATAAATATATAAGTATTTATATTATTTACCAAATATATTAAATATGTACAAAAATAAAAATATTTATTAATTACAAAAAAAGTATATTTTTTTAGAAAATGTTTTCAAAAGATAAAGTAAAATAAAATCAGAAAATAAAAATGTATTTGTATTATTTTTAGGGTTTAAATAAAAAGATATATATATATATATATATTTATTTATATGCATATATCAAATAAAACAAATAAATGCCTAATAAATACAAAAAAAGGTGAAAAAATATTTTTTATGCTTTTTTATATTTTAACAAAAAATAACAAATCAGAATCAAAAAGAAAAAGTCAAAAATGACAAATATATCATGCAATGGTCCAGAGGGTGTGAATGTGAAAAGGTGGTGTAAACAGAAAAACAAAACTCAGGCCCAGCCCAAATCTATCTTCTTCAACCTCCATCCAGTTTTGTTTGAAAATTCGCGCGCCTCCTTGCTTCAACAACAAGCTCCGGGTTCTTTGATTTTCAGCCAAAACTCACAACATAAACTATGTAGAGCATTAAATCACGAATTCATACATATAAAGAACATGATCTAACTCTCAGAAATGAGAGAGAATTTCTTCTCCCCCAATTCCTGACCTAAGTTTTGTTCAACATTCAGGTCCCAAATTCTCTCAGTACACACAACATAAATGAAAAGTAATGATATGGGTGGATTCAGGGCCATGAGTAGGACATAACTTCTTCACAAACCTAAGCCTAGATATGCTTGGATAGAGAGATAGAAGTTCAAAAACTTACCTGTTCAGCTTGAATCGTGTACAACAATGGAGGTACTTTCAATGGATTTTGAGGACTTGTACAGCTTGCTTGAGGTCCAGGGATGCTTCCTCTATGCTTGGCTTGCTCTGAATCCTTCTGAATCAAGCTACAGAAGTCAACCTGCACAGATGAAAAATGAAAATGGCACACTTGGCTATGGCTGTTACAGTTCCAGTACAATGCTTGGACTAGCTTCAATGGATGATAGGGAGTGTGTATGAAGTGGTTTGGATGAAAATGCACGATGGAAATGAGTTGGCCAAGTCAAAATGTAGAATGCCCTGTTTTATGCAGCAAAATGGTGATTTTCTGTATGAGGAGGGACCAAGGGTTCTTTGGTCGTGTTTTAGGTCTGTTAGGGAGTATGGAAAGTATGGAGAAAGTTTGTTTTTGTTCTTGCTTGCAGGAATGTGAGTTGTTGTACAAAATGCAAGCTTTCTTCTTTCTTAAGTCAAAAATGCCAAGTTAGGTTGTAGGCTACCACAAGCCCCTCCAATATGCTGCAAAGTTTGTTCTTGATCAGTGGGATATGTCCACACATTTGTGCCTCAGAGATTTGCTTTGTACTTCTTAGATTGTAAACTTGACATAAAGTTGATCTTTACAAGAATAGATAAAATGCTTTTTCCATTTATGGCTTAATTCTTCATGTAATGACCAAATGAGCAAAATAATGCTAGAACACAATGGATTGGCATTTAATTATTGAGTGTAAGGAGGATTAGAGGCCTGTAATCTAGCTTGTACAAGCTGATTTCAAAAATGCCTAAGTTATGAACATGCATTTGGTCAAGAACAAAAGTGGATTTTGCCCAACTTTGCCAATTCGATTCTCCCTAACCACAAGGGTGTTTGAGAAGTTCTTGGACAATTTGGAAAGCTTGGAATGTGTACTACAATCCATCTTTGTAATGCAAGTTGAGATTCCAAGTCGAAGCATGTTAAAAATGGCCATGAAGTTTAGGCAAAAATCCTGCCTAAAATAGGTCAAAAAGTTTCTAAGTTAAGAATGTTTTGCACCCCTATTCCAAAAATCATAACTTGAGCTACAAGCTTCTTTTAAGGAAATTTTATGAATCGAAGTTGTAGATTTTACAATGGACTATAACTTTCATGTTTTGAGTTTTGTTTGAATCCAAATGTATCTTGATGAAAAGATGGGACAAAGTTAGGAAAAAATTAGGAATTTTCATAACTTAGAAATTTTCTAAGTTATGAAATTTCTTCATTTCAAACCCTAATTTGTGATTTTTGATTTCTTTATGAACAAGTTTCATAATTTGACATGTCTTGGTGAAAAATGAATCTTGACACTTGATTTTGACCAAAAAGTCAAAGTTTGACTTTTCAGTATACAGTCAAATTTGGCTCAGTTGACTGGAAAATTCATTTGTCAATCTTGTGCATTTGGGATCTTTTGAACTTGTTGAATGTGTCAATACCATGCCATTGAGTCCTTGAGTCCATATGTGAGCTTGAATTGCCATTGGTTAGGTCAAACAGTAAAAAATTACCTTTGTGCAGTCAAAACCCTAAAAATAACCATTTTGCCCTTTTGGTGATCTGATCAAATTTCTTGTGGAATTGTGATCCAAACTTGACCAAATGGTTCATATGAGTTCATAATGTTGATGTGGGTCAAAAATCATGAGGTTTGACTGTCAATTGACCATAGTTGACTTTTTCCCCAATACAGCTGATTTCTAGGTCAATTGTCCAATTGACTGGGCAAAGATTGGAATCAAGGCTTGAAACTTGGTATGGATAAACTTGTGAGTCCAATATGAAGCATGAAAGTCATTTTGGGCATTTTAGGTCAAAACATCTTTGTGCAAACACAAACTCTAATTTGGGTCAACAGTGCAAAGAGAAGTCTTGAGCAGAGCAAAAACCCTAACTTGATCTTGAGTTCCAAGGGTCTTGTGGTGAGAAAATATTGAGGAAATGGGAGGGCAAATTTTGGGGTACAACAGTTTCCATACGCCATTTACTGCTAGACTATGCTTTGACTGTACCAACAACATCGCAGAATATGAAGCCTGCATCATGGGCATCAGAGCTGTTATTAACTTGAGGATCATGTTCTTGAATGTGTACGGGGACTCTGTCCTAATGATCAGTCAGATTAAGGTAGAATGGGATACGAAGCATCTGAATCTCATTCCTTACTGGGAGCATATATTGACACTAATCACGTACTTCGAGGAAATTACTTTTGAATATATCCCACGAGAAGAGAACTAGTTGGCAGACGCATTGGCTACCATGTCATCTATGTTCAAATTCATATGGGACAATGAAGCTCCTCGAATTACTATCGAAAGACTAGACGAACCGGCACATTGCTATGAAGTTGACACTGATGGAGTAGAGGATAAGCATTGGTTTTATGAAGTGAAAAGATATCTTGAGGCTCAAGAGTACCCCGAGGGGCATCTATTAAAGATAAGAAATTCCTACCAAGATTCTCTGCCAAGTTCTTTCTGAGCAATGGAATTTTGTACAAGCAAAATCACGATTCAACTTTGCTTAGTTGTGTAGACAAGAAGGAAGTTAAGAAAATTATGGAGGATATGCACGAAGGCATCTTTGGTACTCACTCTAGTGGACATACTATGGCAAAGAAAATTCTGAGAACGGGGTATTATTGGTCGACCATGGAAACTGGTTGCCATCATCACTCCAGAACCTGTCACAAATTCCAGATATATGCTGACAAAGTACATGGGCCACCAGTCCCTCTGAATGTCTTGACTTCTCCTTGGCCATTTGCAATGTGGGGCATTGATATGATTGGAGAGATTAAGCCCACTGCTCCAAAGGACATCGTTTCATCCTCGTCACCATTGATTACTTCACGAAGTGGGTTGAAGCAGCCTCGTTTTCCTCCGTCACCAAGAATGTAGTAGCTTGGTTCATCAAGCATAACCTTGTCCGTCGGTATGGCATCCTCAAGAGGATCATCACAGACAATGGCCCAATCTTAACAATACTATGATCATGGAACTCTGTATGCAGTTCATAATTAAGCACCATAATTCTTCTCTATGTCGGCCGAAGATGAATGGCATAGTGGAAGCCTCCAATAAGAACATCAAGAAGATTATACAGAAGATGAAGATTACATATAAATATTGGCACGAGATGTTAATATTTTCTATTCATGGCTATCTCACTTTAGTATGAACATCAACTGGGGCACCCCCATTCTCTCTAGTCTACGGTGTGGAAGCTGTTCTACCTGTCGATGTCCATATTCCTTCTCTAAGGATTATGAAAGACGCAAATTTAGACGAAGATGAGTGGATTCAAACTACGATGGACCAGATAAATTTTATTGACGAGAAAAGACTTGCCGCTGTTTGTCATGGTCAGATGTACCAGAAGCGTATGATCAAAGCTTTCAACAAGAAGGTCAAACATCGGTATATCAGACTGGTGACTTAGTAATAAAGTGCATCATCCTACCACAAGGTGATCCCATGGGCAAATGGACTTCCACCTACGAAGGACCATCTGTAATCAAGAAGATATTTTCTGGTGGTGCTATGATACTTACCACCATGGATGGTGACGATCTTCCGCATCATATGAACGCATATATATTCAAAAAATACTACGCCTAAAAGAGACCCGCTAGATTGACTAGCCTAGGCAAAAATAAGGGCATCCCAGCGAACCAAAATATTCTGGAAAAAATTAGGGATATATATAAAAATTCAATACCGGCAAGTCGAAAACCTGAAAAGGCGGCTTGGGCAAAAAAGGGTATCACAGTGGAGTGGACACCCGAAAGGGAGGTCCAGGAAAATGTTAGGGATTAAAGCGTACGACTATGTCCCGTTGGATCACCTACATACAGCAAGATTTGTTACCAACGTCAAGTTCAAATGGTACGGATCAATTTAGTCAACTTCTGCCAACAGCAAGGGATGAGATTCTTGAAGATGTAGGGGCAATAGCAGAGTTGAAACTCGATGGGATCGTTTCCATATAGCTTCTTTGTTTGTTTTCCTTTGTACTTTTCTTCATTTTACGACGATTTCCTCTTACTAGGATTTATGTCTCTATGTACAAAACTGCATGCTTATAGGCAAATTCAATACAAGTCAATTTCAAAAAATTCAAATTTGTTTTTCTTTCTCTATTTTGTTTGCAAAAACATTCAGTGACTAAATTGAATGAACATATGCATATGAATATGATTACTGTTAACAAATATATGCATAAAAACAGGAATAAGTATTTATTAAAGACTCTAGGAGTTGGGATAATGTTCAAGTTATCCAGAAGTCCCCACATAGAAATCCCCGTATAGATACCTTCACAAGCTTATCCCCGACAGAGATACATTCCCCAGCGAGTCCAATATGCCTTTAGACAGGAATTAGGGCATCTTCCAGCAATTCATATGATTATCTCCCCCAGTAGGTCCCCTAGTGTTGTACCCCAAAATTTTCCCTCCCATATTCCTTAAGATTTGACAAGAATGATCTTCAAATTGCACAAAATGGCTCAAGGGTTGTACAGTCAAATCACCTCCTAAGGCAGTCAATTAAAAATTAGGGTTTTGGTTCTTTCAAGGAATTTTGGTTTTTCAATGGTTCAATCAAGTCTCATAGGCCTATATACATTCTCAAGCACCTACATGCCAAGTTTCAAGACTCACAGTGCCAGTTTGCACAGTCAAAAGCTCCATTTGATCTACAGTCAACTGCAAGGGCAAAATGGTCATTTTGCACTCAAAAGTCAGATTTTTTGTCAACATTCTCATTTTGAAGGATAATTCATCATTTGATCAAGGGTTGATCATGATTCATCAAGGATTGCTCAAAATTCATCCAGATTCAAAAGTTGCTAAATTAGGGTTTTGTAGGAAAAGTCAACTTAACTTTGACCAAGCATAACTTTCTCATACTTTATGAGAAATGACCCAAACAAAGCTAATTTTGAAGAGGATGCAATTTCCTACAATCCATATTCACACCCCAAGATCAAGAAATGCTCTCACAAGAAGTTACAAATTTGGACATTATAGGTCATTTTTGAAAGTCAACAAAAACACCTTTTGTGCCAAAGCTTATAACTTGAGAATGGAAGATCAAAATGATATGAGACCAAAAGGGTTGATTAGAGGACATCTCAAGGTTTCTAAAAAGTCCAATAACACCTCCAAAGGTTCAAAATTGAAGAAGTTATGCATTGTTGAAGTTGGGCATTTTTCCAAAATTGCCAAAAGTCAACTATCCTCAAAACTCCAATTTTTGACAAAAGTGCCCACTTTTTTCCATTTGATTCAATCTTTTCTTGCCACACACGTGTCCCATGCTTAATTTCATGACCAAACATTTATTTTTCTATTTTATTTCATTTTTATTGATTTAATTCATTATTAATCAATATTAAATCAAATAAAATCCAAAAATTATTGAAAAGGGATCTTTGTGATTTGTACAGCTTGCAAACATCATGTGACAACCAACCAACTCGTGCTAAGGCTTATTTGTGCATAAAATCTCAGATTTGGCTATTTTTGGAAAGGTTAACAATGGTGATAAAATCAAATCCTAAACCTTGAATGTACATGGATATTGGCCCAACTCTTGACCTAAAATCATTGCCTTATACATACACAAGCAGCACAAACCTAATACACGACTTGAGAACTGCTAAAACGGCCAGAGCAAATTGCAAAAATCCTTGTAAAAATTGGAGATCAAAATCTTGGTTAAGGGACGATTCAATCAGAAATCTTCACGTAGCTCTCTAGCCTGATATCCTGTGAAGCAAAAGTAATCAAAGCCAGACCTCAAGACCCCCTGTATCGCACTTTAAGTCGCTCGAAACTCCGCCCTGGACATGGAATCGTGATCTTCTATTCTTGCATCTTTTTGACAAAACGTTGGCATATTATTGATCCTTGCATAATTTCTAACATGACTGCAATATTCAATTTTATTTTTATGCCCTATATGATGATATCCGTGCCTAGGGTTTGTTTGTTTCGTTTTTAGGCATTTGCATTACAGGTAAAATTAAGGCAAGTAATGGTTATAGGCACGCTCAGGGGACAGAGACGATCACAGTCATGGTCTTGGAGTGGATTTTTGCAGCCTAGGGACGATTTTAAGAGTGAGCCACAGAACTTCCTGCCGATAAAAATCCGCAGGTAATAAAACCAGAGTTTGGGGAAGAAGACGACCACACGTCGCTCTCCCATTGGCCATTTTAAATCTTAAGCGCGTTTTTTTTTTTATTTTTCCAGCATAATAATTGTTTTATCCATATATCCTTTGTTTTGCATTTTACTAACGAATGAGACAGCTTGGCTGAGTGGTTGGGGAAAGCGTGCAAAGTCCATTGGGACCTGGGTTCAAATCCCAGGTCCCCCAAATATTTGTTACAATTTTTATCTAGGTGATTGCATGTGATTCAGCAGGCGTAGCATATCATGGATCTCCAGATCCTAAGCGCCAGATGGCCTTCAGGCCAAATCTGATGGTCACAAGATGATGTCCACTGTGTGTCCAAGTCAACAAGCGCGTGGATGATTCTGAAAAGTCAAACAGGGTTGCTTACGTTTGGGCCTGAAATTCTAATGAATCAACCCCCCTTTCTGGGCCCAGACCCCCTTTTTTATTGGTTTGCTTTTTTTCTATATTTCTTTTACTTGATTTATTTTATTATTTTTATTAACCAATTAACTAATTAACTTTTTTTTGATAACAAAAAATCAGAAAACAAAAAAATATAATATTTTTATTTATTAAAACTAATTTCATTATTTTGTTCTTTTTTGTAAATAAAAATTAACCAATTAATTTAATTTCTAATTAGGTATAATTTTAACATTTTCGCAATAAATTAAAATTTAATTAGAATTAGGTTTTTAATATATTTAATCATTTTATTTTTATTTTTCCTTAAACATTCAAAAACCAAAAAATATTTCTTTTTATTAATTAATTAGTTTAGGTTTAATTAAATGCCAAAAAATAATAAAAATCTCTCTCTTTCTTAAAAAAGGGTCAAAACCCTAAAAACTCTCCGATTCAATTTTTCTCGCGCGTATTATTTTTTTATTCGAATTCCATATAATTGTAATTGCTCCGTGGATGTAATAGCTTAAACTTAGGACTTTTTACCGCTTTCCTTTACTTTTCCGCATTTACTTTTCAAGGGTTTGTTTTTGGCGATGTAAATACCCGACGCCTTGTAATAACTTAGTTTTATTTTCCGCAACCATTAACTGCTAGATGTATGAATAATAGGCTATGCATGACAAGATCTATCTTAAATTAAAATCAACCGTAGCTCACCATAACATGTACAAAGATAACATAACTGAAAATTGACACATTTGCACATGCCACTCCTAGGGTACGCCTCACTTGGTTGCCTCAAACGTGGTCATTGAGTATAGGAAGTTTTAGAGGTCGCCCTCCTGTCTAAAGATCAAAGTTGCCTCGAAACGGTTGCCTCGATAAAAAATGATCTAAGACATTAGGGTTACCGCTAAGGCGTTCTAACATTGCTTTAGTGACCACATGTCCCTTAATCGAATTGACCCGAAAACTCCAACGACGGTGCTACCTACTCCTCAATAGTGGGATAGCACTGTCTAAAGGACAGTTACACAGCTTAATTCCTTTTGAGTAGGTAGAGGTTCTTAGGTACTTGCTCTTTCAAAACAAAACAAATTTTTTGCACTTACACTTTTCGAACAAAGTTTTCAACAACACTTCATACACTCTTGAGGACAGAAACAAAAGTTAAATCGAATTTTTCAAACAAAACTTTTTTTCAAAACCCACGAACACAAGAAAAGCAAAACTTTTTTAAAACACAATGAGCAAGTACCTAAGAGCCCGTGGATAACCACGGATAGAAAGGGTGCTAATACATTCCCTTTCTATAATCTACCTCCCGAACCCGAGAAACATCTCGAAAAGGAATTTTTCTGTGCTTTTGTCCTTTCCTTGTTGGATGAAATAAAAGACGGTGGCGACTCTTGCTTACCGCGACATTTTGCGAAAACAAACGCAAACGCGAACCAACATTCCAAAACAGACAGTTCTCATTCCCACCGATCACAGAACTCGCGACTCTGCTGGGGACTTAAATAAGTGAGGTGTACCTTAGGATTAGATCACTTGTGTTTTCAACTGTATGCTTTGTATGCTTTAAATTTTGTGGGTTTGCATCGGAGTTCTATAGATCCTAACCCGGATCTGGGGATACCCTTTAGAAGTAGCAACAAACTGTGAGGGAACTGTGCGGGGTATATCGACATGGTTGAAGTAGTAGCTACGTTGATGTGGCACCTTGGTGAGTACCGGTAACCCTTGAGTCAAGTCAAGGAGAGTACGGGGCCACCGCGTGGTGTCGTGAAGCATCAACTAACCTTAGAACCTTACTTGACCATCTTGGCCTTTTTAGGAGTAGTGAGATGACCGACTTTGGTGCAGTCCGAAGTTGGTAGATACTCGATACTACACTCATTGAGGGTTGTTTTCTTGGAATATTTTGGTCGCCAGTTAAGTGGCTAAATCAAAACAATGAACATAGAAAACAATCCAATGATATTGAGCTCCTTAGAACCCGGTTACTATTTATAGGACAGGTTTTGAGCCAACTAACTTCAAGAGGGTACTTACCTACGAACTCCATGCCAGCCTAAACTTAAGGCTATATGTGTGACTTGTGTGCCTTCAAACTTGAACTACTTGCACGTTCTTGTTATCTGACAGCATGAGTTCCTTACAGGTTTTGTTTATAGTCCTTATCCAATAATTTGGACTCATTGCAGGGTTTACTTACATCATGTCACGCATAGCATACACATCATAACATCATATTATAGCATTTCCTTAACCATTTCAAGGATCTCAAGGGTTTGTGATGCAGGTCAGGATGAACCAAATGTCTAGCAAGGGCCAAAGGTGATTTGTTTTCCTCTAGCCAAGGTTGTCTAGAAATCCAAGCACGATAACTTGAGTCAGGGGCTATGACCCACTCGATATGGTGAGCTTTGACTATTGAAGAAGGGTTCTCAGCAACATGAAGTTCCTTCAATCAAGATGCAAAATTCAAATTCTAACAAGTTTCTTTGTTTACCCTACGAGATCCTTGAAAACATTGCATACATATATCATACATATCATTGCATTACAGGTACCATTACAAGTCTCTTATCTTCTTCGCAGTTTATTTTAGCAATCATCATGTCTACTGAACCTTCCACTGAGCAAGCTATCAAGGCCCTCCAGGCCCAGAATGTCCAGTTTCAAGAGTTGGTCATGAGCCTAGCTAAGGGTCAGCAGGACCTGAAGACCTTGATCCTAAAAGAGAGGAAGAAGAAGAAGAAGAGGACTGTCCTGTTCAACACCGGACGCAGGTTTGGAAATGGACTGCAGAATGAGGTTGATCTGACCACCTCATCTGGAGGGAAAAACAGTCCACAAGAGAGAAGGGTTCCTAGCCCTATAGTCTCCGACAACGGGACGGATTATGATGAAGAACAGTATCCTCCTGCTGAGGATAGGTACAAACAGTTGGAGGACCGCTTGAGCACTATGGAGATACAGAATGTGCCTGGGCTGGACTTCAGAGACCTAGGTCTATCCTCTGGGGTGGTGATTCCCCATAAATTCAAGGCACCTGCCTTTGCCAAGTATGACGGAGCTTCCTGCCCAAAGTTGCACCTCCGGTCGTATGTAAGGAAGATCCAGCCTTACACAGCTTATAAGAATTTGTGGATCCATTTCTTTCAGGACAGTCTTTCAGGGACTCAGCTTGAGTGGTTCTATCAGCTAGATGGAGCCAGTATCCACAGCTGTGAAGATTTGGCTACTGCGCTCTATAGGCAGTACCAGTATAACTCCGACCTCGCTCCTACGCGTACCCAACTCCAGGGTATGTCAATAGGGACGGGTGAAGGATTTAAAGAGTATGCTCAAAAATGGAGAGACCTTGCCGGAAGGGTGCAACCACCTTTAACTGATCGTGAACTCGTCGATATGTTTCTGGGGACCCTGTCTGGTCCATTCTTTAATCATCTGATTGGAAACTCTTCAGCCGGGTTTACATACCTTATCTTGACTGGGGAGAGAATTGAAGTTGGCATCAAAAGTGGGAAGATTCAAGAAGCTACACCTTCTGATGCTCATAAAAAGCCTTACAGTGGGAAGAAAGAGTCCAATGCTGTGTACAGTCAAAAGAGTCGTTGTGACCAACACGTAGGGGCAGTCTTGAACTCTGGTTCTGCGTCACACCGACAACAGCAAAAGGGAAATCAACGAAGGCCTGACGAGCCTAAAAGACAGTTCACCAACATCAACATGCCATTGTCACAAGCATTGCAGCACATGTTGAAGATGAATCTGATTAAGGTGATAAACCCTCCTCCGAACCCTAAGACTTCTTATCCTAACTACAACCCAGATGCAAGGTGTGCTTATCATTCCGGTAGCCCGGGGCACGATACTAACGATTGTTGGGCGCTAAAATACAAGATTCAGAATATGATTGACGCTAAGGAGATCGAATTCGAGCCTCCTGAGACTCCCAATGTGATCACTGCTCCCTTGCCAAAACATGGCTAGGATTGAAAGCACTTTTGTTCATTTGAATTCTGAAGTTGTATTTTTATTTTCTTATTCAAACAATTATCATGTCAAACTCTTTTATTTCATTAATTCATTACGCGTGTCTATTTTGAATTAATTTTTTTCACTATGTTTAAAATTGCTTCATTTTTTGTGATGTTCAACTCTCGATCTAAAATTCTAAACCTTTTGAGGGAGGATGACGAAAACGATACCACGATCTTTACAGTATGCTTTTGAACAGACCCCGCTGATGAAGTACAGGCATTGCTTCAAATCCTAAATAATAGAGTTATAAGGAAGATAATCCCTCGTCAACCCCCTTCGAGCCAAAGAAGTTGGAGTTTTTCTTTTCACGTAAAAATTAAAACCCTTAATTATAACCTGGGGCAAGGTAGTTTTCTCAGTTGATCCAGGTGCACAATGAATGGCATCAAAGAAGTCCTTCCGAGACAAAAGACGGTGATGGTTCCGTATAATCGTAAGGACAGACAGTCATTATCTCTCAAAATAAAAACCCATCAAGTCAAAACCTATGAAGGAGACTTACAAAAAACTGGGGCATCCCGCTGACTGTAATCACAAAAGAAACAGTTCAGGCAAAAAGACAGGGATAATAAAATCAAAAAGAAAGAGATCCTACAGATTCTCAACAAAATGACTGCCTATTAAAAATAAATTGTCAGTATCCGAACCATCACTGGTATATCAGAGCAAAGACTCAAATAAGATCTAATGCACGATTAACTGAGTTTAGGATCGAAGAACATCACGAAGAACAGGTGGGTACAAATAAAATTTGAGCCTTTATCCTTTGTTTCTTAAATCGTGAACCAGGCCACGTTATAACCCTTAAAAGTCCTAGTTGTAGCACGGGTTAGTTCGAAAGCATACTGTTACAAAAGGTATCCTGACTCCTGTAGGGCTTGCTGTAAAATCCTGAGTTGACATCATATTTTACAAAAATTCACTTGTTTTATTGAAAACTGCATTTACAAAAAACTTCAAGACAGACATAAGCTTTGCATTCTTAAAATAACATTGTTTGCATATGGCTATTTGTTCAAACAGCAGAGAAATTCGCACGACGAATATCTAGTGAATAAAAACCTTCTCAATAAAAAGAGTCACCTCAAGTGGAAAAAACACTTCCAACCAAGGGGCAGACATGATCATTTTCCATCATCTGGGGCAGTCACGTCAAGATTCAAGGAATCTCTCAAGATGCCAAATAGCCAGGGGCAAATCTCCGCCCGAGTCACTTGGGGCATTGGACATGAATTCCAGCAACGAATCTTGCATGATCAAACATCTTCTGGTGGTATGGCAACACAATACTATCGACAGTGACAACTCCTTGCACTCTGAGAACATGGACATAGTCAAAAAAGTACTACGCATAGTCAAAGACCCACTAGGTTGACTGGCCTAGGAAAAAATAAGGGCTTCCCGGCGAACCAAAAGGGTTCGGGCAAAAATAAGGGATAAAAAATGAAAAAATTTGTACACTCGGCAAGTCGAAAACCTGAAAAGGCGGCTTGGGCAAAAAGGAGTATCCCGATGGACTGAAAACCCGAAAGGGCGGTCCAGGCAAAAATTAGGGATCAAAGCGTACGACTATGTCCCGTCATCTCGTCACTTGCCTACCAGAAGAAGATTTGTCAATCGGCGGTTACCAAGCACCTCATAGGCTTTCTTCTCTCGCAGAAACTGGGGTAATAAGAATTGTCCGAACTGTACAAGCTGCTCTGTCCACCAGGTACAAGGTAGATTCGGTTGAAGAGTATGACCAAGATATCATCACTCCCCGCAGAGTAAGACAGTAACGGTAGCTCTCCCCACTGAGACTTGCAACTATGAACGAATCAGCCATACTCTCCCCCAAGCAGGGTTAGTCTACCGTCAGTCCCGAAAAGGCCCGGTATTCCCAGAAGTCTTAATATTCCCCGGAGAAGTATAAAGATATTCTCCAACAAGCATAAAGAGCATCCTCGACAGTCTTAATATTCCTCGACAGAGTATAAGAATGTTCCCCGGCGGAATACAAGATACCCCCAGTGGAGCCATTTCCCAACGCAGTCTAAAAAAGCTTCCCCACCAGAGTTGAATCATCTTCCCCAGTAGATTCTGGAAGCTTATCCCCTGCAGAGTACAAATGTATCTCCCCAGCCATATTTAGAAGGTTATCCCCACAAGAGTCCAACTGGGTTATCCTCAGCAAGTTGCAACTGAAAGATCCTCCCCAGCGAAGTTCTTTCTATCCCCAACAGAGTTCATCATCAAACTCCCCAACAGAGCTTATCAACGGAATCCCCAGCGGAGTTATCGTTAAAATCTCAGCAGAACATCTCTTCCCCACAGAGTAATTCCCCGCAGAGTAATCTCTTTACCAGTTTATTCCCCAACGGAGTTCTTTTCTCCTGCAGGTTTATCCTCACAATCATCTTCGTTCATCATCCCCAGCGGAAACGAAGAATTCAACATCATTCTCCAGCAGCTATCCGGGATTTATTTTCCCCAGCTAAAACATCACATTTTCATACATCATGATACATGCATATACGCATCATATCATACGATCTCATTTATGTTGAGAACATCATTGCTTGATCCATGGCCTTTACCTTTCAGGAAAGATGCAGTTAAAATTCTCATCCAGTCAATGGAGACAAAATCAGTTAAATCGATTCCTAAAGATTTTTCTGAGGCAAAGCCAGTCAATGGAGACAAAATCAGTTAAATCGATTCCTAAAGATTTTTCTGAAGCAAAGCCAATCAATGGAGACAAAATCAGTTAAATCGATTCCTAAAGATTTTTCTGAGGCCGGCCAGTCAAAGAAGACAAATCCAGTTAAATCGATTCCTAAAGATTTTTCTGATGCTAATCCAGTCAAAGAAGACAAATCCAGTTAAATCGATTCCTAAAGATTTTTCTGAGGTCAGTCAAAGGAGACAAAACCAGTTAAATCGATTCCTAAAGATTTTTCTGAAGCAAATCCAGTCAAAGGAGACAAATTCAGTTAAATCGATTCCTAAAGATTTTTCTGAAGCAAATCAAGTCAAAGGAGACAAATTCAGTTAAATCGATTCCTAAAGATTTTTCTGAAGCAAATCCAGTCAAAGGAGACAAAACCAGTTAAATTGATTCCTAAAGATTTTTCTGAAGCCAAGTCAATCAAAGGAGACAAAACCAGTTAAATCGATTCCTAAAGATTTTTCTGAAGCCAGTCAATGGAGACAAAATCAGTTAAATCGATTCCTAAAGATTTTTCTGAGGCAGGCCAGTCAAAGAAGACAAATCCAGTTAAATCAATTCCTAAAGATTTTTCTGATGCTAATCCAGTCAAAGAAGACAAATTCAGTTAAATCAATTCCTAAAGATTTTACTGACGCTAATCCGGTCAAAGAAGACAAATCCAGTTAAATCGATTCCTAAAGATTTTTCTAATGCAAACCCGTCAATAGAGACAACCCGTCAATAGAGACAACCTGTCAATAGAGACAACCCGTCAATGAAGACAACCCGTCAATGAAGACAACCCACCATGAAGCGACCCTACACCGGTTCCTTCTCTTTCCAAGATACAGTTTTACACGGACTTATCCTCAGGCGACCCTACACCGGTTCCTTCTCATTTCCAAGATGAAGTTTTACACGAACTTATCCCAAAGTAACCTTACTCAGGTTCCTCCATAAGTTTTACACGGACTTATCACCTAACGCAGGTTCCTCCAGAAGTTTTACACGGACTTATCACAAAGTAACCTCACCCAGGTTCCTCCTTACAATTTCCCGACGTAGTTTTACCCAAACTCCTTGCAAAGCAACCCTACACAGGTTCCTTTCTTCCAAGATGCAGTTTTACACGGACTCATCATCAATCAACCATACACATGTTTCCTTCCTCCCAAGATGCAGTTTTACACTAACTCATCATCAGGCAACCCTACACAGGTTCCTTCTTTCAACTTACAAAATTACAATCCTACCAACAATCTCCAGATGGCATCTATAAGCCCATCCTCCTACCAACAATCTCCAGGTGGCATCTATAAGCCCATCCTCCTATCCATCATCTCCCCAAATGGAATCTGTAAGCTTATTCTCGACATCACAATGCTGATACTACACTATGCGAGTGCAAATTTCTGGGCACTCTAGTGTTCAATTATCTTCCACCTTCGGATCACGAAAGGCTCGAAAGCCAATCCATATCCTCATATTTAAGAAAATTGAACAGGGTCAACTGTTGTACCCCAAAATTTGCCCTCCCATATTCCTCAAGATTTGACAATAATGATCTTCAAATTGCACAAAATGGCCCAAGGGTTGTACAGTCAAATCACCTCCTAAGGCAGTCAATTCAAAATTAGGGTTTTGGTTCTTTCAAGGAATTTGGGGTTTTCAATGGTTCAATCAAGTCTCATAGGCCTATATACATTCTCAAGCACCTACATGCCAAGTTTCAAGACTCACAGTGCCACTTTGCACAGTCAAAAGCTCCATTTGATATACAGTCAACTGCAAGGGCAAAATGGTCATTTTGTAGTCAAAAGTCAGATTTTTTGTCAACGTTCTCATTTTGAAGGATAATTCATCATTTGATCAAGGGTTGATCATGATTCATCAAGGATTGCTCAAAATTCATCCAGATTCAAAAGTTGCTAAATTAGGGTTTTGCAGGAAAGGTCAACTCAACTTTGACCAAGCATAACTTTCTCATACTTTATGAGAAATGACCCATCCAAAGATCATTTTTAAGAGGATGAAATTTCCTACAATCCATATTCACACCCCAAGATCAAGAAATTCTCTCACAAGAAGTTACAAATTTGGACATTATAGGTCATTTTTGAAAGTCAACAAAAACACCTTTTGTGCCAAAGCTTATAACTTGAGAATGGAAGATCAAAATGATATGAGACCAAAAGGGTTGATTATAGGACATCTCAATGTTTCTAAAAAGTCCAAGAAAACCTCCAAAAGTTCAAAATTGAAGAAGTTATGCATTGTTGAAGTTGGGCATTTTTTCAAAATTGCCAAAAGTCAACTATCCTCAAAACTCCAATTTTTGACAAAAGGGCCCACTTTTTTCCATTTGATTCAATCTTGTCTTGCCACAAACGTGTCCCATGCTTAATTTCATGACCAAACATTTATTTTTCTATTTTATTTCATTTTTATTGATTTAATTCATTATTAATCAATATTAAATCAAATAAAATCCAAAAATTATTGAAAAGGGATCTTTGTGATTTGTACAGCTTGCAAACATCATGTGACAACCAACCAACTCGTGCTAAGGCTTATTTGTGCATAAAATCTCAGATTTGGCTATTTTTGGAAAGGTTAACAATGGTGATAAAATCAAATCCTAAACCTTGAATGTACATGGATATTGGCCCAACTCTTGACCTAAAATCATTGCCTTATACATACACAAGCAGCACAAACCTAATACACGACCTGAGAACTGCTAAAACGGACAGAGAAAATTGCAAAAATCCTTGGAAAAAGTGGAGATCAAAATCTTGGTTAAGGGACGATTCAATCAGAAATCTTCACGTAGCTCTCTAGCCTGATATCCTGTGAAGCAAAAGCAATCAAAGCCAGACCTCAAGACCCCCTGTATTGCACTGTAAGTCCCTCAAAACTCCGCCCTGGACATGGAATCGTGATCTTCTATTCTTGCATCTTTTTGACAAAACGTTGGCATATTATTGGTCCTTGCATAATTTCTAACATGACTGCAATATTCAATTTTATTTTTATGCCCTATATGATGATACCCGTGCCTAGGGTTTGTTTGTTTCATTTTTAGGCATTTGCATTACAGGTAAAATTAAGGCAAGTAATGGTTATAGGCACGCTCAGGGGACAGAGATGATCACAACCATGGTCTTGGAGTGGATTTTTGCAGCCTAGGGACGATTTTAGGAGTGAGCCACGGAACTTCCTGCGGATAAAAATCCGCAGGTAATAAAACCAGAGTTTGGGGAAGAAGACGACCACACGTCGCTCTCCCATTGGCCAGTTTAAATCTTAAGCGCGTTTTTTTTTATTTTTCCAGCATAATAATTGTTTTGTCCATATATCCTTTGTTTTGCATTTTACTAACGAATGAAACAGCTTGGCTGAGTGGTTGGGGAAAGCGTGCAAAGTACATTGCGACCTGGGTTCGAATCCAAGGTCCCCAAAATATTTGTTACAATTTTTATCCAGGTGATTGCATGTGATTCAGCTGGCGTAGCATATCATGGATCTCCAGATCCTAAGCGCCAGATGGCCTTCAGGCCAAATCTGATGGTCACAAGATGATGTCCACCGTGTGTCCAAGTCAACAAGCGCGTGGATGATTCTAAAAAGTCAAACAGGGCTGCTTACGTTTGGGCCTGAAATTCTGATGAATCAACCCCCCTTTTTTGTTGGTTTGCTTTTTTTCTATATTTCTTTTACTTGATTTATTTTATTATTTTTATTAACCAATTAACTAATTAACTTTTTTTTTATAACAAAAAATCAGAAAACAAAAAAATATAATAATTTTATTTATTAAAACTAATTTCATTATTTTGTTCTTTTTTGTAAATAAAAACTAACCAATTAATTTAATTTCTAATTAGGTATAATTTTAACATTTTCGCAATAAATTAAAATTTAATTAGAATTAGGTTTTTAATATATTTAATCCTTTTATTTTTATTTTTCCTTAAACATTCAAAAACCAAAAAATATTTCTTTTTATTAATTAATTAGTTTAGGTTTAATTAAATGCCAAAAAATAATAAAAATCTCTTTCTTTCTTAAAAAAGGGTCAAAACCCTAAAAACTCTCCGATTCAATTTTTCTCGCGCGTATTATTTTTTGATTCGAATTCCATATAATTGTAATTGCTCCGAGGATGTAATAGCTTAAACTTAGGACTTTTTACCGCTTTCCTTTACTTTTCCACATTTACTTTTCAAGGGTTTGTTTTTGGCGATGTAAATACCCGACGCCTTGTAATAGCTTAGTTTTATTTTCCGCAACCATTAACTGCTAGATGTATGAATAATAGGCTATTCATGACAAGATCTATCTTAAATTAAAATCAACCGTAGCTCACCATAACATGTACAAAGATAACATAACTGAAAATTGACACATTTGCACATGCCACTCCTAGGGTACGCCTCACTTGGTTGCCTCAAACGTGGTCATTGAGTATAGGAAGTTTTAGAGGTCGCCCTCCTGTCTAAAGATCAAAGTTGCCTCGAAACGGTTGCCTCGATAAAAAAATGATCTAAGACATTAGGGTTACCGCTAAGGCGTCCTAACATTGCTTTAGTGACCACATGTCCCTTAATCAAATTGACCCGAAAACTCCAACGACGGTGCTTACCTACTCCTCAATAGTGGGATAGCACTGTCTAAAGGACATTTACACAGCTTAATTCCTATTGAGTAGGTAGAGGTTCTTAGGTACTTGCTCTTTCAAAACAAAACAAATTTTTCGCACTTACACTTTTCGAACAAAGTTTTCAACAACACTTCATACACTCTTGAGGACAGAAACAAGAGTTAAATCGAAGTTTTCAAACAAAACTTTTTTTCAAAACCCAGGAACACAAGAAAAGCAAAACTTTTTGAAAACACAATGAGCAAGTACCTAAGATCCCGTGGATAACCACGGATAAAAAGGGTGATAATACCTTCCCTTTCTATAATCTACCTCCCGAACCAGAGAAACATCTCGAAAAGGAATTTTTCTGTGCTTTTGTCCTTTCCTTGTTGGATGAAATAAAAGACGGCGGCGACTCTTGCTTACCGCGACATTTTGCGAAAACAAACGCAAACGCGAACCAGCATTCCAAAACAGTCAGTTCTCATTCCCACCGATCACACCTAGCGTATAAAGAAGTTTGATCATTCCCCCAACATATATTGGGAACTTCCTCCGCACAGTATACGGAATTCCAATCCTCATTAGAGATTATTTCCTCAACACAGTTCACAGGAATCTAATTCTCCAGATGAGTTTATTTCTCCAACACTACATAATCCCCTACGGAATTCTCGTCTCCAGAGGGATTTATTTCCCCAGCAGGGTTTATTTCCCCAACAGGGTTTATTTCTCCATCAAAGTCCATTTCTCTGATTACTACAAATCCCCAGTAGAATTTTCTTCTCTAGCAAAGTGTAGTCAAGGTTGTTATCCCCAGAGATTTGCTACGGGATCTGAAATCGGGCCAGATATCATTTAACTTTTATCTTCCCCAGAAGAGTTGGCATCTGTTGTACCCCAAAATTTTCCCTCCCATGTTCTTCAAGATTTGACAAGAATCATCTTCAAATGGTTCAAGATTTGCTCAAGGATTAGACAGTCAAACCTCCTCCTAAGACAGCCAAAACTAGGGTTTGAGTTCTTTCAAGGAATTTGGGGTTCTCAATGGCTCAATCAAGTCTCACAGGTCCATATACATCCTCAAGCATCTACATGCCAAGTTTCAAGACTCACAGTGCCAATTTGCACAGTTAAAAGCTCCATTTGATCTACAGTCAACTACAAGGGCAAAATGGTCATTTTGCAGTCAAAAGTCAAAATTTTTGGTCAACATCTTATTTTGAGTCCATAATCATCATTTGATCAAGTCTTGATCATGATTCCACAAGCATGGCTCAAAAATCATCAAGATGCAAAAAGTTACTATTTTTGGACAGTAGAAAAGTCAATTGTATCTTGACCAGGGCATAACTTTTTCATGGTTCATCAGAAAAATTCCATCCAATGCTCATTTTGAAGGGGATGACATTTCCTACAATCCCTCTTCACACTCCAAGACCTAGAGATGCTCTCATAAAAAGTTATCAATTTCTACATTATAGGTCAATTTCAAAAGTCAACAAAAGTGCACTTTAAGTCAAAGACCATAACTTGAGATTGGTAAATCCAAATGACATGGGACCAAAGGCATTGGTTAGAGGACTTCAAGACCTTTCCAAAATGTCCAATAACATGTTCATATGATCAAAATTGAACAAGATATGCATTGGAGAAGTTGGGAAATTTTCATGAATTTGCAAAAGTCAACTTTGCTCAAAACACCTTATTTTTGCTAATGGGCCTCAAATCTCTTCTTGAAACTTCATCCATGACTTATGCACGACCCATCAAGCTTAATTGAATTATTTTCTTATTTTTTATTAATTAATTGGATTTTTAATCAATATTAATTCATTTAATTAAATTAAATTGTAGGAAAATATAAAGATATGGTTTTTCAATCTTTTTGTGAAGCAAGAATGACCTAAAAAGGCTGGCAATTTCGTGCACCAAGTCAAAGATTCAATATCTCCAAATTTGGCAACTTTTTCCAATCATGAAGATTCAAAAATATATGATTTTCAATCAAATATTCAATCATCATTCCAATGGATTTTTACTCAAAGATTTGACCTAATTCCATTCCTCTATAAATATGCAAGCTAACCCTGATCATGCACACGTGAAATTTCTGCAGAAAAAGCCATAACCAATTCAAGAAAATTCAAAGAAAAGTCAAAACTGATTCTTGTGTTCCAAGCCAATTCAAGGCCTTATATTGATTCAAACACGTTGCTGGAAGGGTCAGGAGTGATTTACAATCGAAACCAAGCATTGAAGCTCAAAGAATCATCAAGAACAGAGTCACGGTTTGCATTTTATTTTCAGAATCGTGCAGTTCAATTCATGCATATTTAACGTGCTTTTGTGTTTGTTTTGCATTGCTAGAACTCATATGAAGCTGATGGTATAACTGAATTGGATTAAAACGCACAGAATCAAAAGTTGCCATGATTGAATTTTAGGGTTCATAAGCTTTCAAATTAGGGCTTTACAATCCAGGAACAATTAGGATTCATAAGGCTTATGGTTGGAATCGTCAAGACCAGACGAACACACAGGGACCATCGCGAAATATTTATATTTACCATAGCTCTATTCGCTATTTTTGGTCACTGTAGTTTGTGGGGGTTAAAAACCCCCGCTATCTAACATTGTTCTTACAGGTTCAGCGAGGAAGATGATGATGTGTTGATACATCATTGGCCAGTTCAAAAAAGGCGCGCGTGTTTTTGTTTTATTGCATATTATTTGTTTTATCAATATATTAATTGTTGGCTATTATAAGATCAATTGAAGCGCGTTGGTTGGAGTGGTTAAGGCAAGCATCCAATAAGCATTGGGACCTGGGTTCGAATCCCAGGTCCCCCAAAACCCTTGTTTCTATTTTTTCCTATATGTTCACATGCAGGTTGCATAATGTTGTCCACCATATACCTCAATCATCAATGCTCCAGGTGGCTTGCAAAGCAAATCTGAAGGCCAGGATGGGATGACTACCGTGCTCCCTGGTCAATGCACGTGTGGGCAATCCAAAAAAGTCAAACGAACTGGAAACAAATGGGCCTGAGAATTGCCAAAGAAACCTCCTTAATGGGCCAGCACCCCCCTGGTTCATTCATTCTTTTTCTTTTCTTTTATAATTTCCATTTAATTATTTTACTATTAATAATAATTATTATTATTATTATTATTTAATTAACTCAATTAATTATTTTCATAAGAAAATCAGAAAACTAAAATATTTTTATTATTATTATTTTCACCTTTAACTTATTATTTTTGTAAATAAATGTAATTAATTAATTTAGTTGTTTTAATTAGGTTAACTTTAATTATTTTCATAACAAATAAAAATAAATTAGAATTAGGGTTTTCTTGACAATTTTAATTTCTTTTCTTTTATTTCATTAAAACATTAAAAAAAACTCAAAAAATATTTCTTTTAATTAATTAATTAATTAGTTTTAGGTTTAATTTAATGCAAAATAACCAAAACTTCATTCTTTCTCAAAAAGGGTCAAAACCCTAAGGACTTCTCCGATTCAATTTCTTTCGCGCATATTATTTTTGATCATATTTATGTATTTGCTCCGAGGATGTAATAGCGTAATTAGGACTTTTTATCGCTTTCCTTTATCTTCTCGCATTTATTTTCCAAGGGTTTGTTTTTGGCAATGTAAATACCCGACGCCTTGTAATAGCTTAGATTTACTTTCCGCAATTTACTTTCCGCAACTATTAACTGTTATGCATGATAAGACTTCTCTGAAATTAAAATCAAAACGTAGCTCACCGTAACATGTGCCAAGATAATTTAACTGAATCCTGACACACTCGCACATGCCACTCCTAGGGTACGCCTCACTTGGTTGCCTCGACGTGGTGATCAAGTATAGGGTGTTTTAGAGGTCGCCCTCCTGTCTAAAGATCCAAGTTGCCTCAAAATAGTTGCCTCGGATAAAACGATCTAAGATATTAGGGTTACCGCTAAGGCGTCCTACTATTGCTTTGGTGACCACACATGTCCCTATAATCGAATTGACCCGAAAACTCCAACGACGGTGCTACCTACTTCTCAATAGTGGGATGGTACTGTCTAAAGGACATTTACACAGCTTAATTTCTTTTGAGTAGGTAGAGGTTCTAAGGTACTTGCTCTTTCAAAACAAAAATACTTTTCGCACTTACACTTTTTCTGACAAAATTTTCAAACAACACTTCATACACTCTTGAGGACAGATACAAGAGTTAAATCGAAGTTTTCAAACAAACTTTTTCAAAACCCACAAACACAAGAAAAGCAAACATTTTTGAAAACATAGTGAGCAAGTACCTAAGAGCCCGTGGATAACCACGGATAGAAAGGGTGCTAACACCTTCCCTTTCTATAATCTACCTCCCGAACCGAGAAACATCTCGAAAAGGAATTTTGCTGTGCTTTTGTCCTTTCCTTGTTGGAGAAAATAAAAGACGGTGGCGACTCTTGCTTACCGCAACATTTCGCGAACCAGCATTCTAAAACAGTCAGTTCTATTTCCACCGATCACAGCATCCATATCAGAAACTTTGTCAGACAGCGCCTCATAAGGTTATCCATCTCCTTTATCCTCAATCAGGGTATATAAGAACTAAATTCCCCTGTAGAGTGACGAACAACCAATTTTCCTGGAATTCCTCTATTCCCCAAGCAGAAGTCAAACATTCCCAGTGGAGTATCCTCAAACAAAAAGCATGAATCCCCAGGGAATACATTCTAAAAAAGGTTGAAGATTCATATTCTTCACTCCCAGCAACAGTCAAGGATTTATTTTCCCCAGCCAAAGATGTTACACAAAGCTAGTGTTGTCGTCAGCAACATCTTACATCCATACATCATTTACAAAAATCATAACACATTCATATGAAACGCATATAACACTCTCATTTACTTTGAGAACATCATTATGCAATGCATTACATACACCATGACATTGCATAAAGACTAACTTTATCTTTTCAGGTAAAGTCTACAAACAGACAAATATCATCAGTAGTTTATAAATAGGTCAAAGATTAACTCCCGAAACAGGATGGAGAAACTATCTATATGGTCAAGTCGAAGATTAATTCTCGAAATAGAACGGGGAAACTATCTGTGCGACCAAGCGGTATGAATTCCTGAAGCAGGACGGGTTCACCAACAAAAAGAAGGTCAACAATTAATTCCCGAAACATGACGAGGCAACTATCTATATGACCAGGCAAAGATTAATTCCCAAAAAGTATCGGGGAAACTATCTGCATAACCAGTCAAAGATTAATTCCTAAAACAGGACGGGAAAAATATCGACATGACCAGGTGGTATGAATTCCCAAAATAGGACGGGTTCACCAACAAAAAGATAGATTGTAGATCAATTCCAAAAGCAGGACGGGGCGACTATCTACATGACATGCATTTCCCTCAGAGACTTAATCTGACAATCAGCTCCCTCAGAGACCAAATCTGACAAGCATCTTCCTCGGAGATTCATTCTGAAAAGCATTCTGCAGATACAGTCAAGCATAGACTCATTTTGGTACTTCTATCAACAGTCACTTTGGATGGAATCTATAAGCCCATCTCCAACGACATTCTGTCATCTTTCCAAATGGCATCCTTAAGCACATTCAAGCAATATCATCAACCAACAACATTACTTCCTGCACATGCGAGTACAAATTTCTGGGCACTTAAGTGTTCAATCCTCTTCCACCTTCAGATCACGAATGATGGACATGTCAATCTAAATCTTCAGGTTTAAGAAGATTTAACCGGGGAAACTATTGTACCCCAAAATTTTCCCTCCCGTTATTCAATACATTCTCCTAGGGTTTTCATTTGCTCAAGGTTACTCAAGAATTGATCAGACAAATTCTTCTCCTAAGCAATGGACCTATAACTAGGGTTTCACTTTTCTCAAGGAAGATTGGGTTTCTAATGCCTAAAGTGGATTTCATGGTTTCTTATATGTCTCCAAGGATTCTCATGCCAAATTTCAAACTTTGCATCACAAGTTAGCTCAATCAATTACTCGGATGACTCTAAATCAACTGTATTGGACAAAAAAGTCAACTATGGTCAACATACAGCCAAACTTCAAGATTTTTGGTCAACATCAAGGTTTTGAAGTAATATTCATCATTTGATCAAGGATTTATCATGATTCATCAATAAAACTCAAGATTCATCAAAAGTCAAAAGTTACCAAATTAGGGTTTTCTTAAGGAGAAGTCAACTGAACTTTGACCAAGCACAACTTCCACATGCTTCATCTGATTTTTCTCAACCAAAGCTCATTTTGAAGTAAATTTAATTTTCTACAACTTTTTCTATCTAAGCTCAAGTCCAAAAAATGCTTCATTTGAGAGATATGAGCAAATACATTATAGGTCGTCTCAAAAGTCAACAAAAGACACTTTTTGTCAAGGCAAACTACATCAAGATAAATCTTCAAATGCAAAAATGATAAAAATATAGATTTTAGAGGATATGTTAGGCTTTCCAAAAAGTCCAATATCACCTTCAAATGACAAAAATTGAGAGAGTTATAATTGGTGCAAGTTGGGAAATTTTGAGCAAATGCATGAAACCAAAAGTGATCAAACTTGGAATTTTGGGCTATTGGGCTTGTGATTCAAGGTCCATGTGTGTTTTGTACCTCAATATGAACCTCAAAGCTTAATCATACACCCCTAGACTTTTTTATTCTATTTATTTTTATTTTTACTAATTTAAAGTTAAAATTAAAAAGATAAAGTCAAGGCTTTTCATACAAAGTCCAAGCCCAAATGATTTAACCTAATTTCAAGCACTATATATCCTCTTCATTCAAACATAACAAGACATGAACTCTTGCATAAAAACACCTCTCCAAAATTCCAAAAATATCAAAGAACTAGGGCAACTTGTAAACCCTAATTGCAGCCACATTCAAGCGAAACTAGCCTTTCCATTCACTTCCAGGAGTATTGTAGGGTAAGAATGGATGATCTTTGATGATCCAAAGGGCTCGAAATGTATCACTAAGCATCACCAGTTTCTCATCTTGCATGAATTCGCATTCTCATTTTTCTTCGTGCTTTTATGCATACTGACTTTTCTAACATGTTTATGAGGTTTAATAGTGCAGGAATAACTCAAAGCATGATCCCCATAATGGCTAAATCAAAGCTTCCCATGTTTGCATTGATCTGAGTTATTTTCTTCGTAGCTCACTCTAAAACGTGTTTCATCCCAAACCAGTACTCTCATTGAACTTGCAAGGCTTGATTTAAGGGGATAGGGTCCCTGTAAATCACTAACCATTGTTATTTCGCAGGGTAAAAAAAGAGCTTGACGGAGAAGAAGATCAGAGCTAGGACTCTGGCGCTTCTCCGGTCCAATAATTTATGTTTAATATTTATTTATTTGTTTATTTGTTTTCACATTGTTACCAGATGAAACAGCCACCCTAGTGGCAAGTGAGCGCGTGATAAGGCATTAGTACAATAAGGCGTGGGTTCCATCCCTGGTTTTGGCATTTTATTTTTCATGTTATTTTTTCCTTGCATGTTGATTATATTTTGAATGATACACGCCTTACTAGCACCAAGGCACGCCTAGCCTTGTGGTAAGCTATAATATTGAGGAAGCAAGGGGTGTGGGTTCAAAATCCACCCCTGACACTTACATTGTTTTTTTTACTTTCTAACCCTTTTCTTTGTTTTTTCCTTATTTTCTTCCAACCTTAATTTCACCTAACCATAAACCACAAACCTTTTCTTTTACAAACCCGAGTCAAATTAGGTTTTAGGTTTCTTTATTTAATTTGATTGATCTTTTTTACTAACTAAAAATAATTAGGTTTTAGGGTTTTCTATCATTAAACTTTTTTAATTTAATTTCATTAGTTAACCTTTTTTAATTAAAATTAATTAATATTTTTAGGTTTATTTAGTCATCATCAAAAAACGTTTTTCATAAAAAGTATCAAAAAAACATTTATTTTTCCCTCGATTCTATTTTTATTTTCAGATCGGTCGTGCTTTCGCGAATGTAATTTTTATTTCTCGCATTTCCTTTTCTCATTATTATGTAACTGTTTACGGGTTGTAATAGTTAAATTTACTTTCCACACTTTTCTATTATGTAACTTCCCCAAGGCCATGTAATAGCATAAGAATTTTTATTTTCGGCACTTTATTTTCCCTGCTATTATTTTACTATATTGCTATTAGTAATTAGGGTTTGCATGGAAAGAATAAAATGAATCGTTAAAAAACCCTAACTACAAGATAAATAACTGAATACAAATCACTCGCACACTCACACCTCTAGGGTAACCTCTGTTGTTGCCTTCAAAAAACAGTCATTCCCTCGAACGTGGGGACGCTTTAGCAAAGTCCCCCAATACAAAGATCATAGTTCCTCGATGATCCTTTCGATGTTAACTTTTGGGAAATCATCTAGTACCTTACGAAAAATTGCTAAAGCGTCCTTACCAGTTGCCTTCAATGACTGTACGATGACCCTCGACTGTCCCTTCACATCCAATGATAGGGCTTCCTACTAACTAATGGTACGGATAGCACTATCTAAAGAAAGAATAATGTACAAGAATGACCTTGAGTAGGTTATATATTCGTAATCTCTTGCTCATAAAGCTCTTCAAAACAAAAACGTTTCACATAATTACACTCTTCAAAATATTTTTAAACAAACTCTTTGTACGCATTCTCGATGACAGATACGAGAATCATTACAAAGTTTCTCCTTACATTGGTAACTTTTAAAATTATTTTCAAACACACAATATAAAGTGTTGTAACCCAAGACATTTCTCACAAAAGTCCTCAAATGCTCAAGGATTCTCAAGAGTTGATCAGACATGCTCACCTCCTAAGAACTGAGTCCACAAATTAGGGTTTTGGTTTTTACAAGTAAAATTGGACTTATAATGCCTCAAATTACTTTCATGTTTCATCATAGACCTCCAAGAATTCTCATTCCAATTTTCAAGTCTTAAATCATAAATTTGCTCAGTCAATTGCTCAGATGACTGAAAATCAGTTGTATTGGGTAAAAAAGTCAATTGTGGTCAACATATAGTCAAACTTCATGATTTTTTACCAACATCAACATTTTTAAGTCATATTCATCAATTGATCAAGGGTTGATCATAATTCCTTAATGAAATCATTCAAATCATAAAAGGGGCAAAATTGTCAAAATTAGGGTTTTGATTGAGAATGACTGATCGTTGACTTTTGACCTAGTGCATGACCCAATGACTTGAATAATGATATTAAGGACTCAAACACAACATATTGACCTAATTTCATGTCTCAGATAATTTCTCAACATCAAAAGACTGATAGTTGAAATTTGGATCAACTGATGAAAAGTCAACTGATACACAAAAAGTCAAACTTTGACTTTTTGGTCAACATTGAATTTCAAAGATCAAGATTCATCAATACATTCGAAAATATCAAACTTGATCATCAAGAATCAATAAAGTCAACAAAAGTCAATAAAAGTCAAGATTTTCAATACATGGAAAAATTCTAAGTGTTTTTTACCTTTATAATTTCACTACTTCATGACAAATTTTCACCAAGATGCAAGATGATTCAAGGAAAACTTTCAACATAAAAGTTGTAGATCTTGATGAATTCTACAAATTTTTCCTTGAGGGTTGATGTCCAAAAAATACTTAGATTTGAAGATATAGGCTCATGAAGTCATGACATTTTTGTATAAACACTTAGTGAAATTTTCAACAAGTTTAGGCAGATTTTTGTCCTAACTTCTTGGACAATTTTCATCAAGTTCCAAGTTTATTTATCCAAAGTGGTCAACATGAAGGTTGTAGAAAATGTTTCAGTCTTTCCAAAATGTCCAAGAACTTGAAGAGATCATACTTGAGCTAGAAGTTTCGAAGAGAAGAAGATGGCATCACAAACTTGAAATTTAGGTCATTTTGCGATGAACCTTATGATCCAATCTTCAAGCATGTTGTATAATATTTCTTTGCAGGCCTTCAAACTTGCAAATCACTCAATAATTAAATGTTTTCACAACTGATTAAGCCATTGTCCAAGCATTTGAGTCATTGTCCAAATGATTTTGCCATTAATGGAACAAAGTTCACACTTCCATTTTGGAAAAGTGACTTTAATCACAATGTCAACTCTCCTTGAGCCCATACATTGTTGCTTATTATTCCAAAACATTTCAAAGCAAGAAGAAACCATCTACAAGTTTGTTAACTACCCTGTAAGCCCTTGTACTATACATTGAAACCATGATTTTCAAGATTGCTTCAAAATCAAGTCACATAACCATAACACGTGATCTTTGATTTCTGATCACTAGAGCCTTCAAAATCTTTCCTATATAAATAGAGAAGCCACTTGCAAGACATAACACGAATTGAATATCCTTGAAACACTCACAAACACTCTGAGCTCACAATTTGCATTCAAAACCTCCATTGTTGCACATTTTGACCTTGAACTTCAAACTCACAATCCACTCATGCATTTCACTCTAAATAAATCACAAAGCTTCCATACATCATATACAACTCATCCCCACCCCTGTTATATCACTGTAACACCATTTGCACCATCCTCCATTTCCAAAAACTCAAACCTGCAACTTGACTTCTCCAGAAAGATTCAGGCACTTTCAGCACAAAGTAAGCATTGCATTAGCTTCTTAGGAGTTCAGTAAAGCTATCCAGATCATCACAACACCTTCAGGAGTGCTCAAACTCCATACATAATTTCTAGTTTTGAGGTAAGTTTTCTCAACTTTGAACTCTCTATACAAGCATCATTAATGGTTATTTTGTGAATGAAAAATGTAGACATAATTGCCCTGAAGCTAACCATGCCTTTAGTTTTCATTTATCTTGCTTGACTGATGCGAATTTTGAAGTTGAACTTTCTGAAAAATTAGATTTAATTTGGTACCAAACAAAATTCATGTTCATCTTTGATTTATAGCTTTAGTTATTTATATGTTGAAATCGTGGTGAAAAATGGAATAACTTTCATGTTTATATTTTTTAAAATGATCGAGAAATGAAGAAGTTACAGTTTTGAGCAATAATGTTGTTGTTACTGCATGCGTAAGGAAGAATATGAATTCATTTCAAATATTTAGAAACAAGTTTATTTTAAATTTATTGCAACTTGTTTTACCACCGGATGCAACAGCCACCCCAGTGGTAAAGAAGCGCGCACTAAGACATTGATCTATAGGGACCTGGGTTTGAGCTCCAACGGTACTCTTTTATTTTTCACACAATTTGTTATTTCAGATTCAGTGCAAATAGGTTGTGAACTCTCATCATGTATCCCTCATCCACACCACATGATCATCATGCAATCAAATTTAGTGCTCCACATGAGCAATCTTATGATGCACTCTCATGAGCCAGCCACACTTGATCATAAACAGGAACTGGACTTTCTCTAATGGGCCTGGAATTTTTGTTCTTCTCACCCCCCTTTATTTCTCATGCTAACAGGCTCATTCCAACTTTTTTTCTCTTTGGTTTACTTTTCTGACTTAAACAAAAATATATATATTTGGGCTCAGCGCCCCATTTTTCTTTTCAACCCCCATTTTACTCTTTAACACCCAAGCCCAATTTTTTATTCTTTATATTTTCTTTATCTTTTTATTTATTTATTTATTTTATTTAATCAAAAATACAAAAATATATTTTTAAATAATTAGATTTATTTATTTTATTTTTCTTCATTTTTTTCCCAAGCAAATAAAACTTCAAAAAATATTTTATAATAATTAATTTATCTTTTAAACTAATTTAGATTTAGGCTTTTCTATATTCAAATTATTTTTCCTCTTGGTTAGTGAAATTAATTATGTTCTTAGTTTAATTAGGTTTACTAATTTCTTTTAAAATATTAATTAATTTAATTAAGTTATACTAAACCTTTTTCCATAAAAAAACCACAAAAAGAAGGAAACAATTTCTTTTTCTTATTCATCTTTACATTTTTGTACATTCTATTATTATTCATATTCAATGGTTTGTAATAGATAATTAGGCTTTATTGCTTTCTTCCCCCTATTTCACAAACTTGTACTCCCTATTCCCAAAGCATTATAATAGCGTAGGACATTTAACTTCTGCAATTTATCGCTTTCCTTATTATTGTTAGTAATTAGGGTTTGCATGACAAGACATAAAATCGAACATTAGACAATCCTAATTCAAGATAAAATAATTGAATCAAACACACTTTGCACACATGCATCTCTAGATTAACCCACACTCGTTGCCTCAGATGTAAACAGTCATGTCCCTCGAACATGGGATGTTTTAGCAAAGACCCTCGATTAAAAGAGCGTAGTCCCTCGATGACCCTTCAATGTTGCCTTATGCAAACGATCTTAGTCCCTTATAATAAATTGCTAACACATTCTACAAGTTGCCTTTTTTGACTGTATGATGACCCACGCCTGTCCCTCACATCCAATGATATGGCTCCTTATCAACCAATGGGAAAATGGCACTATCTAAAGAAGGAGGAAAAGAACATAGACTTTTTGAGTAGGTATATTGCTCGTAATTGCTTTCTCAAAAACTAAAACCATTTTCACACCTCACACTTTCAAAAACAAACATCTTTTCAAACAAATGTTTTCAAAACAAACACTTTGTATGCGTTCTCAATGATACGATAATCATTACAAAGTTTTCCGCACTAAGGCGTTTTAAAAATATTTCTAAAACAAACATTTTGTATACATTCTCAACGATACGAGAATCATTACAAAATTACCATTTTCAAAACATCTTCAAAATATTTTCCAACTTACACAAAACACAAAGAATTTCTAAGTGAGCTAGCAATTAAAAGCTCGTAGATAACTACGGATGAAAAGGGTTCTAACACCTTCTTTTTTCATAACCTACTCCCCGAACTCAAGAAAATTATCAAAAGGTCTTTTCTGTTCTTTTCACCATTTCCTTTATTGGATAAAAGAAAATTCGGTGGCGACTCTTGTTATCCACAACAATTGCGATAAAATGCAAAACACCAAGTCAGTTCTCCCGCCGTATCACACAAAGCAATTTTCACAAAGTGAACTAAGTGATTAAGATCCCGTGGATAACTACGGATGAAAATGGTGCTAACACCTTCCCTTTTCATAATCTACCCCCCGAACTCAAAATCTATCGAGGTCTTTCCTGTTCTTTTCACCCTTTAAATATTGGATAAAAGAAAAGGCAGTGGCGATTCTTGCTATCCGCAACATTTGAGATAAAATGGAAAACCAAGTCAGTTCTCCAACCATATTACATCCCTCTATTTATAGATTTAGGTTAGCTTTCTCCCGAAGCCAAAGCCCAAAACTATGAAAGCCCAAAATACCTATTTTGGAACTAAATCAAATCTATCAATTTTAGATCTAAATAAAATCTAAATCTAAAAAAAAATTAAGTCTATGTGTAGCCTGCTTCGATCCACAATCTCTTTGACTGGGCAATGGTTTCCATTGAGCAACCTACTTCGACAACCTCTAACCCTTCGACACACATAGTTTCGACACACATGAATACAATGTAACACACCACCTAATTCATTGTCTATAAACTATCTATATTCATCATGGCTCTTAGTCTTATGAATATTTCAACATGCACTCCCTTCTTCGTGATATCTGTAATATGATTCTCAGTTCTACAATGTTCCAAGTTCATCTTCCCTTCTGATACCTGCTCTCGAAGATGGTGGAACCTTATTTTGATGGGCTTACTTCGACCTTGAGTTATCGGGTTTTTCTCCAGATTTATAGCTGACATGCTGTCGATCTTCATGGTAATTTCTCCATGATCTTTCCATGTTATCTCTTCAACCAAGCTCACCATCCAAGTTTCTTGACATGCATAAAGAGAAGTAGTTATGTACTCTGCTTCGCACGATGATAATTCCACTACTGATTCTTTTCTCGAACTCCAAGCAACTGGTGCACCACCTAGCATAAACATATATCATGATGTGGATTTTCGATCCTCAACATCACTACACCAACTCGAATCAGTGTATCCGACTAACTTGCATTATTTTCCCTTATCAACTGCAGGAAATAAAATTCCATAGTCAAGAGTTCCTTTGAGATACCTTAGTATCCTCTTCATCGCTGCTATATGTGATACCTTTGGCTTATGTATGAATCTACTTACTATACCTATATTGTATTCTAATTCAGGTCTTGTGTGACAAAGGTATCATAATGACCCAATAAGTCTTTTGTATTGGGTTGGGTCGACATCATCTTCTTATGCATCTTTCGATAGTTTCAACCTTGGTTCTGCAGGTGTCGAAGTCGAGTTGTATTCTTTCATCTCAAATCTCTTGAGAATTTCTCCTGCATATCTTCTTTGATGCATCATCAAACCTCTACTTCTCTTGTATAATTTGATGCCAAGGAAATATGAAATGTTACTCAGATCAGACATTTTGAATTCCTTGCTGAGATCACCTTTGAAGTCTTCGATCTCCTTCTTGCAACTACATGTTATTAACAAGTCATCAACATAGAGATATACTATAACCAATTCACTGTTACTTCTTCTTACTTATACTCCATGTTCAGTTGTGCACTTCAAAAATTCCTTCTCCCTTAAAAAACTATCAATCTTCTAATTCCAAGCTCTTGGAGCTTGTTTCAAACCATACAGGCTTTATGCAGCCTGTACACCTTTCTCTCTTCGTCATATTTCACAAACCCAACTGTTTGTTTAACATAAAATTCATAGTCCAAGAGTCCATTCAAGAATTCACACTTCACGTCCATCTGACATATGTGCCAACTGTTCATTTCTGCTAGACCAACAACTAACTTGATTGTATCGATTCTAGCCACAGGTGCAAAACTTCATCGAAGTCAATTCCTTCTTTTTTGAGAAATCCTTTCGCCACGAGCCTTGCTTTATGTCGAGTTATTTCCCCTTTTGGATTCATCTTCACTTTGTATACCCACTTGACATTAATTTCCTTCTTGCCCTGACAAAATTCGACAAGTGACCAAGTGTTGTTGTCTTAGATGGACTTCACTTCTTTGTTCATTACTTTCACCCACTTTGAATCTTTCAATGCTTCAGATGCATTGACATGTTCGACATCTGCATGGAAATCATAATGCACCAACTTACCTTTGTTATCAGCCACGTCATCTGATGTAATCACACAATATTGCAATCTTACAGGCATGTGTCTTGTTCTATGAGGTATGCTTGTACTTGGTTGATCTCTAACCTCCTCTTGTCTAACTTCCTCTTGTCGAACTTCTTTTTCAACTTGAGTTTCTGGTTCTTCAAGTAAGATTCTCAGTGAATCTTTCTTGACATTTTCAGTCCAATCTCATTCTTTAAACTCATGTATGATCACTACCCTACTGATCACAATCTGCTTGTTCACTGGGTCGAACAACTTGTAACCTCATTTTGAATGATATCCTACAAGGATCATTTGACTCGACTTGTCATCAATTTTTCTTCTCAACTAATCTGGCACATATCTATGTACAATAGATCCAAGTACCTTCAGATGACTCAAGTTAGGCTTCACACCAGACCAACATTCTTCTAGAATAATTCCTTCTAGCTTCTTCGTCGGACATCTATTCAAAATATATGTTGCAATCGACACAACTTCACTCCAAAGTTCTTTAGGTAAATGCTTTCCTTTCAACATAATTCTCCCCATATTCATGATGGTTCGATTCTTCCTTTCTGTTGTGGAGTGTAGGGTGGCACTACCTCATGCACAATCCCCTCTTTCTCACATAACTTTTCAAAGTCTTTCGACACATATTCTCCACCACCATCAGTTCTAAAAACTTTGAGCTTTCGACCACTTTGTCTTTCGACCAAAGACTTAAACTTGGAAAATACCTCGATCACTTCACTTTTCTTCTTGATCAGGTAAGTCCACGGTTTTCGACTATAATCATCTATGAACGTGACAAAGTATTTGTTATCTCCAAACGAATCCACCTGGATTGGTCCACATACATCATACTATATGACTTCGAGGACAGACTTCGACTTGCTTCCTGCATCCTTGCTGAAGCTATTCTTGTGTTGCTTCGCCTGCACACATTCCTCACAAACCTCATTTGGAATGTCGATTTCTGACAATCCTGAAACCATATTTCTTCTCTTCAAATCTCTGATGTCTCTGAAGTTGAGATGACCAAATCGATAATGCCATATCCACCCATCTCTTCTAGTTGTAGTTGAAAGGTACTGGTGCTCCATCATACTATGTTTGATCTTGAAAGTTATATTCTGAGACATAGGATCTTTCAAGATCAACCTTCCATTTGCGTCGACGACTCTCATCATCTTGTCTTTGACCAACACTTTATAAGTTTTTTCTACCAACTGCCCTATGTTGAGCAAGTTGCTCTTCATGCCTGGTATGTACAACACATTGGAAATTACTGAACTTTTCTCATCTTTCCTCATAACCAAAACATATATAATACCTTCAGGTGCTAGAGTATTGTCGTTTGCTAATTTCATTGTGTTTTTCATTAAGGGTTTTAAGTTGATAAACGAATCTTTCCTTCTAGACATGTGTGATGAGCCTCCTGAATCCAGTATCATTGATCCTTGAATTTTTCTTCATCTCTTGTTGTAACCATCAACAACATCTCCTTTTCTTCATACTTTGCATCACTTTCTTGATTCTTTCGCTTTTATAGATAATCAATCAAATAGTGACCATACTTCTGACAATTGAAACAATGAATGTGACGCTTGTCAGGTTTTCGACCACCATCTCTTCCTCTATTCACAACACCACCTCTTTGGTTGCCTAGGTATGGTCTTCTCTGATTAACACGTTTTCTTCGTGTTGATTTCCTCTACCAGTCAAATTGTTGTAGCCACTTTTATCTTTATTGTTGAACCACTTTCCTTTGCCTTTCTTGTATCTTGTTGATTGAGCCTGCAAAACCACATCACTTTTCGACTTGCCTACAACTCTTTCATTCATTCTTTGTTCGTGAGATTCAAGTGTCCCTTGAAGCTCTTCCTTTGACAAAGATGACATATCCTTCGACTCTTCTATGGCAACTACCACATGGTCAAACTTCGGAGCCAAAGATCTTAATATCTTCGAAACAACAACTCTTGTTATTAACGTCTCTCCACAAGTATTGATTTGATTCACTAGTTTCGTAGCCCTGGTGAAGAAATCAAATATGATTTCGCTATCTTCGGTCTGAATCAATTCATACGTTCTTTTGTGAGTTTGTAACATCACCTCTTTCACCTTATCAGCGCCTCCAAACAATTTCTTCAGAATCTCCCAAGCTTCTTTTGCAGATCCAACATCACTAATCTTTTCGAAATGTCTGGGCTGACACATTGGTGAATTATAAAGAGAGCTTTATAATTCTTCTTCTTCTTCGATTCTCTATATGCAGCTTCTTCTTCCTCTGAAGTGTCTTCATCAAGTGGTTCTAATCCATGTTTCACAAGACCCCAAAGACCTTGAAAAAAAAAATATAACTTTCATCTATTTGCACCAATTTTCATAATTATCACCTTTAAGAATTGGGAGACTTGTTGGAAAATTTCTGTTAGCGTAATTCATCGTCATCGTGAATTTCTTCTTCTTCTTTATTGATCATTCTTGATTGTTCTTTCCTTGAATCACTCAACCGGAGCTCTTGATACCAGATGCTAGAAATCCACCAAAAAATCATGATGAATTTATACCAAACTTGATGAACAAGATTATTATCACCACACAATAACGATGAAAAATATGAAAGAAATAAAGAAAGAGAAGACAAATATTTTCTACAGAGTTTCTCTCTGTCCACGATCTATGAAAAACTTTATTCACTTGCAAGTGCAAATTATGTGAATACAACTTAATTGACTTGACTTCAAAAATAGGGGTTACTCCCTCTATTTATAGATTTAAGTTAACTTGCTCTTTAAGTCAAAGCCTTAAATTATGAAAGTCCAAAATACTTATTTGGAACTAAATCAAATATATACATTTTGAAATTAAATCAAATCTATCTATTTTAGATCTAGATCAAATCTAAATCTAAAACCAAATTAAATATGTGTAGCCTGCTTCGATCCACAAGTTCTTCGACTAGACAATAATTTTCATCGAACAACCTGTTTCGACAATCTCTAATCTTTTGACACACATAATTTCGACACATAGGAATTACAATTTAACCTACAATACTTATAAAATAAGAATATTTGGTTAAAATAATATCAAAAGCTTAAAATGACAAGGGGATTAATAATGAACAATATAATGGAATATATCTATAACTAAAAAATCCTTAGGAAACAACCTTATTCACTCATTTAGCATATATATGTATCTAAATTTATGGCATTCTATAAGGATTAGAAGAAAGTTAAAGCAAGATAGTAGAATTCTTTGAGTGTACGCACCAAATGGCAAGAACAAATTCCAATATTGGTGAAGGCTAATGCTTTTTATTCTCACACCTTTTTTTATAGAAACCAATTTGGCTTGATACGGATTAAAGAGAAGAACAAAAAAAACCTATTTGAAACGCCTCTTTTTGTTATCTTCACGAGAGAGGTTAGTATATTTTGTCCCTTTTCATCAACCATTAATCTTTTTGGAATCCACTACTCTGCCTTCTCAACTTCCAATCAACTACAAATTCTCACTTTCCCATGAACTAAGTCACACAACTACATAGTATACTAGGTAGCATCACTTTTTAGGTAAACCACTTCTACAAGTTAAAACTATGGGTCATGTTAACTAATGCTATTTAAGGATTTCAAATAAAAAATAATTTAAAAAATAATTATTTTAATCTTTAAAACATCGAATACATATATATTTTTTAAAAAGTAGGAGTACTTTGTAAAATTTAAAGAATATCCTTTGAACAATCGTTAGAACTTTTCTAAAACTATTTGTTTTTAACAAAATAAATTAACGATACTATTTGAAGATAGAAAGACTCAGCAAAAATTAAATACAATTATAAAAATTTTAAAACAATGATTTTTTAATGCATTATTATTTTTTGGGTTCTATCTTTAAATGAAACTGTTGATTTATAAAACTCATATTAGATCTTGAAACATAATTTAATCTCAAGATTAAATTAGAGTTTAACACATTTTAATTTAATAGTTTTTTTTTACAATTGATAATTTAGTTTATAACAAATGACTTTCTAGTTGATTTATAAATTAATTGATGGTTGAAAATGAATAAAAAATATTATTTTTTAAAATAAAATTGATAGTTAAACTGTTAAATGTGTAATTCTTTGTGTTAAATATAATTGTAAATTTGGCATAGTCGAATCTGAATATAGTTTATATAGTTGAATTTAGTTCTTAGCAGATAATTGTGAATGTGTTCGACAGAGAGTTGAATACATTAAGTAGTAGTCAAAGTTGTGTGCATTCGATAGATAGTCGAAATGCATGTTGTACTCAGTTAAATAGAGTTAGTTAGAGAGATTGCTTGATGTACTCAAATATAAATAGAGAGATACTCTTATTGGTAAAACACAACAATACAACAATTCAGTTAAAATTCAATAAAAAAATATTATTCTCTTCTTCTAAAACCATAATTCTCTCTCTCTCTCTCTCTCTCTCTCTCTCTCTCTCTCTCTCTCTCTCTCTCTCTCTCTCTCTCTCTCAAATTATTCTTTTCTTTCAAATCTTTGTGTGACATAATCATCTTGCTACCAATGTGTGGTTGAATCATTCAAGTGAAGAGTGACGAACGAGAATTATGAATCAATCGAGAAAGAAATCAAATCTTTTTCTATCAAGATTGATTTCCAACATCTCGTATCTAGAGCACGGTTATGATTCTTGAAAAACATAGAGCAATGACTTCTCATCTGAATAGCCATTTTCCATCAAATCATCCCATCTTGAATGGCAAGCATTACGAGAATTAGTTTAAGCAGATGAAGGTTGTCTTCTGCTATCAAGATATTTTGGATCTTTTGAAGAATGGAGTGACACCAATTGGAGAAGAAGCCACTGATGAGAAAAAGGAAGCACATATAAATTTGAGGAAGAAATATTACAAAGCTCTTTTATAATCCACCAATGTGTTGATCCAAACAACTTTGAGAAGTTTAGTGATGTAGACTCATCGAAGGAAGCATGGGACATCCTGGAGAAATTGTTTGGAGGTGTTGAAATTGTGAAAGTGACGAGGTTACAAACTCACAAAAGAACATATGAGTTACTTCAAATGGAAGAAAATGAAAGTGTCGTTGATTTCATTACTAGGGTAACAAGATAGGTGAATTAAATCAAGATGTGTGGAAAAGTATTGACATCAAAATCGATTGCTGCAAATATTTTAGATCATTACTTACAAAGCCCGATCATCTGGTAGTAGCCATAGAATAATTGATAGGTTTGTCAAGTATGACAAAAGAATATCTTTAAGAGACGCTTGAATCTCATGAACAAAGAATGGATGAAAGATCTGCAAATAAAACGAAAGGTATAATTCTCTGGAGGCACAATCAAAAGGAAAAAAAAGGGAAAAGTAAGTTGGAATGGCAACAAAGTTAGAGCAAGTTTCAACAATTTGAATAGTAGAGGTAACCAACAAGAAGTAAATTTGTCAATCCATAGAAGACCCTCAAACCAAAGCAATCACAGAGGTGATGGTGCAGGTAGAGGAAGAGGTGGTGGAAGAAAACCTGATAAGAGTCATATTTAATGTTACAATTGTTAGAAGCATGATCACTATGATAGTGATTGTCTTGAAAGCAAAATAAATAATCAATAAATGGATGCAAGACTTACAAGACACGAAGAAGAAGAGATGTTACTGATGGTAACAACGGAAGATGAAGAAAGATTCAAAGACCAATGGTACTTAGAATTATGATGCTCATATCAGGCATATCTGGCACGAAAAGAAATTTTCTCAGCATGGGGAAATTGGTAGAGAAGAATTACAAAGTGTTTATAGAAGATAAGATGACGATATTTCTAGACTCAAGTGGCAAGTTAATCCTAAAGGCACCTATGTATCAAAATAGAACCTTCAAGATTGAACTTAATGTGATGAAACACAAGTGTTCGACAACTGCAACTAGCAGGGATGAATGGCTATGGCACTACAGACTTAGCCATCTCAACTTCAAAGCCATTAGAAATCTGAGGAGAAGAACATGGTTTCTGAATTACGAGAAATCGAAATTCCAAATGACGTGTATGAATATTTTGTTCAGGCAAAGCAATACAAGAACAACTTCAGCAAAGATGCAGAAAGTAAGTCAAAGCCAATCGTTGAAGTGATATTCTCTGATGTGTGTGGACCTATCCAGGTAGATTCAATTGGATGTAATATATACTTTGTCACATTTTTATATAATTTTATTCAAAAATTATGGACATACCTAATCAAGAAGAAAATTGATGTGTTTGAGGTGTTCACAAAGTTTAAACATATGCTGGAGAGACAAAGTGGTCGAAATCTCAAGACCCTGAGAAATGATGGTGGTGGAGAGCATGTTTCCATTGATTTTGCTATTTTATGTGAGAAAAATGGGATTATGCATGAGGTAGTGCCACCCTATACTCCACAGCATAATGGAACTACTGAGAGAAATAATAAGACCATCATGAACATGGTGAGGATTATGCTAATAGGCAAGCACTTACCTAATGAATTATGGAGTGAGGTTGTGTAGACTACAACATATATCTTGAATAGGTGCCAGAATAATAAGATAGAAGGGATTACACTATAAGAATGTTGGTGTGGTGTCAAGCCTATCTTAGTTCATCTGAAGGTGTTTAGATCCATAACACATAGACATGTGTTTGATCAATTGAGAGTAAACTTGATGAAAAGTTGAGTTAGATGATCCTAATAGGATATCACTCATCGGGTGGATACAAGATGTTTGATCCCTTAAACAAGCAAGTTATGATAAGTAGATATGTGATTATAGATGATATGAAGGATTGGAATTGCAAAGACAATGTTAAGAAGATTCAGTGAGAATCCTATGTGATGAACCAACTGGTGAAACTAACAAAAGGAATTCGACCACAAGAAGGCAAAATTCAAGCAAGCACGAGCAGACCTCATTGAGCGAGAAATATGCATGCAAGGTTGTAGGAAAGTATGATTACATCAGATGATATGGTTGATGATTGTGATACAGTGGGAGAATTGACTTGGGTGTTTTGCGTTTTACCGCAATATTATGGATAGCAAGAGTTGCCACCGACTTTTATTTTATCCAATAAAGGAAAGGGTGAAAAGAACAGGAAAGACCTTTTGATAGTTTTCTTGAGTTCGGGGGGTAGGTTATGAAAAGGGAAGGTGTTAGCACCCTTTTCATCCATAGTTATCTATAGGCTCTTAATTGCTAGCTCACTTTGAAATGCTTTTGTGAATGTGTTTGTTTGAAAATATTTTGAAAAGTGTCGTTGTTGGGCAAACTTTATAATGATTCTCGTCTCTATAAGAATGCATACAAAGTGTTGACTTTGAAAATATTTCAAGAAAGTGTTGGTGTGTTGAAGGATGTTTGTTTTGAAATGTTTGTGAGCAAGCAACTACGAGCGTTATACCTACTCAAAAGAAAGTCTTTGTTCTTTTCCTCTTCCTTTAGATAGTTCTTGTCTACCATTAGTTAGTAAGGAGCCATATCATTGGATGTGAGGGACGGACGTGGATTATCGTATAGTCATAGAAGGCAACTTGTAAGATGTTTTAGCAATTTGTCGTAAGGGATTAAGATCGTTTACCAAAGGCAACATTGAAGGGTCGTCGTGGGACTACGATCTTTTAACCTATGGTTTTTGCTAAAAAAACATCTCGTGTTCGAGGGACATGACTGTTTATATCTGACGCAACAAGTGTGGGTTACCCTAGAGGTGCAAGTGTGCAAAGTGTTTTATTTTCAAGTATATTGTATTTGAATTAGGTTGTCTAATGTTTGATTTTAAATCTTGTCATACAAACTCTAATTACTAGCAATAATAAGCAAAGCGATAAATTGTAGAATTTAAATGTACTACGCTATTACAACGCTTTGGGAATGGGGGGTACAAGTTTGTAAATGAGGGGAGGAAATTAATAAAGCCCTAATTACTATTACAAACCATTGAACATCAATAAAAAAAAGAATGTACAAAAATGTAAAGAGAAAAAGGAAATTTGTTTTTAGGGTTTTTTGATAGAAAAAAGGTTTTTGGTAGTAAACCTAATTAACTAATTGATTTTAATTACAAAAAAAAGTTAATGAACTATCTAATCAAAACCTAAAATTTAAATTAAATAAAATACAATCTAAGTCTAATTTAATTTATTTAGAAAATAATTTTGAATGTTAGTGTTAATTCTCAGTAATGCAAAATGTCCAATGTAACCTTAACTACCCAAAATTATAGCAAAAATCTCAAATTAGGATTTCTGGAGCTCGGGTTGACACGGGCCGTGTCACCTGACACGGGCACCCGTGTTAGCATCTACCAATTTCCTTATGCATGTTTTTCTATCCCAGCTAAATTGACATGAGTCATATCGTGTGACACGGGCACCCGTGTTAGCTCCTGCCTTGCCCTTTTGCACGTTTTCAGTCCCCAGCTATGTTGACACAGGTCATGTCGTGTGACACGGGAACCCGTGTCATCCCCTGCCTTGCCCTTTTTTGGACATTTTCTCCCTGACACGGCCCGTGTCAGGTGACACGGCCACCTTGTCAGGGCTCCTGAAGCATTTTCTTTTAAATTTCTAAATGTTTGGACTTTTATGCCTTGATTTGTCCTGTTTTATTCTTTTGAAAACGAAAATGAAAGCAAATGATGTATGGATAAAGATACCAAAGTTTGAGGAAACTTACCTCTCTTGGAGAAAAGTATGAAGTCTTTTCTATCTGTTCCAGGTGCAATATTACAATTGATTAAGCTCCGTTGGACCTTCTTGAAGCTATGTCAATCCTCACTTTGTACTGAAAGTTGTTGAATCACTCCAACCAAGTCAAGTTGCAAGGTACTATTTTTGGGTTTTGAAGATGGTGATAATGATGTTTCAGAAGTTGTTCTTGTGTTTGAACAACTTATATATTATGTATGTGAAGTATTTGGATGGTTTGTTTTGGAAAAACTTGCAAGGTTTGAGAGATTCAAAGATTTGGACTTCAAAACTCAAAAATGGAGGTTTTGTGAACAATTCTGGTTTTTGAGAGTAAGGGGTTTTGAGGGCTTGTGCATTTGTGTTTCCTCTTTTCCTCTTTTTTCTTTTTTTTCTATTTTCCCCCCTTTGTCTTGCAAATGCTCCCTCTATTTATAGGCAAGAAGTTTGAGAACAAGAGTTGACCAGGTTTACAAATTATGGAGTTACGGATTGGTTGGATTGTAAGTGGGAGTTCATGACCTTTCAATAGTTCCAATGTGGGTATGGCCTGCTTTTAGGGGTTCTTTGCATGTTACAGATGATTGTGTCTTGCTTTAACATTGTGTATGTGCATAAGAAACTATTGAGAGGCTCAAGGAGTTGACATTGTGATTAAAGCATGCTTTATGTAAATGGCAATGGTGCCTTTGTGGCATAAATGGAAAGATGATTTGGAAAATGGCTCAAACACTTGGGTAATAGCTCAAAAGTATATGTAATCTTCTAATTATGTATAGATTTGAAGGTTTAGAGGCCTGCAAAATGGGATTATGCAGCATGGCATGAAGATTTGATCTCATGTTCATCACAAAATGACTTGTGTTTCAAGAATGGATATCCAACTTCATCTCTTCAAATCTCCTAGCTCAAGCATGATAAATTTGTGCTCTTGGACATTTTGGAATGCTTGAAACATTGTCTATATCTTTCATATTGATCATTTTGACTAAATCAATAAGGAGATGGGTGAAAATTGGCCAAGAAGTTGAGATAAAAACTGACCAAAACCTGTTGAAAATTTCTCTGTGTTAGATAAAAAAGTCATGACTTCATGGGCTTATATATTTAAACCTAAGCATTTTTTGGATATCAACCCTCTAAAAAAAGTTGTAGAATTCATCAAGATCTACAATTTTCATTTTGAAAATTTTCTTTGAGCCATCTTGCATCTTGGTGAAAAAATGTCATGAAGTAATGAAATTATCAAGGATGAAAACACTTAGAATTTTTCCAAGTCTTGGAAATCTTGACTTTTTGTTGACTTTCTTGACTTTCTTGATTCTTGATGATCAAGTTTGATATTTTTGAATGTCTTGATGAATTTTGATCTTTAAAATTTAATTTTGACTAAAAAGTCAAAGTTTGACTTTTTATGTATCAGTTGACTTTTTACCCAATACAGCTGATTTTCAATTATCTGAGAAATTTGTGATGTAAGGCTTGAAACTGGGCATACATTCTTGGAGAACTATAATGAACCATGAAAGTCATTTGAGGCATCAAAAGTACAATTGTCCTTTAGAAAACCAAAACCCTAATTTGTGGACTCAGTGCTTAGGAGGTGAACTTGTGTGATCAAACCTTGAGAATCCTTGGGCATTTGAAATCTTTGGTGAGAAATGTCTTGAGAAAAGGGAGGGAAAGTTTTGGGGTACAACAGTTGCCCCTGTTCAATCTTCCTAAACCTTAAGAGTTAGATTGGCTTGTTCGCCATTCGCGACTTGAAGGTGGAAAATGATTGAACACTTAAGTGCCCAGAAATTTGTACTCGCTCGTGCACAAAGCGATATTGTTTGTTGGTTATGTCAGGAATGGTCTTAAAGATTCCATTAGAAGAGGTAATGAAGATGGGCTTATAGATGCCATCCAGAGGTAATTGTTGATAGAGAAATTAGACTAAGTTTATGCTCGAATTTAACTGGGAGAAGTATAAGAATAAATCTTTGGTTGATTTAATCTGGTCCAGTAGAGGTCTTTAAATCTTTAACTGGGAGAAGTATCAGAATAAATCTTTGGTTAATTTAATCTGAATGATATGCTGGAATGAACTCGTATTAAGCCGTGTTCGGAAATGTATTAGAAGGAACCCGTGCAAGATTGCTTCATGATGAGCCCGTGTGAAGCTGCATCTAGAAATATATTAGAAGGAACTCGTGTAAGATTGCTTCAGGATGAGCCAGTATGAAGTTGCATCTGGAAATATATTAGAAGGAACTCGTGTAATATTGCTTCAGGATGAGCCTGTGTGAAGCTGCATCTAGAAATATATTAGAAAGAACTCATGTAAGATTGCTTCAGGATGAGCCCATGTGAAGCTGCATCTGGAAATATATTAGAAGGAACCCGTGTAAGATTGCTTCAGGATGAGCCCATGTGAAGCTGAATCTGGAAATATATTAGAAGGAACCCGTGTAAGATTGCTTCAGGATGAGCCCATGTGAAGCTACATCTGGAAATATATTAGAAGGAACCTGTGTAAGATTGCTTCAGGATGAGCCCGTGTGAAGTTGCATCTGGAAATATATTAGAAGGAATCCGTGTAAGATTGTTTCAGGGTGAGCTCGTGTGAAGCTGCATCTGGAAATATATTAGAAGGAACCCGTGTAAGATTGCTTCAGGATGAGCCCGTGTGAATCTGTATCTGGAAATATATTAGAAGGAACCCTTGTAAGATTGCTTCAAGATGAGCCCGTGCGAAGTTGCGTCTAGAAATATATTAAAAGGAACTTGTGTAAGATTTCTTCAGGATGATCCTGTATGAAGCTGCATCTGGAAATATATTAGAAGGAACCCGTGTAAGATCGCTTCAGGATAAGCAAGTGTGAAGCTGCATCTGGAAATATATTAGAAGGAACTCGTGTAAGATTGCTTCAGGATGAGCCCGTGTGATGCTGCATCTGGAAATATATTAAAAGGAACCCATGTAATATTGCTTCAGGATGAGCCCGTGTGAAGCTGCTTTTGGAAATATATTAGAAGGAACCTGTGTAAGATTGCTTCAGGATGAGCCCGTGTGAAGCTGCATATAGAAATATATTAGAAGGAACCCGTGTAAGATTGCTTCAGGATGAGCCTGTGTGAAGCTGCATTTGAAAATATATTAGAAGGAACTCGTGTAAGATTGCTTCAAGATGAGCCCGTGTGAAGCTGCATCTACAAATATATTAGAAGGAACCCGTGTAAGATTGCTTCAAGATGAGCCCGTGTGAAGCTGCATCTGGAAATATATTATAAGGAACCTGTATAAGATTGCTTCAGAATGAGCCTGTGTGAAACTGCATCTAGAAATATATTAGAAGGAACCTGTGTAAGATTTCTTCAGGATGAGCACGTGTGAAGCTGCATATGGAAATAAAATAGAAGGAACCCGTGTAAGATTTCTTCGTCTGGTCGTGTAGATAGTTTCCCCGTCTTGTTTTGGGAATTAATCTGTGATTTGTTTGAAATTTGCTGATGATATTCATTTGTTTGCGAACTTTACCTGAAAAGATAAAATTAGCTTGTATGCAATGTGTTGTACCCCAAAATTTGCCCTCTCGTTTTTCTCCAGAAATCACCCTGGATCCTCAGGTTTACTTCTAAGCTTTGAATTACAAATTTTTCATGAAGATCACTCCCAAGGGCAAATTAGTCATTAGCGCTAAAAAACCAAACTTCTAAGTACTTGAGATTTTTCTAAGTATTTAAGGGGAAAATGGCACTTCAGAGCTTCTGAACCAACCTCCAGGCAGGAGCAGTCAGAAGTTGCAAGTTTAGCTCAACACGTAACCTTCAGTCAGAAGTTACAAGCTTAGCTCAGCAAAAAACCTTCATTCAGAAAATGGCTCTTCAGCAGCTACGCAAACTCAGTCAGAATGTTGCTCTTCAGCAGCTACGCAAACTCAGTCAGAATGTGGCTCTTCAGCAGCTACGTAAGCTCAGTCAAAATCTGCCAAGGTAAGAACAAAAGATTATAAAACATGCTGGAAAGCCTAGAGGATCCCTCAGAACTGGCTAAGGCAACAGGATACCAAAATCATAACTTGGGTGCGTTGTGTTATGCTGAAGCAGAACTGCTGGCTCAGATTTAAGTAATGATGCAAAATCCCCCATTACAGGATTTCTGATTTTGACAAATCTCATCACCATTTAATGCTCATTAATGCTCACAACCACTTTTGAGTATTCGTCCAAAGGGTCTCTCCACGTGTAGCATAGCAACACCTTTGTACAGATTTAGGTATGGGTCTATGCGCCAATTTTCGCCTATGGGTGTCACTTTTCCTTAATCCTCGCTTATTATTCTAGCCTAGGCTAAAAGTTGTCAATCATCACAACTTTTTATGAACTTTCTACAAGAGTAAGTCAGCATCTATTGCATGGTATTGGCGCCACTTAAAATTTAAAAAAAAAACACAAAGCTTTGCCTATAAATAGAGCACCATTGTCCACTGAAAAAGCCCGGTCCAAGTCCAGAAAAATTGCTAGAAAAGAAACAGAAAGTTTTAGCAAGAAAACACCTTGAAACTCTGCCAAAATTCCTAGTGTTTCAAGAACCTTAAACACAACTTTGAATCTCCTGCCTTCAAACTCCATTTGTTCCCAAATTATTTCTTGACTAAGAAACGCCCATACAGTTTCTGACCCATACATATACCCTTCATCCATCCATTCAAAGAACCTGTCCAGAACACCATCAGAGTTAAGGCTAACTCCAGTTCACAAAATTTCTTCCAACGGCAAGGTAAGAACCTGCTGACTCTCACCACACTGCTTAAGCATCATCAGATTTGCATGCTAAAAAAACACAATGTAGATATCATGCTTCTGATGTTGTACGTGTTCTGAGATTTGTACGCCTCTGCATTCCTAAGTAGAGAACGAATCAGTTCAGAACTGCCTTGAAGAAATTGAAACTCAGAATTAGGATTAGCAAAGGCATACTTGCCTCTGATTTTTGGTTCTAATTCTCCTTATTTCTGAAGCACTATGACACCTGCTGAAACTGTCTTAGGCATGTCTTCTGTTTTGAGGAGAAATAACCAAATTGTAGATGTTCTGACTAGCACAGAGGGAGACCAAGTTCTGACTTTGACGCCAGCACTTCTGAGGCCTAGTTTGTTATCAGTAATATCAGAACTTCTGAAAATTACTGTGTTCCCAGCAGGGTCAGAACTTCTGACCCCATACATTTTCACTAACAGGTTTCTGTTTTGCAGTGCACCAGGGTCAGAACTTCTGACATATACATTTTCACTAACAGGTTGCTATTCTGCAGCAGGCAAGGGTCAGAACTTCTGACTTCCTCTCAGCAGCATGTTGACCCCTTCCTTCTTTCTTTCTTTCTTCCCCTTGTTATTTTCTTTATTTTTCTCGCGGGTACTCCCCATTCATGAGTGTGTACCCCCACCCCCTAAATATTGTAATAGCGTAGGACTTTACATTTCCTCATTTTATTGCTTTCAAATGTAAATGCTAGTGACTAGGATATGTATGGCAAGATAAAATTAATGAAATAGAAAATCTTAATTCAAGATAAAATTATGCATGCAATCAAACACACTTGTACACAAACACCCTTAGGGTTTCTCCACTTGGTTGCCTTATACAAAAATAGCCATGTTACGCATGCAAAGTATCTTGGTAAAACAAACAAAATTAAAAGATCATAGTCCCTCGATGACGCTATTCAAAGTTTCCTTACAAAATGATCTTAGTCCCTCGAAATGCTAAGATACTTTGCAACATTGCTAATCATGGTTATACGATGACCCGCGCCCGTCCCGTAAAACTCCAAGGATAGGGTTTCTTACCAAATCAATGGTAAGACAACAATGTCAAAGGAATATAAAATGCATAAGAAAGACATTTGAGTAGGTAGATTGCTTCTAGTTACTTGCTCTATTTCCAAACAATTATCCTTGCTATTTTTGAAAATATACACATTTCCAAGACATTTTTACAAACATTGAAAACATTTTCAAAAAAGGAAAACATCTTTGTATACATTCTTACGAACAAGAATCATTACAAAGATTGTCTAAACGAATGGCCTCTTTTACAAAATACTTTCAAAGACCACACCGAGCACATTTTCAAACAAACTAAAGCAAGTTGATCTAGCAAGTAACTAAGAGCCCATGGAAAACCATGGATGAAAAGGGTCCTAATACCTTCCCTTTTCATAATCTACCCCCTGAACTCAAGAAAACATTTCAAAGGTCTTTCCTGTGCTTTTTCACCTTTACTTTTGGATAAAAGAAAAGTCGGTGGTGTTGTACCCCAAAATTTTCCCTCTCATTTCATCAACATTTTCTCACCACAAGACTCTTGGAGCTCAAGATCAAGTTAGGGTTTGCTCTGCTCAAGACTCCTCTTTGCACTGTTAACCCAAATTAGGGTTTGAGTTTGCACAAAGATGTTTTGACCTAAAATTCCCAAAGTGACTTTCATGCTTCATGTTGGACTCACAAGTTCATCCATACCAAGTTTCAAACCTTGATTCCAATCTTTGCCCATCCAATTGGACAGTTGACCTAGAAATCAACTGTATTGGGGAAAAAGTCAACTGTGACCAATTGACAGTCAAACCTCATGAAATTTGACCCACATCAACATAGTGAACTCATATGAACCATTTGGTCAAGTTTGGATCACAATTCCACAAGAAATTTGATCAGATCACCAAAAGGGCAAAATGGTCATTTTTAAGGTTTTGACTGCACAAAGGCAATTTTTGACTGTTTAACCTAGCCAATGGCAAACCAAGCTCACATATGGACTCAAGGACTCAATGGAATGGTCTTGACATATTTAACAAGTTCAAAAGATCTCAAATGCACAAGATTGACAGATGAATTTTTCCAAGTCAATTGATCAAAATTTGACTGTATACTGAAAAGTCAAACTTTGAGTTTTTGGTCAAAATCAAGTGCCAAGATTCATTTTTCATCAAGAGATGTCAAATTATGAAACTTGTTCATCAAGAAACCCAAAATTGCAAATTAGGGTTTAAAATGAAGAAATTTCATAACTTAGAAATTTTCTAAGTTATAAACTTTCCTTATTTTTTCCTAACTTTGTCCCATTATTTCATCAAGATACATTTGGATTCCAACAAAAATCAAAACATGAAAGTTGTAGTCCATTGCAAAATATACAACTTTCATTCACAAAGTTTCCTCAAAATAAGCTTGTAGCTCAAGTTATGATTTTTGGAACAAGGGTGCAAAACATTCTTAACTTAGAAAATTTTTGACCTATTCTAGGCAGGATTTTTGTCCAACTTCATGGCCACTTTTCACATGGTTCCACTTGGAATTTCAATTTTCATTACAAATATGGATTGTAGTAAACATACCAAGCTTTCCAAATTGTCCAAGAACTTCTCAAACACCCTTGTGGTTAGGGAGAATCGAATTTGCAAAGTTGGGCAAAATCCACTTTTGTTCTTGGCCAAGGCTTGTTCATAACATTGTCATTTTCAAGTCAGCTTGTACAAGCTAGATTACAGGCCTCTAATCCTTCTCACACTCAATAATTAAATGCATATCCTTTGTGTTAGAGTGTTATTTTGTTCATTTGGACAATACACACAAAATTAATCCATATTTAGAAAAAGCAAACATGCCATTTTGATAAAGTTACACTTTATGTCAAGTTCCAAATCTTGGAGGCATGGGGCCAGATCTTGGAGCCAAATCAAACCCACATATCCCACTGATCAAGAGCAAAGTGTGCAGCATATATAGAGAGGGTACATAGGCCTGCATTGCAACTTGGACCTTCTTACTTCAAAAATAAGCAAGTTTACAAATCATACACAACTCTCACTTCCTGTAAATACAGCCAAACAAAAACCTTGTGAACATCTTCCATACACCCAAACAGACCTAAGGCACGACCAAACCATCCCTCAAACCTCCTCATTCATCAAAACACCATTTTTCTGCAAGAAACAGGGCATCCCTGCAGATTGAGTTGCACAACTCAGTTTGCTCGTGCGTTTTGGCCAAAGCTTGTTCAAACACACTCCCTACCATCCATTGAAGCTATCCCAAGCCCTAGATACAAACTGTAACCTCCCTAACCCCCGTGGCCATTTTCATTTTTCAGTTTTGCAGGTGAACTTCCATAGCACGATTCATAGTGATTCAAAGCAAGCTAGGTGTTGGAGAAGCATCCTTGGACTTCAGGCAAGCTGTACAAGTCCTCAAACTCCATTGAAGACACCTCCATTGTTGTACACAACTCAAGATGAACAGGTAAAAATTTGAACTTCTATCTCTCTATCCAAGCATAGTTAGGCTTAAGTTTGTGAAGAAAACACGTCCTATTCATATCCCTGAAGTCATCCACGTAGTTACTTTTCATTTATATTGTGTGTGCTAAGAGAATTTTGGACCTGAACATGGAAGAAAACTTAGGTCAGAAATTGGGGATGGAGAAATTCTCCCTCATTTCTGAGAGTTAGAACAACTTTTTTATATGTTTGAAATCGTGACTTGATGCTCTACATTGTTGATGTTGTAAGTTTTTGTTAAAAGTCAAAGAATCAAGAGATAGCAGATTGAGAAGGAAACGCGCGTTTTTTGTTTCAAACAGAAGCTGGAGGAAGAAGATGATGTCTTGGGTTGGGCCTGAGATATCCTTGCTTTTTGCACCCTCTTTTCCAACTTACACCTCATTGGCCCATTGTGTGTTATTTTGATCATTTTTGATTTTTTTCTTTTTGATTCTGACTTATTATTTTTTGCTCAAATATAAAAAATATTAAAAATATTTTTTCACCCATTTTTGCATTTATTTGACATTTATTTGTTTTATTTAGCATATACATATAAATAAATATATATACTTTTTATTTAAAACCCTAAAAAATAATACAAAAATATATTTTTTTAGTTATTATTTTTTTTATTTACATTTTGGAAATATTTTCTAAAAATATACTTTTTTTTTGTAAATAATTAATATTTCATTTTGTATATATTTAGTATATTTAATATATAATAAATACTTGTATATATTTATTAGAATATTTAGGATAAAAAAATATAGAAATAATACCCTTTTTATTTTTATTTATATTTGACATCAATAAATACTTTTTACAATATACTTCTCTTTATTTATTTATTTTGTATAAATAAATATATAATATTGTACATAATAAATAAATAATTGCTATTTATTCAAAAACTAGGGTTTTGCCCTAAAACCACAAAATATCCAAAAAAAATTGACTTTTTATTTTTGTTTATATTTCACATTGAAAAATACTTTCTCATACATAAAAAACGATTTTTGTGCATAATACATTTTGCATATTTATTGTATTTATTTAATTATTGTACAATTAAATAACTTGTATATTCAATATGGATGTAATAGTTCTAGATTTAATTTCTTGCTAAATATCCCCCATTTGAACATTTGTACCCCCATCCCCATAATTATGTTGTAATAATTTAGGACTTTAAATTTCCGCATTTAAACGCTTTCTAATTATGCCATGATAGACCTAGGGTTTGTATGCAAATAAAACCAACAAATAGCTTGGCTAATACAAAGACAAAAAAGCATGAAAATGGACAACACCAATCACACTTGCACCCTTAGGGTTACTCCACTTGTTGCCTTCAATAATGGGCCATGTTGCATGTTGAGTGTCTTTGGAAAAACAAACAAAATCAAAATGATCATAGTCCCTCGATGACGCTTTCTCAAGTTGCCTAAAAATGATCAAGTCCCTTGAAGGAAAAATTGTCAAAGACACTTGGCACTATTGCATTCATGGTCTAAACGATGACCCGCGCCCGTCCCGTTAACATCCTAACACAAGATTGTCCACCAAATATAATGGTGTAACAATACTATTAAAAGGGTTAAAACATAGGAAGGATCTTTGAGAAATTTAGGGTAGATAGCTCTTGGTTACTTGACCAACTTGCAAAACAATCCTTGCCATTTTTCAAAACACACATCACAACACAACTTCAAAATAATCTTCAAAAACATTGAAAACTTTTCAAAAGACAAATACACCTTTGTATACATTCAAACATGGATCATTAGAAAGGTTGCCACAACAAATGGCCTCTTTTCAAAACCTCTTTCAAAATCACACACAAAACACCATTTAAAACAATTGAAAGCACCATTTCAAACAATTGAAAATGCAAGGCAAGTAATCTAAGCAAGTAACTAAGAGCCCATGGATAACCATGGATAGAAAGGGTGCTAATACCTTCCCTTTCTATAATCTACTCCCCGAACCCATGAAAACATCTCAAAGGTTTTTGCTGTGCTTTTTAACCTTTCCTTAGGATAAAATAAAAAGTCGGTGGCGACTCTTGCTAAACCGAAACATTTGCGAATACAAAATGCAAAACCTTAAGTCAGTTCTCCCACCGTATCACAGGTGGCGACTCTTGCTAAACCGCAACATTTGTGATAAAATGCAAAACCTTAAGTCAGTTCTCCCACCGTATCACAGAACTGGCGACTCTGCTGGGGATATGTAAAAGTGGGGTTACATTAGGGATAGATCACATTTACTTGCTTACATTGCTTGATTTGTTTGCTTTACATTACGGTTCTTTGTTTGGGTTTGAGTCCTCTACCCGAATTTAGGGACACATTATAGGTAAATAGCAATACATTGTGGAAACTGTGCGGGGTATACCGACATGGTCTAAGCAATAGCTATGTTAGTGTGACATATTTGTGGGTTCTAGTAGCCGTTGAGTAGTCAAGGAGAATACGGGGCCGCTGAGTGATGTCGCGAAGCACTAACGAACTTTTAGAACCTTTACTTGACCAACTTGGCCTTTAGGGCGTAGTGAGATGACCGACTTTGGTGCAGTCCGAAGTTGGTAGATACTCGATACTACACTCATTGAGGGTTGGTTTCTTGGAATATTTCGGTCGCCGTTAAAGATGCTTGAGCTGAAACAATGAACAAGGAAATAATCCAGTGATATTGAGCTCTTTAGAACCTGGTTACTATTACTAGGATAGGTTGAGCCAACTAAAATTCAAGAGGGTACTTACCTATAAAACCCCATGCAAGCCTAAACTAGGAGCTTGTTTGCTATGCTTGTATATGCATACTTGTACATAACATCATGGACATCATAAACATCATATGCATCCATTAACCATTTCAAGGATTTTGGAGATTCATCTTTGTTCTTGTTTTGTAGGATATGAATTCACTCCGCAGGAAAACTATCCAAGTCAACCTTGTGAGAATTCCTCCACAACTTAAGGAGATAGCTTCAAGGATCCCTGAAAGCTCTCATTTTACCGAGAGACATGGTCATCTACTCAACTTGGTCACCTCCAACACGGAAGAGGATATGATGAAAGTTCTCTTTCAGTTCTTTGATCCTTTACACCATTGCTTCACATTTCCCGACTATCAGCTTGTGCCTACTTTGGAAGAATTCTCTCAGCTCTTGAGGATTCCCGTTCTCAATCAACTACCTTTCAACGGTACGAAAAGAGACCCAAAGCAGGAAGAGATTGCTCAAGCTCTGCACTTGCACTCATCCGAAGTCACAACCCATTAGGAAACTAGGAGTGGTGTCAAAGGCTTCTTAGCAAAGTTTTTGTTTGAGAAAGCCCAAATCTGTTGGAATTCCTTAGACTTGCAATCCTTTGAGGAAATTGTGGCTCTTCTTATCTATGGGGTGTTCTTGTTCCCCAATCCTGACCAGCTCATAGATGTGAGCACCGTCAAAATATTCATGTCACGCAATCCGGTGCCTACCTTGCTTGGAGATATCCTACACTCTTTTCTCACTCGTATAATGAGGAAAAGAGGTGTCCTTATGTGTGGCATTCCTCTCCTGGCAAGATGGTTTATTTCTTATCTTCCCTAATCAGTCTTAAGGAATGAGCAAGGTTTAAGGTGGTCACAAAGGTTAATGACGCTCGAACATTCAGACATTCATTGGTGCTCCCGATCCAAAGAGAATGTCATCATCATTGACCATTGTAGGGAATTTCCTAATTTTCCTCTACTCGAAATTAGGGGAGGCATCACCTACAACCGATGCTTAGCCTTAAGATAGTTTGGTTATGCCCGAAGGGAGGGCCCGCACAAGATGCTGATTCAAGGTTTGGTATTCGACTACGACAACAACGGTCAAGGTCTTCGCCAGAGATTCATCCGAGCTTGGAGGACTTTAAACAAGGTGGATAGCAAGACTTTGGGACACAAGAATTCCATCCCTCTTGAGCCTTACCTCAAGTGGGTACGAACCCGCGCTCAAAGCCTTATGATGCCTTATCCTTCCATCCTCCCGATGATCGTTGAGCCTGTTAAAGAGGGAGAAGTTCCATACACTACCCTACATCCTGACATGCCCACATCTCTTGAAGACCTACAAAGGGATTAGATATAGATCAAAGGGGAGCGTGATACTTTCGAAGCCCAATTCTACGTGAGCGAGAAGAAGGTTTCAGAACTCACTAGGCTACTTCGTGAAGAGCAGACTCTAAATGCCTACATTGCACCAAAGAGAATGCGCATCACCTTTTTATCTTAGAGAGTGTATTATTCTGTACTCAAACTCTATCTTATTAATATAACGTGTGTTTATTTTTGTCTAAAACGAACTTGAATCTTTGAAATCCTTGAAAACATTGCATATGCACATATCATTCATCATAACATAAATAGGTCTTTTGCAACAAGTTCCCTCATCTCTCTGCTGTTTATTTCAGTAAGATGGATCTTGAACAGACAGTCAAAGATCTTCAAGCTCAAAATGCGCAGTTTCAACAGTTACTCACAACCCTGGCCAAAGGGCAAGAGGAATTGAAGACTATGTTGGCCAAAGAGAAGAAGAAGAAAGAGAAGAAACCAACCAGTGTTGTAATTATGGGGAGAAGGTTTCAAGGACAGACTAGAAGAACCTTGGATTTCACAACAACATCTGATAATAGAGAAGGTAAAGGAAAGGAAACAACGGTTCCGTCAGAATCTGAAGAGGAGGAAGAAGAGGAAGACTACTCCGAAGAACAGTATCCGCCAGCTAATGATAAGTACAGACATCTTGAAGAGCGTCTGAGTGCTATGGAAATACAGAGGGTACCAGGTCTAGACTTTGAAGAATTGGGATTAGTGTCGGGAATTGTGATCCCACCAAAGTTCAAAGTGTCGTTGTTTGCAAAATATGATGGGGTGTCATGCCCTAAGATGCACCTCCGATCATATGTGAGAAAGATCCAACCACACTCCGCTGATAAAGACTTATGGGTGCACTTTTCCAGGATAGTCTATCTGGAACACAACTCGACTGGTTTTACGAACTGAAAAGGGCCAACGTCCACAACTGGGAAGATCTTGCCGCAGCTTTCTATAAGCAATACCAGTATAATGCAGATTTGGCGCCTACCCGTACTCAACTTCAGAGTATGGCTATGGTTTCCAATGAAGGTTTCAAAGATTACACGCAGAAGTAGAGAGATCTAGCTGGGAGAGTCCAACCCCCTCTGTCTGAAAGGGAGTTGGTGGTTATGTTCTTAGGTACTCTATCGGGCCCTTTCTTCAACCATCTGATTGGGAGCTCATCTGTTGGATTTACTGAGTTAATACTAACCGGAGAGAGGGTGGAGGCTGGCATAAAAAGTGGAAAGATTCATAAGGATTCGTCTGCCTCTACAGCCGTGAGAAAGCCTTTCACCGGGAAGAAGGAAGTATCTGTTGTTTACCCGCCAAGGAACCAAGGGAGAACTAAACACCGTCCGATGGTAGGTGTTGTCATGATCTCTAAGTCTGAACCTATCCAACAAAGGATTAATCCACCGAGAACAGAAAGGTCGGTAAGACAGTTTACTCGGATAAACATGACTCTGTCTCAAATCTTGCCATAGTTATTAAAGACCAATATGATAACTCTGAAGGAAGCTCCAAAGAATCCCAACACGACATCCCCTCATTATCACCCCAATGCTTGTTGTGCATATCACTCCGAAAGTCCTGGGCACGATACCAACAATTGTTGGTCCCTGAAAAACAAAATACAAGATCTCATTGAAGCAAAGGAAATCGAGTTTGATGCGCCCGAAAAGTCAAACGTCATTTCCGCTCCTATGCCTAGGCATGGTCACAATGCCAATTCTATTGAAGAAGACTTGCTTGTTACCACAGTTGATGAACTCGTGACTCTTCTCCCAATCATTAAGATAAACTTGTTGAAAGTCGGTGTGTTCCCAGGCTGTAATGAAGTTTGCCACCAATGCTTATCCTTACCAATTGATATCCCTTTGTTGAAAACTGGCATTCAATGCTTGATAGACAATAAAGAGATTCTGTTTGAATGTACTCCTGTTTCACCTATTTCTGTTGAAGACGTTTCAATCATTACCATATCCGCCAATTCTTCTAGGGTTTCCAAAAAACCGTTAGAATTACATTGGTTCCGAAAGCAACTCCTCTTATAATCACCATGCCTGGGCCAGTCCCATATGAATCAGACAAGGTTGTGCCATGGAATTACGGTGGGGACATTTATTACCATGGCATCAAACAAGAGGGTTGGCCGCCGAAGAAGAAGACTCTGACATTAGCAATATTGCCGGAACCAGTAAGATTACCCGAAGCGGTAGAATCTTTTCTCCAGAAATTGCCCCCCCCCCCCCCCCCCCCAAAGGCAATTTTTAGACTCGTGGTTGTTCCAAAGGTTACCTCCATACCAATAATAATATATGCAAGTGATCCTAATGACAAAGACGACACAACCCCTGCTTTATTCCTTACCAACACTTCTACTTCTGAAACCCAAGGGAAAAGCATTCAAGAAGAGCATGTCCGGATGAAGGCTCAACCACTGACTATTCCCGAAGCTTCTAAGAAGGAAATGGAGGAGATCTTGAGAATAATAAAGAAGACTGACTACGACGTAGTCGAATAGTTGGGGCAGACTCCCTCCAAAATCTCCATGCTGGCATTATTACTGTGCTCTGAGGTACATGTGAAAGCCCTGGTGAAGTTTCTGAAGACAACCCATGTACCTCAAGAGACGTCTGCTGACCAATTTCAAGATTGCATGGCCAGTCTGACAGCGGATAACAATCTAGGTTTCTCGGATGTTGATCTGACACCAAGGGGAAGAAAGCACAACGAGGCATTGCATGTCTCTGTGGAATGTAGAGGAACGACTCTGGCCCATGTCTTGGTGGACACTGGCTCATCTTTGAATGTTTTACCGAAGAAAGATCTCGACAGACTAGACTGCGAAGGACTGGCATTGAAACCCAGTAACATAGTCGTAAGAGCATTTGATGGCTCAAAGAGGATGGTCCACGGGGAGGTGGACATCCCCATAAAGGTTGGGACTCAAACTTACAACTCAACCTTCTATGTAATGGACATCCATCCCTCTTATTCCTGTCTGCTAGGACGGTCGTGGATCCATAATATCGGCGTTGTCACCTCTACACTACACCAGATGCTGAAATATCTGGTCCATGGAAAGATTATCACTGTCCACGGAGAGGAAGAGTATATGATTAGCCACCTCAATTCATTCAGGTATGTGGAATTGGATGGCGAGTTCATTGAAACTCCTTTTCAACATTTCGAAGAAGTTCCCCAAGAGGTGGCAGTAACAAAAACTGTGTCCCAGATTCCCGAGATTACAAAAACTCCACTTCGGATTCATCTCTGAAGGACGCCAAAGCTGTAATTGAGCAAGGAGGATGCACCATCTGGGGGAAACTTCCAGACATCCCGTATAAATCTGACAGGTTTGGTTTAGGGTTCACTTTAAATACTCAGAAAGTTGTGCATCACGCCCGCGCTGGAGGGTTACCTTTGAAAATTAGCAACTGAGAGGTCAATGCAGTAGAAGACGGTGAAGAGGATTTCAGCTTGGAGGATTGGATCTTTCCTACTATCGACAGAGGAATTCTCAATTGGGAGGCCAGAGACTTTGTTCCGATAACTTTCGTCCCTCAGTAATTTATCTTCCACATTTCTGTTGGATTTGTAATATTCACAAACAATTCGCATATTTTAAACCTTGTGTCTTTCCCGAGGCACAATGGTCCATTTGTAAGGGTTGTCATTTCATCTTCATATGACATTCAATGAATCACAAACATTTTGCATACAAACTTTTGCGCTCATTGTTTTTCTTTTACATTTATTTTCCTTTAAAAATATGGATATACCCTTACACACACCCACACTCAAAATGCAGGTACCCATCCACTCTGGATCCCATGGGTAACGATACTGCTATGGCCTTTCATGACTCTGAGGATCTAATCTACCAAGCCGAAGACGAAGGTGAGGAAGATTGTAAAGTAGCAGGGGAACTTGCCAGACTACTACAGCGAGAGGAAAGAGCTATTCAGCCTCATGAGGAACAGGTGGATACAATTAACTTAGGTACCAAGGAGAATAGAAAAGAGGTCAAAGTAGGTGCCAATCTAGAGGCCAGCGTCAAGGAGCGCTGATTCAGCTGCTGCATGATTATGTTGAGATCTTTGCCTGGTCATATGAAGACATGCCGGGACTTGATACAGACATCGTGGTACATCGCCTACCAACAAGAGAAGATTGTCCACCAGTGAAACAAAAAGTCTGCCGCATGAGACCTGATATGTCAGAAAATATCAAAGCGGAAGTCATGAAACAATTCAATGATGGATTCTTGGCTGTCACTTCCTATCCCCAATGGGTTGCCAACATTGTTCTCATGCCTAAAAAGGACGGCAAAGTACGAATGTTCCTGGACTATAGAGATTTGAATAAGGCCAGCCCTAAAGATGGTTTTCCACTTCCCCATATAGATATCTTGGTTGACAATACAACCCAGCACAAGGTGTTTTCCTTCATGGACGAATTCTCAGGTTATAATCAAATCAGAATGGCACCTGAGGATATGGAGAAAACTACATTTGTCACACAATGGGGCACATTCTGCTACAAAGTAATGCCATTCAGACTGAAGAATGTTGGGGCCACCTATCAGCGCGCTATGGTAGCCTTATTTCATGATATGATACACCATGAAATAGAGGTCCACGTAGATGACATGATAACCCGATCACAAACTGAAGAAGAACACCTTGGTCACTTACAAAAGCTGTTTGAGAGATTGAAGGAGTATAAGCTGAGGTTGAATCCGAACAAATGCACATTTGGAGTACGGTCCGGTAAACTCTTAGGTTTTATTGTCAGTAACAAGGGTATCGAGGTTGATTCTACCAAGGTTAAAGCAATACAAGAAATTCCTGCTCCTCGTACTGAGAAGGAAGTCAGAGGATTCTTGGGACGTCTGAACTACATCGCCAGATTCATTTCTCACCTAACAGCTACTTGTGAGCCAATCTTCAAACTGTTCAAGAAAGATCAGGTAGTCAGATGGTGTTGTACCCTAAAATTTGCCCTCTCATTTTATCAAGATTCCCCTCACAAGACTCTTTGGACTCCAGACAGGATTAGGGTTTGCTCAGCTCAAGACACCTCCTTGCATTGTTGACCTGAAATTAGGGTTTGAGTTTTCACAAGGAATTTTGGACTCCCAATGCCTCATGTGACTTTCATACTTCATGTTGGACCTCTAAGATTGTTCATACCAAGTTTCAAGCCTTGAATCAAATTTTTGCCCAATCAATTCGACAGTTGACCTAAAAATCAGCTGTATTGGGGAAAAAGTCAACTGTGGCCAATTTATAGTCAAACCTCATAATTTTTTATCCACATCAACATTATAGACTCATATGAACCATTTGATCAATTTTGGACCACAACTCCTCAAGAAATTTGATCAGATCATCAAAAGGGCAAAATGGTCATTTTTAGGGTTTTGATTGTAGAAGGGCAATTTCTGATTTTTTAACTAGCCAATGGAAAATTGGGTTCAAGCATGGTTTCAAGGACTCAATGGCATCATCTTGACCTAATCACAAGGTTCAAAAGATCTCAAAAGCATTGGATTGACAGATGAATTTTCCAGTCAACTGATCAAAAATCAATTGTACATTGAAAAGTCAAACTTTGACTTTTTGGTCAAAATCAAGTGCCAAGGGTAATTTTTCATCAAGATGTGTCAAAACATAAAACTTTTTCATCAAGAAACCTAATTTTGAAAATTAGGGTTTAAATAGGAAAATTTTCATAACTTAGAAATTTTCGAAGTTATGAAAATTTCTTATTTTTTCCCAAATTTTCCATCCTTTTTAACCATGAGGCAATTGGATTCAAAGAAAACTTCAAAAATAAAAGTTGTAGTCCTCCACAAAATCTACAACTTTTATTCACAAAGTTTTCCCAAAAGATGCTTGGATCTCAAGTTATGATTTTGTCAATAAGGGTCCATGAAACTTTTAACTTAGTGAAATTTTGCCCTAGTTTAGGCATGATTTTGACCTATCTTCATGGAAAATTTTCACATAGTTCCAAGTGGAATATCAAAATGCATTTCAAAGATGCATTGTAGATCATGTTACAAGCTTTCCAAAATATTAAAGAACTCTCCAAGATCATTTATGGTTAGGGAGGATCGAAAGTTTGAAAATGGCAAATCATCACTTTTGTCCAAGGCATTTTGCACCATGTTACAACTTGCAAATCTGTCCTAAGCATGCTTGTACTTGGTTTACAGGTTCTAATCTCTTCTACACTCAAAAATTATATGCAAATACATTGGTTAATGGCATTGTTTTGATCTTTGAAGCTTTGTACACAGGTTTATTCCAAAAATGGCATAAAGGTTGCAATACCATTTCCATAAAGCGCACTTTTTGCAATTTGGTTTATCTTGAGCCATGGGCATGATCTCTTTGTACAAACAACATCCACAAACATCAGAAAAAGCTCACCAACTCTCAGCAGGCCTCAAGCTAGTTTGTACAACCTTGGTTTTTGTCAACTCACCTTTTGCTTCAAAAACAAGAAACCTTGCAAAAGTTCCATAACTTGTGCATCTGTTAAAACCAAGACTAGAGACCATTTGAAACAACTTCAGCGCAATATACCAAGTCAAAAACACAAGCTCATAGCATTGAAAACACCCTTAAACACAAAAACACCAAGTTCTTGTCAAAACAGGGCCATACCTGCAGAATTCAAGCCAAAACATATTTGCCTCGTGCGTTTTGCTTGAGACCAATTCCAACACACTCCATACATCACACCTAAGCTGTCCAGACCTTGCTCAAGCAACTGTAACCTTGTTTGCAGACTTCACCATTTTCATTTTGAAGCTTTGCAGGTTGAGTTCTACAAGATGTTTCAGATCATTTCAAAGCAAGCTAAGCATTGGGAAAGGTCAAGGGAACACCAAGCAAGCTCAAAAGTCCTTCAGGCCTCATCAAAAATTGCTGCATTGCCATACTCGAACTTGACTGAAACAGGTAATTTTCAAACTTCTATCTCCTTATTTAGGCATCATTAGGCTTAGGTTTGTAAAGCAAAAATGTAGTCATTAATGTCCTTGAGCTGTACATATGTGTAGATTTCATTTATATTAACTGAGCTAAGAGTATTTGATAGTTGAAGTTGCTGAAAAAACTAGGTTAGAATTTAGGGCCAATGAAATTCTCTCTGGTCTTTTAGAGTTAGATCAAGTTTCTTATATCATTAGAATCGTGTGATGATGAGCTATAACTTTCATGTTGCTAGATTTTGTTTTTAAGCACGTATGCAGGAGATAAAAGTTTGTACATGGCGCGCGCGTGTTTCTGTTCCAAGGATAGGGACAAAGTGGAAATGGGTTGGGCCTGGCTTGTTTCTTCTATTGACACCCCATGTTTACTTCCTACACCCCTTTGGTCCATTGCTTTTATTTTTTCATATTTTCCATTTCTATTTTCATTTTCTGACTTTATTTATTTTTTCTAAATATTAAAAATCACCAAAAATATTTCCTTATTTTTTACATTTTTATTTTATTATTTTTATCATTTTTTTATGACAAAAAAATAGTTTATTAGGTTAAATATAATATATTTTCTTGAATAAACTTATAAATAATATAAAAATATTATATAATTTTTATTTTTATTATCTATACACTAAAATTAATATTTTCATACAATATTTAATTTGTAACTTTTTTGTATATATTTTTATTTATTTTCTTGTACATAAAAATGAATAAATAAATAATAGAAATACATTTCTTTTTTAAAACCAAAAATTAGGGTTTTCACCCTTTCCAAAAATAATCATTTTTATTTCCTTATTTTTAGGACATAAATAAACTTATTTTTACATACCTAAAAATAATACAAAAATATTTTTTGCATATTTAATATTTGCTTATTTATTTATTTATACAAATAAATTCAATTTGGTTGTAATAGTTTTAGGGCTTTATTTTGAGCAATATCCCCTTATTCAATCTTGTACCCCCCCCCTCCTCCCCCCCCCCCCCCCCCCCCCCCCCCCCCCCCCCCCTCCCCATAATAATGTTGTAATAGTCTTAGATTTACTTTTACGTATTTATTGCTTTCATTATGCATGATAGTAAGGTTAGGGTTTGTATGCAAAGACCAAAATCAAAACAAATAGCATGACTAAACACAAGACAAAAATGCATGAAAATGACAAAACAATGCACACAAGCACCCCTAGGGTTTCATCCACTTTGTTGCCTTAAAATGGCCATGGTATGCATGCTAGGTATCTTGGCAAAACAATACAAACAAAAAGATCATAGTCCCTCGATGACGCTATCTTGGTTGCCTAAACAAAAATGATCTATTCCCTCCAAAAACTTGCTAAGATACTTGGCACAATTGCTATCATGGTCATACGATGACCCACGCCCGTCCCATTTAACATCCAAACACAAGGTTGTTTACCAAATACAATGGTAAAACAACAATGTCAAAGGGTTAAAAATGTATAGGAACGATCTTTGAGTAGGGTAGACAACTCCTAGTTACTTGATCAAATTTGCAAACATCCTTGCTATTTTCAAAAAAAAAAACACACAATTTCAAAACATTTCCCAAAACAAACTTTCAAACATTGAAACATTTTTCAAAAGACAATACATCTTTGTTTACATTCTTCAAACAAGAATCATTACAAAGATTGCCACAACGATGGCCTCTTTTCAAAATACTTTCAAAATCACACAAAGCACCATTTCAAACAATTGAAAATCAAAAGCAAGTGATCTAAACAAGTAACTAAGAGCCCATGGAAAACCATGGATGAAAAGGGTGCTAGCACCTTCCCTTTTCATAGTCTACCCCCCGAACCCAAGAAAACATCTCAAAGGTCTTTCCTGTGCTTTTTGACCATTCCTTTGGATAAAATAAAAATTCTATGGAGACTCTTCCTAAACCGAAACATTTGCGAACACGAACACAAAACCTCAAGTCAGTTTTCCTACCGTATCACAGAACTGGCGACTCTGCTGGGGATATACAAAATTAAAAGTGGGGTTATCTTAGGGTTTAGATCACCTTTACATGCTAATCTTGTTTGCTTTGATTGCTTTACATTTGGTTCTATTGTTTGGGTTTGAATCCTCTACCCGGATTTGGGAAACATTCATAGGTAAATAGCAATACGTTGTGGAAATTGTGCGGGGTATACCGACACGGTCTAAGCAATAGCTATATTAGTGCGACATATTTGTGGGTACCGGTAGCCTTTGAGTCAATCAAAGAGAATACGGGGCCGCTGAGTGATGTCATAAAGCACTAATGGACTTTTAGAACCCTTACTTGACCATCTTGGCCTTTTAGGATGTAGTGAGATGACCGGCTTTGGTACAGTCCGAAGTTGGTAGATACTCGATACTACACTCATTGAGGGTTGTTTTCTTGGAATATTTCGGTCGCCAGTAAAGTGGCTAAACTGAAACAATGAACACAGAAAATAATCCAGTGATATTGAGCTCCTTAGAACCCGGTTACTATTTATAGGACAGGTTGGGCCAACTAAACTTCAAGAGGGTACTTACCTATGAAACCCCATGCAAGCCCTAAACTAGAAACTTGTGTGATTTGCTTGTACATATGCTTGTGCATAACATCATGAAGCATCATACGCATCCACTAACCATTTCAAGGATTTTGGATCTTCATCTTTGTTCCTGTTTTGTAGGTTATGGCATCACTCCGCAGGAAAACAATCCAAGTCAACCTTGTGAGAATTCCTCCTCAACTCAAGGAGCTTGCTTCCAAGATTCCAGAGTATTCTCCATTCACTGAAAGACATGGTCGACTTCTCAATTTGGTTAACTCCAACATAGAGGAATACATGGTGAAAGTTCTCTTCCAGTTCTTTGACCCCCTACAGCACTGCTTCACATTTCCTGATTACAAGTTAGTGCCTACTTTGGAGGAATTTTCTCAACTCCTGAGGATTCCTATTCTCCATCAACTACCTTTCAACGGTACGGAAAGAGATCCAAAGCCTGAAGATGTTGCTCAAGCCCTACACTTGCAACCATCTGATGTCATAGGTCATTGGGAAACCAGAAGTGGTGTCAAGGGTTTCTTGGCAAAGTTTCTGTTTGAGAAAGCTCAAGAATGCTGGAATTCTCTAGATCTGCAAGCTTTTGAGGAGGTTGTAGCACTTCTCATCTATGGGTTGGTCTTGTTCCCAAACCCTGACCAGCTTATAGATGTGAATGCTGCCAAGATTTTCATATCTCGGAATCCTGTGCCTACTTTACTTGGGGACATCCTCCACTCATTTCACACTCGAACAATGAGGAAAAGAGGTGTTCTTATATGCTGTACTCCTCTTCTCGCAAGGTGGACGATTGATGACTCTTACACATTCAGATGTTCATTGGTGTTCTCGATCCAGAGAAAATGTTATCATCATTGATCATTGTGGGGAATTCCCTAATGTCCCTCTACTCGGCATTAGGGGAGGCATTACCTACAACCCCTGCCTGGCTCTGAGACAGTTTGGGTATGCCCGAAGGGATGGCCCACATGATATGCTGATTCCATACTTGGTTTTTGACTTTGACAACAACGATCAAGGACTTCAACAAAGGTTCATTCGAGCCTGGAGGATGCCCAACAAGGTAGACAGTAAGACATTGGGACACAAGAATTCCATCCCCCTTGATCCTTACCTCAAGTGGGTACGAACCCGCGCCCAAAGTCTTATGATGCCTTACCCCTACATTCTCCCTGTGATTAAAGAGCTTGTTATGGAAGGAGAGGTTCCATACACCCTCCTATATCCTGACATGCCGACATCACTAGAAGATTTACAAAGGAGTTGGATACAACTCAAGGGAGAACGCAATACATTTGAAGCCTAATTCTACGCCAGTGAGAAGAAGGTTTTAGAACTTACTCGTCAACTTCATGAAGAGCAGACTCTCAACACCTACATTGCACCAAAAAGGATGCGCAACATCTTTTTACCTTACAATTTTGTTTTATTTTGCCCATGGGGCATTGATTTACTAACAAATTCTAGCTTATTAATATGACGTTTGTTCCTTTTTGTTTAAAACAAATTTGAATTTCTGAATCCTTGAATGCATTACATGAATACACATCATTCATCATATGCATAAACAGGTCTTCACACCAAGTTTCCTCATCTCTCTGCTGTTTATTTCAGCAAGATGGATATGGAACAAACGGTTAAAGATTTGCAAGCGCAGAATTCACAATTCCAACAGCTAATCATGACCTTGGCAAAGGGTCAGGAGGAGCTCAAAGCTCTGCTGGAAAAGGAAAAAGAGAAAAAGAAGAAGAAGAGGGTTGGTGTGGCTACTTTGGGCAGAAGATTTGAAGGTCACGCCAGAAGGGTCCTAGATTTCCCATCAACATCTGAAGAAGGTGAAGGAAAGGGTAAAGGAGTTGCAGTGCCTTCTGATTCTGAAGCTAAATAAGAAGAGGATGAGGATTACTCAGAACAACAGTATCCTCCTGCAAATGAGAAGTACAAAAACTTAGAAGAACGTCTAGCCGCCATGGAGGTTCAGAGAGTGCCTGGGATGGACTTTAAAGAGTTGGGGTTGGTTTATGGAATTGTTATCCCTCCTAAATTTAAAGTACCTCTGTTTGCTAAGTACGATGGGGTGTCTTGCCCAAAGATGCACCTACGGTCCTACGTCCGGAAAATCCAACCATATTCTTCTGACAAAGACCTGTGGTTACACTTCTTCCAGGACAAATTGTCGTGGACACAGTTAGATTGGTTCTACCAGCTAGAGAGGTCTGATATGCACAATTGGAAGGATTTGGCTGCTGCCTTCTACAAGCAGTATCAGTATAATACGGACTTAGCACCTACCCGTACTCAATTACAGAGTATGGGCATGGTCTCCAATGAAGGTTTTAAGGAGTATGCCTAGAAATGGAGAGACTTGGCGGGACGAGTACAACCACCTCTATCTGAGAGAGAGCTTGTAGATATGTTCTTGGGTACACTGCCAGGCCCCTTCTTCAATCACCTGATTGGAAGTTCGTCTGCGGGGTTCACCGAGTTTATTCTTACAGGTGAGAGAGTTGAAGCTGGAATCAAGAGCGGTAAAATTCAAAAGGATGCATCTGCTTCCGCTGCCATCAAGAAGACTTTTCCAGCAAAGAAGGAAGTATCACCTGTCTACTCTCAAAGAGGACAAGGAAGAGTTGAGCGCCGGCCAGCGGTGGGGGCCGTAATGATTCAGAAGTCTGCAGCTGATCATCCTAGAAACAATCAACTCAGAACCAACCAAGCAAGGGTGGAAAGACCACAACGACAGTATACCCGGATAAACATGACTCTTGCTTAGGTTCTACCCCATCTCTTGAAGTTAAACCTTACAACCTTGAAAGAGGCACCAAAGAACCCGAATACTTCTTCTCTGTTTTACCATTCAAATGCCAAGTGTGCTTATCATTCAGATAGCATAGGGCACGACACCATCAATTGTTGGCCCCTCAAGAATAAGATTCAAGATTTAATAGATGCTAAGGAAGTGGAATTCGACGCCCCTGAAAAGCCGAATGTGATCTCTGCTCTAATGCCAAAGCATGGCCACAATTCCCATGCTATTGAAGAGGATCTTTTTGTTGCTACTGTTGATAATTTGATAACTCCGCTACTGATAATCAAGTTAAATTTGCTGAAGGCTGGGATTTTCCCAGGTTGTGAAGAAGATTGCTGCCTTTGTTCATCCTTACCAACCGATTGTCCGTTGTTGAAGTTAGGCATCCAACGCCTAATGGATAACCAAGAAATCCTTTTTGAAAAGACTCCTGTTACACCGACTCCTGTCAATGATATTTCAATAATTACCATATCCGCCAATCTTTCCAAGGTCTCCAAAAGACCTATTAAAATTACATCCGATCCGAAGATTATACCTTTGAAGATAACCATGTCGGGGCCCATCCCGTACAAGTCCAACAAATCAATACTGTGGAACTATGGGGGAGAGATCTTCTACCACGGTATTAAACAGATTGAATCAACTGAAGAAAGTTCTGATGAAGAGACTTCCGACAGTGGAAACATTGCTGGAACGAGCAAAATCACCCGCAGCGGAAGAATTTTCTCTCCGGAGATGGCTCCTCCAAGGGCAATCTTCAGACCCTCAAATGCTCCTAAAGTTACCCCTGTGCCGGTCAACTTATCTGCAAGAACTCCAGTTATTGAAGAAGTTGTAACTCATGTGGTTGTCCCCTCTACTGTTGCTGATGATAGAGGGAAAGGGATCCAAGAAGCGCCCGTCAGGACGAGGGCTCAGTCGTTGGTCATCCTCGATACCTCTCAAAAAGAAATGGAAGAGATTTTGAAAATAATCAAGAAAAGAAATTATGATGTTGTGGAGTAACTGGTGAAAACCCCTTAAAAGATCTATATGTTGGCCCTGCTGCTTTGTTCAGAGGCTCACGCCAAAGCTTTGATCAGATTCTTGAAGACGGCCCACGTGCCACAGGAAACCTCCTCGGATCAGTTCCAGGAATGTGTAGCTAGCCTAACAGCAGAAAATGGTCTTGGATTCTCCGATGCTGATTTAACATCTAAAAGGAGAAAGCATAATGACGCTTTGCATGTCTCGGTGGAATGCAGAGGGACTACTCTAGCACATGTTCTGGTTGATACTGGGTCGTCTTTAAATGTCTTGCCGAAGAAAGCCTTGGATAGATTGGACTATGAAGGCCTAACCCCGAAGCCCAGCAATATCATTGTCAGAGCCTTTGATGGTTCTAAAAGGATGGTCCACGGGGAGGTGGACATCCCAATTAAAGTGGGAACTGACCCCTTCAACTCCACATTCTATGTGATAGACATCCGTCCTTCCTATTCTTGCTTGTTAGGAAGACCCTGGATTCACAATGCTGGAGTCGTCACTTTTTCTCTGCATAAAATGCTCAAGTACCCTATCCAGGGGAAAATTATAACAGTTCATGGCGAAGAGGAGTACATGATAAGCCATCTAAATTCTTTCCGCTATGTTGAATTGGATGGTGAATTCATCGAGACCCCTTTTCAGCATTTTGAAGAGGTAGCTCAGGAGATTTCGGAAACCAAAATAGTGTCTTCTATACCCATGATTACCAAACCTGCGCCTCGGATGTCGTCACTCAAAGATGCAAAGGCTGTGATTGAAGAAGGAGGAAGCATAATCTGGGGGCAACTTCCCGACTTTCCTTTCAAATCTGATAAATTCGGCTTGGGTTTCACTGCTTCTGCTTAAAAGGTTGTACGCCACTCCCGGGCTGGAGGGCCACCGTTGAAGATCACCCATCATAGAGTCAATGCTTTGGGGGATAGTGAAGAGGAGAGCAACTTGGAAGACTGGATTTTCCCTACTGTTGACGGAGGACTGTGCAACTGGGAGGCGAAAGACTTTGTTCCGATTACTTTCATAAATCAGTAATTTATCTTTCAAACATTTCTGTTGGTTTGTAATAATTCTCAAACAATTCGTACGCTTTTTGCCTTGTGCCTTACCCGGGGAACATAGGTCCATTTGTAAGGGTTTGATTTTTTATCTTCATATGCCATTTTAATAAATCATGGACGTTTTCACATATAAACTTTTGTGTTCATTTTCTCTCTTTTTACATTATTATTTGTTTAAAGGTGGCTATCCCTTACACACACCCACACTCACAAATGCAAGTACCCTTCCATTCCGGATTCCATGGGTAACAATTATGCTATGGCCTTCAGTGACTTTAAAGATCTGGTCTACCATGTCGAATACGAAGGTGATGAAGATTGCGAGGTGCCGGGAGAATTGGCTAGACTGGTACAACAGGAAGAAAGGGATATTCTACCTCATGAGGAGCTGTTAGAGACAATCAACTTGGGTACTGACGAAGACAGAAAAGAAGTCAGAGTGGGTGCCAACCTAGAGCCAAGTGTCAAAGAGCGCTTAATTCATCTTTTGAATGAGTATGTTGAGATCTTCGCCTGGTCATACGAAGACATGCCGGGACTCGATACAGATATTATGGTTCACCGTCTCCCTACAAGAGAAGACTATCCACCAGTTAAACAGAAAGTCCGCCGCATGAGGTCCGATATGTCTGAAAAGATCAAAGCAGAAGTGATGAAGCAGTTCAATGTTGGGTTTCTTGCTGTTACTTCCTATCCACAATGGGTTGCTAACATTGTGCCCGTCCCTAAGAAGGACAACAAAGTGAGAATGTGTGTGGATTACAGAGACTTAAACAGGGCTAGCCCTAAAGATGACTTTCCACTATCGCACATTGACATCTTGGTTGACAATACAGCTCAGCACAAGGTATTTTCTTTCATGGATGGATTTTCAGGGTACAACCAGATCAAAATGGCCCCTGAAGACATGGAGAAAACTACTTTTGTTACACAGTGGGGTACGTTCTACTATAAAGTGATGCCATTCGGGCTGAAGAATGTCGGGGCAACCTATCAGCGCGCCATGGTAGCTTTGTTTCATGACATGATACATCATGATATTGAAGTCTACGTAGACGACATGATAGTCCGGTCACAGACAGAAGAAGAACACCTCGACCATTTGCAAAAGTTGTTTGTCAGGTTGAAGGAGTACAAGCTCAGACTGAACCCTAACAAGTGCACTTTCGGAGTCAGGTCTGGTAAACTCTTGGGTTTCATCGTCAGCAACAAAGGCATCGAGGTTGACCCTGCCAAAGTCAAAGCTATACAAGAAATGCCTGCCCCTCGCACTGAGAAGGAGGTCAGAGGTTTCTTGGGACGCCTAAACTACATTGCTAGGTTCATTTCTCACCTAACATCTACCTGTGAGCCAATCTTCAAGTTGTTGAAGAAAGATCAGGTGGTTAAATGGAATGATGACTGTCAAGTTGCTTTTGATAAAATCAAGGAGTATTTGCTAGAACCTCCTATCTTGATTCCTCCCGTCAAAGGAAGACCACTAATCATGTATCTGACTGTTTTGGATAACTCAATGGGGTGCGTACTGGGCCAACATGACGAGTCTGGCCGAAAAGAGCATGCCATTTATTACCTTAGCAAAAAGTTTACCGACTGTGACACCCGCTACTCACTGCTCGGGAAACTTGTTGCACTTTGGTATGGGTTGCTCGCCGGCTAAGGCAGTATATGTTGACTCATACCACTCTACTGATATCTAAGATGGATCCGATCAAGTACATCTTCGAGAAGCCTGCTTTGTCTGGAAGAATAGCTAGATGGCAGATGATCCTGACTGAATATGATATACAGTATACGACCCAAAAAGCTATAAAGGGGAGTGTGATAGCTGACCATCTGGCTCATCAAGCTGTCGAAGATTACCAATCCATGAAGTTTGACTTCCCTGACGAGGACATTTTGACATTGGACAACATTGAGGATTTCAGACCGTATGACGAACCAGAACAAGGATCCCGATGGACTCTGTACTTTGATGGTGCCTCTAATGCACTTGGAAACGGTATCGGTATTGTTCCCATCTCTCCAGAAGATTGCCATACACCTTTCACCGCCAGACTCTGCTTCAACTGCACCAACAACATGGCCGAGTATGAAGCTTGCATCTTTGGTCTCAAGGCTGTAATAGACCTGGAAATCAAATCTTTGGTTGTGTTTGGAGACTCAACTTTGGTCATCATTCAGATCAAAGGAGAGTGGGACACTAAGCATCCCAACCTCATCCCTTACAAAGAACATGTCTTGACATTGCTACCTCATTTCGAGCAGATTACCTTCGAGCATTTCCCGCGAGAAGAGAGCCAGCTAGCAGATGCTCTAGCTACAATGTCATCCATGTTTAAACTTAACTGGGATAATGAGGCTCCCCAAATCACCATCGAGCGAATGGATGAACCTGCACATTGTCACGAGATTAATACCGAAGAAGTAGTGGACCGATCATGGTTTCACGAAGTCAAAAGGTATCTCAAGGAGCAAGAATACCCTGAAGGAGCTTCAGTCAACGACAAAAAGTTCTTGAGGAGATTCTCTACCAAGTTCTTTCTGAGCAATGGTATCCTATACAAGCGCAATCATGATTGCATTCTGCTCCGTTGTGTGGACAAGGTTGAAGCTGAGCAGATCATGGCTGAACTGCACAATTGTACCTTCGGCACCCACTCTAGCGAACATATGATGGCTAAGAAGATCCTACGGGCAGGCTATTACTGGTCTACTATGGAAGCTGACTGCCATCAACATTCCAGGACTTGTCACAAATGTCAAATCTATGCGGACAAGGTACATATACCTCCAGTTCCTCTCAATGTCTTAACAGCTCCTTGGCCATTCGCAATGTGGGGAATCGACATGATTGGAGAGATCAAGCCTACAGCATCCAATGGACACCGTTTCATCCTGGTGGCCATTGATTACTTTACCAAGTGGGTCGAAGCAGCTTCCTTCGCCTCCGTTACAAAGAATATGGTTGCCCGCTTCATCAAATAGAACCTCATTTGTCGGTACGGAATCCCCGAAAGGATCATCACTGACAACGGTACAAACCTCAACAACACTATGATCACCGCCTTGTGCGAGCAGTTCCAGATTCAACATCACAATTCATCTCCCTATCGGCCAAAGATGAACGGTGTTGTCGAAGCTGCAAACAAGAATATCAAGAAGATCATACAAAAGATGACAGTCACCTACAAGGACTGGCATGAGATGTTACCGTTTGCTCTCCACGGGTACCGTACCACGACGCATACATCAACTGGGGAAACACCCTATTCTTTGGTATACGACATGGAAGTTGTTTTGCCTATCGAGGTTCAGATTCCCTCCTTGAGAATCATGAAGGATGCTGGTTTGAGTGAAGACGATTGGATTCAGACCCGGCTTGATCAACTTAACTTGATTGATGAAAAGCGACTTACTGCTGTTTGCCATGGTCAGACGTATCAAAAACAGATGATCAAGGCTTTCAACAAGAAAGTCAAGCGCCAGGTATATCAAGTCGGGGATCTTGTAATCAAGCGGATCATCTTGCCGCAAAGTGATCCCATGGGGCAAATGGACTCCTACCTACGAAGGACCATTTGTGATCAAAATCATCTTTTCTGGTGGGGCAATGATATTAACCACCATGGACGGTAACGACCTGCCGCATCCTGCGAACGCAGACATAGTCAAAAGATACTACGCATAAATGACCCGCTAGGTTGACACACCTAGGCAAGAAAAAGGGCATCCCGGTGAATCGAAAACCCGAAAGGGCGGTTCAGGCAAAAGTTAGGGATAAACAAAAAAAAAGTACACCCGGCAAGTTGAAAACCCGAAAGGGCGACTTGGGTAAAAAAGGGTTTCCCGGTGGATCGAAAACTCGAAAGGGCGGTCCAGGCAAAAGTTAGGGAATTAAAGCGTATGGCTATGTCTCGTCGGATCACTTTAAGGACAATCTCTTCACAGACAAGCTCTTGGCTTCTTATCAACTCAATCATCTTCGGACGAAGCAACGAATGGACAAGATATTCAGAGTTACGAAGGCTATAGCAGAATGGGAACCCCATGGAATTGTTACACATAGCCATATTTCTTTGTATAAATTTTTCTCATTTTTTATGACAACATTCTCTTACTAGGATGTCTGTCTCCTTTGTACAAAATACTTACACAAAATTAATACAAGGATACTTCAAAGTGCAGAAAACTATTTGTCTTTTCCTTTTTTACACTTGTGTTTTATTTTAAAACGTCCAATGATTTATTAATGAGCATATGCATTTGAATATAATCAGCTATTTACAAATAAAAGAAATGGGAAAGAATAATTACTGACAGGTTAAAAGTATAGGAAGACGTCTTTAGGCCATTCCAGGAAAAATCCCCTGCAGTACATCCTCTAGGTCCCCAGTGGAGCTAAAACCTTGAAATACATATCCCCAGCGAAGCTAAATTTCAAAATCCCCATCAAAGTTAAAACTTCAAACTCCCAATCCCCAGCGGAGCCAAAACTTTAAGCCACAGATCCTCAGTGGAGATGAAACCTTCTTCCCCCAGCGGAGTCAAATTCCAACTACCAATCGCCAGCAGAAACCATTCAGTTTTCCCCAAATTCCCCAACAAGTTGTCTTAAAGTCTGAGAATCAACCAGATAATAGTTAACTTTTGTCTTATCCCCAACCTAGGATAATTCCCCAGTAGATTGACATACAACCCAAACTCCTGATCTCCCCAGCGGGATAGCTACTCCCCAACAGTAAGCTTTTTCCCCAGAGTCCTGAACTTACTCTCCAGCAGTATAGCTACTCCCCACAGAGTTCTTCACTCACCAACATAATGAAGATTCTCATTCTTGTTTCCCCAGTGAAGTTGCCATAGTCTTCATTTCTCCCCAACATGAATTTATCAGAATTTTTAGTCCCCCACAGGTCGAAGATTCTCATTCTTGACTCTCCAGCATGAAGTCCCCAAGGATTCAAGTTCCCCTAGCAAAATGAATATTCTCATTCTCATTTCCCCGCAGAAGCCATCAGAGCCTTCCTTACTCTCCAGCAGATCATGGTTTTCCTTTGTTTGGTCCTCGGTAAAGATCGCCAGAGTTTTCCTTATTCCCCAGCCGAGTAAAGATTCCCATTGTGTAATTGCCAGCCATAGTCATCAAAGTTCTCTGGATCCCCCAAGCAGATTTCTCAGGCAGTACATGGCATTACTTCCCCAAGCAGAATTTTTGTCATTTCTCCAACTCCAAAGACTTGAAGGATCCCTATATCCCCAGGAAATTTGTGAAAGATTGTCACATCCCTACAGAAGTTGTCAAGGATCTTTAATCCCCAAGTAGTCAGCAAGGATTTCTCATCCTCATCAATCAAAGATTTTTAATCTCCAACAGCGGTCAAGGATTTATTTTCCCCGACAGCAGTCAAGGATTTTATTATCTCCAGCCATCAAGGATTTATTTTCCTCAGCAATACAACAAATCAACTTACATGCGCATACATTACACTCATATATCATAAACATTGATGAAACACATTCATTGTATCATACATTTCATGCAACATAACTTGGTGTTTCAGCTAACATTTTACCCTTTTTCAGGATAAGATTAAAAGCTATCTTTAACAAATATTCAGAGATTTCAGATACAGTACGGATACACTCCAGATACGGAAGTCATTCTGTTACTCATTCAGATCTCTTATTCAGATACAGTACGGATACGCTCCAGACACAGATGCCATTCTATTACTCATTCAGAATTCAAAGTTAAGATACAATATGGATACGCTCCAGACACGAATGTCATTCTATTACTCATTCAGAATTCAAAGTCAAGATACATTACGGATACACTCCGGACACGAAAGTCATTCTGTTACTCATTCAGATACGCTCCAAACGCGGATGCCATTCTGGCCCTTACACCAGAAGTTCGATTCTCCCCAGTGCAGTCGCCATAGAAGTCATTCTGTCACTTATTCAGATCCCAGTTACAGCTTCAGATACACTCCAGACACGGAAGTCATTCTGCTACTCATACAGATCTCAACTTCAGATAAAGTCCAGATACGCTCCAGACACAATTGCCATTCTGTCACTTATTCTGACTTTTTCCCCAACTCAGAGATGCTCCAGACACGTATGCCCTTCTGTCGCTTATTCAGATTTAAGATTCAGATACAATACAGATACACTCCAGACGTGGAAGTCATTCTGTTATTCATTCAATATTGAAACACAGTTACAGCTCGGATACGCTCCAGACGCGGATGCCATTCCATTGCTCATACAAACTCAGTCTCCACGTAACAGTTCAGATACGTTCCAAATGTGGATACCATTCTGATACTCATTCTTTTGACTTAGAACATGCAGTTCAACAAACGTTCTTGGATGGCATCTTTAAGCCCATCTCCGACAAGATCCTGTCACCTCTCCAAATGGCATCTTTAAGCCCATTCCCTCAACTACATTTTGACGAGTGCAAATTTACGGGCATTCTAATGTCCAATCATCTTTTACCTTCAAGTCACGAACGACAAACTCGCCAATCTAACTCTTCAGGTTCAAGAAGATTGAACAGGGGCAGCTGTTGTACCCCAAAATTTTCCCTCTCATTTTATCAAAATTCCCCTCACAAGACTCTTTGGACTCCAGACAGGATTAGGGTTTGCTCAGCTCAAGACACCTCCTTGCACTGTTGACCTGAAATTAGGGTTTGAGTTTGCACAAGGAATTTTGGACTCCCAATGCTTCATGTGACTTTCATACTTCATGTTGGACCTCTAAGATTGTTCATACCAAGTTTCAAGCCTTGAATCAAATTTTTGCCCAATCAATTCGACAGTTGACCTAAAAATCAACTATATTGGGGAAAAAGTCAACTGTGGCCAATTTACAGTCAAACCTCATAATTTTTTATCCACATCAACATTATAGACTCATATGAACCATTTGATCAATTTTGGACCACAACTCCTCAAGAAATTTGATCAGATCATCAAAAGGGCAAAATGGTCATTTTTAGGGTTTTAACTATAGAAGGGAAATTTCTGATTTTTTACCTAGCCAATGGAAAATTGGGTTCAATCATGGTTTCAAGGACTCAATGGCATCATCTTGACCTAATCACAAGGTTCAAAAGATCTCAAAAGCATTGGATTGACAAATGAATTTTCCAGTCAACTGATCAAAAATCAATTGTACACTGAAAAGTCAAACTTTGACTTTTTGGTCAAAATCAAGTGCTAAGGGTCATTTTTCATCAAGATGTGTCAAAACATGAAACTTGTTCATCAAGAAACCTAATTTTTAAAATTAGGGTTTAAAATGGAAAATTTTCATAACTTGGAAATTTTCTAATTTATGAAAATTTCTTATTTTTTCCCAACTTTTCCCAACTTTTTCACCATGATGCAATTGGATTCAAAAAAAACTTCAAACATGAAAGTTGTAGTCCTCCACAAAATCTACAACTTTTATTCATAAAGTTTTCCCAAAATATGCTTGGATCTCAAGTTATGATTTTGTCAATAAGGGTCCATGAAACTTTTAACTTAGTGAAATTTTGCCCTAGTTTAGGCAGGATTTTGACCTATCTTCATGGTAACTTATCACATAGTTCCAAGTGTAATATCAAAATTCATTTCAAATATGGATTATAGATCATGTTACAAGCTTTCCAAAATATCCAAGAACTCTCCAAGATCATTTATGGTTAGGGAGAATCGAAAGTTTGAAAATGGCAAATCATCACTTTTGTCCAAGGCATTTTGCACCATGTTACAACTTGCAAATCTGTCCTAAGCATGCTTGTACTTGGTTTACAGGTTCTAATCTCTTCTACACTAAAAAATTAAATGCAAATACATTGGTTAATGGTATTGTTTTGATCTTTGAAGCTTTGTACAAAGGTTTATTCCAAAAATGGCATAAAGGTTGCAATACCATTTCCATAAAGCACACTTTTTACAATTTGGTTTATCTTGAGCCATGGGTCTGATCTCTTTGTACAAACAACATCCATAAACATCAGAAAAAGCTCACCAACTATCATCGGGCCTCAAGCTAGCTTTTACAACCTTGGCTTTTGTCAACTCACCTTTTGCTTCAAAAACAAGAAACCTTGCAAAAGTTCCATAACTTGTGCATCTGTTAAAACTAAGACTAGAGACCATTTGAAACAACTTCAACACAATATACCAAGTCAAAAACACAAGCTCATAGCATTGCAAACACCATTAAACATAAAAACTCCAAGTTCTTGTCAAAACAGGGCCATACCTGCAGAACTCAAGCCAAAACATATTTGCCTCGTGCGTTTTGCTTGAAACCACTTCCAACATACTCCATACATCACACCTAAGCTGTCCAGACCTTACTCAAGCAATTGTAATATCGTTTGCACACTTCACCATTTTCATTTTGAAGATTTGCAGGTTGAGTTCTACAAGGAGTTTCAGATCATTTCAAATCAAGCTAAGCATTGGGAAAGGTCAAGGGAACATCAAGCAAGCTCAAAAGTCCTTCAGGACTCATCGAAAGTTGCTGCATTGCCATACTCGAACTTGACTGAAACAGGTAATTTTCAAACTTATATCTCCTTATTTAGGCATCATTAGGCTTAGGTTTGTGAAGCAAAAATGTAGTCCTTAATGTCCTTGAGCTGTACATATGCGTAGATTTCATTTATATTAACTGAGCTATGAGTATTTGATAGTTGAAGTTGCTGAAAAAACTAGGTTAGAATTTAGGGCCAATGAAATTCTCTCTGGTCTTTGAGAGTTAGATCAAGTTTCTTATATCATTAGAATCGTGTGATGATTAGCTATAACTTTCATGTTGCAAGATTTTGTTTTTAAGCACGTATGCAGGAGATACAAGTTTGTACATGGCACACGCGTGTTTCTGTTCCAAGGACAGGGACGAAGTGGAAATGGGCTGGGCCTGGCTTGTTTCTCCTATTGACACCCCATGTTTACTTCCTACACCCCCTTGGCCCATTGCTTTTATTTTTTCATATTTTCCATTTCTATTTTCATTTTTTGACTTTATTTATTTTTTCTAAATATTAAAAATCACCAAAAATATTTCCTTATTTTTTACATTTTTATTTTATTATTTTTATCATTTTTTATGACAAAAAATAGTTTATTAGGTTAAATATAATATATTTTCTTGAATAAACTTATAAATAATATAAAAATATTATATAATTTTTATTTTTATTATCTATACACTAAAATTAATATTTTCATACAATATTTAATTTTTAACATTTTTGTATATATTTTTATTTATTTTCTTGTACATAAAAATGAATAAATAAATAATAGAAATACATTTCTTTTTTAAAACCAAAAATTAGGGTTTTCACCCTTTCCAAAAATAATCATTTTTATTTCCTTATTTTTGGGACATAAATAAACTTATTTTTACATACCTAAAAATAATACAAAAATATTTTTTGCATATTTACATTTATTTGCGTATTTAATATTTGCTTATTTATTTATTTGTACAAATAAATTCAATTTGGTTGTAATAGTTTTAGGGCTTTATTTTGAGCAATATCCCCTTATTCAAACTTGTACCCCCTTCCCATAATAATGTTGTAATAGTCTTAGATTTACTTTTACGCATTTATTGCTTTCGTTATGCATGATAGTAAGATTAGGGTTTGTATGCAAAGACCAAAATTAAAACAAATAGCATGACTAAACGCAAGACAAAAATGCATGAAAATGACAACACAATGCACACAAGCACCCCTAGGGTTTCATCCACTTTGTTGCCTTAAAATGGCCATGGTATGCATGCTAGGTATCTTGGTAAAACAATACAAACAAAAAGATCATAGTCCCTCGATGACGCTATCTTGGTTGCCTAAACAAAAATGATCTAGTCCCTCCAAAAACTTGCTAAGATACTTGGCACAATTGCTATCATGGTCATACGATGACCCACGCCCGTCCCGTTTAACATCCAAACACAAGGTTGTTTACCAAATACAATGGTAAAACAACAATGTCAAAGGGTTAAAAATGTATAGAAAAGATCTTTGAGTAGGGTAGACAACTCCTAGTTACTTGATCAAATTTGCAAACATCCTTGCTATTTTCAAAAAAAACACACACACAATTTCAAAACATTTCCCAAAACAAACTTTCAAACATTGAAACATTTTTCAAAAGACAATACATCTTTGTATATATTCTTCAAACAAGAATCATTACAAAGATTGCCACAATGATGGCCTCTTTTCAAAATACTTTCAAAACCACACAAAGCACCATTTCAAACAATTGAAAAGCAAAAGCAAGTGATCTAAACAAGTAACTAAGAGCCCGTGGAAAACCATGGATGAAAAGGGTACTAGCACCTTCCCTTTTCATAATCTACCCCCCGAACCCAAGAAAACATCTCAAAGGTCTTTCCTGTGCTTTTTGACCTTTCCTTTGGATAAAATAAAAAGTCGGTGGCGACTCTTGCTAAACCGAAACATTTGCGAACACGAACGCAAAACCTCAAGTCAGTTCTCCCACCGTATCACAGATGCAATGATGAATGCCAAGTTGATTTCGAAAAAATCAAAGAGTATTTACAATAGCCTCCTGTGTTTCTACCACTAGTCGAGGGAAGACCATTGATCATGTATCTAACTGTTTTAGAAAACTCAATGGGTTGTGTATTGGGGCAGCATGACGAGTCTGGCCGAAAAGAGCATGTTATTTACTACCTGAGCAAAAAGTTTACCGACTGTGAAACCAGATATTCACTGCTCGAGAAAACTTGCTGCGCTCTGGCATGGATTACTCATCGGCTAAGACAGTATATGCTGACTCATACTACCTTGTTGATATCTAAGATGGATCCGATAAAATATATCTTCGACAAGCCTGCTCTGTCTGGGAGGATAGCTAGATGGAAGATGATCCTAACAGAATACGACATACAATATACTACCCAAAAATCTATAAAGGGCAGTGTATTGGTTGATCACCTTGCTCACCAGGCTGTAGAAGACTATCAGTCCATGAAGTTTGAGTTCCCGGATGAAGACATCATGACATTAGACAACTGTGTAGGAATCAGGCCATATGACGGACCTGAACAAGGATCCCGATGGACCCTGTTCTTTAATGGAGCATCCAATACACTTGGTAATGGTATCGGTGCCGTGCTCATATCTCCAGAAGGGTGTCATACTCCCTTCACGGCCAGACTTTGCTTCAACTGTACAAACAACATGGCGGAGTACGAAGCATGCATCTTCGGTCTTAGAGATGCCATAGACTTGGGAATCAAATTCTTAGATGTATTTGGAGATTCAGCTTTGGTCATCAGTCAGATCAAAGGATAATGGGACACTAAGCACCCAAACCTTATCCCTTACAAAGAACATGTTTTGACATTGCTACCACATTTTGAGAAGATTACCTTCGAGCATTTCCCGCGAGAAGAAAATCAGCTAGCGGACGCTCTAGCTACAATGTCATCTATGTTTAAACTTAATTGGGACAACGAGGCTCCCCAGATCACCATCGAACGAATGGATGAACCAGTACACTGTCACGAGATCAATACTGAAGAAGTAATGGACGAACCTTAGTTTCATGAAGTCAAGAGGTATCTCGAGGACCAAGAATACCCAGAAGGAGCTTCAATCAATGATAAGAAGTTCTTAAGGAGATTCTATGCTAAGTTCTTATTGAGTAATGGCATCCTGTACAAGCGCAATCATGACTCCATTCTGCTTCGGTGTGTGGATAAGGTTGAAGCTGAAAAGATTATGGCTGAATTACACGAAGGTACTTTTGGCACCCACTCCAGTGGGCATACGATGGCGAAGAAAATCCTGCGGGCAGGCTATTATTGGTCTACCATGGAAGTAGATTGTTATCAACACTCTCGGACCTGCCATAAATGTCAAATTTATGCTGACAAAGTGCACGTGCCTCTGGTTCCTCTGAATGTCTTGACGGCTCCTTGGCCCTTTGCTATGTGGGGAATTGATATGATTGGAGAAATCAAACCGGCATCCTCCAATGGACACTGCTTCATCCTAGTGGCCATTGACTATTTTACAAAGTGGGTTGAAGCAGCTTCCTTCGCATCTGTTACCAAGAATGTTGTTTCTCGCTTCATCAAGCAAAACCTTATTTGTCGGTACGACATCCCGGAAAGGATTGTCACTGATAATGGTACAAATCTTAACAATACTATGATCACCGCCTTGTGCAAGCAATTCAAAATTCAGCATCACAATTCTTCTCCCTACCGGCCAAAGGTGAATGGTGTTGTCGAAGCTGTGAATAAAAACATTAAAAAGATCATACAAAAGATGACAGTCACATACAAAGACTGGCATGAGATGTTACCATTCTCTCTCCACGGGTATCGTACCACGGCTCGCACATCAACCGGGGCAACACCTTATTCTTTGGTATATGGCACGGAAGTTGTTTTACCTATTGAGGTTCAAATCCCCTCTCTGAGAATTATGAAGGATGCAGGTTTGAATGAAGATGATTGGATCCAAACTAGACTTGATCAACTGAACTTGATTGATGAGAAGAGACTTACTGCCATTTGCCATGGTCAAATGTATCAAAAATGGATGATCAAGGCTTTCAACAAGAAAGTCAGACGCCAAACATATCAAGTTGGGGATCTAGTGATCAAACGTATCATCTTGCCATAAAGTGATTCCATGGGAAAATGGACTTCTACCTATGAAGGACCATTTGTAATCAAAAACATATTTTCCGATGGGGCAATGATCTTAACCACGATGGACGGTGATGACCTGCCACACCCTGCGAACGTGGATATAGTCAAAAGATACTACGCATAAGAGACCTGCTAGGTTGACATACCTAGGCAAAACAAGGGCATCCCGACGAACCAAAAGGGTTCGGGCAAAAATTAGGGATAAAAATAAAAAAATCTGCACACCCGACAAGTTGAAAAACCGAAAGGGCGACTTGGGCAAAAAAGGGTTTCCCGGTGGACTGAAAACCCGAAAGGACGGTCCAGGAAAAAGTTAGGGAATAAAAGCGTATGACTATGTCCCGTCGGATCACTTACGGACAACCTTTGACTTCCACTGACAAACTCAGAGTTTCTGATCAATCCAATTATCTTCGGACAAGGCAAATAGACAAGATACTCGGAGATGCGAAGGCTATAGCAGAATGGGAACCCCGAGAGATTATTGCACATAGCTATCTTTCTTTCTCTAAATTTTTCTTGTTTACGACGACATTCTCTTACTAGGATGTTTGTCTCCTTTGTACAAAATACTTACTCAAAGTCAATACAAAAATATTCCTTTGAAAGTGCAAAAACTATTTGTCTTTACTCTTGTGTTTTGTTTGCAAAAAACGTCCAATGATTCATTAATGAACATATGCATTTGAACATGATTACCGTTTACGAATAAACAGAATGAGGAAGAGACAATTACTTATAGGTCGACAGGATAGGGAAATATCTCGAGGACATTCCATAAACTTTCTGCCCACATAGTTTTCCATAATCCCCAGCGGAACAAAACTCCCAGCTACCCAGCAGGACGGAGCTTCTAGTTTACCAATTCCTGGTAGAAGTCGCCCAATTTCTCCAAATCCCTCAGCAGGTTGTTGAGAAGCCTAGAATCCGACCAGATAACAGCTAACTTTTGAGTCTCTCCAGCAAAGGATAACTCCCAGTAGAGCGGCAGACAACCGAAAACTCCTGAACTTCTTCAAACAGAAACCAACTTTTCCCCACAGAGTTTTCAATGCTCCTCAGCGGAACAAAATCTCCCAATGTTTAATCCCAAGTAGAAGTCGTCAAGATTCTCAGGTTTCCCCAAACGGATCTTACGAGCAATACATGGCATTTCCATTACAACAAGAGTTTATTTCTCTCAGCAGAAATCCATCAACACCTCGACTTCAAGACCTGAAGACTTACCTATCCTCAACAGCGGTCAGGGATTTATTTTTCCTCGAGAAGACAGCAGTGCAGCAAATCAGCTCACATACGTATACATTGCATCCATATATCATAAACAGTGATAAGGCAAATGCATTATATCATACATGTCATACAACATGATCTTGCATTTTATCTAACCTATTACCCTTTTCAGGATAAGATTAAAAGCTACCATTAACAATGTTCAAGGTTACCTGATACAACTCAGATACGCTCCAGACACGGAATCCATTTTGATACTCATTCAGATTTCAACCTACCTGATACAGTTCAGATACGCTCCAGACACAGAAGCCATTCTGATACTCATTCAGATTCAACCTACTTGATACAGTTCAGATACGCTCCAGACACGGAAGCCATTCTGATACTCATTCAGATTTCAACCTACCTGGTACAGTTCAGATACGCTCCAGACTCGGAAGCCATTTTGATACTCATTCAGATTTCAACTTACCTGATACAGTTCAGATACGCTCCAGACATATAAGTCATTCTGATACTCATTCAGATTCAACCTACCTGATACAGTTTAGATACGCTCCAAACACGAAAGCCATTCTGATACTCATTCAGATTTCACCTACTTGATACAGTTCAGATACGCTCCAGACACGGAAGCCATTCTGATACTCATTCAGATTCAACATACTTGATACAGTTCAGATACGCTTCAGACACGGAAGCTATTCTGATAATCATTCAAATTTCACTCTTGATACAGCTCAGTTACGCTCCAGACACGGAAGCCCTTCTGATACTAATTCAGATTTCACACTCCTGATACAGTTCGGATATGCTCCAAACACGGAAGCCGTTCTTATGTTCAAACATACAAATTACATCTCAACAAGAATTCTTGGATGGCATCTACAAGCCCATCTCCAACAAGATTATATCACCTCTCCAAATGGCATCTTTAAGCCCATTCCCTATACAATCAACCAACGCACCATCGAGTGCAAATTCCTGGGCACTCTAGTATTCAATCATCTTCCACTCTCAAGCCGCGAATGACAAACATGTCAATCTCGCTTTTCAAGTCTATGAAGATTGAACAGGGGAAGCTGTTGTACCCCAAAATTTTCCCTCTCATTTTTCTCCAAAAATCACCCTGGATCCTCAGGTTTACTTCCAAGCTTTGAATTATAAATTTTCATGAAGATCACTCCCAAGGGAAAATTAGTCGTTAGCGCTAAAAAACCAAACTTCTAAGTACTTGAGATTTTTCTAAGTATTTAAGGGGAAAATGGCACTTCAGAGCTTCTGAACCAACCTTCGGGCAGGAGCAGTCATAAGTTGCAAGCTTAGCTCAACACGTAACCTTCAGTCAGAAGTTGCAAGCTTAGCTCAGCACAAAACCTTCAATCAGAATGTGGCTCTTCAGCAGCTACGCAACCTTCAGTCAGAATGTGGCTCTTCAGCAGCTATGCAACCTTCAGTCAGAATGTGGCTCTTCAACAGCTACGCAAACTCAGTCTGAATGTGGCTCTTCAGCAGCTACGCAAACTCAGTCAGAATGTGACTCTTCAGCAGCTACGCAAGCTCAGTCAGAATCTGCCAAGGTAAGAACAGAAGATTATAAAACATGCTGGAAAGCCTAGAGGATCCCTCAGAACTGGCTAAGGCAACAAGATACCAAAATCAGAACTTGGGTGTGTTGTGTTATGCTGAAGCAGAACTGCTGGCTCAGATTTAAGTAATGATACAAAATCTTCCATTACAAGATTTCTGATTTTGACAAATCTATTCACCATTTAATGCTCATTAATGCTCACAACCACTTTTGAGTATTCGTCCAAAGGGTCTCTCCACGTGTAGCATAGAAACACATTTGTACAGATTTAGGTATGGGTCTATGCGCCACTTTTCGCCTATGGGTGTTACTTTTCCTTAATCCTCGCTTACTATTCCAGCCTAGGCTAAAAGCTGTCAATCATCACAACTGTTTATGAACTTTCTTCAAGAGTAAGTCAACATCTATTGCATGGTATTGGCGCCACTTAATATTTTAAAAAAACCCACAAAGCTTTGCCTATAAATAGAGTATCATTGTCCACTAAAAAAGCCTGGTCCAAGTCCAGAAAAATTGTTAGAAAAGAAACAGAAAGTTTTAGCAAGAAAACACCTTGAAACTCTGCCAAAATTCCTAGTGTTTCAAGAACCTTAAACACAACTTTGAATCTCCTGCCTTCAAACTCCATTTGTTCCCAAAGTATTTCTTGACTAAGAAACGCCCATACAGTTTCTGACCCACACATATACCCTCCATCCATCCATTCAAAGAACCTGTCCAAAACACCATCAAAGTTAAGGCTAACTCCAGTTCACAGAATTTCTTCCAACGGCAAGGTAAGCACTTGTTGATTCTCACCATACTGCTTAAGCATCATCAGATTTGCATGCTCAAAAAAACACAATGTAGATATCATGCTTCTGATGTTGTACGTGTTCTGAGATTTGTACGCCTCTGCATGCCTAAGTAGAGAACGAATCAGTTCATAATTTCCTTGAAGAAATTGAAACTCAGAATTAGGATTAGAAAAGTCATACTTGCCTCTGATTTTTGGTTCTGATTCTCCTTATTTCTGAAGCACTATGACACTTGCTGAAGCTGTCTTAGGCATGTCTTCTGTTTTGAGGAGAAATAACCAAATTGCAGATGTTCTGACTAGCACAAAGGGAGACCAAGTTCTGACTTTGACGCCAGCACTTCTGAGGCCTATTTTGTTATCAGTAATATCAGAACTTCTGAAAATTACTATGTTCCCAGCAGGGTCAGAACTTCTGACCCCATACATTTTCACTAACAGGTTTTTGTTTTGCAGGACACACGGGTCAGAACTTCTGACCTATACATTTTCACTAACAGGTTGCTATTTTGCAGCAGGCCAGGGTCAGAACTTCTGCCTTCCTCTCAGCAGCACGCTGACCCCTTCCTTCTTTATCGTTGGTACTCCCTATTCACAAGTGTGTACCCCCACCCCCTAAATATTGTAATAGCCTAGGACTTTACATTTATGCATTTTATCGCTTTCAAATGTAAATGCTAGTGACTAGGATATGTATGGCAAGATAAAATCAATGAAATAGAAAATCCTAATTCAAGATAAAATCATGCATGCAATCAAACACACTTGCACACAAACACCCTTAGGGTTTCTCCACTTGGTTTCCTTATACAAAAATAACCACGTTACGCATGCAAAGTATCTTGGTAAAACAAACAAAATCAAAAGATCATAGTCCCTCGATGACGCTATTCAAAGTTGCCTTACAAAATGATCTTAGTCCCTCGAAATGCTAAGATACTTTGCAACATTGCTAATCATGGTTATACGATGACCCGCGCCCGTCCCGTAAAACTCCAAAGATAGGGTTGCTTACCAAATCAATGGTAAGACAACAATGTTAAAGGAACAGAAAATGCATAAGAAAGACATTTGAGTAGGTAGATTGCTTCTAGTTACTTGCTCTATTTCCAAACAACTATCCTTGCTATTTTCGAAAATACACACATTTCCAAGACATTTTTACAAACATTGAAAACATTTTCAAAAAAGACAAACATCTTTGTATACATTCTTACGAACAAGAACCATTACAAAGATTTCCTAAACGAATGGCCTCTTTTACAAAATACTTTCAAAGACCACACCGAGCACATTTTCAAACAAACGAGAGCAAGTTGATCTAGCAAGTAACTAAGAGCCCATGGAAACCATGGATGAAAAGGGTGCTAATACCTTCCCTTTTCATAATCTACCCCCGAACTCAAGAAAACATCTCAAAGGTCTTTCCAGTGCTTTTTCAACTTTCCTTTTGGATAAAAGAAAAGTCGGTGGCGACTCTTGCTAAACCGCAACATTTGCGATAAAACGTAAAACCTCGGGTCAGTTCTCCCACTGTATCACACAATGTCATGATGTATGAAATTCATTGTGTAATAATGTTCTCAAAATAATTGAGACTGTGTTATATGCGTTTCGTATGCATATGCCATGATGAGTGTAAGCTGCTTATTGAAGTGTATTTGTAAACCCATGCGATATCTTTGTGTGGGAAATAAATCCCTGAATATTGTTGGGGATGAAGAGTATGTGTATCTTCAATCTTGTATGTAATGCTTTCGCCGTGGATTCCTGCTTACTTGTTTGGGGAAACTCCGCTGGGGAACACTGATTTCTGCTTGAGGTTAAGAGCTCGGGAACGTTGGTTGTTCATCACTCTACTAGGGAATTTAATTATTATATAACCTGACTTGGGATAAAAGAGATGGTTAACCTTTCAACTCGTCTTGGGAGGATAAGTTTGACTGATATCTGGTTTAGTTCCAACTTCCGGCAATTCTCTGGGGACAGTGGCGATTTCACTAAAGAGAGGAATTTTGCTGGTGATTTGTGGTAGAAGTAAACTCAAGTTGGGGAGTGTTAGAATGAATCTATGTATTGTACCCCAAAATTTTCCCTCTCACTTATCAATAATTTGCTCACAAGATATCCTTAGCTCAAGACTGCACTAGGGTTTGATCAGCTCAAGACACCTCCTTAAGCACTGATGACCAAAATTAGGGTTTGAGTTTGCATAAGGATTTTTGGACTTACAATGCCCCATATGAATTTCATGGATCATTAAGGACCCCCAAGATTACTCATGTCAAGTTTCAAACCTTGGATCACATTTTTGCTCAGTCAATTGAGTAGTTGACCTAAAAATCAATTGTATTGGGGAAAAAGTCAACTATGGCCAATTTACAGTCAAACTTCATAATTTTTTATCCACATCAACATTTTGAACTCATATATATCATTTGATCAATTTTGGACCATAATTCCACAATAAATTTGATCAAATCTCCAAAAGGGCAAAATGGCCAAAATTAGGGTTTTGATTGGGAAAGGGCAATTTCTGATTTTTGACCTAGCAAGTGATCAATTGGTTTAAGGCATGATCTCAATAGTCCAATTGTATCATTTTGACCTAACTACATGTCTCAAAACATTGCTCAAGTCCAAAGGATTGACAGATGAATTTTCAGTCAACTACTCAAAAGTCAATTGTATACTGAAAAGTCAAACTTTGACTTTTTGGTCAAATTCAAATGCCAAAGATCACAATTCATCAAAAAATGTAAAAATATGAAACTTATTCATCAAGAAATCAAAAAGTCAAGATTTCATTTTGAAAAGTCAAAATTTCTAAACTTAGAAATTTTTCGAAGTGTTGGAAATTTCTTATTTTTTCACAACTTTGAGCAAATTGTTCACCGTGATGCAAGCTGAATAAAGAGAAAATTCCAACATGAAAGTTGTAGATCTCCATGAAATATACAATTTTTCTTCACACAACTTCTTCCAAAAGTTCTTGGATCTCAAGTTATAATTTAAAGAACACGTGGTCATGAAACATAACACTGAGTGAAATTTTTGCCCTAATTTGGTCAGGATTTTGACCCAACTTCATGGTACTTATTCATATAGTTACAATGGGAATATTAAAAAGAAATTCAAATATGGGTTGTATAGCATATTTCAAGCTTTCCAAAATGTCCAAGAACTCCTTGAGATCCTTTTTGAGTAGGGAGAATCGAAGAGATGAAGTTAGGGTTTTATCACTTGAATTACAAGTCATTTTGTGATGAACCAAATTCAAAATTCAAAGTATGTTGCATAACCTCTACTTTGCAGGCCTCAAACTTGTTAGACACTCCATAATTAATGGCTTGCACAACTGTTAGAGGTCTCATTTCAAGCATTCAATGCAAGGCCATGCTTTATGTCCATTTTGGAAAGAAAGTGCACATTGCCATTTTGATAAAGTGCTTTTTTACACAAAACTTGTTCTTGAGCCTTGTACTTGTTCTCTTCTGATCATACAAGTCCTATAACTTATAAGAAATGGTTTAGACACTTACAATCACCCAGCCCATGCTTGTACCTCCTCTTGAAACTTGTTTCCCACTTTTCTTCAAAATCAAGTAACCTGCCCAAAAGCTAAAAACTTGTACTTCTGATTGTCCAAACCACTTCAGTCCTTTTGCTTATAGATATACAAACCATTTGCCACAAAATACACGAATGCTCAAGCCCTGAAAACACCTAGATCATAATCCCTCGATGACGCTATCTAAGTTTCCTTTCAAATGATCTTGGTCCCTAAAAGAGAATGATAAGATACCTTGCAACATTGCAAATCATGGTTATACGATGACCCACGCCCGTCCCGTTTACATCCAAAGATAGGGTTATTTACCAAATCAATGGTAAGATAACAATGTCAAAGGAAAAGAAAATGAACAAGAAAGACTTTTGAGTAGGTAGAATGCTCCTAATTACTTGCTCAATTTCAAACAAAACATCCTTGCTATTTTCAAAATAAACACCCACACTTTTCAAAATATCTTACAAACTTGAAAACATTTTTCAAAAGATCAACATCTTTGTATACATTCTTACGAACGAGAATCATTACAAAGTTCGCCTAAACAATGGCCTCTTTACAAAATACTTTCAAAAATCACACAAAGAACAATTTCAAACAAAAAGCAAGTGATCTAGAAAGTAACTAAGAGCCCGTGGAAAACCATGGATGAAAACGGTGCTAATACCTTCCCTTTTCATTATCTACCCCTCGAACTCAAGAAATAATCTCAAAGGTCTTTCCTGTGCTTTTTCACCTTTCCTTTTGGATAAAATAAAAGTCGGTGATGACTCTTGCTAACCACAACATTTGCGATCAAACGCAAAACCTTCAAGTCAGTTTTCCCATTGTATCACACTATGCCTTGATCGTATCTGAAGATATACTGAATGAGTATCATAATGATATATATCTGGATCGTATATGAACCATATCTAGAAGTGAATCTGGAATGAGTGTCAGAATGAATCTATATCTAGATCGTATCTAAATTATATCTGAAAAATGCATCGAATGAGTATCAGAATAGCATCCATATATGGACTGTATCTGAACCGTGTCTAGAAGAGAATCTAGAATGAGTGTTGGAATGAATCTATATCTAGATCGTATCTGAAATGTATCTAGAAGAGAATCTGGAATGAGTGTCATAATGAATCTATATCTAGATCGTATTTGAAATGTATCTAGAAGAGAATCTAGAATGAGTGTCAGAATGAATTTATATTTAGATTGTATCTGAACTGTATCTAAAAGATGACAAACTGTTGACAATCTCTATCTGTTTGGGAACAGGCATAATGTGTGTAATGTATTGGTGCGTTCACCGGGAGAAGATCATACTCATTTATCCGCTAGGGGGATCTGGTGCACCTGATGTTTAAAGTTTTTGATCAAGTTTCTGATAGTCTTGACCTTCCTCAAAAAATTTCTAAGAACTGTCATGAAAGGATCCGAAGACATGATACTAACACCATCTGATACTACTAGCACGGATAAGAAATTTGATGATATCCCCTGGTCAATGTAACATGCCCCAAATGATTCAGATGAAGATATGTCCCTGGCTATTCAGCATTTTTGAGAGACTCTTTGAATCTCGACTTGACTGCCACAAATGAGTTGGACAATAATATGCCATGCCCCTTGATTATGGAGAGCTTCCATTTGAAGTGATTCAGTTTATTGAGAAGATTTATGTTCATTGGATAATCATCGTGTGAATTCTTTTGCTATCGAACAATTATTTATATGTAAACAGTGGTATTATAAATGCAAAACTTATGTGTGTCTTGGAGTTTTTGAAAGTGAATTTTTAACAAACAACCGAATTTTGTAAGGATATGAATTCAACTCAGGATTTATAGTAAGCCTTACAGGAGTCAGGATACCTTTTGTAACAGTATGCTTTCAAACTAACATATGCTTCAGCTAGGACTTTTAAGGGTTATAATGTGGACTGGTTCATGGTTTTAAGAAAACAAGGATAAAGGCTTAAACTTTATTTGTACCAAACTTGTTCTTCGTGATATTCTTCAACCTTATACTCAATTAATTGTGCGTTTGGTGTAACACCCTAATTCTACCCCAAGCAATTATATAAATAAATCAGAGTTATAAAAAGCATTCATGCAAACGAATCGGGACGTCACAAATTCTTCTATCAAATTCATCGTATTCATCGTGGATATATAACACTTTTAAAACATCGGATGAACCATTATCATAACTTCTTTAATTAAATAACTCAACATCTACGCAGCGGAATTCTTAATAACATTTTTAAAAACAATACAGCAACTTCAAAACAGCCCATATCTAATAATAATCAACTTAAAGTTCAACAACTGAAAATCAACAATAAAAAACAGCAAGCGTCCACCCCCCCGAGTGTTACATATCAGAGCAATGACACCGACTCGAACTACCGAAGGTATACAGCCTTCACTCTAGATTACCTGCACGTTACCAACATAAGGGCAACATTCAAACAGAAGAGGTGAGATATCTAACAATATAATAAAGCGCATGATAATTAATATATTAAATTAGATCAATAACATCACCACTTCTCATCTCATAATCAACAATAATTACAACGTATATACACACTCATCAACATCAAAATACACTTCTTTATGCAATCATATAATGCGACTCAATAATATGCAAATGCATGTGGTACCATTGGAGCAGAACTCCCATCTCAAAAATTTGCCAATTAATAGAGGCATCAACAAGGCATAAGCTTTCATCTTAAAATTCGCCAATACATGCCATCTCAACAAGCATAAGCTCCATCTAAAAAAATGCAATGTATGCGACACAACCATGAAAGTAATAATAACACCCAAGTTAACAACATCTCAAATTAACAACATCTCAAAAGCATCTCAAATTAACAACATCTCAAAAGCATCTCAACATCTCGTCATCAACATCTCATATCATCATAATAATTCATCAAACATCATTTATTTATTATAAATCATCAACACAACATCATTAATAACTTCTCACTAACAACTCAGTTGTACATTAATTCCACAGTAATTCATACTGCTATTCTGTAACTCTTACATCATTACTGTCACTATTCCTACTGTTATAGTTCAAACAGCAGCCTCTAAGCATATAACCTTCATCATTATGTACAAAACCAACACAATGACCAACACAACTTCTGACCAACACAACTTCTGACAACACAACTTCTAACCAACACAACTTCTGATCAACACAACTTCTGACAACATAACTTCTGACAACACAACTTCTAACAACACAACTTCTGACAACACAACTTCTGACCAACACAACTTCTGACAACACAACTTCTGACAACACAACTTATGACAAACACAACTTCTGACCAACACAACTTCTGACATCATAACTTCTAACAACACAACTTCTAACCAAAACAGCTTCTACCATCAGAACTTCTACTTTTTACTAATCCAACACAACTTCTAACCAACACAGCTTCTACCATCAGAACTTCTACTTTTTACTAATCCAATGCAACTTCTAACCAACACAGCTTCTACCATCATAACTTCTACTTTTTACTAATCCAACGCAACTTCTAACCAACACAGCTTCTACCATCAGAACTTCTACTTTTTACTAATCCTACTATTTTAATTCTTAGCCTGATATCAACTTAACTAAAATTAGTATGACTAACTCTATCCCCAATTTAATTTATTGTTCTAATACAGCAGCACCTTATCCTTCCTGCATAATTCTGTGTTTTTCTTCCCTGCATCTCACTAAGAGATTCATACATTTAGCCCTACAAACTTAATATAATTTGATAAATCATTACTTACAGTTATCCTATGACTCTACATCGATTTAAACAACATCGGGATATCATTATTCATCTAGAATTCATCAATTCTCATCATATAACAATCATATACTTTCAATTCAAGACCAAGACATCAATCATCTCTAACCCCACATACCAATCATCATGAAACCAATTATAGAGTCAGAACCCCACCCTTACCTTGGATTGAAGTTCGCTCTATAATTTCCGGTCGAATCCTCGTTCTGCCATTTTTCCTCTTTTTCCAGCAGCTTACACGTTCTCCTCTCAATCCTTATTCTTCTACTGCTTCTTTCTTTCTATTCTCTTCTTTCTAAAAACAATAAAATAACCCTATTATTCTTTATTCCTTATTGGGCTCAAATTAATACACCCCCTTATTACTTTTATTCCTTCAAAAACAAGCTCACATCCAATAATATTATAATTCTAATATTATTTCTCCACTTAATAAAATAAATCCAATTAATCATAACACATCTTCACAAATATTCCAAAAATAATTTAATTAAATTACGGGCGTTACAACTCTCCCCCACTTAGAATATTTTCGTCCTCGAAAATTTACCTTAATCAAACAATTGAGGATAGGAGTCTCGCATCTTGCTCTCCAACTCCCAAGTCATGCTTTCACCAGCAGCTCCTAGCCAAACCACTTTAACCAAGGCAATCTCTTTTCCCCTTGGAGTCTTCATTTCATGATCCGCGATCTGTACATGCATCGTCTCCACCGTAAGATTATCCCGTACTTGTACATCGTCCATATGAATCACATGAGATGGATCTGAAATATACTTCCGAAGTTGCGACACATGAAACACATCATGCAAATTCGAAAGATTAGGCGATAAAGCCACTCTATAAGCAACATTCCCCACTCTCTCCGAAATATGATACAGTCTAATAAAACGAGAAGTGAGCTTCTTAGACTTCAATGCTCGCCCAACACCAGTCACAGTGTAACTCTAAAAAACACATGATCACCAGCTTGAAATTCTAAATCCTTCCTTCACTTGTCATGATAACTCTTATGTCTACTTTGTGAAGCTTTCATCTTTTCTCGAATCAATTTCACCTTCTCGGTAGTCTCACGAACAAGTTCAGGTCCAAGTACTACACTTTCTCCAGATTCATGCCAACATAACAAAGTTCAACATCTTCGACCATACAATGCTTCAAAAGGTGCCATCCCAATACTGGAATGATAACTGTTATTATAAGTGAACTCTATCAACGGAAGATAAGTATCCCACGAACCTCCATTCTCAAGAACACATGCCCTCAGCAAATCTTCCAACGATTGAATAGTCCGTTTAGTCTGACCATCTGTCTGAGGATGATACGCTGAACTTAACCTTAACTTAGAACCCAACACTTCTTGCAAACTCTTCCAAAAATCAGAAGTAAATCTTGGATCTCTATCTGACATAATGCACAAAGGAATACCATGCAACTTCACAATCACACTAATATAACTCTCAGCCGACTTCGGCACTGGAAAACTGATGTTAATAGGAATAAAATGAGCTGACTTCGTAAGCCTATCAACAATCACCCAAATCAATTCATGTCCTCTTAAAGTATTAGGCAAACCTGTCACAAAGTCCATTGAAATGCTATCCCATTTCCATTCTGGAACTTCCAACGGTTGCATCAATCCTGCAGGCTTCTGATGTTCAACTTTCGACTTCTGACAAGTCAAACATGCATACACAAACCAAGCCACGTCACTCTTCATCACAGGCCACCAAAACAAACCTTTCAAATCTTGATACATCTTTGTAGCTCCTGGATGAATACTCAACTTAATTCTATGACTCTCCTCAAGTATCACTTTCTTCATCTCAGCATCATCAGGAATACAAATCCGGTTACGAAATCTCAACACGCCTTGCGCATCTAGCTTAAAATCATTATTCTCAGACAGATCAATCCTAACCATCAAATCTACCAGTTTCACATCCAACTTCTGAGCTTCTCTGATATTGTCTAGAAATTCATTATTAATCTTCAACATACCCAACATAACACTCTGTGGAGTAACCTCGCAAACTAAGCTCATATCTCTGAACTGATCAATTAATTCCAACTCTTTAATCATCATTGGTGACATATGTAAAGTCTTTCGACTCAACGCATCAGCCACCACATTCGCCTTTCTTGGTTGATAATTCAAACTGAAATCATAATCCTTTAACAATTCCAACCATCTTCGTTGCCTCATATTCAGCTCTTTCTGGTCGAATAAATACTTTAAGCTGTTATGGTCACTAAACACTTCAAATCTAGAACCATAAAGATAATGCCTCCAAATCTTCAACACAAAAACAACTGCAGCAAGCTCTAAATCATGCGTAGGGTAGTTCTTCTCATGAGTCCTCAACTGCCTTGACGCATAAGCAACTACCTTACCATTATGCATAAGCACACCTCCTAAACCTATCTTAGAAGCATCACAATACACCACAAAAGGCTCTCCTGGATTAGGCAATGTCAAAATCGGAGCCGACGTCAACTTTTTCTTCAATTCCGTAAAACTTTCTTCGCATTGAACATCTCATACAAATGCTCTACCTTTACAAGTCAACTTAGTCAACAGAAGTGACAACTTAGAAAACCCTTCGATAAACCTTCTATAATAACCAGTTAATCCCAAGAAGCTTCTAATCTCAGTAGTTGACTTTGGAGTTTCCCATTGCAACACAGCATCAACCTTCGATGGATCTACAACAATTCCACTACCTGAAATCACATGACCAAGAAAACTAACCTCTTTTAACCAAAATTCACACTTGGACAGCTTTGCATACAACTTCTTCTCTTTCAAAACTTGCAATTCTACTCTTAAATGTTCAGCATGCTCTTATTCTAACTTAGAGTAAATCAAAATATCATCAATGAACACCACTACGAACCGATCCAAATAAGTATGAAAGATACAATTCATATATTCCATGAATACTTTCGGCGCATTAGTAACACCAAAAGGCATCACCGAATACTCGTAATGTCCATAACGCATTCTGAAAGCCGTCTTCTGAATATCTTCATCCTTCACTTTAATATGATGGTAACCCGAGCTCAAATCAATCTTACTAAACACACAAGCATCCACCAATTGGTCCATCAAGTCATCTATTCTTGGAAGCAGATACTTGTTCTTAATCGTCACTTTATCCAGCTGTCTATAATCAACACAAAGCCACATACTTCCATCTTTCTTCTTTACTAACAGCATTGGAGCTCCCCATGGCGATACACTTGGTCTTACAAACTTCTTCTCAAGTAACTCTTCCAATTGCTTCTTCAACTCAGACAATTCAGATGCAGACATCCTGTATGGTGCCATAGACACAAGTCTAGTACCAGGTACAAGATCAATTGAAAATTTAACTTCCCTCTCCGGTGGTACATCAGGAATCTCATCAGGGAAAACTTCAGGAAATTCACACACCACCTGCAACTCCTCAATTATAGCTTGAGTCTCTACAGATAACGACGCCATCAACGAGAACATTTGTGCTTCCTCTTGCATCAACTTCCTCAACTGTTTAGCAGACAATAAACCATCTTCCTCTTCTTCAGGAGTAGAAAACTTCACCGACTTGTCATAAAAGTTAATATGAACACAGTTATGCTCTAACCAGTTCATACCCAAAATCACATCCAAACCTCTTAACGGCAAATAAACCAAATCAACAACAAAGTCTATGTCGAAGATCGACAATGGACACTTAACACACACCAAAGAAGTAGTCACCGACCCCTTGGCTGGAGTATCGACGACCATTTCTCCATTCAAAGAAGACAACACAAGTCCCAATATTTCAACACAATCAGCAGCAATAAAACAATGCGTAGCACCGGTATCAATAATAGTAATTAAAGGAGTACTATTAATGAAACATGTACCTCTGATAAGTCTTTCCTCAGCAGCTGTCTGATCCTCAACCAAAGCAAACACTTTACCACTTGACTGAGCCCTCTTCGGTTTCAGACACTGACTACCAATGTGCCCTTCTTCTCTATAGTTGAAACAAATCGCATCTTTATGTTCACACTCAGATACGACATGTTCGTTCTTGCTGAAGGAAAATTGCGACCAAAAGCGCAGCGGAATTTAAAATTTTCCTTTAGCGATCCTTACGAATGAGCATGGTCAGTGATAGAAATATTTACCTCTTGTGGCGGTTCAGAACTTTGATATTGTGATCACAAGCGTTGATGAAGAACAACGCCTCTACTCAGTCCACACGAACAGATCGCTTTCGGTCACAGTGCTAGCTGATCACGAACGGAAACCTTGAGTGAGAGAGAGAGTCAAAAACAAAAATGCATCAAGTGAAATTGCTTCATCACAAGGGATCTATTTATAGAATCACTCGTGTGGGCTACAAGCTAAAAGCCCAATTAAGGCTATAAGCTAAAAGCCCAATTAAGCTTATGGACATCATACCTTATGATGTACCATATATCACTTATCCACGTGGTACCTTACCATTTTCCGTATTACACTTAAGTGTATCGTACCTTACGGTGTTCCTTATTTATTCTATCTCTCATCAACCTGTCCTTATGTGTGTGACCCTGTAGGTTTTCGCGACGTTGGCAATTATATTAAATCACACATTTAATATAATAAACAGTGAGCGGTATCTAGCAACACATCACTGTTACCCAAGTCACGAAAATGTCATGTGATCTGACCAAACCTTTTCCGTGATAATATTTGTGTTGTACAATTACCCTTTTGCCCTCATGTCTATATTGAACATAAGGCATACACTGTGTCACCCTTGTCCAGTTCAATATTGGGCCCTTAGACATTTATCCTGTTATGCAGGATGAGCAAATTCCATCTAGGTCACTCATGTCCCTTAGCATGCTTTGTGAAGTACCCATCAACCGTCTTTACAGTCATCCAGTTACGGATGACGTTTGATCAGTAATAAAGTACTTGACTCTACATCTAGGGTCCATAGTGGTTTCAGGTCGAATGGTGGTATACACCATTATCATCATGAGAATAACTTATGACACTTTGCATAACATTCTATGTAGTATTCTCATAGCGGGTCAATCCAGTATAAATATTACTCCTAATATTCATACTTATGTCAAGACTTGATAACTCCTTATCTATGATCCATGAGATGTGATCATCAATCTATCTTCATAATAATCTTAATGCTTTAATGCTATCTCACTTCACATTAAAGCTTGACTACAGATACTTTAAGAATAGTGTCTTATGTTTAATGGGATCTCATGATTAAGTCACACTTAACATTTCATTAAACAAATAAACCATTTTAGGGACTTTATTATTTTGGAAAGCAAACATAATAAAGAAATGTCTTTTATTATTAATAAATAATTCGATACAAGTACCAAAAGTATTGGCCTCTAGGGCTTACACCAACAATCTCCCACTAGCACTAGAGCCAATCAGGCATACCCCTAATACCCATAGATCTAGTATGTCCATCATGCTTCAGTTGCGCAAGAGGCTTTGTTAATGGGTCAGCAACATTGTCAAGTGTAGGTGCTCTGCATATTTTCATATCTCCCCGATCGATTATCTCTCGAATGAGATGATAACGCCTAAGTATGTGTTTGGATCGTTGGTGAGATCTAGGCTCCTTAGCTTGTGCGATAGCACCATTGTTATCACAATAGAGATCAATGGGATCCACAATGCTATGGACTATGCCAAGTTCACTAATGAACTTGTTGATCCAAACAGCTTCCTTTGCTGCAGTTGAGGCAGCAATATACTCAGCCTCGGTTGTAGAATCAGCAACTGTATCTTGCTTTGAACTTTTCCAGCTCACAGCGCCACCATTTAAACAAAACACAAAACCATATTGCGATCTAAAGTCATCCTTATCTGTCTGGAAGCTAGCATCGGTGTATCCAATTACAGCAAGCTCTTCCTGACCTCCATATATCAAGAATGAATCCTTAGTCCTTCTCAAGTACTTAAGGATATTCTTGACAGCTACCCAATGAGCATCACCGGGATTAGACTGGTACCTACTCGTTGCACTTAAAGAATACGAGACATCTGGTCGAGTACATAGCATGGCATACATGATAGATCCTATTGCAGATGCATATGGAATCTTATCCATGTGATCCCTTTCTTCCTTACTTGAAGGGGATTGTGTTTTTGACAGACACATGCCATGTTGCATAGGTATGAATCCTTTCTTGGAATCATGCATATTAAAGCGTCTCAACACTTTTTCTATGTATGTACTCTGACTTAGGCCAAGCAGTTTTTGTGACCTATCTCTATAGATCCTGATTCCTAATATATAGGCTGCTTCACCTAGGTCCTTCATTGAAAAGCATTTCCCTAACCAAGTCTTCACTTGTTGCAAGGTAGGGACATCGTTTCCAATGAGTAATATGTCACCTACATATAATACCAGGAATACGATCATGCTCCCACTAACCTTCTTGTAGACACAAGGCTCATCTTCATTCTTGATGAATCCATATTGTTTTACTGTTTCATCAAAACGAAGATTCCAGCTTCTGGAAGCTTGCTTCAATCCATAAATTGATCGCTGTAACTTACATATCTTTTGGGCTTCCTCTGGTATGTCAAATCCTTCAGGTTGTGTCATGTACACATCCTCAAGAAGATTCCCATTAAGGAAAGCAGTTTTGACATTGTTGTACCCCAAAATTTGCCCTCCCTTTTTCTCAACATTTCTCATCACAAAGCCCTTGGAACTCAACATCCAGTTAGGGTTTCATCTGCTCAAGACTTCTCCTTGCACTGTTGACCCAAATTAGGGTTTGTGTTTGAACAAAGATGTTTTGACCTAAAATGCCTAAGATGACTTTCATGCTTCATATTGGACTCCCAAGTCTATCCATACCAAGTTTCAAGCCTTGATTCCAAACTTTGCCCAGTCAATTGGACAGTTGACCTAGAAATCAACTGTATTGGGAAAAAGTCAATTGTGGCCAATTGACAGTCAAATCTCATGGAAATTGACCCACATCAACATTATGAAATCACATGGACCATTTGATCAAGTTTGGATCACAATTCCACAAGAAATTTGATCAGATCACCAAAAGGGCAAAATGGTCATTTTTAGGGTTTTGACTGCACAAAGGCAATTTTTGACTGTTTGACCTAGCCAATGGAAAACCAAGCTCACATATGGACTCAAGGACCCAATGGAATTGTCTTGACATGCTCAACAAGTTCAAAAGATCCCAAATACACAAGATTGACAGTTGAATTTCCCAGTCAATTGATCAATTTTGACTGTATACTGAAAAGTCAAACTTTGACTTTTTGGTCAAAATCAAGTGTCAAGATTCATTTTTCATCAAAACATTCCAAATCATGAAACTTGTTCATCAAGAAATCAAGAATTGCAAATTAGGGTTTGAAATGAAGATTTTTCATAACTTAGAATTTTTCTAAGTTATGAAAAACCCTAATTTTTTCCCAACTTTGTCCCACTTTCTCGCCAAGATTCATTTGGATTCAAGCAAAAGTCAAAACATGAAAGTTGTAGACTATTGCAAAATCTACAACTTTGATTCACAAAGTTTTCCCAAAAGAAGCTTTTATCTCAAGTTACAATTTTTGGTACAAGGGTACCAAACCATTCTTAACTTAGAGAAAATTTGACCTATTTTAGGCAGGATTTTTGCCTAACTTCAAGACCATTTTTCACATACTTCCACTTGGAATTTCAATTTGCACTTCAAATATGGATTGTAGTACACATTCCAAGCTTTCCAAAATGTCCAAGAACTCATCAAAGAACCTCATGGTTAGAGAGAATCGAATTTGGCAATATGGGAAAAACTCACTTTTGTTATGGCCAATTTCCATGTTCATACACTTAGGCAATTTTCAAATCAGCATGCATTTCTTGATTACAGGCCCTAAATCTCTTTTAAACTCATAAATTTAATGCAAACTCATTGTGCCAAGACCATATTTTTTATGTTCAAGCATTGCATAATGGTTTAGTCCCAAAATAGATAAAGCATTTTAACCATTTTTGCAAAAGTGAACTTTATGTCAAAATGAAAATCCAAGCAAGTACAGTTAAGATCTCTTTGGCACAAGTTTATGGGCTAATTACACTGATCAAGACTAAGTGGTTCAGCATAGAATGGGGGCCTGTACAGGCTAGAAACACCAAGTGGCCTTTTGTTTCTTAAAGTGTAAGAAACTTGCCATAACACACAACAACTCTCATTTCCTGAAAACTAAGCTTAAGAAAACTTGTCAAACACTTTCTAATCATCAAACCCAAGCTGAAACACGAGCTATCCACCTCCATTGCCCTCTCAAACATAGAATCACTCTCAAACTGTCCAAACAGAGCACCTGTTGCAGATTGAATCCCACAACTCATTTCCATCGTGCATCTTGGCCAAAACCAGTTCAAATACTTTCCTTACCATCAATTCAAACTATCCAAAGCATTAGAAGTAGACTGTAACTCCTCTAATCTGTTTGGCCATTTTCATTTCTTCCTCTTGCAGGTTGACTTCTGCAGCTTGATACAGAAGGTTTCAAAGCATACCAAGTATTGGAATAGCATCCTCACACTTCAAGCAAGCTGTACAAATCATCATCTTGCCCTGAAAGCTCCCCCATTGCCAGGCACGATTCCAACTGAATAGGTATATTCTTGAACTTCTATCTCTCAATGTAGACATCATTAGCTCTAAGTTTGTGAATAAGAAGTGTTCTACTCATGCCCCTGAAACTGTACATACCTTTACTTTTCATTTATTTTGCATATGCTGTGAGAATTTAAGGTCTGAATATTGATAAAAAGTTAGGTTAAGATTTGGGAATGATGAAATTCTCTCTCATTTCTGAGAGTTAGGATGAGTTCTTTACATGTCCAGAATCGTGGCTTGATGATTAACATTTCTTATGTTGTAAGTTTGTGCTAAAAGTCCAAGAATCCAGGTGTTTGAATCATTGTGCAAAGCGCGCGTTTTTTACAAAAGTTCTGGCCAGAGGTTGAAAAGGTCCTATTGGGCTGGGCTTGTTCTGTTTTTCTTATTTGCACCTTGCTTTTTGCTTTTGAACCTCCCTGACCCATTTTGATTTTTACTTATCATTTTCCATTTTTTTCCTTTTGATTTCATTTCTATATTTTTATTTAAGTATGAAAAAATATAAAAATCTTTTTTTCCACATTTTTTTGCATTTATTTTGATATTTATTAGCCTTATTTGGTTTTTGTACATAAATAATATAAATACTATTATTTAGAATAACTAGAAAAAATAATGTAAACACATTTATTTTCTAATTTTCATTTTTATTTTATCTTCTGAAAATATTTTATATAAAACATACTTTTTTTTGTAAATATTAAATATTATTATTTTTGCACATATTTAATATATTTGATGAATTATATAAATACATACATATTAATTAGCATATTTAGTAAATAATACAAAATATACACATTTTTATTTTTATTAATATTTAATATTAAAAATACCTTTTTTATAAATATACTTCATTTTTATTTTATTTTTGTACATAATTATTAAATATTTGTATATATTAAATAATTAATACTTTTATTCAATAAAATTAGGGTTTTACCCTAAATACAAAAATACCCAAAAATTAATACTTTTTATTTTGTTTACTTGGCATATAAAAATACTCTTTTTTCATACACATAAAAAGCCTTTTTACATCTTGCATATTTATCTTATTTCTATTTAATTTGTGCAATTGATTATCTTGTAAATAATTCCAAATTGATGTAATAGCTAGGTTTAAATTTCTTGTCAAATACCCCCCCCCCCCCCCCCTCCCCCCCATTTGAACATTTGTACCCCCTTTCCCATATTGTGTTGTAATAGCTTAGGAACTTTAATTTTCGCATTTTAAAGCTTTCTAAATATACCATGATAGAATTAGGGTTTGTATGCAAATAAAAACAACAAAATAGTTTGACCTAATTTCAAGATAAACAAGCATGAAAATGGACAACACTCATCACACTTGCACCCCTAGGGTATTCCACTTGTTACCTTCAATAATGGGCCATATTGCATGTTAGGTCTCTTTGGGCAAAACAAACACAAATTCAAATGATCATAGTCCCTCGATGACGCTTTCGAAAGTTGCCTAAAAATGATCAAGTCCCTTAAAGGAAAATTGCCCAAAGATACTTGGAACCATTGCAATTATGGTCTAAACGATGACCCGCGCCCGTCCCTTTCACATCCTAACACAAGATTGTCCACCAAATGCAATGGTGGAACAAAATTGTTAAAAGGGTTAAAACATAGCAATAATCTTTGAGAACTTTAGGGTAGATAGCTCTTAAGTACTTGTCAACTTGCAAAACAAAAACACTTGCCTATTTTTCAAATCACACTTTCAAAACAAACTTTCAAAAAAACCTTGAAACATCTTTTCAAAAAGACAAACACCTTTTGTAAAACATTCGAGTAAAGAATTGTTACAAGGGTAGCCTAGACAAGGCATCTTTTTCAAAACATTTTCAAAACCACACACAAAGCACCATTTCAAACAATTGAAAACCAAGGCAAGTTGATCTAAGCAAGTACCTAAGAGCCCATGGATAACCATGGATAGAAAGGGTGCTAATACCTTCCCTTTCTATAATCTACTCCCCGAACCCAAGAAAATATCTCAAAGGTTTTTGCTGTGCTTTTTAAACCTTTCCTTAGGATAAAATAAAAATTCGGTGGCGACTCTTGCTCAACCGAAACATTTGCGAAAACAAACGCAAACCCATAGTCAGTTCTCCCACCGTATCACAGAACTGGCGACTCTGCTGGGGATAATTTTAAAAGTGGAGTAACCTTAGGGCTTAGATCACCCTCTTGCATGACTAATTGTTTGATTTGATTGCTTTATATCTTGGCTCTCTTGTTTGGGTTTGCAATCCTACACCCGGATTTTGGGAAACATTCATAGATAGCAATACGTTGTGGAAATTGTGCGGGGTATACCGACACGGTCGAAGCAATAGCTATATCAGTGCGAGATATTTGTGAGTACCGGTAACCCTTGAGTTCAATCAAGGAGAGTACGGGGCCGCTGAGTGATGTCACTAAGCACTAATGACCTAGAATCTTACTTGACCATCTTGGCCTTACATTAGGGGTAGTGAGATGATCGGCTTTGGTGCAGTCCGAAGTTGGTAGATACTCGATACTACACTCATTGAGGGTTGTTTTCTTGGAATATTTTGGTCGCTAGTTAAGTGGCTAAACCAAAACCATGAACGATGAAAACAATCCAATGATATTGAGCTCCTTAGAACCTGGTTACTATTTATAGGACAGGTTTTTAAGCCAACTACACTCAAGAGGGTACTTACCTATGAAACCCCATGCAAGCCTGAAACTAGGGTTTGGTGTGATTTGCTTTTACATATGTTTGTGCATACATCATAAACATCATAAAGCATCATATGCATTCACTAACCACTTCAAGGGTTTAGATCTTCATCTTTGTTCTTGTTTTGTAGGTCATGGAAATTCCTCGCAGAAAAACCATCCAAGTTAACCTTGTGAGAATCTCTCCTCAGCTCAAGGAGCTCACCTCAAGAATTCCGGAAAGCTCATCCTTCAGTGAAAGACATGGTATACTGCTCAGCTTAGTCAACACCAACATTGAAGAAGACATGATGAAAGTGCTATTCCAGTTCTTTGACCCCCTTCACCACTGTTTCACTTTCCCCGATTACCAGTTGGTGCCCACTTTGGAGGAGTTTTCTCAACTCCTGAGAATTCCTATCCTCAATCAACTACCCTTCAACGGTACGGAAAAGGAACCAAAGCCGGAAGATGTTGCTCGAGCATTACATCTACATCCTTCTGACATCAAGGGGCATTGGGAAACTAGAAGTGGCGTCAAAGGTTTCTTAGCAAAATTCTTGTTTGAGAAGGCACAAGAATGTTGGAATTCATTGGACCTACAAGCCTTTGAAGGAATTGTGGCACTCCTTATCTATGGGTTGGTCTTGTTCCCAAATTCTGACCAATTGGTAGATGTCAACGCCGTCATAATCTTCTTGTCCAGAAATCCAATACCAACATTGCTTGGGGATATCCTTCACTCATTTTACACACGAACAATGAGAAAGAGGGGTGTTCTCATGTGCTGTACTCCTCTCCTTGCAAGGTGGTTTATTTCGCACCTTCCACAATCTGTCTTGAAGAATGACCAAGGCTCAAGGTGGTCCCAACGATTGATGACTCTTACTCACTCTGATGTACATTGGTGTTCTCAGTCCAGAGAAAATGTCATCATCGTCGATCATTGTGGAGAGTTTCCTAATGTTCCTTTACTTGGAATCAGAGGAGGTATCACCTACAACCCTTTCCTAGCTTTGAGGCAATTTGGATATGCACGGAGAGATGGCCCTCACGACATGTTGATTCCTGACCTAGTTTTTGACTTCGACAACGATGCGCAAGGACTTCGCCAAAGATTCATCAGAGCTTGGGGGAGGCCCAACAAGGTTGATAGCAAGACTCTGGGACACAAGAATTCCATCCCTCTTGAGCCTTACCTTAAGTGGGTACGAGCCCGAGCCCAGAGTCTAATGATGCCTTATCCTCATGTTCTCCCTGTGATTAAAGAGCCTGTTAAGGAAGGAGAGGTTCCCTACACCATCCTATATCCTGACATGCCTACATCGTGGGAGGAAATGCAGAAGAGCTGGATTCAGCTCAAGGAGGAACGGAACACTTTTGAAGCCAACTTCTATGCTAGTGAGAAGAAGGTTCTGGAGCTTACCTGCCGACTCCATGAGCAAGAGGCCCTCAACACCTACATCTCACCAAAGAGGATGCGCAATGTCTTTTTACCTTGATAAGTTGTTTTTGTAATATTTGGCCCATGGGGCATTTATGTACTAACAAATTTCTTCTTATTAATATGACGTGCGTTCTTCTTTGTCTGCAACAATTTTGAATGTTCTAAATCCTTGAATGCATTGCATACATAAGCATATCATTCATCATGTGCATAAGCAGGTCTCACTCCAGGTTTCCTTATCTGTCTGCTGTTTATTTCAGTAGGATGGATCTCGAGCAAACAGTCAAAGACCTACAAGCTCAAAATGCACAGTTCCAGCAACTCCTGATGACCTTGGCTAAGGGTCAGGAGGATCTCAAGACCTTGCTAGGGAATAAAGACCCAGTGAAAAAGAAGAAAAAGAGACTCGGGGTGGCTACTTTAGGGAGAAGATTTGACGGAGAGGCCAGGAGAGTGCTTGAATTTCCTCCTACTTCTGATGAAGGAACCAGTAAAGGAGGTGGGGCTGCGATACCTTCCGAGTCCGATGTGGAAGAAGAGGAGGTCGAAGAGGATGAAGACTACTCTGATCAACAATACCCTCCGGCTGATGATAAATACAAAGGCTTAGAAGACAGGTTGGCCGCCATGGAGCTACAGAGAGTACCGGGTTTGGATTTTGAAGACTTGGGTTTAGTTGCCGAGATCGTGATTCCCCCAAAGTTCAAAGTGCCAGTTTTTGTGAGGTATGATGGGTTGTCCTGTCCAAAAATGCATCTCAGGTCCTACGTAAGAAAGATCCAACCTTATACGGCAGATAAGAACCTTTGGATCCACTTCTTTCAAGACAGCCTTTCTGGAGCTCAACTGGAGTGGTTTTATCAGCTAGAGGGAACCAGCGTCCGAAACTGGGAAGACTTGGCCACCGCCTTTTACAAACAATATCAGTATAATTCTGACCTTGCTCCCACGCGTACCCAACTTCAGGGTATGTCACTGGGAACAGGCGAAGGATTCAAAGAATATGCACAAAAATGGAGGGATTTGGCTGGCAGGGTGCAGCCTCCTTTAACCGACCGTGAACTTGTTGATATGTTTCTAGGGACCCTATCTGGGCCATTTTTCAATCATCTGATTGGTAACTCTTCCGCGGGGTTTACCGATTTGATCTTAACAGGCGAAAGAATAGAAGCTGGCATCAAGTCAGGAAAGATTCAGAAGGGTGTCGCTGCAACTGTTGAGAAGAAGCCTTTTAAGAAGGAAACGGCTGTGGTATACTCCCAGAGAAGAGCAGGGAAGACTGAGCGCCGGCCAACTGTGGGGGCCGTAATGATTCAAAATCCTCCAAGTGAGCAGCCTCGCTATAACCAGTCCAGACCAAATCAGCAACGGGTGGAACGACTACAACGGCAGTTCACCCGTATTAATATGACGCCAGCGCAAGTGCTTCCCCATCTGTTAAAGTTGAATCTCGCCACTATCAAAGAGGCACCAAAAAATGTGAATACGTCCTCTCCGCATTACCATCCTAATGCTAAATGCACCTACCATTCTGACAGTGTCGGGCACGACACCAACGATTGTTGGGCACTCAAGCATAAAATCCAAGACCTGATAGAGGCGAAGGAAGTGGAGTTTGACGCTCCGGAGAAGCCTAATGTGATATCTGCTCCAATGTCAAAGCACGCCCGAAATGTCAATGCCATTGAAGAAGATTTGTATGTTGCTGATGTCAATGATCTGATAACTCCATTGTTAACCGTCAAGTTGAATCTGTTAAGGGTCGGGATCTTCCCGGGATGTAAAGAAGATTGCTATTGTTGTTACTCTCTGCCGTTTGATTGTCCGTTACTGAAGAAAGGCATCCAAGGCCTAATGGATAGTCGACAAATTTTGTTTGAAAAAGTTTCTGCTATTCCAACCCATACTGAAGATGTCTCAATCATAACCATTCACGCCAATCTTTCCAAGGCCGTCAGAAAGCCTGTTAAGATTACACCAGCTACGAAATCTGTTCCTTTGAAGATAACAATGCCTGGGCCTGTCCCCTATGTTTCTGAGAAGTCAATACCATGGAACTATGGCGGTGACGTCTACTACCATGGTATTAAACAAATCGAAATAACTGAAGAAAGTTCAGATGATGAAGAAGCCAGCATTAGAAACATTGTAGGCACGAGCAAAGTCACCCGGAGCGGGAGAATATTTTCTCCAGAGATTGCCCCTCCAAGAGCAATCTTTGGACCCTCATCTGCTGACAAGGTTATCCCTGCACCAATAAAACTCTCCGCTAGAACCCCATTGATTGAAGATGTTGTTGTTCCTAGTATTGTCCCTCCTACCGCTGCTGATAAAGGTAAGGGAACCCAAGATGAGCTCGTCAGGACGAGGGCTCAACCCTTGGTCATCCCGGAGACCTCCAAGAAAGAAATGGATGAGATCTTGAAGATAATCAAAAGGAGTGATTACGATGTGGTAGAACAACTGGGGCAAACCCCCTCAAAAATCTCCATGCTGGCACTACTACTTTGCTCGGAAGCGCACGCTAAAGCTTTAATAAAATTCCTGAAGGCAGCCCATGTGCCCCAGGAAACCTCTGCAGATCAATTCCAAAATTGCGTGGCTAGCCTTACTGCGGACAATGGATTAGGTTTCTCTGATGCCGACCTAACTCCTAAAGGTAGAAACCACAATGATGCTTTGCACATTTCAGTCGAGTGCCGAGGAACTACTCTCGCACATGTCTTGGTCGACACTGGTTCGTCGCTGAATGTACTGCCTAAGAAGGCCTTGGACCGACTAGATTGTGAAGGGTTAGAGCTGAAGCCGAGTAACATTGTTGTCAGAGCTTTCGATGGTTCGAAGAGAATGGTCCATGGGGAGGTTGATATTCCCATCAAGGTGGGCACTGAGGTGTTTAAATCTACTTTCTATGTGATGGACATCCGTCCGTCATACTCTTGCTTGTTGGGTAGGCCTTGGATACACCATGCTGGGGCAGTCACCTCTTCCTTACATCAAATGTTGAAGTACCCTGTCAAGGGGAAGATCATAACCGTCCATGGCGAAGAGGAGTACATGATCAGCCACTTGAATTCCTTCCGATATGTGGAGGTAGAAGGTGAGTTCATTGAGACACCTTTCCAGCATTTCGAAGAAGTCCTTCCTGAAATAACAGTAGCAAAGTTGGCAGCTGAAACACCGAGGCAGATGGCCAGGATGGCATCTCTGGAGGACGCAAAGGCCGCAGTAAAGGAGGGGAAGAATTCAGCATGGGGGCAGTTGCCTGATATTCCGCATAAAACAGACAAATTTGGATTAGGGTTCACTACCGCGGGCCAGAAAGCTATGCGCCGTTCGAAGATTGAAAGAGCGCCAGTCAAAATTTCTCCCTACGGAATCAACGCTTTGGAGGACGAAGACAAAGAGAGCAACATCGAAGAGTGGATTTACCCAACTGTCAAAGGAGGATTGTGCAACTGGGAGGCAAAAGACTTTGTCCCCATCACTTTTATTCATCAGTAATTTATCTGTCAAACATTTCCTATTGGTCTGTAATATTTATTTTCGAACAATCCGTACACTATCTTTTCACCTCATGCCTTGCCCGGGGCATGTAGGTCCATTTGTAAGGGTTTTGATTATTCTCATATCCATATGCCATGTTTAATGATTCATTGGACGTTTTTTCATTTGATAAACTGCTGTGTTCATTTTCTTTCCTTTTGCATTTTGTTTAAAGATGGCTATCCCTTACACACACCCACACTCACAAATGCAGGTACCCATCCACTCCGGATTCCATGGGTGACTATTCTGCTATATCCTTCAATAACTCTGAAGATCTGGTCAATCAAGCCGAGTATGAAGATGACGAAGGTTGTGAAGTACCAGGGGAGCTAGCCAGACTCCTACAGCAAGAGGAAAGGGCCATCTTACCTCACGAAGAGTCATTGGAAACTGTCAACTTAGGGACCGAGGAAGACCGGAAGGTGGTACAAGTGGGTGCCAATCTGGAACCAAGTGTCAAGGAATGTCTGATACAGTTGTTGAATGAGTATGTTGAAATCTTCGCTTGGTCTTATGAAGACATGCCGGGTTTAGACACAGACATCGTGGTTCACCGTCTCCCCACAAGAGAGGATTATCCACCGATCAAGCAAAAAGTCCGCCGAATGAGGCCTGACATGTCTGAAAAGATCAAAGCAGAAGTGATGAAGCAATTCGACGCTGGCTTTCTGGCTGTTACGTCCTATCCTCAATGGGTCGCTAACATCGTGCCAGTACCTAAGAAAGACGGCAAAGTCAGGATGTGTGTGGACTACCGGGATTTGAATAGGGCCAGCCCCAAAGATGATTTTCCACTTCCACACATTGACATTTTGATCGACAACACAGCTCAGCACAAAGTGTTTTCCTTCATGGATGGATTCTCGGGCTACAATCAAATCAAAATGGCCCCCGAGGATATGGAGAAAACAACTTTTATCACACAATGGGGCACTTTCTGTTACAAGGTGATGCCGTTCGGGCTGAAGAACGCAGGGGCAACTTATCAACGTGCCATGGTAGCTTTGTTTCATGATATGATACATCATGAGATTGAAGTTTACATAGACGATATGATAGCTCGGTCACAAACAGAGGAGGAGCACCTTGAACATCTAGAAAAGCTGTTTGCCAGGTTGAAAGAATACAAACTCAGGCTGAATCCAAGTAAGTGCACTTTTGGAGTTAGGTCTGGTAAACTTCTAGGATTCATTGTAAGCAACAAAGGCATTGAAGTCGATCCAGCAAAAGTGAAAGCAATACAAGAGATGCCTGCTCCCCGTACTGAAAAGGAGGTTAGAGGGTTCTTGGGGCGCTTAAACTATATTGCCAGATTCATCTCTCATCTGACTTCTACCTGTGAGCCAATTTTCAAACTCTTAAAGAAAGATCAGGTAGTCGAATGGAACGACAATTGCCAAGCTGCTTTTGATAAGATCAAGGAGTACTTGCTAGAACCTCCTATTCTGATGCCACCCGTCGAAGGAAGACCATTGATCATGTATCTGACCGTCTTGGATAACTCAATGGGGTGTGTTTTGGGCCAGCATGACGAGTCTGGTCGAAAAGAGCATGCTATTTATTACCTTAGCAAAAAGTTTACCGACTGTGAGACTCGCTACTCACTGCTCGAGAAAACTTCCTGCGCTTTGGTATGGGTTGCTCGCCGACTAAGGCAGTATATGTTGACTCATACTACCTTGTTGATTTCCAAAATGGATCCTATCAAGTATATCTTCGAAAAGCCCGCCTTATCTGGAAGGATAGCTAGATGGCAAATGATCCTAACTGAGTATGACATCCAGTACACCACCCAAAAAGCTATAAAAGGGAGTGTACTAGTTGACCATCTGGCTCATCAAGCTATCGAAGATTATCAACCCATGAGATTTGACTTCCCAGACGAGGACATCATGAATTTGGACAACATTTAAGGTAATGGACCGTATGACGGACCCGAAAAGGGATCCCGATGAACCCTGTACTTTGATGGTGCCTCAAATGCACTTGGAAACGGTATCGGTGCGGTACTCATTTCCCCGGAAGGTTGTCACACACCTTTCACAGCCCGACTTTGCCTCAGCTGCACAAACAACATGGCTGAGTATGAAGCTTGCATCTTTGGTCTCAAGGCTGCTATAGACTTGGGGATCAAATCTTTGATCGTATTTGGGGACTCGGCTTTGGTTATCAGTCAAATCAAAGGAGAGTGGGATACCAAGAACCCTAATCTTATCCCATACAAAGAACATGTCTTGACATTGTTGCCTCATTTCGAGCAAATTACCTTCGAGCATTTCCCGCGAGAAGAGAATCAGCTAGCAGATGCTCTAGCTACAATGTCCTCCATGTTTAAACTCAACTGGGATAACGAGGCTCCCCAAATCACCATCGAGCGAATGGATGAACCTGCACATTGTCACGAGATTAATACCGAAGAAGTAGTGGAACAACCCTGGTTCCATGAAATCAAAAGGTATCTCCAGACTAGAGATTATCCCGAAGGAGCTTCCGTAAATGACAAGAAGTTCTTAAGGAAATATGCTGCCAAATTCTTCCTGAGCAACGGCATCCTTTACAAACGAAGCCATGATTGTGTATTACTCCGATGCATAGACAAAGCTGAAGCAGAGTTGATCATGACTGAGATACACAGCGGCACATTTGGCACTCACTTGAGCGGGCATACAATGGCTAAGAAGATCCTAAGGGCAGGCTATTACTGGTCTACCATGGAAGCTGACTGCCATCAACATTCCCGTACTTGCCACAAATGTCAAGTCTACGCTGACAAAGTTCATATCCCTCTGGTTCCTCTCAACATTCTGACTGCTCCTTGGCCATTTGCAATGTGGGGCATTGACATGATTGGAGAGATCAAGCCCACGGCTTCCAACGGACATCGCTTCATCCTAGTTGCCATTGACTATTTCATCAAATGGGTCGAAGCAGCCTCCTTCACCTCTGTTACTAAAAATGTGGTTGCCCGCTTCATCAAGCAAAATCTCATATGCCGGTATGGTGTTCCAGACAGGATCATCACAGACAACGGTACGAATCTGAATAACACGATGATCACCGCATTGTGCAAACAGTTCAAGATTTATCATCACAATTCATCTCCCTATCGGCCGAAGATGAACGGTGTTGTTGAAGCTGCGAACAAAAACATTAAGAAGATCATTCAGAAAATGACAGTCACTTACAAAGACTGGCATGAGATGTTACCGTTTGCTCTACATGGATACCGTATGACGACACGTACTTCAACCGGGGCAACCCCATTTTCGTTGGTATATGGCATGGAAGCTGTCCTGCCTATGGAAGTTCAGATTCCTTCTCTAAGGATTATGAAGGACACAGGTTTGAATGAAGATGATTGGATTCAGACTCGACTTGATCAACTCAATCTGATCGACGAGAAGCGACTCGCTGCTATATGCCATGGTCAGACGTATCAAAAGCGGATGATCAAGGCCTTCAATAAGAAAGTCAGACGTCAAGCGTATCAAGTCGGAGATCTCGTAATCAAGCAGATTATCTTGCCGCAAAGTGATCCCAGGGGCAAATGGACTCCTACATATGAAGGACCATTTGTGATCAAGAGCATATTTTCTGGTGGTGCAATGATTCTGACCACCATGGACGGCGACGATTTTCCGCACCCTACGAACGCAGACATAGTAAAAAGATACTACGCATAAAATAATCCGACAAGTCGAAAACCCGAAAGGGCGGCTTGGGCAAGAATGGGCATCCCGGTGAACCGAAAACCCGAAAGGGCGGTTCAGGCAAAAGTTAGGGATAAAAACAAAGAAAATTTGTACACCCGGCAAGTTGAAAACCCGAAAGGGCGGCTTGGGAAAAAAGGGGTTTCCCGGTGGATCGAAAACCCGAAAGGGCGATTCAGGCAAAAGTTAGGGAATCGAAGCATATGACTATGTCTCGTCGGATCACTTCAAAGACAATCTCTTCATCAACCAGTTCCAGGCTTCTGATCAATCCAGTCATCGGCAGACGAAGCATTGAATGGACAGATATTCAGAGTTGTGAAGGCTATAGCGGAATGGAATCCCATGGAATTATTTCACATAGCCATCTTTATTTTGTATAAATCTTTCAATATTCACGACAAAATCCTCTTACTAGGATGATTGTCTCCTTTGTACAAATATACTCATAGAAAGTCAATACAAATACTTTTCCCAGAAAATTGTGGCATTTCCTTTTTCTTTTCTCTTGCACTATTTGTTTTATTTTGAGAAACGTCTAATGTTTTGTTAAATAGGCATATGCATTTGAACATAATCATTTCCTTATGAATCAAGAAAGAGGATTACTGATAGGTTGAAGGTGCAGTTGGATATCTTGATACCCTTTCAAAGGAAATCCCCAGGAGATTTGGAATCCATATCCCCAGCAAGTCTTGAAGCTTATCCCCAGTAGATCCTGGAAGCTTATCCCCTACAGAATACGGACGTCTCTCCCGAGCTTTATTCAAAGTTACTCCTTATAACTGGGTTATCCTCAGCTTATTGCCACGGAAGATCGCACTCGGCAAATTTCTTCCTATCCCCAGCGGAGTTCATCAGAGTTCCCCAACATAACTTATCAATACAATCCCCCAGAGGAGTTTATCTTTGTTATCCCCAGCCAGAGAATCCTCCAGAACTCAATTCCCCTCAGAGTTTAAGTTTCAGTATCCCCAGCAGAGCTAAAACTTCAAACTATCAATCCCCAGCAGAACCAGACTAGTGAACCTTCTCCCCACAGAAATGCTTCTCACTAGACTAGAGATTCTCAGTCTTACCTCCTCAGCATGAGCCTACCAGGTTCTAAAATCCCCAGTAGACATCATCAGAAATTCTCTTACCCTGCAAGTCACCAAGGAAATTCCAACTCCCCGCAAGTGGTTCTAAGGCCCCTCGACGTTTGAAGGTCTGGTATTCCCCAAGCAAATTTGAAGACTTTCAGTTTTCAGTTCCTCATTGTATATTCGAAGATTCTCCCGTGAAGATCTCCTCAAGACAGGAATTCCCCAGAAGATTGGTATACAACCCAAGCTCCTTATTCCCGAGCAACAGCCAAGAATTTATTCTTCCCGGCGGCAGTCAAGATGCTTTTATCTTCAGCCATCTAGGATTCATTTTATCCTCCGCAAGACAGCTCTCCAGCTTACATGTACATTCATTTACATTCATATCATATAACATACATTGTATCATGCATCATGACATTGCATATAACTAACCCTTTACCTTTTCAGGTAAGATCAGTCGATAGACAAAAGTCATTATCTTCTGAGATTCTTTCCAGGAATAGTTCAGATGTGACCCAGACATGGCAACATTCTGATGCTTATTCCAGATTCATCCAGATGCAGTTTTACACGAGCTCATCATTAGGAAACCCTACACCGGTTCCTCCTTCAACTTCAAGATTTCTGAAAACAGTTCACGGGTTCTCCAAGTAACGGATGTTAACCTATCGCTTGTTCATATTCTTCTCAAGACTTCTGAAAACAGTTTATGGATTCTTCCCCACAACGGATGTTAATCTATCGCTTGTTCAGATGCAACTTTTGAAAACAGTTTACGGACGCTTCCCAACAACGGATGCTGCTCTATTGCTTATTCAACTTCAAGATTTCTGAAAACAGTTCATGGGTTCTCCAGTAACGGATGTTAACCTATCACTTGTTCAGATTCTTTTCAAGACTTTTGAAAACAGTTTACGGACGCTTCCCAACAACGGATGCTGCTCTATTGCTTATTCAACTTCAAGACTTCTGAAAATAGTTTATGGATTCTTCCCAACAACGGATGTTAATCTATCACTTGTTCAGATGCAACTTTTGAAAACAGTTTACGGACGCTTCCCAACAACGGATGCTGCTCTATTGCTTATTCAACTTCAAGACTTCTGAAAACAGTTCACGGGTTCTCCAGTAACGGATGTTAACCTATCACTTGTTCAGACTCTTTCAACTTTTGAAAACAGTTTACGGACGCTTCCCAACAACGGATGCTGCTCTATTGCTTATTCAATCTCAACTCCTGAAAACAGTTCACAGATTCTCCAGACACGGATGTCAATCTATTGCTTATTCAGACCCCCAGTTCGGAGATAGTCCAAAGCATGGACACCTTCCTGATACTCATTCCATATGGCATCTTTAAGCCCATCTCCGACAAGATTCCGTCACCCTTCCAGATGGCATCTTTAAGCCCATCACCAAATGGCATCTCTAAGCCCAATCCCCCATCTATTTCTTTGACGAGTGCAAATTTAAGGGCACTCTAGTGTCCAATCTCCTTTTACCCTCGAGTCACGAAAGGCAAACTTGCCAATCTAACTCTTCGGATTCAAGAAGATTGAACAGGGGCAACTGTTGTACCCCAAAATTTGCCCTCCCTTTTTCTCAACATTTCTCATCACAAAGCCCTTGGAACTCAAGATCCAGTTAGGATTTCATCTGCTCAAGACTTCTCCTTGCACTGTTGACCCAAATTAGGGTTTGTGTTTGAACAAAGATGTTTTGACCTAAAATTCCTAAGATGACTTTCATGCTTCATATTGGACTCCCAAGTCTATCCATACCAAGTTTCAAGCCTTGATTCCAAACTTTGCCCAGTCAATTGGACAGTTGACCTAGAAATCAACTGTATTGGGAAAAAGTCAACTGTGGCCAATTGACAGTCAAATCTCATGGAAATTGACCCACATCAACATTATGAACTCACATGGACCATTTGATCAACTTTGGATCACAATTCCACAAGAAATTTGATCAGATCACCAAAAGGGCAAAATGGTCATTTTTAGGGTTTTGACTGCACAAAGGCAATTTTTGACTGTTTGACCTAGCCAATGGAAAACCAAGCTCACATATGGACTCAAGGACCCCATGGAATTGTCTTGACATGCTCAACAAGTTCAAAAGATCCCAAATACACAAGATTGACAGTTGAATTTCCCAGTCAATTGATCAATTTTGACTGTATACTGAAAAGTCAAACTTTGACTTTTTGGTCAAAATCAAGTGTCAAGATTCATTTTTCATCAAAACATGTCAAATCATGAAACTTGTTCATCAAGAAATCAAGAATTGCAAATTAGGGTTTGAAATGAAGATTTTTCATAACTTAGAATTTTTCTAAGTTATGAAAAACCCTAATTTTTTCCCAACTTTGTCCCACTTTCTCGCCAAGATTCATTTGGATTCAAGCAAAAGTAAAAACATGAAAGTTGTAGCCTATTGCAAAATCTACAACTGTGATTCACAAAGTTTTCCCAAAAGAAGCTTGTATCTCAAGTTACAATTTTTGGAACAAGGGTACCAAACCATTCTTAACTTAGAGAAAATTTGACCTATTTTAGGCAGGATTTTTGCCTAACTTCAAGACCATTTTTCACATACTTCCACTTGGCATTTCAATTTGCACTTCAAAGATGGATTGTATTACACATTCCAAGCTTTCCAAAATGTCTAAGAACTCATCAAACAACCTCATGGTTAGAGAGAATCGAATTTGGCAATATAGGAAAAACTCACTTTTGTTATGGCCAATTTCCATGTTCATACACTTAGGCAATTTTCAAATCAGCATGCATTTCTTGATTACAGGCCCTAAATCTCTTTTACACTCATAAATTTAATGCAAACTCATTGTGCCAAGACCATATTTTTTGTGTTCAAGCATTGCATAATGGTTTAGTCCCAAAATAGATAAAGCATTTTAACCATTTTTGCAAAAGTGAACTTTATGTCAAAATGCAAATCCAAGCAAGTACAGTTAAGATCTCTTTGGCACAAGTTTATGGGCTAATTACATTGATCAAGACTAAGTGGTTCAGCATAGAATGGGGGCCTGTACAGGCTAGAAACACCAAGTGGCCTTTTGTTGCTTAAAGTGTAAGAAACTTGCCATAACACACAACAACTCTCATTTCCTGAAAACTAAGCTTAAGAAAACTTGTCAAACACTTTCTAATCATCAAACCCAAGCTGAAACACGAGCTATCCACCTCCATTGCCCTCTCAAACACAGAATCACTCTCAAACTGTCCAAACAGAGCACCTGTTGCAGATTGAATCCCACAACTCATTTCCATCGTGCATCTTGGCCAAAACCAGTTCAAATACTTTCCTTACCATCAATCCAAACTATCCAAAGCATTAGAAGTAGACTGTAACTCCTCTAATCTGTTTGGCCATTTTCATTTCTTCCTCTTGCAGGTTAACTTCTGCAGCTTGATACAGAAGGTTTCAAAGCATACCAAGTATTGGAATAGCATCCTCACACTTCAAGCAAGCTGTACAAATCATCATCTTGCCCTGAAAGCTCCCCCATTGCCAGGCACGATTCCAACTGAACAGGTATATTCTTGAACTTCTATCTCTCAATGTAGACATCATTAGCTCTAAGTTTGTTTAAAAGAAGTGTTCTACTCATGCCCCTGAAACTGTACATACCTTTACTTTTCATTTATTTTGAATATGCTGTGAGAATTTAAAGTCTGAATATTGATAAAAAGTTAGGTTAAGATTTGGGAATGATGAAATTCTCTCTCATTTCTGAGAGTTAGGATGAGTTCTTTACATGTCCAGAATCGTGGCTTGATGATTAACATTTCTTATGTTGTAAGTTTGTGCTAAAAGTCCAAGAATCCAGGTGTTTGAATCATTGTGCAAAGCGCGCGTTTTTTATAAAAGTTATGGCCAGAGGTTGAAGAAGGTCCTATTGGGCTGGGCTTGTTCTGTTTTTCTTATTTGCACCTTGCTTTTTGCTTTTGAACCTCCCTGACCCATTTTGATTTTTACTTATCATTTTCCATTTTTTCCTTTTGATTTCATTTCTATATTTTTATTTAAGTATGAAAAAATATAAAAATCTTTTTTTCCACATTTTTTTGCATTTATTTTGATATTTATTAGCCTTATTTGGTTTTTGTGCATAAATAATATAAATACTATTATTTAGAATAACTAGAAAAAAATAATGTAAACACATTTATTTTCTAATTTTCATTTTTATTTTATCTTCTGAAAATATTTTATATAAAACATACTTTTTTTTGTAAATATTAAATATTATTATTTTTGCACATATTTAATATATTTGATGAATTATATAAATACATACATATTAATTAGCATATTTAGTAAATAATACAAAATATACACATTTTTATTTTTATTAATATTTAATATTAAAAATACATTTTTTATAAATATACTTCATTTTTATTTTATTTTTGTACATAATTATTAAATATTTTTATATATTAAATAATTAATACTTTTATTCAATAAAATTAGGGTTTTACCCTAAATACAAAAATACCCAAAAATTAATACTTTTTATTTTGTTTACTTGGCATATAAAAATACTCTTTTTTCATACACAGAAAAAGCCTTTTTGCATCTTGCATATTTATCTTATTTCTATTTAATTTGTGCAATTGATTATCTTGTAAATAATTCCAAATTGATTTAATAGCTAGGTTTAAATTTCTTGTCAAATACCCCCCCATTTGAACATTTGTACCCCCTTTCCCATATTGTGTTGTAATAGCTTAGGAACTTTAATTTTCGCATTTTAAAGCTTTCTAAATATACCATGATAGAATTAGGGTTTGTATGCAAATAAAAACAACAAAATAGTTTGACCTAATTTCAAGATAAACAAGCATGAAAATGGACAACACTCATCACACTTGCACCCCTAGGGTATTCCACTTGTTGCCTTCAATAATGGGCCATATTGCATGTTAGGTCTCTTTGGGCAAAACAAACACAAATTCAAATGATCATAGTCCCTCGATGACGCTTTCGAAAGTTGCCTAAAAATGATCAAGTCCCTTAAAGGAAAATTGCCCAAAGATACTTGACACCATTGCAATTATGGTCTAAACGATGACCCGCGCCCGTCCCTTTCACATCCTAACACAAGATTGTCCACCAAATGCAATGGTGGAACAAAATTGTTAAAAGGGTTAAAACATAGCAATAATCTTTGAGAACTTTAGGGTAGATAGCTCTTAAGTACTTGTCAACTTGCAAAACAAAAACACTTGCCTATTTTTCAAATCACACTTTCAAAACAAACTTTCAAAAAAACCTTGAAACATCTTTTCAAAAAGACAAACACCTTTTGTAAAACATTCGAGTAAAGAATTGTTACAAGGGTAGCCTAGACAAGGCATCTTTTTCAAAACATTTTCAAAACCACACACAAAGCACCATTTCAAACAATTGAAAACCAAGGCAAGTTGATCTAAGCAAGTACCTAAGAGCCCATGGATAACCATGGATAGAAAGGGTGCTAATACCTTCCCTTTCTATAACCATAGTCAGTTCTCCCACCGTATCACAGACATCCATCTGCCATATTTCATAATCATGATATGCAGCGATAGCAAGTAAAATCCGAACAGATTTAAGCATTGCAACTGGTGAAAAGGTTTCATCATAGTCCACCCCATGAATTTGTTTATAGCCTTTTGCAACCAGTCTTGCCTTATAGGTATGTACCTTACCATCCATGTTAGTCTTCTTTTTGAAGACCCACTTGCATCCTATAGGGTTAACTCCTATAGGAGGCTCTACCAAGGTCCAAACCTGGTTTGTGTACATGGAATCTATTTCAGATTTCATGGCTTCTAGCCACTTCTCGGACTCAGGACCAGTTATGGCCTCTTGGTAGGTCACGGGCTCATCTTGATCCATGAGTAATACATCACCCTGATCACTTATGAGATATCCATATCTCTCAGGTTATTGACGTATCCTGCTTGACCTACGCTGGTCTTGTTCTACTTGAGCAGGTTGCTCTTCCACAACTACTTGTGTTTCCTGCTCTAATTCCTCCATAGGTGTATCAATGCTTTGTGGTTCTTGAATTTCTTCAAGCTCTATTTTCCTCCCACTGATTCTTTGGAAATAAAATCCTTTTCTAGAAAAACTCCAGTTCGAGCGACAAACACTTTGCCCTCAGAAGGATTGTATAAGTAATACCCTCTTGTTTCTTTAGGATACCCCACAAATAAGCATTTGTCAGATTTGGGCTCAAGCTTAGTTGAAATTTTTCGTTTCACATAAACTTCGCAACCCCAAATCTTCATGTAAGACATATGTGGTTTCTTACCACTCCATATCTCATATGGTGTCTTCTCAACCTTTTTGGATGGAACCCGGTTAAGTGTGTAAGCTGCAGTCAATAGTGCATGTCCCCAAAAGGAGTTCGGAAGATCGGCGTGACTCATCATGGATCGGACCATGTCTAACAAGGTTCGATTTCTTCTCTCAGATACACCATTCCATTGTGGTGTTCCGGGAGGAGTAAGTTGGGATAAAATCCCACATTCCTTTAGATGGTCATCAAACTCTAGGCTTAAATATTCACCGCCTCGATCTGATCGAAGAACTTTAATATTCTTACCTAGTTGGTTTTGTACTTCATTCTTGAATTCCTTGAATTTTTCAAAGGTTTCAGATTTGTGTTTCATTAAATACACATAACCATATCTACTGAAATCATCAGTAAATGTGATGAAGTATTGAAAACCTCCTCTGGATGGTATATTCAGTGGTCCACATACATCAGTATGTATGAGGGCCAAAAGATCATTAGCCCTTTCACCTTTTCCTGTGAATGAGGACTTTGTCATCTTTCCAATTAAACAAGATCTGCATGTCTCATATGATTCATAATCAAAAGAGTCCAAGAGTCCATCTTTATGGAGTTTGGAAATGCGTTTCTCATTTATGTGGCCTAAGCGACAGTGCCAAAGGTAGCTTGGATTTAACTCATTAGGTTTAATCCGTTTAGTATTAATGTTATAAATTGGCATTTCAAGATCAAGGACATATAGTCCATTGTTCATTTGTGCAGAAGCATAGAATATATCATTCAAATAAATAGAGCAACAATTGTTCTTTATTATAAATGAAAAACCAAACTTGTCCAAACAAGAAACGGAAATAATATTCCTACTAATTGCATGTACATAATAACAGTTCTCTAATTGAATTATTAAACCACTAGTTAAAGTCAAAACATAAGTTCCTACGGCTAAAGCAGCAACCTTTGCTCCATTTCCAACTCGTAGGTCAACTTCACCTTTTGCCAAATCTCTACTCCTTTTTAGCCCCTGCACATTAGTACAAATGTGAGAACCGCATCCAGTATCTAATACCCATGATGCAGAAGTAGATAAATTAATTTCAATAACAAAAATACCTGAATTTGAAGTCCCTACTCCATTGTTCTTATCTTCCAGGTACTTTGGGCAGTTTCTCTTCCAATGTCCGGTCTTACCGCAATGGAAGCAAGTGCCCTCCTTTGCTATGCCTCCACTAGGCTTCAAAACAGGAACAGTAGGTTTAGGCTTGACAACTTCCTTGCCTTTCCCTTTACCAACCTGCTTGGTAGGCCTCTTGTTCAGCTTCTTTCCATTACTGACCATCAGAATGGACTTCCCTTTTGTCTTCATATTCTACTCAGCAGTTTTCAACATGCTTAGCAATTCTGGAAGACTCTTATCCATGTCATTCATGTTGCAATTCATGACAAACTGATTAAAGCTATCTGGCAACGATTGCAAGATAAAATCAGTTGCAAGTTCCTTTCCAAGCGGAAACCCTAACCTTTCAAGGTTCTCCACATACCCAATCATTTTAAGTACATGGGGACCTACAGGGTTTCCCTCAGATAACTTGCTGTTAAAAAGGGCCTTTGAAACCTGAAACCTCTCATTTCTTGCCTGCTCTTGATAGAGCATTTTCAGATGTCCGATCATATCGAACGCTGACATGTTCTCGTGTTGCTTTTGCAACTCCGAGTTCATAGTAGCTAGCATGAGACAAGCGGCTTTGTTAGCATCATCAAGATGCTTCTTATAAGCCTCTCTTTCTGCCTTAGGTGCCGAACTAGGCGGTTCCTCTTCAGGAACAGATGTCTCCAAGACATACAGCTTCTTATCGTGCTTGAGGACAATCCTCAGATTTCGGTGCCAATCCAGGAAATTTGTCCCAGACAATTTTTCCTTATCTAGGATTGATCGCAAAATATGGTTGTTTGTTGTCATGGTAATCTACAAAAAAAATGAAAATATAAGTATCATTAAAACAACATATTTAATTAGGCCTTTAATCAAATATGCTCCCACTATTTTACTCAAACCAAATGACCCTCATCATTTGATTCAAAAAATCCCGTTGGAAGACTTTCTAGTGGGTCGAGATCCACATTTCACTTTGTTCTAAGTCAGCGTTAGGCTGATTACACAAAACTAGGTTATTTAGGTAGGAACTCCTTCCAATTGTATCTCATACAACTCTCAAATATTTTTAGTTGGGTGAATAACTCCTTATTCTAATTCATCATATGAATCATTCCCAACTCTTGCTTCTAAACATGTATAATCTTATTATAATGTGTTTAGTTAAGTTTGACCCATTGTTTTAGCAGTTGGATATTACAATTATCCCATCGCACCTTACTAATATAGAACATGCACCTCGCGTAGGCGAAACCTACATTGTTCGATACTAGTCTTGATGAGTGCTAAAACTTGGAAAGCATGAACTTAATATTTAACTTGAGGGATTTTGTTATTAGTTTGATCTCACCGGCTTAATAAGCAATTCGTCTCTCTCATGCATCAACATACAAACACATGCATCAATATACATAAAAGGATACAGTTATGGCCCCTAGCGCAATTATTCTCCCAAGCCAATGAGAGAAACTAAGCTAACCTAATAACGATCTAAACTTCTCCAAGCAAGATCTCCAAGGTTATCCTTCTTTGATATTGTATTCTTCTCTTTCTTCATAACATTACATTACATAAAAGAAACTCGTTTTACATACGAGGGAGTGAGATGAGAAAAGAAGTTACATCAAGAATTTTAGAGAGAGGCACGACACGCAGGCCGTATTTTACAATCCCAAAACAAAATAAAGGAAAAAACTAAGGTCATAACTGATCACCACAAGACAATAATAATAAACACATTTTTATTATTAGTTTAAATTTTGTTAATTAAAAAAAAGGCAAATTAAATTTCGACGATTGATCACACTACGCAGAGTTAGCCGGGGGTTCCGCTGCCCGTTCAGCGTACGGGGGTCAAGGGGGCAGCGCCCCTTTGCGGGGTTGTCAGGGGCAGCGCCCCGGTGCAAAATTTTAATGAACAATTCATTTGAAATCGGCGTCACTTTCGCACAACTCTTGTGCATTCACAACCCTAATCGCATAACTCTGCAACAACACAACCCTTGTGCCGTCATGAACCCTAATGCAACAGTTTCATGCTGTCAAACACATCTCGATTGATAATTCAGTATGATTAATCACATGCCATTGCTTCACCATACTAATGTCGGATTCCGAAGCATATGAACAGTGATCGGTCAAAGGAATAACAATCATCAAGTGTTTGAATGAACGAAACAGAAACAGTATATCCCATATACCATCGTTGCATCAGATTTATTTATATCATATATAAAAGTGATCTATCTTATTTGTGTAACCTATGGACGATCGATGTATCGCTGCTTCACCATACTAATGTCGGATTCCGAAGCATAGTCAACATCAATCATCCAAATCGTGCACAATAGATGCCAAATTTAATTACTCGTTTATTATTCAATTCATTCTGGTTTTAATCGAATCAAAATAGAAAATATAGAACATAAACAACTATCAGATCTATGGTTTCGTAAGTGGCTCTGATACCACTGAAGGAAAATTGCGACCAAAAGCGCAGCGGAATTTAAAATTTTCCTTTAGCGATCCTTACGAATGAGCATGGTCAATGATAGAAATATTTACCTCTTGTGGCGATTCAGAACTTTGATGTTGTGATCACGAGCGTTGATGAAGAACAATGCCTCTACTCAGTCCACATGAACAGATCGCTTCCGGTCACAGTGCTAGCTGATCACGAACGGAAACCTTGAGTGAGAGAGAGAGTCAAAAACGAAAATGCATCAAGTGAAATTGCTTCATCACAAGGGATCTATTTATAGAATCACTCGTGTGGGCTACAAGCTAAAAGCCCAATTAAGGCTATAAGCTAAAAGCCCAATTAAGCTTATGGACACCATACCTTATGATGTACCATATATCACTTATCCACGTGGTACCTTACCATTTTCCGTATTACACTTAAGTGCATCGTACCTTACGGTGTTCCTTATTTATTCTATCTCTCATCAACCTGTCCTTATGTGTGTGACCCTGTAGGTTTTCGCGACGTTGGCAATTATACTAAATCACACATTTAATATAATAAACAGTGAGCGGTATCTAGCAACACATCACTGTTACCCAAGTCACGAAAATGTCATGTGATCTGACCAAACCTTTTCCGTGATAATATTTGTGTTGTACAATTACCCTTTTGCCCTCATGTCTATATTGAACACAAGGCATACACTGTGTCACCCTTGTCCAGTTCAATATTGGACCCTTAGACATTTATCCTGTTATGCAGGATGAGAAAATTCCATCTAGGTCACTCATGTCCCTTAGCATGCTTTGTGAAGTACCCATCAACCGTCTTTACAGTCATCCAGTTACGGATGATGTTTGATCAGTAATAAAGTACTTGACTCTACATCTAGGGTCCATAGTGGTTTCAGGTCGAAGGGTGGTATACACCATTATCATCATGAGAATAACTTATGACACTTTGCATAACATTCTATGTAGTATTCTCATAGCAGGTCAATCTAGTATAAATATTACTCCTAATATTCATACCTATGTCAAGACTTGATAACTCCTTATCTATGATCCATGAGATGTGATTATCAATCTATCTTCATAATAATCTTAATGCTTTAATGCTATCCCACTTCACATTAAAGCTTGACTACGGATACTTTAAGAATAGTGTCTTATGTTTAATGGGATCTCATGATTAAGTCACACTTAACATTTCATTAAACAAATAAACCATTCTAGGGACTTTATTATTTTGGAAAGCAAACATAATAAAGAAATGCCTTTTATTATTAATAAATAATTCGATACAAGTACCAAAAGTATTGGCCTCTAGGGCTTACACCAACACTTGCCACAACAGAAACACCTCTTCACTTCAGTAGTGCACACATTACTCTTGTGCCCAGATTTTCCACACTTAAAGAAAACCACACCAGCAGGAGCATCTCCCCCACTAGTCCTCTGACCCTGAGCAACTTTCTGTTTACCTTTACCATCTGGGGCATCATAAGGCTTACCACGATTTTGTTGGTGCTTACCCCTCTTCTCACTGATAATCTTGTAATGAGCATTATTATCCTCTTCATAAATCCTGCAGCTATCAACCAAATCAGCAAAGACATAGATTTTATGGTATCCAACTGCCTTCTTAATCTTCGAGCGCAACCCGTTCTCAAATTTAATACACTTCAAAAATTCAGCATTTTCCTCAGCGTAATGCGGATAAAACTTAGCCAACTCAGCAAACTTGGCAGCATACTTAACAACTGACATACTTCCTTGCTTCAGCTCAAGAAACTTAATTTCCTTCTTACCACAGACATCTTCAGGAAAGTACTTTCTCAGAAATTCCCTATGGAACACAGCCCAAGTGACATTCTCACCTGCAGCTTCCAACTTCTAACAAGTCTCTAGCCACCAGTCATCAGCCTCGACTGCTAGCATATGAGTCCCATAACGAACCTTCTGCGCTGGAGTGCAGTCCATCACACAGAAGATTCTCTCAATCTCTTTCAACCACTCCAATGCTCCGTCCGGATCATACTATCCCTTGAACGTAGGTGGATTCTCTCTATGGGAAGTCGCCAAGCTACAAGATCCAACATTCCTGTCAGCATTCGGCTGATTTTCCATCGCATGAGCCATTGCTTCTAAAGCAGCAGCAAGTGCAGTATCATTCCTTCCATCCTTCTCAACTTATCACTACAACATAAACAACGGTTAGAACTCAAAATAACAATACTCGATTGTTAGACAACTACGACTCGACGACAAGGTCGAACCAACCTTTTGCTCTGATACCAACTTTATAACACCCCAATTCTACCCCAAGCAATTATATAAATAAATCAGTTATAAAAATCATCCATGCAAACAAATCGGTACGTCACAAATTCTTCTATCAAATTCATTGCATTCATCGTGGATATATAACACTTTCAAAACATCGGATGAACCATCATCATAACATCTTTAATTAAATAACTCAACATCTACGCAGCGGAATTCTTAATAACATTTTTAACAACAATACAACAACTTCAAAACAGCCCATATCTAATAATAATCAACTTAAAGTTCAACAACTGAAAATCAACAATCAAAAACAGCAAGCATGCATCCCCCTGAGTGTTATATATCAGAGCAATGACACTGAATCGAACTACCGAAGCTATACAACCTTCACTCTCGATTACCTGCACGTTACCAACATAAGGGCAACATTCAAATAGAAGGGGTAAGATATCTAACAATATAATAAAGCGCATGATAATTAATATATTAAATTAGATCAATAACATCACCACTTCTCATCTCATAATCAACAATAATTACAACATATATACACATTCATCAACATCAAAATACACTTCTTTATGCAATCATATAATGCGACCCAATACTATGCAAATGCATGTGGTACTATTGGAGCAGAACTCCCATCTCAAAAAAATTCCAATTAATAGAGGCATCAACAAGGCATAAGCCTTCATCTCAAAATTCACCAATACAGGCCATCCCAACGAGCATAAGCTCCATCTCAAAAATTCAATGTATGCGACATAACCATGAACGTAATAACAATACCCAAGTTAATAACATCTCAAATTAATAACATCTCAAAAGCATCTCAAATTAACAACATCTCAAAAGCATCTCAACGTCTCGTCATCAACATCTCATATCATCATAATAATTCATCAAACATAATTTATTTATTATAAATCATCAACACAACATCATTAATAACTTCTCACTAACAACTCAGCTGTACATTAATTCCACAGTAATTCATACTGCTATTCTGTAACTCTTACATCATTACCATCACTATTCCTACTATTATAGTTCAAACAGCAGCCTCTAAGCATTTAACCTTCATCATTCTGTACAAAACCAACGCAACGACCAACACAACTTCTGACCAACACAACTTCTGACAACATAACTTCTAACCAACACAACTTCTAACCAACACGATTTCTGACAACACAACTTCTGACAACACAACTTATGACAATACAACTTCTGACAACACAACTTCTGACCAACACAACTTTTGACAACACAACTTCTGACAACATAACTTCTGACCAACACAACTTCTGACCACATAACTTTTGACAACACAACTTATGACAACACAACTTCTAACCAACACAGCTTCTACCATCAGAACTTCTACTTTTTACTAATCCAACGCAACTTCTAACCAACACAGCTTCTACCATCATAACTTCTACTTTTTACTAATCCCACTATTTTAATTCTTAGCCTGATATCAACTTAACTAAAAGCAGTATGACTAACTCTATCCCCAATTTAATTTATTGTTCTAATACAGCATCACCTGATCCTTCCTGCATAATTCTGCATTTTTCTTCCATGCATCTCACTACGGGATTCATACATTTATCCCTACAAACTTAATATAATTTGATAAATCATTACTTACAGTTATCCTATGACTCTACATCGATTTAAACGACATCGGGACATCATTATTCATCTAGAATTCATCAATTCTCATCATATAACAATCATATACTTCAATTCAAGAACAAGACAACAATCATATCTAACCCCACATGCCAATCATCATGAACCCAATTATAGAGTCAGAACCCCACCCTTACCTTGGATTGAAGGTCGCTCTATAATTTCCGGTCGAATCCTCGTTCTGCCGTTTTTCCTCTTTTTCCAGCAGCTTGCACGTTCTCCTCTCAATCCTTATTCGTCTACTGCTTCTTTCTTTCTATTCTCTTCTTTCTAACAATAATAAAATAACCATATTATTCTTTATTCCTTATTGGGCTCAAATTAATACAACCCCTTATTACTTTTATTCCTTCAAAAACAAGCCCACATCCAGTAATATTATAATTCTAATATTATTTCTCCACTTAATAAAATAAATTCAATTAACCATAACACATCTTTACAAATATTCCAAAAATAATTTAATTAAATAATTAATTAAATTACGGGTGTTACATTTGGATTCCAATTGAGTCTGGAACGATGTTTTGGTGATGGTTCGGATAAGTGAAGTTTATTTGAGAAGGTAGTTATTTTTGTAACATTTTTCCATTGTTGAGGATTTGTAGCGACCTCTTTTTGATTTTATTATCTCTAATTTTTGTTGGAACTGTTTTGTTTGAAATTACAGTCAACGGGATGCCCCAGTTTTTCTTAAGTCTCCTTCATAGGTTTCGACTTAGCGGGCTTTTCTCTTGAGAGATAATGATTGCCTATTTACAAAGAATCATGACTGTCTTTTGATTTGGAAGGATATCTTTGATATCGCTTGCTGTGTGCAAAGTGAGAGCTTGCGACTGAACACGCATTTCAATTAATTGAGGAACTACCCTGCCCCAGGTTACGATTAAAGGTTTCAATTTATATGAAAAATAAAACTCCTACTTCTTAGGCTCAAAGGGGTTGACTAGGGATTATCTTCCTTATAACTCCATTGTTTAGGATTTGAAACAAAGCCTATACATCATTATAAAGGTCTGTTAAAAAGCATACTATATGATATTATGGTACCATTTTCATCATCCTCCCTCTAAAGGCTTATAGCTTTTAATCAAGAGTTGAATATCACGAAACAAAGTAAGAAAGCGGTTTAAATATAATGAAAACGAATTAATTCTAGACAAATATTTGCAAGGCATTAATGGGAAAACCAAAGTTTAACATGACAACAATTGTTTGAACAAACAAAGAAATTACAAATAAAAATTTGAATGAAGAAGCTTCTGTCGTTGGCAGTAGAGGAAATCCATTTATTCAGGTCGTTGCCGCTATCGACATCTTCCACAACATTAACCTGATCCTAATTATGATTTGGCATGGGATCAGTGATCACGTTGGGAGTCTCAGAAGGATCTAATTCAATCTCCTTGGCGTCAATCATGTTTTGAATCTTGTATTTCAGTGTCCAAAAATCGTTAGTATCATGTCCATGATTGCCGGAATGATAGGCACATCTAGCATCGGGATTGTAGTTAGGAGAAGAAGTTTTGGGGTTTGGATGAGGTTATATGAATGTAACCAAATTTATCCTTAACATGTGTTACAATGCATGAGACAGCGGCACGTTGATTTTGGTAAACTGTCTCTTCGGGGCATGAGGCCTTTGTTGATTGTTTGATTGTTGTGGTCATTGAACTGGGGTCAGGTTTGAAATCAATATAACTCATATCGATTATGATGATCACTCTTGATACAGATCCTTTGTCCGTAAACATCACTAGTTTCTTTCTTACCACCAAATGGTTTACAACATTGGAGGTTGAAGCCATGGGGATCTTTCCGCTTTTGATTTCACTTTCAACTCTCTCTCCAGTCAAAATCAGCTCAGTAAACCCCGGTGAAGGACTCCCAATCAGCAAATTAAAGAATGGACCAATCAAGGTGCCTATGAACATGTCCACTAATTCTCTATCGGCCAAACGGGGTTGCACCCTTCCAGTCATGTCCCTCCATTTTGAGCATACTCCTTAAAGCCTTCATTTAAACCCATAGTCATATTCTGCAACTGCATGTGAGTTGGTGCAAGATCAGCTTTGTATTGGTATTATTTATATACGGCAGCGGCTAGATCCTCCCAGGTATGGATATTAGTCCCCTCTAGTTTATAGAACCATTCACATTGTGTCCCAAATAATCTTTCTTGGAAGAAATGAACCCATAACTTCCTATCGTCGGTGTGTGGTTGAATCTTGCAGACGTAAGACCTCAGATGCATCTTGGTACAAGAGATCCTATCATACTTGGCAAAGACAAGGGCCTTGAATTAATGGGGAATGACTACCCCATGAACCAACCTAAGTCTCCAAAATCCAAACTAGGCACTGTTTGGATCTCCACAGCCTTAAGTCATTCTTCGAGCTGTTTGTACTTATCATTCGTCGGTGGGTATTGCTTCTTGGAATAGTCTTCATCCTCAGTAGCTTGGTTATTTCCTCCCCTAGCTCTAGTGCTTCTAGCTTCCTTTTCTTGATTGTCTTCTTCCTCGGAAGAAGTCTCTTCTATTTAAGCTAGTCGGGAAGGCCCCTTGAACCTTCTTCCCATGTTGAGAATAACAGCCATATTCTTGGTCTTCTTCTTAGTGGCAAGGAGTGCCATCATTTCTTGTTTTCCTTTAGCTAAGTTGAGGAGAGTCTCTTGGAACTGTGCGTGTTGAGTCTGCAGATCTTTGACGGTTTGCTCTAGAGCCATCTTATACTGAAATAAATAGTAAAAAGATGAGGAAACATGTTTCAGAAAACTTGCTTATGATATGATGCGTGCTATGTGGATGCAATATTTTCAAGGATCTTACGGGGTAAGAAAAATGTTAGAAGTCAAATCTGACTTCCATTTTGATTGAAGAAATTTGTATCATTGAATATCCTTCTACGAGAATCAAGCTCACCATGTCGAGTGGGTCATAGCCTTTGACTCAAGATAACGTGCTTTGGTCTCTGACATCATTGGTTAGAGGAAAATAAATCCCCTTACCCCTTGTTAGACATTGGTTCATGACACTTTGACGACATTTGGTTGGAGGAAAATAAATTCTCTTGCCCCTTGCTAGGCGCCTAGTTCATGATAACCTGCATCAATGTCCCTTGTGATCCTTGAACTGGTCAGTGAGCGTGATATGGTATGATGTTATGATGTGTATGCTATGCACCAAGCAAAAATATAAGGTGGTGAACACAAGTAAGTTTTGCAAGAAGTCAAGGTTATTGGATAATGACTACAAATAAATCCTGGAAGGAATTCAAGTTTGTTAGATAATGCAAACAAGTCACACAAGTAGCCTTAGGTTCAAAGGCTTGCATGGAGTTTATAGGTAAGTACCCTCTTAAAGTTTTAGTTAGCTCAAGATGTCCTAAAATAAAGTAATTGGGTTCTAAGGAATCTCAATATCATTAATCTTTCTTCATCGGGCATTGTTTCAGCACAAGCTTCTTTATTAGCAACCGAAATATCCTAAAAGTATTATCTCAATGAGTGTAGTATCGAGTATCAACCAATCTTCAGTTTTGCACCAAAGTCAGCTATCTCACTACTTTCTAATGGCTAAGTTGTTCAACTAAGTTTCTACGGTCAGTTAGTGCTTCATGACACCACACAACGACCCTGTATTCTCCTTGATTCAACACAAGGGACACCGATACCAACAAATGTGTCACACTAACGTAGTCATTACTTCAACCATGTAGGTATACGCCGCATAGTCCCCATGATCTATTGCTACTTACCTAATATTCCCCAGATTCAGGTATAGGATCTTTACAAGTAATAAACCCAAGCATTACCCACAAATGTAAAGCAAACAAATCAAGCAAGTAAAGCAATAAAGGTGATCTAGCTCTTAAGGTAACCCCACTTTTAAATTCTTCTCCCCAGCAGAGTCGCCAGTTCTGTGATACGGTGGGAGAACTGACTTGAGTGTTTTGCGTTTTATCATAAATGTTGCGGATAGCAAGAGTCGCCACCGACTTTTCTTTTATCCAATAAAGAAAAGGGTGAAAAGAACAAGAAATAACTTTTGAGAATTTTCTTGAGTTCGGGGGGTAGGTTATGAAAAGGGAAGGTGTTAGCACCCTCTTCATCTGTAGTTATCAACGGGCTCTTAATTTCGAGATCACTTTTGAAATGCTTTTGTGAATGTGTTTGTTTGAAAATATTTTTGAAAAGTGTCATTGTTGGGAAAACTTTGTAATGATTCTCGTCTCTATAAGAATGCATACAAAGTGTTGACTTTGAAAATATTTCAAGAAAGTGCTAGTGTGTTGAAAGATGTTTTTTTTGAAATGTTTGTGAGCAAGCAACTACGAGAATTCTACCTACTCAAAAGAAAGTCTTTATTCTTTTCCTCTTCCTTTAGATAGTGCTTGTCTACCATTAGTTTGTAATGAGCCATATCATTGGATGTGAGGGACGGGTGTGGGTCATCGTACAGTCATAGAAGGAAACTTGTAAGATGTTTTAGCAATTTATCGTAAGGGACTAATATAGTTTACCGAAGGCAACATTGAAGGGTCATTGTGGGACTGTGATCTTTTAATCGAGGGTTTTTTCTAAAAAAACATCTCGTGTTCGAGGGATATGACTATTTATATCTGAGGCAACAAGTATGGGTTACCCTAGAGGTGCAAGTGTGCAAAGTGTTTTGCTTTCAAGTATATTGTATTTGAATTAGGTTGTCTAATATTTGATTTTAAATCTTGTCATACAAACCCTAATTACTAGCAATAACAAGGAAAGCGGTAAATTGCAGAATTTAAATGTACTACGCTATTACAACGCTTTGAGAATGGGGGTACAAGTTTGTAAATGAGGGGAGGAAACCAATAAAACACTAATTACTATTACAAACCATTGAACATCAATAAAAAAAAAATGTACAAAATGTAAAGAGAAAATGTTTTTTTTAGGGTTTTTGATAGAAAAAAGGTTTTTGGTAGTTAACCTAATTAACTAATTGATTTTAATTACAAAAAAAAGTTAATGAACTATCTAATCAAAACCTTAAATTTAAATTAATTAAAAGTCAACCTAATTCTAATTTAGTTTGTTAGAAAATAATTTTGAATGTTAGTGTCAATTCCCAACAATACAAAATGTCCAATGTAACCTTAACAACCCAAAATTATAGCAAAAATCTCAAAATTAGGATTTCTGGATCCCAGGCTGACACGGGCCGTGTCACCAGACACGGGAACCCATGTCAGCATTTTATAATTTCCTTCTGCATGTTTTTCTATCCCATCTAAATTGGCACAGGTCGTGTCGTATGACACGGGCACCCGTGTCAGCTCCTTCCTTGCCCTTTTGCATGTTTTCAGTCCCCAGCTGTGTTGACACGGGCCATGTCGTGTGACACAGGCACCCGTGTCAGCTCCTGCTGTGCCCTTTTTTAGCATATTTTCTCCCTAACACGGCCTGTGTCAGGTGACACGACCACCCGTGTCAGGGCTCCTGAAGCATTTTCTTTGAAATTTCTGAATGTTTGCACTCGTATGCCTTGATTTGTCCTGTTTTATTCTTTTGAAAACGAAAATGAAAGCAAGTGATGTATGGATAAAGATATCAAATTTTGAGGAAACTTACCTCTCTTGGAGAAAAGTCTGAAGTTTCTTCTAGTTGTTCCAGGTGCAATATTATGATTAATTAAGGTCCCTTGGACCTTCTTGAAGCTATGCCAATCCTCACTTTATGTTGAAAGTTGCTGAATCACTCCAACCAAGTCAAGTTGCAAGGTATTGTTTTTGGATTTGGAAGATGGTGATAATGATGTTACAAAAGTTTTTCTTGTGTTTGAAAAACTTTTATATGATGTATGTGAAGTGTTTGGATGGTTTGTTTGGGAAAAACTTGCGAGGTTTGAGAGATTCAAAGATTTGGACTTCAAAGCTCAAAAATGGAGGTTTTGTGAACAATTCTGGTTTTTGAGAGTATAAGAGGTTTTAAGGGCTTTTGCACTTGTGTTTCTTCTCTTCCTTTTTTTCTTTTTTTTCTCTCTTTTTTCCCCCTTTGTCTTGCAAATTCTCCCTCTATTTATAGGCAAGAGGTTTGAGGACAAGAGCTGATCAGGTTTACAAATTATGGAGTTATGGATTGGTTGGATTGTAAGTGGGGGTTCATGACCTTTCCATAGTTCCAATGTGGGCATGGCCTGATTTTAGGGGTGCTTTGCAGGTTACAGATGGTTGCTTCTTGCTTTGACATTGTGTATGTGCATAAGAACCTATTGAGAGGCTCAAGGAGTTGACATTGTGATTAAAGCATGGTTTATATAAATGGCAATGATGCATTTGTGCCATAAATGGAAAGATCATTTGGATATTGGCTTAAGCACTTAGGTAATGGCTCAAAAGTATGTGTAATATTCTGATTATGGATAAATTTGAAGGTTTAGAGGCCTGCAAAATGGGATTATGCAGCATGGCATGAAGATTTGATCTCATGTTCATCACAAAATGACTTGTGTTTCGAGAATGGATACCCAACTTCATCTCTTCAAATCACGCTCAAGCATGATAAGTTTATGCTCTTAGACATTTTGGAAAGCTTGAAACATTGTCTATAACTTCCATATTGATCATTTTGACTAAATCAATAAGGAGATGAGTGGAAATTGGCCAAGAAGTTGAGATAAAAACTGACCAAAACCTGTTGAAAATTTCTGTGTTAGATAAAAAAGTCATGACTTCATGGGCTTATATCTTCAAATCTAAGAATTTTTTGGACATCAACCCTCTAAAACAAATTTTTAAAATTCATCAAGATCTACAATTTTCATGTTGAAAGTTTCCTTTGAACCATCTTGCATCTTGGTGAAAAAATGTCATGAAGTAATGAAATTATCAAGGATGAAAACACTTAGAATTTTTTAAAATCCTGGAAATCTTGACTTTTTGTTGACTCTCTTGATTATTGATGGTAAAGTTTGATATTTTTGAACGTCTTGATGAATTTTGATCTTTGAAATTTAATGTTGACTAAAAAGTCAAAGTTTGTCTTTTTGTGTATCAATTGACTTTTTACCCAATACAGCTGATTTTCAGTCATCAGAGCAATTTGTGATGTAAGACTTGAAACTGGGAATGCATTCTTGGAGACCTATAATGAACCATGAAAGTCATTTGAGGAATCAAAAGTCCAATTGTCCTTGAGAAAACCAAAACCCTAATTTGTGGACTCAGTGCTTAGGAGGTGAACTTGTCTGATCAAACCTTGAGAATCCTTGGGCATTTGAAATCTTTGGTGAGAAATGTCTTGAGAAAAGGGAGGGAAAATTTTGGGGTACAACAATGATGAAGGTAAACTTGTACATTATGCTTTCTATGCAGATATTGAGCCAGAAAATGTAACTAAGGCATTTAAAGACTTGAAATGGATGCAAGCAATGATGGAGGAACTGAAGTCCATTGAAGTTAACAAAACATGGTCATTATTCAATTTTCCACAAGAAAATAAGGTAATAAATGTGAATTCGGTATATAAAGTGAAGTTGAATCCAAAAGGAGGAGTAACCAGACACAAAGAAGGACTTGTAGTCAAACGATTTCTTCATAGAGAAGGAATCGACTTTGTTGAAGTTTTTGCACCAATTACTAAAATCTAAATAATTAGGTTGGTTATTAGCCTAGAAGACATAAACAACTGGTATATGTCTCGGATGGATGTGAAATGTGTGTTTCTGAATGGTCCCTTAGATGAAGAAGTTTATGTTGCACAATCAGCCGGGTTTGTGAAGCAATGCCAAGAAAGCAAGGTATACATGTTGCACAAAGCTCTGTATGGACTCAAACAAGCTCTTGGAGCTTGGAATAAGAAGATATATGGTTTTATAAAGGAGAAGTAATTTGTAAAGTTAACAACTGAGCATGAAGTATATGTTAAAAGAGGCGGGAATGAACTGCTTATATTATGTCTTTATATCGATGACCTGTTGATAACTGGTAGTTACAAGAACGAGATCGAAGACTTCAAAATAGACCTGGGTAAGGAATTAAAAATCTCTAACTTGGGAAACATTTCATACTTACTTTGAATCGAATTCTACAAGATTAGTAGAGGCGTAATGATTTACCAAAGAAGATATGCAAGTGAAATACTCAAAATGATTGAGATGAAGGATTACAATGCAACTTCGACACTTGTTGAACCAAGATTATAATTGATGAAGGACTTGAATAAAGATGGTGTTGATCCAACATAGTATAGGAGACTCATTGGATCATTAAGATACATTTGTCACACGAGGCTCGATCTAACATACAACATAGGTATGATGAGTAGATTCATGCAAAAGTCAAAGGTATCATACCTTGCCGCCACAAAGAGGATACTAAGGTATTTCAAAGGAAAACTAGACTATGTCATTTTTCCTGCATTAGATGAAGGAAAAGAATGCAAACTAGTGGGTTACATCGACTCAAGTTAGTATGGTGATGCTGAGGATCGAAAATCCATAGCTGGTTATGTGTTTATGCTAGGTGGTGCACCAGTTGCTTGGAGATTAATAACTTTTACTTTGACTTTTTCACAAGCATGTCTCAATATTAAAGTGGAAAATATCAATCACTTCACAACATATTATAGAAGTATAGTGGTTTGCATCATTACTAGAATATACTAATATATAATCTTTTTAAAAGGTTAAAAGAAAAGTGCACAAAGGCACAAAAAGAGATTTGATGAGGTTTGTCTTTTTTAGAAGTTTTGAAAAGGGTTTGAATTTAAGTGTTTTAGAATTTTTTAAGAAAAATATTTTTGGGATCACTAGACAAAGTCAAGGTTTATTAAGAAAAAAGTTTGAAGTTTGAAATAAGAAGTTTTGAAAATGGGGAGAAGTTTTGAAAATTGAACAAGTAGGTACAAGATGAAGAGATTGTCCTAAAGCATAAATAAATGACATGAAATAAAAGGTCTCATTGTAAGGTAGCCCAAGAGAAAGTCTTTGTGTGTGCAAGTGTACTAGACACAACATGGAGCAAGCATTTGAAATTGGTCAAAATGAACATTCCTTTACCTTTGGATTAAGCCACAAGATAAGCATGTTACATGAGCAAGCACATAAGCAGATGAATCATCAAGAGCAAGCAATGGAAGCAGATGAACACTAAAAGATCCATATGGAAACCAAGGTCACAGAGCCATAAACAGAATTCCAAGTCTTCAACTAAAGGTCAAAGTTTCTCATAACAAGGCCAAGTCTTGTATTGAAGTTCAAAAGTCCAGATGAATCACAAAGTCTCAGATACAATCACTCCAAGCAAAGGAAAGCACTAAGTCATAAGGTCCAAGGTTTAAAATAATCCTTAAGCAAGGGATAGTAAAACAAAGTCCACAAGATCAAATAAAAGTTTTTTAGGATTTTAGTCATTTTATGAATGTTTTTGTTCTTTTTGAAAGCAATAAAGCAATAGAAGCAAAAAGATAAAAGACATATAGTAAAAGCAAAATAAAAATGGCAAGGATGTAAATTACTTGAATGTAAATGGCATAAAAATAAATAACGATAAAAGTAAAGAGCATAAAAGTAAAAGTTAGATGTTAGCACAATTAATCTGTCAATGTTAGTGTTAATGAGGAATCAACTGAGTTGGAATAATTTAGCGCTATGTTAAGCAATTGTAAGTGGACTTATGTAGAAGTCACACCTTTGTGAGGCCGATCAATAGAAATTTATATATTAAACATGTTAGAGGAATGATACAAAATCATCCTCCTAAAACAATGTAATACAATGATAAAAAATAAAAGCAAAAAGAAGAAGATGGAGAAGGAGAGTTGATCAACCACACTTGAAATACAACAAGGGATCATCTATCATCAATTTCAAACATTCATGCTCACAATACAATGGGATAAACTTATCATTAATTCAAAGTATCAAATGATCATTTAAACATCAAATGAAATGCCAAGAAAATTTCAGAAAATCAGAAATATTACAAGTAATTAGATCTAAAAGTTGGAGAGAAAAAAATTTCATAATACATGAAAATTAATTGTTAAATGAAAGTTATAAATAAAGTAGAAAGAGAATAGCAAAAAATGCCAAAAATAATTTTTAAATTCTAGAAAAATTATATGTGATAGAAAATATATTTTGTGATTTATGAAGAATAATTGAGTCAAAAGGTCAAAGGAGCTATTTAAAATAAATCAGAAAAGAAAAAAGAAATTAAAATGAATTTAAACAAAAAGGAAATAAAAAAGGCAAACGGCTAGCTGCATGGCGCATCCTAATTGGCCAGAATTTGAATTTCATGCCAAAACGCGCGAAGAGCTTCATCATCTTCAACCTTCTTCAATTTTTGTAGGTTCATGAACTCTAAGTTTCAAGCTCAAACAACACATGGTAAAGCTTCTACTCATATCATTGTTTCATGTCTCTTTGCTTCAGAACCATTGATTGTTCCGAGCAAAGAGAATTTGCTCAAGAACACAAAAATCCCTAGTTCTTCAAAGTAAAATTAAATGACAAATACGAAGAATAACTTCTAGGTAAGTAAGGGCTTTAAACCATTGAATCAATATGAAGAGTGTGATAACTTTTTTGTTGAGAAATTTAACTCGTATCTACCTTTCTAGTTGAAGCTTCAAAGCTCAACAATGGTGAAACCAAGTTGAAGGTTGTAGGAGGTTTCAAGCTTCAAAAATGGTTCATTTAGCTTCAAATGGTGTCGATGAGTGATTATGGGAAGAAATTTGAAGTTAAAATAAGCTTAAAAGGAAATGGGGGATTTTGGTTTTTGAAGCTTTTCGTGAGTGAAAATGGCAGAGGTTCAGTGGCTTTCCAAGCTTACAAATGAAGACAAAATGGTCTTTTATTTAAAGGAAATGCAATGGGGTCATGGTACGTGCGAATTCAGATCTAAAACGTGTGAATCAAGTTGGAATTTCTTAATTTACAATTTATGTGAGAGTGAGGGTGGAATGCGTGAGTTTGGCATGAAACCTGGTAGTTTTGCACTCTACTCTACGCGTTTTTTAAGGAAAAATGAGTTTGTACATGTGATGGTGGTCCCAAGTGAATATTTGGTGATTTCTTATTACAGGTCATGCGTAAAAATGTAGAGTCTATAACACCATGTTGGAGCTTAGGCCAAATGAGATTCACTTGTGCGTTTTTAGATGTTCTTTGTGCCAAATGATCTCCTCATGATAAAGAATCAAATGCAAAAGGAACCACATCAAAAGGATGCTTGAGTTGAAAATGGCATGGATGACAAGTTTAGGTCATGACTTGAATTTTAGGTCAGGCAATAGGTCGAACCAGGTTTTGGACCAGCTTTTGTGCACATATTGGCATCTTGTCCAATTCCAAAAGTGAGACACTTAAAGGAAAAATTGATGTTTGACACTTGGAACAAAGTTGTAGAGGAGTTCAAATATGACATATGGCTTGAAGTAGATTCCAAAAAAGTTGATTAATGAGAGAGTTATGGTGTTTGGACCAAGTGACACGGCGTACTTGACTTTAGGTCAACCAAACATGTACCAACTTGTATTTTTTTTAGATTTCTTGCATCCAAAGGCTCAATGATAGACACTTAAATACTAAATTAAAGAATCTTGATTGTCCCTTGAATAATCTTCATAATTTCTTGAGAATTGGATGAAGATGACATGGAAATAAATATATGAATCATAGTTGAATTAACTTTGAAACCATGCACCAAACTTAAACTTCCTTTGGTCAAATGATGTTAAATGAAGTTTGACATGAATATGACCTAAGATTATAGACCATGTCTTGAAGTAAAAGCTCTTGAGGACCACTTGTTAAACAAACTTTGACTTTGGGAACCAAAACCCTAATTTAGAAACCAAACTTATTCTTTGATTGCAAGTTCCTTCCTTGAATAATAAGAAAAGAGCAATACATACTTTTGTATTTTGAATAAGGTTAGAAAATTAAAAATATAAACAAGCATAGATGCAAAAAGAAACACAAAGGATGCTTGATAATCTCCCATAAAGGTCAAAACCAAAGAGATAAAGGTTAGGAGGATGTCATACTTGTGATTTTGGGTAGATGCAAATGATATGATAGGTGAAATTTTAGGGGTAAAAATTAGAGTATGACACACCCTATCACTTTATTAATATTTTTAATCATCTCAAAGGGAGAATAATTCATGGCAGTTTTAACAACATAACTCGCCTTATTTATTGAAAAATATAAATTAATTGTAATAAGGCTTCATTTTCAATTAGTTCCACATCATGGAGACATGATGGTCATTCATCTCTTTATACTTGTAGGCACCACAAGACAATATTTATCATATCATGTAAGATTCTTCCTAGTTAGGAAAAATCTTGACAATCATGGTGGATGCAGGGCCGACCCAACCCATATTGAGGTCTAAGGCGAATTTTATAATAAAAACTTTTAAATAGTTAATAATAATTTTTTTATAAAAAATACTTTTATTTAAAAGTCAACATTTACTTTTTTTTTAATTATAAAATTATTTATTAAATATCATAATAAAACTTCAACCATTTAATTCAATATTTTAATTAAAACTTCAACTGTTTTTATTTTAATTTTAAATTCTCTGATTCAAATTTTTAAGGTGACTTAAAAAAAGTACTAAGCATTTTACAATGAACACAAATACATAAAATAATTACCCAGAAATAAAATAATTACTAAACGTAATGTTTTACATTAAAACTAAATAAAAAATATTAAATAAATAAAGTTTAATTATATTTTTGCAATACCTCTTCTCTTTCTACTCCAAAAAAGAAAAAGAAAAATGAGAGCATAGTTCTAAGAAAAATTAATGGTGAGAATTTATATTAATCAATTGATTAATCATATAACGGTATAATACTAACAATAGAGAATGTAGTAGATAAGCAACAACACGTGACTTTAGTGGAAAAAAGTGAATAGATCATATACTAATAATAAAGTGTAGTTATTCTCACTTTATTTAAAATGAACAAATTATTAATGATAGTTACGAAAATTGAATGCTACTAATTTTTTCATGGAATGTGTAGTAGTAGATAATACTAGTATGAAATTAAATTTTGAGGTCCTAGACATACGCCTAATTTGCCTATCCTTTAGACTAGGCTGGGTGGATGCTAACATCATTTCCCTTGATACAGCTTGTGAGATTTAACTCCTACCATCTCTTAATTTTTCTATGAATTTCTTGATGTGAGTTATTTCATGTGCTTCGTCTATCAGATCTGTGTTATGGTTGAGACCTAATTTTTTTTTTAATTATTTATTTTTGTGAATTTTATTGGGAATTACGATAAAATTCAATATCAATTCGTGAAGTAAAGAATAATAACAACTAAAATAAATGATTTACAGTAATAATAATTTATACACAGATAATATAACAGAATAAAACGAGAAAAAGACGAATGTTTGTTTACTCAGTTCAATCAAACGATATACTCTAGAGGAGAGAATAGCTCTTCAATTCACTATACTCAGAAAGTTATTACAAGAGATTACATATGGGTTACAAGAAAATAGATATCGCCTCCAGGTTTCCAAAAACTATCCAGAAAGCACTAAAAAACAATTGTATTTTCTACTCAAATGTTTCTCAACCTCTTCAACCTTCAATATATGAATAATCCAAATCCAAGGTGTAAACAATTGTTTCTCAATTCCCTTAAATAAACCCAAAGATTTTTCAAAACTCTTGTTTTTCTAAGGTTTTCCTTGAGAATAGCCGAAACTTTATCTTATACCTTTAAACCCTTGCTCTCCCTTGTTGGTATAAGTTCTAAGATTGTCACACTATAATAACAGAAGAGATACATATTTATAATAGCCAAAATCTAACGAATCTATCACAAATCCCAAAACATATCTCCAAATTAATATAAAATATTTGAACATTAATGAGTGGATCAGTGAACCGAACCGACCAAACTCGATATCCATAAATCACTCAGACCAGATTATTTTTGGGCTTTTAAATTTTTGCGGTATATATGCAATCTCTAAAAATATGTTTTTTTTCTCTTTATCAATAAAGATTTTAAGACATATTCCAACATTTACAAAATTCGGCAAAATATTCAAGTCATGGGCTTTAGGGATATTGACAAATGGAAAAGAAGTTGATAACATACAAGCAGGGGGAAGATGACACGTACGAATATTATTAATTTTATATCTTTTTTATTAAAGTTTTTACGTTGCCAACTAGGTGTGTATATTTCCACATGTAGCATGACATCTAAATCGTATACCATTTTAAATAGAGTTTTCTTTGTAAAGGAGTGACGTTTCATTTGACATGGCCAAATATCTATAACTCTCAATGATGACATATTAAATAAGTTTGGAGCGACATAAATCATTAATATTTGAGAAGATTAAAAATTAAAAAGATACCTCATATAGTTGTTCCAACCACAATCCATTTGCTTCTTCCACTTAATTCATGATTCCATAGAGGATAACTGTAACATCCCTTTCTAATCCCAAGCAAATATAGCATAAAATAAAGTAAGATAACATGCATAATACTCAAAAGGTGTCACATGTTATTTTCCAAAACATAGAAAATCAACAAACAGTCATCAACATACACCTGGTCATAATACATAACACATATGCAAGCTTCATGTTTCTACAACTATGCATATCACAACGGTATATTTCTTTACTCAAAATTTTATCAAACGATTATATTCCATACTATAATCATATACAAACATCACAACAATTCACACATAATAAGTCATATGAATCCAAAACATTGGCCATTAAGGCCACTCAACATATTATCTCAAAATACAAACCAAATAAGAGAATATAAAAATATCTCTTCACAACAATCATGAGTTCAAATACCCCCCCCCCCCCCCCCCCCACACACACACACGTGTTACATGACCAGAGCATTGACTCACTATCTAAGAAAGCAGATAAACCAAGCTACTCCTTAACTACCCTCGTGCGAAGCACCGCTATCTTCGATACCTGAGTGATGTCGTATCAAATATCATTCCAACAGAGAGGTGAGAATTCACATTATAAAATATATAACAATAAGCAACGTGTACAACATTCATCAAAAGAATTCATCACACTTCATGTAATCATCTATACAACATTGCTATACAATTCCAAGTATCAAAGTAATCCAATACAAGCATTATAAGTATAATAAACTCATACAACTATCACACATAGCATAATCACCACCAATGTAACCTCAACGTAACAATTAAACCAATTATCACATATATTACACATCAAAGCAAAACATCACATAACAACCAATATGACTCCAATGCAACTCAATACGAATCATGCATGTGGTACCATCATGAACATCAAGTTCACCTCGCTCTTGATTCTATATCTAGAATCAGAGTCACTCTTCTGATCCGAACAAGATCGAAGCCCACCATTATGAACATATAATCCACCGCTTCTATTTTCACACAAAGATCAAAGCAACCAACCGGAGTTCAATCTTCTTATGTATGCATGTGCAAACATAACTAACTATATGCAAATTAAGATTATCACCAAACCTTAATCATACCGCATATCACAATAATCCATCAAAATGAATTATTTCGCCATTGCACAAAACATACATTTATCACGTTGTCATTACCAACATGAAATTATTTAGCATTCACCAACACACATATCACGAATAACATTTAGCAATACATATTATTCATACTTCACCAATTCATGACATACACATACACATATTCATGTCACTTTACACAATCATATAATGATCCAATCATCCAATTCCAACAAACATAGTTTTATCGTAAAGTTTATTGTGTTATCTTTCTAATGCTTCGAATGGCGCCTAAAACAAAGTTACGGTTCAAAAGTTATGGTCATTACAAAAATTTATCAAAAATATTGGATGCCACTCGGGTCTGCTCAGGTCGACCCATGAGTCGACTCATATTGAGTTTGTTGGTCACCTATGCGTCAACTCATACCTTTTTGCATCGATGCGTCACTTCTTTACAGAGAGATCCTGCCTCGCGGGTATGCTCAGGTCGACCCCTCTTCTGTTTGAGTCGACTCATACTGCGAAAACATGATTTTTCTGCATTTCTAACTTAATTTCCACACGAATTTTCTTCTTAAAAACACCATAAATCACCACAAATCATCATGCTTGTCAATTTTAGCAACAACCAATCATTCTAACATGAGAATACTCATTCTATTCCATCTAACACATCAAATCTCATCAGTTGCATAGATTTCTACACAAACCCTAACATATAAGATTTTAGAAATTAAAATCAACAACACCTATCATATTACTACCCATTGCATACATCATATACCCATAATAACATACATTCTGACCCTTACCTTGAGTGTAGATCTCTCTTAGAGTTTGCCTCTTCTCTTCTCTTTTCTCCTTTTCTCTTATCTTCTCTTTCTCATTTTCTCTTGTTTTTCACAAATGAGATTCTAATCTCTAACCCTTCTCTTTACTACTAGTATATAATTAGTGGCCTTACTAACTCACACCCCCTTATTACTTTCTATTTCATCATAGTTAGGCACAATAGCTTATTTCTATTATCACACTTAATAACCCAATTAACACATAATCACATAATTAAATAATTAAATAATTATTATACCATATAATAATTAAATAAACAAATAACTAATAAAATAGCTAATAAAAATCGAGATGTTACAACTCTCCCCCACTTAAAAGATTTTCATCCTCAAAAATTACCTCAAACAAACAACTAACGATATGAATCCTTCATTTGACTCTCAAGCTCCCAAGTCACATTACCATTTGTCGGTCCTCCCCAAACCAATTTCACCAAAGCGATTTCTTTACCTCGGAGTTGCTTCACTTCTATATCCTCTATCCGCATAGGTGATATCTCAACAGTCAAATTATCTCTTACTTCCACCTCATCTAATTTGAAAACATGAGACGGGTCCACAATGTATTTCCTTAACTGAGATACATGGAACACGTCATGGAGATTAGCAAGTGATGGTGGCAAAGCAATCCAATATGCCATTTTACCTACTTTCTCGAAAATCTGAAAAGGGCCAATAAAACACGGTGTCAATTTACGTGACCTCAAAGCTTGACCAACACCCGTTACCGAGTAACCCTCAGAAATACATGATCATCTTTCTCAAACTCAAGTGCTTTTCTCCTATTATCATTATAACTCTTCTGAAGACTCTGGGAAATCTTCATCTTCTCTCAAATCATCTTAATCTTATTCGTAGTTTGTTGAACTATCTCAGGTCCAATCACAACACTCTCACCGGATTCATACCAACACAAAGGCGTCCTACACCTTCTACTATACAAAGCCTCAAACAGTGCAATTCCAATACTCGAATGGAAACTGTTGTTATAAGTAAGCTCAATTAAAGGCAAGTAATTATCCCAAGCACCTCCTTGCTCCAAAACACAAGCTCGAAAAAGATCCTCAACTGATTGAATCATCCTCAGTCTGACCATCTGTTTGCGGATGATACACCAAACTCAAACACAACTTCATACCCAAAACACCTTACAAACCTTCCCAAAAATTAGAAGTAAACCTCAGATCTCTATCGGAAATAATACTCGACGGTACACCATGCAAACTCGCAATTCTCAATATACAACTTAGCAAACCTTTACATCGAATAATCCATCCTAATCGGAATAATATGAGCAGATTTCGACAGTTTATCCATAATAATCCAAACAACATCACAATTACTCGGAGACCTCAGAAAATCCAAAGCAAAATCCATAGAAATGATATCCCACTTCCACTCAGGAATGGATAACGCTTGCAACAACCCAAACGGTTTTTGATGTTCAATCTTAGACTTCTAACAGATTAAATAAGAATACACAAACTTTGTAATATCTTTCTTCATACCAGACCACCAAAATAATTTCCTCAAATCTTAATACATCTTAGTAGCTCCAAGATGAATACTCAAACCACTACGATGTCCTTCCTCAAGAATTATTTTCTTCAAATCTCCCACATCCGGAACACAAACTTTATCATGACACCTCATGATACCATTTTCATCAATCCGAAAATCACCACTTCAACCTTGATTGATCAACGTCAATTGATCAACTAAACTCAAATCAAATTTCTGACCATCTCAAATCTCATGAAGAATACCACTAGTAAGCTTCAACATACCAAGCTTAACACCACAAAAAGTCTCTTCACCAGCCAAACTCAAATCACAAAATTGCTCAAGCAAATCCAATTCTCGAACCATCAACATCGACATATGCAAAGGCTTCATACTCAAAACATCAGCTACAACATTCTCTTTACTCGGATGGTATTTCAAACCAAAGTTATAGTCCTTCAAGAATTCCAACCATCTTTTTTGCCTCATTTTCAACTCTTTCTGATCAAACAGATACTTCAAACTCTTGTGATCACTAAACACATCAAACCTCAATCCAAACAAATAACGCCTCCAAATTTTCAAAACAAACACAACTATAGCCAATTCTAAATCATGTGTCGGACAATTCCTCTCACGAACTTTAAGTTACCTTGAAGCATAAGCTACAACTTTTTGACTATGCATCAACAACCCTCATAACCCATCAATGAAGAATCACAATACACCATAAATGGTTCTGTCGAATTAGGAAAAATCAAAATAGGAGCGGTTGTCAACCTTCTCTTAAGCTCTTGAAAATTAGCTTCAAGCCGCGAAGTCCAAATAAAAGCTCGACCCTTCCTAGTCAACTGCGTCAAAGGTAACACCAACTTAGAAAAACCTTCAATGAACTTCTGATAATAACCAGCTAACCCAATAAAAACTCTAATCTTATAAATAAATTTTAGAAATAAATTTAGATATAGCCTCAATCTTCGTCAGATCAACGTAAATACCACCACTCGAAATCATATGCTCAAGGAAACTCACTTCCTTCAACCAAAACTTACACTTAGAAAGCTTAGCATATTGTTATACAGTGGGAGAACTGACTTGTTTAGCATTTTATAGCAAATATTATGGATAGCAAGAGTCTCCACTGACTTTTATTTTATCCAATGAGGAAAGGTGAAAAGAACATGAAAGACCTTTGATATATTTTGAGTTCGGGGGGTAAGTTATGAAAAGGGAAGGTGTTAGCACCTTTTTCATCCGTAGTTATCTACGGGCTCTTAATTGCTTAGCTCACTTTTAAAAAAAATTGCTTTGTGTGTGTGTGCGATTGTTTGAAAATATTTTGAATGCCAATTGTGAGGCAGACTTTGTAATGATTCTTGTATCAGTCTTCAAGAATGCGTACAAAGTGTTTGTTTGAAAATATCTGTTTGAAATGTGATGTGTAAAATGTTTTGTTTGTTTTGAAAAAGATTGTGAGCAAGCAATTTGTTGAGTCTTACCCACTAAAGGTTGTTCTTGTTATTTTCCTTATCTGTTAGAGATAATACTATCCACACCATTAGTTGGTAGGTAGCCATACCTATTGGATGTGAAGGGACAAGCGTAGGATCATCATATGGTCATAGAAGGAAACTTGTAAGAATACTTTAGCAATTCGAAGGGACTATCATCATTTTTCTCGTAGGGTCATCGAAGGGACTATATCATTTTGTAGGCAACTCGAAGGGTCATCGAGGGATTATGATCTTTATTCAAAAAGGATCATGATGATATTGTTTAACCGAGGGTCTTTGCTAAAGTATTCCCATTTTCATGGGATGTGACCATTAGTATCGCAAGGCAACGAAGAGAGGTTACCCTAGATGTGAAGTGTGCAAAGTGTATTGGTTTCAGTTATGTTATCTTGAAAATTAAGGTTATCTATGTTTGATTTTATTCTTATCATACAAGCCTATTTACTAGCAGTTATATATATACAAACATATAAAGGCAAAAGATAAAGCGAAAATGTAAATTTAGGCTATTACAAGGTTTTGGGAGAGTTACATATTTAGAAAAGTGTGGGGATGTAAATCTAAACTATTACATCAAACTGTGTGACCTATGCAATTGTCTAAAAAAACAAATAGCAAAAAGAATAAAAAAATATTGGAAAAAAAGTTTAAATGCCCTAAAAATCTAAGTTCATATTTTTGGTATTTTTATGAAAATAATTTAAGTGTTAATTAATAACAATTATAATCCTAATTTTAATTGATTTTAATTAATAAAAATCCTAAAATCTAATTGTCCAAAAATAAAATTAATTAATTTACACCCTAAAACTATTTTTTGTTGATTTTATTATATGGTTTCTTTCTGATTTTTTTATGTATAAGCTTTAATTAAAAAAAGTTAATTAATAATAAAATAACTAATAAAAAAAGGGAAAATGAAGAAAGTAAAGCAAAAAGGGTTTTGGCATCGTTGGGGTTCGAACCCCCTCCCTTCTCTTCACACGTTTGGTTCCAACATGTACTATGTTTCTTGTTTAACACATTTAGACATATAAAACTTATTAATAACACAAGGATTAAGAAATTTGAAATCAGAAAATCCTTACCATCGGTGTGATTGATGGGAAGCGTTCTGGGCACGGTAGAGCGTGGTTATGGACTTGAGGAGGTTCCAGGGGTGTCAGGATGATGATTTGAGACTTCATTTCAGTTGAGAATGGCTGGAAAACTGGAATACGATTTGCACCTATTCTTTGAAAATTTTGTGTTTGAGAACTTGTTTCTATGGCAGCCAATCCGTGTCCTTATCTTATGGAGTGTGTCCTCTATTTATAATGGATGATTTTTTAAGTTAACATTCATGGAAGGAAACATGTGCAATCAAAGTCATTATTTTTTCCCAAAACAATTGCAAAACTTTCCAAAACATGAAGATCTCTTTCCTTCTTCATCCATCACGGTTTTGTTATGTTGGATATGTGATCTTGCGCTTCAAAATGATCCAAAACAAAAATCCACATGCCTTGTACATTTATTTAATATTTATTTAATTTAATTTTGAATTTAAATGAATAAAATTAAAATAAATGAAATAAAAAAATTAAAATAATGCATGAATGGACTTAGGGGTCCCTAAACATGCCATAAACACGTTTGAACTTCAAAAGTTAGGCTCATTAGCCTTAAAGTCCAAAATTGCTCAATTGTGATTTCCAACATCCCCTTCTAAGCTGTCTTTCTCGGTGTCGTCTTCCCCTCCCTCACTGATGGGAGAATACTCAGGGGCCCTCTGATCGATAGGAGAATTGAGATCACTATCAGTATATTCACTATCTGACAAAATCACAATCATTTTCTTTTTTCCCTTTGAAGTCCTTAAGATAAGTTTGGTAGGGCGATGTTTGGATTTAACAGTTGGTCGCTGAAACAACAGAGACAAGTAAGAACAAAACTAAAAAGGAGCAAGAAAGCTTGAAGAAAAAAGGAGTTTTGGGAAAAGAAAGGATACCCGAGAGTCCCCTTCAGGGCTAGAATCAGTGCTCTCTGGGCGAGTCGAAGCTAGTTGCATGACTCGTATTTTTGCAACCACTAGAGCAGGCACATTGGTAGAGGTAGTTTGTTTTGGAATAGCCTCTGATCGATTCGACCGATACTTTTTGGATTTTATGGGGATAACAGGCGAATGTGCGTCGTCCACTTGCTTCCCTTTATGGGAAAAGTGTTTTCGCCTCTTTGAAGAGGGTCTAGAAGGGACAACAATATTGGATTCAGTGGTTTGCAAATGGGTTGACATAATCAACGTGTTAGACAGGAGATGTGGTCGGTTAAGAAAACACCAAAATTAATAAATTCCTTGAGAGGAAATTGCAAGAGCTTTTTCAGCAGAAGCAGAAACAGTTGCACTAGTAATAGCCCCCATAGCAAGCTTCTTGTGCTCAATTGCTGAGTAAAACTAAAGCACAAGACAAGTTTAAAGGTCGAAACTTGAAGAAGCAAGAAAGAAAATAAAGTAATTGACAGTCACAGTAGTAAGTCATACCTTTATTAAATTGTTGATTCATAGCTTTGAAAGCACTGGCCAATCGATGCTTGAAAGATTTGAGGTTCCCATTTTTCTTTACGAACCTCACGGTCCACCAATAAAAAAACTCATTCGTTGTATAGAAAAGGGGTTCGAAGGCGACAAGGTTCAAATTAGGGGTGTCAGCAGCAAAGTGTTGGAGGCGTTGAGCGCACTCTGCTTTGTTGTAGCTTTGGGACGAAAGGAACATTTCGTCTAATGGCTTATAAAAGCTGCGAGGCAAAGGTTGGAACAGACCAAATTTCCTAGCCACCAGATTGGGTTGATAACACAGAAGTGTTACCCCGTCATTAACGCCCACCCTAGATGCTTAAGCCTAAGGGTTAGAAAATCTTGCCAAATGGTGGTGGATTCAGGGATCTGCGTTAGCTCAGCAGGGGAAAATAGTCGAGTAAACCATTCAGGACCACATGGTCTTGAAGAAAATGGTTCCATACTGGGGTGAGAAGAGGTACACCTGAAGAAAAACATCAAGTACGTTTCAAATGCATCCTCTAGATTTAGATCGTTATTGGACGGTGTCATTGCAGCAAGACGAGGACCTTCAATGGCATAATTGGCAAATATTGTCGCATTTGCCTCTGAAAGTTTCAATATAAGTTAATTCCCAAAGGTGGCATTTAGCCACAGTTGCAGCAGCCAAAACGGCCCTGCAAGTAGATAGGTGACATTCGATGCAAGAGAAGTCATCTGGTCGACTCCCACACTGAGCGATTCATAAAGCGGCCCCGAAATGAGTTCGCTCAAGCAAGTGTTTCGACCCATGTCAAGGTGATGTGCCAATGCAATAAAACGTTTGGCCACCTTCAGGTACTTGCTGCAGAAAATATACTTAGAGAGCCACAAGGCCAGAAAGGTGATGTGCTCTTCATCAGACACCGCATTGATAACCTTAGCGTGAAAATGCTCCATATACTTGGTGAAACCAGCAACGTCCTTATCAAAAGGAATAACGTCTTTATCAACTTCAGTAGGGATGAAAGTTTCACCTGTAGGGCGAAGGCCATGGATAGCTGCAACATTGAGCAGAGTGGGAGTCAGCATACCAGACGAAAAATGGAAAGTGTTCGTGGAACTCTCCCAGAAGTAGATGGCATAAATCATCATATAGTTACAATAAATAGGGTCAACCCTAGAAAGTTGAATCAAGTCAGAAATAGCTTGGGAGGTCCAGACATCACCTTTAACTTTCTCTACCTTATTTAACCATGCATTATAATCCTGGTTGATAGCAGGAGCAAAGCGAAAAACTTTTGAGGTCCTATAGATGTGGGAGAAATCTAAAGGACACTTCCAGGCGATGGGGGGCCTTGTGCTTCTATGAACAGGGAAGCACTTTTTCAGATCTTTGGTTCCCTAATCTCATCAGGGGTAGGTCCCATGAGAGCATACACAGTTTTGTTGCAGATAAATGGAAGCAACATGTTAGAATGGAAAGTAGTAATGTTTTGTGTTGGGTTTGGCTCCAACACAAAAGTTTGTCCATCAACAGCAAGGAAATCAGGCATGGTGGAAACTAGCTCAACTGCGCGAGGAATGTTAATGTGTTCAACAACTTGGCTTGGAGACGTCATGGAAGATGAATGGAAGCTTTGAATGAAAATGAATGTGGGGGTTTTTGCTGAGTTTGGAAGCTAAGAGACAAGGATTAAAATGTTCGTTTCTGTTCTTTCAGTCAAAAAGGACATTTTGGGGGGCAATTTGTTAGCTAGGATTTTCATAAATAGAGAAATTCAAACCAAAAGTTAAAAAGGTTCTTTTAAGAACATTAAAGAGCATTAAATTATGAGGAGTCTACTACATAAGCATGTCGACCATGGATGATCTTACAGGTAGTCAACCAAGGTTTCGTAAGTGCAGTCGATCAGAGAAGGACTCATGGTGAATGAATTGGGGCCAAGAGAGGTAAGAAGGCCAAAAGAGATAAAAAGGCCCATAAGCGCCTAAACTGTAAAGGCAGAGCGCGTTATAGAGGGAAAATGTGGGTTTGATATCAGGAGTGATGAACATGAGATCATGAAGGGAAGTTATGAAGAACACGTGTCATGCAAGGAAACGAAGCCTACTTAAAAAGTAGTTATTTCTGTGTATTATAAATAAATCACTTAATGCACTTTGTAAAGGGTCAAATTTTCATATTCCTGTAAGCTAGTCACTCAGAGTAACCAAGCGAACGAGCAAAATGAGTCAGGCAAAGACAATGTATATTTGAACCAACCTATTTTCAACCTTTCTTTAATGTTATGTCATTACCTTTTACAATTTAAAACACTTTTTGTCGTATTTACTTTGTCTTTTATCAAGTTGTTTGGCTCTTAGTCGTACAAACCTTTTTGAAAACACTCTAGCTACGCACACGAACTGAAGCACTGTATTGAGATTCTCTGGTCGATCTCACCAGTAAAATTGTTTTAAAGAGACTCGCGTTGTTTACCAAATTCAGAAGTAAACACATACACAAACAATAAATAATAAAGGTTTGTGGGTCAGAGAAATGGACTAGGCTTCAGTTCAATCTGGATGTTTTAAAAATTTCTATTAATTAATTTTAATATAAATTTGTAAAAAAAACTTAAATTAATTATTAATTAATAATTTATCTATAAAATAATATGGATAATAAAAAATCAATAAATCTCACGCCACATCATAAAAAATTTACACCTTAGCATTTTTAGTTTTGTATAAGAAAAAAAAATTATTATTGATCAAAATATTTTTATATACGAAAAATAATATTTTTTATTTAAAAATAATATACGGGAAAACTCTATTATTAATTTAAATATTTTTATACGAAAAAAAATTTAAAATCTAAATATTTTTATTAAAAATAAATATACGTGAAAAATATTATTATTGTCTAAATATATTATATACAAAAAAATTTATTTTTAATTTAATTATTTTTTTTAAAACTATTATTTAAAATAAATATATATTATTTAAATAAATACGTGTATCACTCCAGAATCGATAAATTTATTAGTAGTTTTGTATTAAAAGTTATCGAGAGTCACACCATTTCCTCACCTTGTCCTTAGAGTAACTCCAACGGGAATTCCTTCACCGTTTTTCCAGCATGACAAACGCAGCATACAAATTGAATATCGGTGGACTTGTCCAGCCTGAAAATCTATTGAAGTGCAATGCAACATTCTTCAAACTAAAGAAATAATAAACTAATAATAAAACTGTTTCCTTTCATTCTATTTTTTAATTTTTTTTAATAATTTATTTGTTTATGAATTTTATATTAACTTTATTATATATTAACAGTTTTATACAGTTTTATAAATAATTGCTTTTCTTAATAAAGTTAATTTTTTTAACACTTTTATAATTTCTTTTACTTTAATTATTTTAATTATTGTTATAAAATTTAAGTTTAATTTTATTTATTTATTTATTTTATTACATATTAAGTTTGATTAATTTATGTAATATTATTTATTTTATTGTTTTTAGTTATATGCCATTAAATTAATTTTAATTATCATTTTTGTTTTGGACTGTGCCTACCCGTGACCCAATCACCAGCGAGGCCCAATCCAAACTTTACAACGTGTTATGTTGGGCATTAGATCCTCCGAGGACACCCGATCATGGGCGACAGGTCGAATACAACCGTGTCCGCCGCTGCCCGCGAAGAACATCCCCGACGAGAGACGCCCCAGACGAGGAACATCCCTATCCAAGCCCTGCTCGAGTACCCTCCTCGTAGGACAGACTTTCAACCTCTCTGGATGTCTCGGAGTCCTCTGGGTCCCGGGAAGATCGCGTCTTTACCCTCCCTATTCTACAGAGAGCATCATCCAGGTAGGGGACCACGTGCAGGTCCCCACTACTCACGTGGAACCTGGCAGTCCCTTTGTTGGGCCTGTTTGGTCAGCCCAATAAAGGGGCCTTGACCCAGTGCTGAGGGTTATAAATACCCTCTATTTCAAGAGGGGTCAGGTATTCATTCATTCACACCTATATACTACTTGCCTGCTCATTCCGTCTCTCACTTTTTCATCGGAGTGTCTTGCAGGTACCCCCCCCCCCCCATCTCCTTCAAATCCAATTCAAAGCCAATTATGACGGTCCAATTCTGATCAGGTACGATCAGTGGCGCCATCTGTGGGAAACTAAGCTTCCCCGTCTTACTCACTTACAAAGACCAAATCTAAAACCATCCTCGACTGTCATGGCTGACCAGACTCAGGACAACCAGAACGTCCGTGTCATCGAGGCTAATAACAACCTCACCGACAACAATGTCGGCCCCAATAACGCCGGTGTCCCCGCCCATATCACTGTCCTCAGCGGCAACATTCACGGGACTTCCAACTACCGGGATGGAGCCACAGCCTCGTCTTCATCAATCCCTCCTCGGCTTGAAGAAGATAATCCAGTTCCCCCGAACTATCCAGCCGTCCAATTCCAAGAGGTTCCTGTCCCCGCTGGGGCAGACGCCACGACCAGGGCACTGTTCGCGGCAATTAACCAGACCAACTATCTCATCTTTACCCAGGGGAAAGACCGAGAGCACTTGAAGACGATCGAAGGCCCCCTAGAAGACACAGGAGGCCTCAATCCCCACCTCCTCGATGAACGGAGGAACTTCCCCGATCTCCCCCGCAAAGACAGGATCGAGATATCTCTCGAAGCCCGTCGCCCCGACCACTCGGGCGGCGACCCCCCTTGGAGATAGAACTCATAGAAACTGGAAGGCGCGACCACGGCCCTTCACGGCAAGAATGAAGACCTCCTGGGGACAGACACGGAGGAATCCATCAACGGTCACATCGCTCGAGGAACGTCCAGCATGACCAGGGCCACTGTGACCGACAATACATCAGATCCCCGTCCCGCTCCCCGGAACAGAGTGACGAGGACGACCCCCGCGGTCCCTTGTCACAAGCTATCATGGAGGTGCCCATTCCCTAGGGCATGGAAAAGCCTCCCCACTTGAAAGAATATGATGGCGTCACCGACCCGGTCGACCACATAGACGGGTTCGAGACTATGCTGCACTACCACAATGTTGGGGGACCAATCAAATGCCAGTTGTTCCCTACGACCCTGAGGAAAGCAGCTATGGACTGGTACAAGGGTATCGCCCCGGGGTCAATTACCTCGTGGTGAAACTTGAAGAACCAGTTCATCAGCTCGTTCACTGCATCGTAGCGATATCCAAAGACCGAAGCGGCGCTCGAGGCCATCGTCTAGAAGCACGATGAGACCTTGAGGGAATTCATCAACCGCTTCAACTAGGAAGCCATCTAGGTCCCTTGCATGGACCATATGAAGAGATACCTGCTAGAGAGGGGGCTCCTCCCTGGAACCGAATTCAGGAGAGCCGTGGGCATCGAACCACCCCGAACATTTGATGCCCTCCTCGAGAAGGCCAGGGCCTACATGGACTACAAGGAGAGGGAAGCGGCCAACATAGCCCGAGACCCCAGGAATCGCGGATCCAGCAGCAATTCGCGTCAAGATGTCGCCCCTCCTCGATGAACCGGGGAAAAAAGAAAAGATGACAAACCCCGGGAAACCTGAGAGCAGAGGGGGCCTTCGGGGCATTTAACAGAATACACTTCGCTCACGGTTTCCCATGAGCGCTTCTTAGCAGAGTGTGCGAGTACGGACTTTAAAGATGGCGGCGTCAAACATCCCCGACCAGCTCCTGCTAAACTCGGGGTGGACTGGAGCAAATACTGTCAGTACCACTGGAGCCACGAGCATCTGACCGAAGACTGCGTCCACCTCAAAGATGCCATCAAGACCCTCATAAAAGGGGGGAGACTCGCGCAGTATCGGCAAAACGAAGCTCCTCGTCGCGACTCCCGCGAGACGAGGGAAGCAGAAGAGGATGCCCGACCATCTGACGAGTCGGTTCCCATCCAAACCGTCTTGTCCGTCATAAGACCCGAGGACTTCTACGTCCCTGACCACATGCAAGAACTGGTGTCGATGCACAGTAGGTGGGAACACTTTCCCTCCATCATGGTCATCAATGGTGGAGGGTTCAATGATTTGACCATAAATTCAGCTAAGAGGAAGTTGGACGAGTTGGTCGACACGGCCCCCCCTCAAATGGTGACTTTTGAAAAAGTGAGGGGCAGATCAGAGCCAATCACCTTCTATCTCAAGGAGCTCCCTGTAGGGGCCCCCAATTCGGTCATTCCTCTGTTGATAAGAGCGAGAATGGCCAACTTCGACGTACACCGTGTCCTCGTCGATGAAGGAAGTTTCATCGATGTGATGTACAACCAACTGTTCCGAACCTTGCAGCTTGACGACTCTCACCTCTCGCCTTACGTGGGGTCAGACCTGCAGGGCTTTAACAGCTCAACTTCCAAGCCTTGGGGATACGTCGAGCTCATGGTCACATTCAGCGAGGATACAACAACGAGACAAGTCAAGGTGCACTTCCTCCTCATTGATTGCCCGTCCCTCTACAACTGCATTCTGGGAAGGCCGACACTGGCGAAGCTGACTGCAGTACCCTCCACCGTTCATCTAAAAACGAAGTTTTACACCAAGAGGGCACGGGTCACCACCATCCAAGGGGACCTAGAAGTTGCCCGAAGGTGTTTTAATGTGGAATCCAAGGGACGCGATACGGTCGACACCAGCACAAGGCCCGCCAAGAGATCTGCAACAACACGACTAGATCCTCAGAGGTCAGAGCCCGTCAAGGCAAAAGAACAGAGAACCCCTCCAGAGGTCGACTCAATATCCCTGGACACCCGCTTCGACCAGGATGGGACTCCTATCGGAGAGCAAGTCCCCCTTCGACCAATTCCAGACGGGGACTTCAAACTCGTCCCCCTCGGTGAAGACCCAAGCAGAGGAATGAAGACTGGCACCAGACTCCCCGACTTGGCAAGGAAGCAAATCAAAGCTTGCTTGCGCGAGAATGCAGACCTGTTCGCATGGAACGCTGCGGAGATGCCCATACTCGACCCCGAGGTCTCCTGTCACCGACTCGCCATCGATCCAGCCGCTAGGGCAATAGTGCAACATAGACGTAGGCAGTCTCTGGAGAAAACGAAGGCTGCTGAAAAAGATGTAAAAGACCTCATAGAGGCAAAATTTATTTCTGAGGCCCGATATTCAACCTGGCTGTCAAATGTTGTACTTGTTAAGAAAAATAATGGAAAGTGGCGAATGTGCGTTGATTATACTGATCTTAACCGGGCATGCCCGAAAGATGCATTTCCTTTACCTAACATAGATATATTGGTCGACAACTCGGCCGGTTATAAAATACTATCGTTTATGGACGCCTATTCGGGCTATAACCAAATCCCAATGGCAATGAGCGACAAACATTGCACCACTTTCATGACCAGCTCGGGTAACTATTACTATAACATAATTCCCTTCGGCCTGAAAAATGCAGGAGCAACGTATCAACGGATGATGAACAAAGTATTCCACAATCAAATCAGGGATATGCTCAAGGTATACATGGACGGCATGATCGTCAAGTCTCGAGAAGACACCGATCATGCCGCTCACCTCAAGGAAGTCTTTGCTCAAGCGAGGCAATGCATAATGAGATTTAACCCCGAGAAGTGCACGTTCGGGGTCAAGGCGGGTAAATTCCTCGACTTCTACTTGACAGAACGAGGAATCAAAGCCAACCCCGACAAATGTCGGGCTTTCTCCGACCTCCCCACGCCTACATCGAAGAAATCCATACAAGTCCTGAGTGGCATGCTCACCTTATTATCCCGTTTCGTTGCGAAATACGCTTAACACGCCATCCCTTTCTTCAAGCTTCTTCGCAAAGAAGCAGCCTTCGAATGGACCGAGGAGTGCAAGCAGGCGCTGCTCCATATTAAACAAAGTCTATCTCAATCGCCCGTGTTATCACGACCAGTCGACGGGGAACCTTTGTTCCTGTACCTGGCCGTCTCGGTCGAAGCCGTCAGCGCAGCCCTCATTCGCGAGACGCCCGACAGACAAAAGCCCGTCTATTTCACGAGCAAAGCGCTTCAAGGACCCAAGGTTATATACCAACTGTTGTACCCCAAAATTTGCCCTCCCATATTCTTCAAGAAATTGCCAAGCCAAGTCACAAAATTCCCCAAGGGTTGCACAGCTCAACAGTCTCCCATACAGTCAAAACTAGGGTTTGAGTCTGATCAAGAAAAGGAAGTGTTCAAAGGCCTAATCAAGTCTCACATGCTTACAAACATGGTCAAGCATCCTCATATCAAGTTTCAAGGCATTCAGCTCAAGATTGCACAGTCAAAACCCTAAATTGCACTACAGTCAACTGTAGGGGCAAAATGGTCATTTGACAGTCAAAAGTTCAAATTTTTGGTCAACATATCATTTTGAAGCCACAAACATCATTTGGTCAATGCTTGATCATGATTCTCAAAATTTGGCTCAGAAAATCATCAAGATGCAAAAGTTTCCTTATTTGGACAGTTGAAAAAGTCAACTGAAATTGACCAGTGCATAACTTTCACATGGATTATCAGAAAAATTCCATTCAAAGCTCATTTTGAAGAGAAAGACATTTCCTACAACTCATCTTTATACTTCAAGTCCAAGAAATGCTCTCACAAAAAGTTATCAATTTCAACATTATAGGTCATTTTCAAAAGTCAACAAAAAGGGACTTTAAGTCAAAGGCCATAACTTGAGATTGGAAAATCAAAATGACATGGGACCAAAGGCATTGGTTAAAGGACTCAAAGACCTTTCCAAAATGTCCAAGAACATGAGAAAAGCTTAAAAATTGAGCAAGTTATGCATTAGAGAAGTTGGGAAATTTTTGTGAAATGGCAAAAGTCAACTATCCTTGAAACTTCAATTTTTGACAAAAGGGCCCACTTTCTTCCACTTGATTCAGCCTTGTCATGCCACACACGTGTCCCATGATTAATTCCAAGATCAAATATTGATTTTTCTATTTTATTTAATTTTTGATAATTTAATTCATTTTAAATCTTTAAAAATTCAAGTAAAATTTAAAAATCAATGGAATAGTGTCATTTGAATTTGGATAGCTTCCATATATCATGTGCCAGCTCACAAACTCATGCTAGGGTTAGATTGTACACCAAGTCTTGGTTTGCTTAAAAAAAGGAAAGTTGGTTAATGGTGAAAAACCCTAGGACTAATTCTCTCATGGGCATGAATCAAGGCCAGCTAATGACCTAATTCTCTTCCCTCATAAGTGCTGAGTCAAACCCTAACCACAACACACCAAATGCTGCGCTCAAAAGCTCATTGAAAACTTGGAATTTGGACTTGAACACTGAATTCTGAAATCATTGCTAGAGGTTGATTCAAGCCCTAATATTGATTCAAAAAGCTTCCTTGACAATTCCTGAACGTATTCCAATCCCTAACATCAACTCAAACCCCAGGAATTGGTAAATAGAACCCTCCCTGGACAGCAAAAAAGTGATGATCGTGTTTTCAGTTTTAGACATCCTCATTGCATTTTAATTATATATTCTTGTTCCTTGTGATGTTCTAAAGCTAATCCATACCTTTAATTGCATTTTTCTGTGTTGTATGAGATTATGCCATGGCTGTTATTCTAGGGTTTTCAGGAGGATAAATTAGGGCTTTTGCAATAAGGCAAAATTAAGCCTCCAAACCATGACCATCCAACTCAGTGCAGAGAGACGAAGAAGGAACACTCGTCGCGAACAATTTATGAGCCCTGTGGCGCTATTCGCTATTTTCCCTAAAGCCCTCTAAGACCACGCTCTGAAAACCGTGGCTCAATGTTTTTAGTTTCAGGGGAAACGAGGAAGAAGACCTCGTGGCAAAGCATGATTCGTTGTTTTTAAATTTCGCGCGCGTTGCCCACTAACATTTTGTTTTCTTTTTATAATGTTTGTTAATTATTATATAGTAAAAGTAATGCAAGCGCTTCAGTGGCAGACACATCCCTTTGCAATGTCCAAGACCTGGGTTCGAACCCCAGGTCTGTGTAACTTTCAATATCATTTTTCCCTATTAGTTCCTATGCAGGCACAATTTCGTGGATCACCATACGCTTGCCATCTCAAGCCGTCCACGCGTTTAGCACGTTCAAATCAAGGGCAGGGATTAAAGGACACCCATAAACCCCAGTCAACGCACCACAGGCTAGTCAGGAAAGTCAAAAAGATCAAGGACTTGTTGGGCCAGATTGCTAAGGCCTACACCTCCTAAATTGGGACTTCCACCCCCCTGGTTTGCAATTTCTTTTTTGTTTATTTTGTTCTTAATTCTTATTTTATTTTATTGTTTTAAAGTAATTATTATTTTTACAAAATATAAAAAAACATCATAAAAAATCCAGAAAAAATGAAAAAATATAATAAATATTTAATTTAATTATTTTCATAAATAAATTAACATGTAAATTAATTTAGTATTAATTTAGGTTGCAACTTTAATTCTTTTCATAATAAAATATAAAAAATATAGAATTTAGGTTTAATTGATGATTTTTATTCCTTTTAATTTTTCCTTTTATCATAATATTATTTATTTATTTATTTTTATAATTGTACATAAAAATTAGGGTTTCATTTAGTTAAAAATTTCAACATTTTCTTAATAACTAAAATCCAAAAATATAGCATTAGGTTTGATGACTTTTTATTCCTTTTAATTTTCCTCTTTTTTTGCCATAATATTAGTGATTTATTTATTTTCATAATTAAACTTGTAAACTAATTAGGGTTGCATTTAGGTTAAATTTTAATACTTTCATAATAAACTTAAAAATAATTAGAACTAGGTTTAACATTTCATTTTGGTTTTTAATTAATTCTTTTGTTATTAAATCTCAAAAAACACAAAAATACTAAAAAACATTTTCTTTTAATTCTTAATTTTAATTCCTTATTAATAATACTTTGCAAAAGGGTCCAACGCCCTCGTTCGTAATTTATTTTATTCGCACATTTGTTTTATTTCGCTTAATTCATTATGTATCTCTCCCGAAGCATTGTAACTTAAACTTCTCGCACTGTTATTTCTTTTGCTTTATTTACTTTCCGTCAAATCGGGTCCGGTTTAATTTTGGCGATGTGGACCCGCGCCATTTGTAATAGCTTAGATTTACTTTTTCCCGCAAAACTTTTAACTGTTAAACAAAGCATGCAAGAATGAATGGATAAAATAAAATCAAGCGTAGATCACAATGAATATGACAAGACAAATACAAATGAAAACGACACACAATTCGCACACACCACCCCTAGGGTACGCCTCACTGTTGCCTTGCCTCGAAAGGTGATCGTCGAGTAGAGGATGTCTTAGTAAGTCCTCATGATCCGGGAACCTGGCATGAGGGTAGCTTCTAAGGTGTCTTCCTATTGCTCTGGTGATCACCATGTCCCTACAAACTCGAATTGACCCGAACACCTCCAACGGTGGTGCTACCTACCTCTCAATGGTGGGATGGCACTACTTTAAAGGACATTTACACAGACGAATTCCTTAGGGTAGGTAGACGACTCATGGATACTTGCTCTCTTCAAAACAAACTGAAATCTTTTCACACCAACACTTTTCAAAAGCTTTCAAAGCAAATTTTTCAAACACTCTGACGTACGAGTCGAACTGAAATTTTTCAAAGAAACTTTTTAAAACCCACATTGAAAAGCAGATAAACCATTTTTGAAAACACAAATGAGCAAGTATCTAAGAGCCCGTGGATAACCATGGATAGAAAGGGTGCTAACACCTTCCCTTTCTATAACCTACCTCCCGAACCGAGAGCAATCTCTTTAAGGAATTTTTCTGTGCTTTTGTCCTTTCCTATTGGAGAAAATAAAAGACGGTGGCGACTCTTGCTTCCGCGACATTTCGCGAACCAGCGTTAAACAGTCAGTTCCAGATCCACCGATCACAGAACTGGTGACTCTGCTGGGGATAACTTTATAAAGTGAGGTGTACCTTAGGGCTAGTTCATAACTGTGTTTTCAATTGCTTTCCTTGTTTGCTTTACTATTGTGGGTTGCATGGGAGTTACATAGATCCTAACCCGGATCTGGAGATACCTTGTTTAGGTAGCATAAGCTGTGAGGGACCTGTCCGGCGTAGACCGACACGGGTGAAGCAGTGGCTACGTTGGTGTGGCACCTTAGTCTGTACCGATATCCCTTGTGTCGCAACGAGGAGAATATGGGTCTTCTAAGGAGTCATTAAGCACCAACAACCTTAGAACCTTAATTGACACAACTTGGCCTTTAGAACAGTAGCAGTATGCTACGCCCATTGAGGCTAAACTCTCGTGATGGTTCTGGCCGCAAGAAAAGATTGCGATGCTGGAGTTATGACCGATGGAGGGTAGTCAATGATATTGGGATCCTCTAAGAACCCGGTTACTTTGATTAGGACAGGTATGAACCAACAAACTGAAAGAGGGTAGTACCTAGACCTCATGCTGGCCTAAACTTTAGGGGCTTGCCTTGTGTGACTTGTGTGCCTTACCATGTTTGCCTTTGTATCTGTATGTGGTGTGTTTGATCATAACATCATAGCATCATGAGCATTGCATGCATCCTGCATAAGGACTGACTATTTCAAAGACAAGAGGGTTTCATCTTTGCTCTGTTTTGTAGGACATTATGATACCTGTGCGAAGGAATACTATTCGGTTCAACTTTGTTCGTTCACCTGAGTTGCTTGATGAGTTGGTTAGCAGAATTCCAAACACCACTTCCTTCATTCAGAGGCATGGTTCCCTTCTCAGTTTAGTCACTGCAAAGCGGGATCAACAGTTGATGAGTGTTCTGACCCAGTTCTATGACCCTCAGTACCAGTGCTTCACCTTTCAAGACTTCCAGCTGGTCCCTACCCTGGAAGAGTTCTCTGATTTACTTGGTATCCCTATCTTGGATCAGACTCCCTTTACTGGTTGGGAAAAGACCCTCAGGCTTGAGGACATTGCTGCAGCTCTTCCCTTGACCCATCAAGAGGTAGCAGACAACTGGGTGACTAGAAGCGGAGTTAAGGGTTTCTTGGCTAAGTTTCTAATTGGTAAAGCTAACAATTTCTGGAATGACCTGGACTTTAGGGCATATGAAGACATCTTGGCTCTCCTAATCTATGGGTTAGTCCTGTTCCCTAATCCTGACAACTTCATCAATGTCACTGCCATAAGGATCTTTATGTCTCAGAATCCAGTGCCCACTCTCTTGGGTGACATCTTGCAACAACTTCATGCCCGTACTACCCGAAGACGAGGAACCCTATGGTGTTGTATCCCTTTGTTGGTGAGGTGGTTTATTTCGCACCTCCCTAAGTTCGTACTGAAGAACCAAGAAGGAAGAGGTTGGGCTCATAGGTTAATGTCTCTCACCGATAAAGACATCATTTGGACTTGCAGAGGTTTGGACGAGATAGCTATTATTGATCGATGCGGGGAATACCCTAATGTTCCTCTGATTGGTACTCAAGGAGGGATCTCTTACAATCCATGTCTAGCACTCCGTCAGTTTGGAAGAGCAAGAAGAGCAGGCCCCCATGAGATGTTAGTGCCTCACCTCAGTTTCGAGTTTCAGGTGGATAGTGACGAGCTACGTCGTAGGTTCATCAAGGCTTGGGACAAGGTTCATAAAGCTGACCCACAAGAGCTAGGGCCAAAGACTTCTTTACCTATGGAAGCCTACTACAAATGGGTTCGCATCCGTGCTCAGAAGTTAGGTATGCCGTATGAAGCTGTCAGACCCGTCATTCTTGAGTGTCCCGATAAAGATGGTGTTCATCCAACTGTCCTTCCTCCTCAGATACCTACTGATTATGAGACATTGAAGAGATCTTGGTCGCAACTGTAAGAAGAGCGGGATTCTTATCGGGAAAAGTTCAACGAGCAGGAATTAAAGATCCAGAAGCTGACCAAGCAGTTGGAAAATGAGAGAGCTCTGAATGCCTACATCCGTACTGAGAAGAGGAGACCATGGGATCAATGAGGAACTCTGAATGTGCCTTTACAGTTTTTATTTCCTTTCCAGTATTTCCTTTCATGTAACGCCTAAGGGCAACTTGTTGAATAATTTCAGTTGCAAAGTTGAATCTAATGAAATGTGTTCTTTTTTGTTTACAAAGTTGATTCCCGATTGTCTTTGAAAACATAATTCATACGCATTTCATACATCATGTGCATCACAGGTACTCTTCTTTTCAGGTGGCTTACTGTTCTTCGCTGTTTATTTCTGCATCATGAACCCTGAATCATCAACCGAGGCATCTATCAAGGCTCTTCAGGCGCAGAACGCCCAATTTCAGGCGCAGAACGCCCAATTTCAGGAGCTGATCAAGGGCTTGGCTCAGGGTCAACAAGAGTTGAAGACCATGCTTCTGAAGAAGACTAAGAAGAAGAGGAGGACTGTGCTATTTAACACTGGGCGCAAACTCGGGAATACCTTACAGGTTGAGGCTGCAAGGACTACTCCATCTGTAGGGGAAGGTAGTCACCAAGAAAGGGAGGTCCCTACTCCTGTGGGCTCTGATACTGAAACAGACTTTAACGACGAACAGTACCCTCCTGCTGAAGACCGGTACAAGCAGCTGGAAGACAGATTAAAGGCTATGGAAGTTCAGCGGGTGCCTGGACTGGATTTCGGAGACTTGGGGTTATCTACTAGGGTGGTGATCCCACACAAGTTCAAGGCACCTGCCTTTGTGAAATATGACGGGGCTTCCTGTCCCAAGATGCACCTCCGTTCTTATGTAAGGAAGATCCAGCCTTACACAGCAGACAAGAACCTTTGGATCCACTTCTTCCAGGAGAGTCTTTCAGGGACTCATCTCGAATGGTTCTATCAGCTGGATGGAATCAGCATTCGTAACTGGGAGGATCTGGCCACTGCTTTTTACAAGCAGTATCAATATAATTCCGACCTCGCTCCTACGCGTACCCAGCTCCAGGGTATGTCGCTAGGGTCGGGTGAAGGTTTTAAGGAGTACGCCCAGAAATGGAGGGACCTGGCTGGCAGGGTGCAGCCACCATTGACGGACCGGGAGCTGGTAGATATGTTTTTGGGGACCCTATCTGGTCCATTTTTCAATCATCTCATTGGTAATTCCTCTGCTGGGTTTACTGATCTGATCCTGACTGGTGAAAGGATCGAGGCCGGTATAAAATCGGGGAAGATACAGAAGGTTGCCTCCTCCAGTGCTGAAAAGAAACCCTTCAAAAAGGAGGCTAGTGCTGTATATAGCTCCCGGAGAACAGAGCGACCTGAACGCCACCAATCTGTCAGTGCGGTAATGATTGCCAAACCTGCTGCCGCTCCTCGGCCAACTAATCCTCAAAAGTTTGAAAGACCCCGGAGAGAGTTTACCCGGTTAAGCATGACCTTATCACAGATCCTGCCACAGTTGCTATCCACCAATTTAGTGACTGTCAGGGAGGCTCCAAAGTTTCCCAATACTGCATCCCCCAAGTTTAATCCAAATGCTCGCTGTGCTTACCACTCTGATAGCCCGGGGCATAGCACAGATGACTGTTGGGCCCTAAAGAATAAGGTTCAAGACCTCATTGATGCAAAGGAAATACAGTTTGAGGCGCCCGAGAGGCCGAATGTTGTAACCGCTCCCATGCCCCAGCATGGAGTGAATGCTGTTGAGGAGGATTTGTATGTAGCCTCGGTGGATGATGTTGCTACTCCACTGCTGACGGTCAAGAGGAACCTGTTGCTAGCCGGTTTATTTCCGGGATGTAGCGAAGGTTGCCCTCTATGTGTTGCTTTCCCTGCTGGTTGTTCTCTGCTGAAGTCAGGCGTCCAAAACCTGATAGATAGTAGAGAAATTTTGTTCAGAAAGACTGTTGTTCCTGCTGCTCCTGTTGAAGAAGTGTCGATCGTTACCATCTTCAACAACCCTTCCAAGGCTCCTTCAAAGAAGCCTGTTCAAATTTTGCCGGTTCACAAGATTGCTCCCATCACCATTACTGTTCCGGGGCCTATCCCCTACAAATCTGATAAGGCTGTCCCATGGTACTATGGGGCGGATGTTTATGTTCTGGGTGTGAAACAAGAGTTCAACATTGATGCTGGTGTCTCCAACATCACTGGGCCTGCTAAGGTCACTCGTAGTGGAAGATTGTTCTCGCCAGACATTGCTCCTCCGGTAATTCATAGGCCTTTGGTCTTCACACCTGCCAGGATGCCTGTTTCTCCCCCTGACCAAGAATCCACCCCTGCTACCGAGTCATCTGATACTCGGGACGAGGGGATTGCTGCTGATGTGCCCGCCAGGACAGAGGCACCGAGGACCATTGTTGAGGCTTCCAGGCAGGAAATGGAAGAAATCCTCAAGATAATAAAGAAAAGTGATTTCAACGTTGTAGAACAGCTGGGGCACACCCCCTCTAAAATCTCCATGTTGTCACTGCTGCTGTGTTCAGAGGCCCACGCCAAAGCTATGATTGCTTTCTTAAAGACAGCCCACGTACCCCAAGAGACGTCTGCTGACCAGTTCACCGACTGTGTGGCTAACCTAACCGCTGATAATGGCCTGGGTTTCTCTGATGCCGATCTGACAGCAAAGGGGAAGAACCATAATGACGCCCTGCATGTCTCCATTGAATGCAGGGGCACTACTCTTGCTCATGTGCTGGTTGACATAGGTTCTTCATTAAACGTGCTGCCCAAGAAGGCTCTGGATAGGCTGGATTGTGAGGGTCTAGAGCTCAAACCAAGTAACATTGCTGTCCGGGCCTTTGACGAATCTAAAAGAATGGTACATGGTGAGGTGGACATCCCAATCAGGGTTGGGTCACAGGTATTTGATTCAAAATTCTATGTGATGGACATCCATCCGTCCTATTCTTGTTTGCTGGGTCGCCCGTGGATCCACAAGGCTGGAGCTGTGACCTCCACGTTGCATCAGAAGCTCAAGTACCCGGTCAGGGGGAAGATCGTAACGGTGCAAGGGGAAGAGGAGTACATGGTCAGCCACCTCAACTCCTTCAGATACATAGAAATGGACGGGGAGTTCATTGAAACCCCCTTTCAACATTTTGAGGAAGTGCCACAAACCTTGGCAGCAGCAGAAGCAGTGGATGAGGAGGTTTCTCCTTTGAAGATGGCCTCCTTAAAGGACGCCCGGGCTGTGATCGAAAGAGGTGAATGTGCAAACTGGGGCAAGCTCCCTGATCTTACTCCTAAGACTAACAAGTTTGGGCTGGGTTTCACCACAGAAGCTCAGAAAGCAGTGCGCAAGGCGAGAATTGGAAGACCTCCTGTGCTCATCACTCACTCAGAAGTGAATGCTATTGGAGAGGAAGACAAAGTGGAAGAGTCAGAGTTCGATAGCTGGATCTACCCGACGACCAACGGTGGATTGACCAATTGGACTGCTAAAGACTTTACACCCATAACTTTTGTTCCCCAGTAATGAATTTCTTTGTTTTGGATTTGTAATAAACAATAATTTGAAACTATATGGCCTAGTGTCTTACCCGGGGCACCGTGGTTTTGTTTATGAGGGCTTTTGTTTGTCACTGTCATATATCATGAATAAAAGCATTGGACGTTTTTCACATTTCAAATTTTGCGCTCCTTTTCTTTCCTTTCTTTACATATTGCAAAACAGCTGTATTTATACACACACTCACTCATACAGGTTTCAATCCACTCTGGATCTCACTGGTAACGACTCTGCTACTGCCAGTTATGACTTCGAAAATCCGATCAACTTAGCCGAAGACGAAGGTGAAGATGATTGCGAAGTGCCTGGTGAACTTGCAAGACTGTTACAACAGGAAGAGAGGGCAATTCAACCCCATGAAGAGCCAGTGGAAATAATAAACTTGGGTACTGAAGAAGACAAGAAAGGGGTAAAGATTGGTGCCAACCTAGAGCTCAGAGTGAAGCAACGGTTGACTCGGATGCTGCATGACTATAAGGAGATCTTTGCTTGGTCCTACGAAGATATGCCCAGATTAGATACCGACATTGTGGTCCATCACTTACCAACTAAAGAAGATTGCCCTCCGGTCAAGCAAAAGGTCCGCCGTATGCGTCCAGAGATGTCTGAGAAGATTAAAGCCGAGGTTATGAAACAGTTTGATGTCGGGTTTCTTGCAGTGACTTCTTACCCTCAGTGGGTTGCTAATGTGGTACCGGTACCTAAGAAAGATGGCAAGGTCAGAATGTGTGTCGATTACAGGGATCTGAACAGGGCCAGCCCCAAGGATGACTTCCCTCTACCTCACATTGATGTCCTTGTTGATAATACAGCTCAGCATAAAGTGTTCTCTTTTATGGATGGTTTTTCAGGCTACAATCAGATCAAGATGGCTCCTGAAGACATGGAAAAGACTACATTCGTTACTCAGTGGGGCACCTTCTGCTACAAAGTCATGCCTTTTGGACTAAAGAATGCTGGGGGCAACCTACCAACGTGCCATGGTTGCTTTATTTCATGACATGATCCATCATGAGATAGAAGTGTATGTTGACGACATGATCGCTAGGTCTCAGACTGAGGAAGAACACCTTGATCATCTACATAAACTGTTTGACCGTTTGAAACTGTACAAGCTGAGGTTGAACCCGAACAAGTGCACCTTCGGGGTAAGATTTGGAAAGTTGCTAGGCTTCGTGGTAAGTGACAAGGGAATTCAAGTGGACCCTGCTAAGGTCAAAGCCATTCAAGAGATGCCAGTTCCTAAGACAGAGAAGGAAGTCAGAGGCTTTCTAGGACGTCTGAATTACATTGCTCGGTTCATCTCACACCTAACTGCTACCTGTGAACCAATCTTCAAGCTGCTGAAGAAAGATCAGGTAGTACGTTGGAATGATGAATGTCAGGCAGCCTTTGACAGAATCAAAGAATATCTCCAAGAACCACCCATCCTTATGCCACCAGTTGAAGGGAGACCTTTGATACTTTACCTGACAGTGCTTGATAATTCAATGGGGTGTGTGCTGGGGCAGCATGACGAGTCTGGCCGAAAAGAGCATGCCATTTATTACCTTAGCAAAAAGTTTACCGACTGTGAGACCCGATACTCACTGCTTGAGAAAACTTGCTGCGCTTTGGTATGGGCTGCTCGCCGGCTGAGACAGTATATGCTGACTCACACTACCTTGTTGATCTCAAAAATGGATCCGATAAAGTACATATTCGAAAAGCCTGCTCTGTCTGGGAGAATTGCAAGATGGCAGATGATCTTGACGGAATACGACATTCAGTACACGACCCAAAAAGCCATCAAGGGAAGTGTATTGGCAGACCACTTAGCACATCAAGCTGTAGATGACTACCAATCAATGAACTTCGAGTTTCCGGATGAAAGCATTATGATAGTAACTGACTGTGAAGTACCTGGACCGGATGAAGGACCTGAACCAGGATCCCGATGGTCTATGCATTTTGACGGAGCATCCAACGCTTTGGGAAATGGTATTGGCGCCATCATCATATCTCCACAAGGTACTCATACTCCACTCACCGCCCGGCTGTGTTTCAACTGTACCAACAACATGGCGGAGTATGAGGCGTGTATCATGGGTCTTCAAGCTGCGATCGACCTGAGGATCAAATTTCTGAGTGTCTTCGGAGATTCCGCTCTTGTGATCAATCAGATCAAAGGAGAGTGGGATACGAAACATCCAAACTTGATTCCTTACAGAGAATGTGTGTTGACCCTGATTCCCCACTTCACAGAGATAACATTTGAGCACTTTCCAAGAGAAGAGAATCAGTTGGCGGACGCGTTAGCTACAATGTCTTCAATGTTCAAGGTCAAATGGGATAATGAGGCTCCCCGGATCATCATCTGGAAACTGGACGAGCCAGCATACTGTTGTGATCTCGAAACTGAATTGGTGACCGAGAAGCCTTGGTACCACGAAGTGAAAAGATATCTGGAAACTCAGGAATACCCTAAAGGCTCATCTATCAACGATAAGAAATTCCTGAGAAGATTCGCAGCCAAATTCTTCCTTAGCAACAACATCTTGTACAAGCGAAACCATGACTCAACCTTACTGCGTTGTGTGGATAAAACTGAAGCAGAAAGAATCATGGAAGAGCTACATGAAGGGACCTTTGGTACACATTCCAGTGGACACACTATGGCTAAGAAAATCCTACGGGCAGGATACTATTGGTCCACAATGGAAGCTGACTGTTACCAACATTCCAGGACATGCCACAAGTGCCAGATCTATGCAGACAAGGTGCATGTTCCTCCAGTTCCCCTGAATGTTCTGACTGCGCCATGGCCGTTTGCAATGTGGGGCATAGACATGATCGGCGAGATAAAACCTACAGCATCTAATGGACATCGCTTCATCCTAGTGGCGATTGACTATTTTACGAAGTGGGTTGAGGCAGCATCCTATGCTACAGTAACCAAGACTGTTGTGGCACGGTTTATTCGGCACAATCTGATCTGTCGGTACGGCGTCCCTGAGAGAATTATTACAGACAACGGTACCAATCTAAACAATAAGATGATCGCCGAGCTCTGCGAACAGTTCAAGATACAGCACCACAACTCTTCTCCTTACAGACCGAAGATGAATGGGGCTGTAGAAGCAGCAAATAAGAACATCAAGAAAATCGTGCAGAAAATGACAGTAACTTATAAAGATTGGCACGAGATGTTACCGTTCGCTCTACATGGGTACCGTACCTCAGCCAGGACGTCAACCGGGGCAACTCCTTTCTCTCTGGTTTATGGTATGGAGGCAGTCTTGCCAATCGAAGTGCAAATACCCTCTCTCCGGATAATGAAGGATGCAAATCTGAACGAAGATGATTGGATCCAGGACACGACTTGATCAGCTCAACCTTATTGATGAGAAGAGACTTGCCGCTATCTGTCATGGTCAGGCGTATCAGAAACGGATGATCAGGGCATTTAACAAAAAAGTCAGACCACAAGAATATCGAGTCGGGGATCTGGTAATCAAGCGAATCATCCTTCCTCAGAGCGATCCAAGGGGCAAATGGACCCCTACATACGAAGGGCCATTTGTGGTTAAACATGTGTTCTCAGGAGGAGCCATGATTCTAACCAATATGGATGGTGACGACCTTCCTCACCCCGCCAATGCAGACATAGTAAAAAAATATTACGCATGAAAGACCCGCTAGGCTGACATGCCTAGGCAAAAATTAGGGCTTCCCGTCGAACCAAAAGGGTTCGGGCAAAATGAAGGAATGAAAATGAAAAAATCTGTACACCCGGCAAGTCGAAAACCTGAAAGGGCGGCTTGGGCAAAAATGGATATCCCGGTGGACTGAAAACCCGAAAGGGCGGTCCAGGAAAAAATTAGGAATAAAAGCGTAATACTATGTCTCATTGATCACTTTGCATCCAGAATCCGGTATCTACATCAAGTTCAGACGGCATCGATTAGTCAGCTTCACCTTCAACTAAGGTCGTCAAGTGATGAGACGCTCGGAGTTATAAAGGCAATAGCAGAGTTGAAACCCAGTGGGATCATTCATATTTCACACAGCTGTTTTACTTTTCTTTTGTACAAAACTTGTATAAACTCTTTTGTTCGGCGGCGTTCTCTTACTAGGACGCCAGCCTCTTGTACACAAAACGCCTATTTTCGGGCCATTCAAAAATCAATACAAATATACTTTTCAGTTAAACGTGCCAACTGTTTTTCTTTTTCTGTTTTGTTTTGCGAAGAACGTCCAAGGTTCAATTTGTGATATATGCATTGACAATAATTTGCTAACTCATGAATATTTGCGTACGAAACAAAGGAATTAATTGCAGGTGACACTAGAAACAGGGGCAATAAAGAGTTGTCTGAGCAGTCTAATTGTTCTATCCTCCAAGGTACCAAGGTAGGTTCAGCTAAAGAACATGACCAGTACACCTCAATCCCCCAGAGAGCAAGCAAGTCAGTGCATTCTTCTCCAAGCAGAGTTAACAAGTCTCAAGGAAATTGGGTATCCTCCAGCAGATCCCAACATTCCCCAGCAGCATATATTCTTAACAAGCATCCCCGGCAGTCTTGGTCTAAAGATTGTTCCCCGGCGGCATACATCAACATTCAAAGGAATCACTTCCCCAGCATATCAAAACTCCCCAGGAGAGTCCAATTAGTTTCCCCAGGAAAGTTGGAATTCATATCTCCCCAAGCAATAAGCTTATCCCCAGTAGATTCTGGAAGCTTATCCCCTCGCAGAACACGAACGCGTCGTCCGGCTTGATTTAAAGAGTTGTTTCCTTAACAGGATATAACTGGGTTATCCTCAGCCAAAAGCCACGGAAAGAGTGTCCTCGACGAAGTCTTCTCACCCCAGCGAAGTCCATCAACACTTCCAACAACAAGGATATCCTCAGCAAGTTACTATCAACAATCAACAGAGTGTCTCTCTCCCCACAGAGTATTGCTCCCCAGCAAGATTACTAGAGTATTTGTCTCCCCGCAGAATCCTCCATTTGCCAGGTTTATTCCGCAACAGAGTCATCTTCTCCTACCGGTATTCTTGCAGTTACCATCCCCAGCGGAAGCAAAATCTATTCTTCAACATCAGCCCAGGATACGACTTCCCGGCACCCGTCAAGGATTCATTTTCCTAGACAAAAACATACATAAAACATTACATACATCATTATAACATGCATAGACGCATCATATCTCACAAATCTCATTTATGCTGGGAATATCATTGCTTGATCCATATCATGCATTGCATATGTCTGACCTTTACCTTTCAGGAAAGAATCAGCTAAATTCTCAATCATCTTTCAAGACCTAGACCGGTTCAGTTAAATCGACCCTAAGATTTTCCTGATGCTTATCCAGTCAAAGGCCTTCTCTGGTTCAGTCAGATCGACCCTAAGATCTCCCTGATGCTTATCCAGTTGAAGATATTTCAAGACCTAGACCGGTTCAGTTAAATCGACCCTAAGATTTTCCTGATGCTTATCCAGTCAAAGGCCTTCTCTGGTTCAGTCAGATCGACCCTAAGATCTCCCTGATGCTTATCCAGTTGAAGATATTTCAAGACCTAGACCGGTTCAGTTAAATCGACCCTAAGATTTTCCTGATGCTTATCCAGTCAAAGGCCTTCTCTGGTTCAGTCAGATCGACCCTAAGATCTCCCTGATGCTTATCCAGTTGAAGATATTTCAAAACCTAGACCGGTTCAGTTAAATCGACCCTAAGATTTTCCTGATGCTTATCCCGTCAAAGGCCTTCTCTGGTTCAGTCAGATCGACCCTAAGATCTCCCTGATGCTTATCCAGTTGAAGATATTTCAAAACCTAGACCGGTTCAGTTAAATCGACCCTAAGATTTTCCTGATGCTTATCCAGTCAAAGGCCTTCTCTGGTTCAGTCAGATCGACCCTAAGATCTCCCTGATGCTTATCCAGTTGAAGATATTTCAAAACCTAGACCGGTTCAGTTAAACCGACCCTAAGGTTTTCCTGATGCTTATCCCGTCAAAGGCCTTCTCTGGTTCAGTCAGATCGACCCTAAGATCTCCTTGATGCTTATCCAGTTGAAGATATTTCAAGACCTTGTCCGGTTCAGTTAAATCGACCCTAAGATTTTCCTGATGCTTATCCCGTCAAAGGCCTTCTCTGGTTCAGTCAGATCGACCCTAAGATCTCCCTGATGCTTATCCAGTTGAAGATATTTCAAGACCTTGTCCGGTTCAGTTAAGTCGACCCTAAGATTTTCCTGATTCTTACCCAGTCAAAGGCCTCTCTGGTTCAGTCAGATCGACCCTAAGATCTCCCTGATTCTTATCCCAGTAGAAGACACCCAAGATTTTTTCTCAACGAGCGTTGTTGAAGTTAAAGTCACCCAAGATTCTTTCTCAACGAGCGTTGTTGAAATTAAAGTCGCCCAAGGTTCTCTTACCATTCATGCTAAGGTAGTAACCATCCCTGGTTCTTTCATCGCCGTTTGAAGCTCCAGACTCAGCTCCTGTAACCAGTCAGGACACATCTATACCAGGCATCTAAAAATCAGCTCCTACAACGTGTCAGGTACTCATTTTCTGTTTTGCAGGTATACAGGTTCTCGCCAAGGAATCTCTTACGCAATCAAACATCCAGATGTCATCTATAAGCCCATTCCACCATCACTGCCACTATGTGAGTGCAAATTTTTGGGCACTCTAGTGTCCAATCATCTTCTACCCTCGGATTACGAAAGGCACGTCCGCCAATATGCATCCTCAGGTCTAAGAAGATTGAACAGGGGCAACTGTTGTACCCCAAAATTTGCCCTCCCATATTCTTCAAGAAATTGCCAAGCCAAGTCACAAAATTCCCCAAGGGTTGCACAGCTCAACAGTCTCCCATACAGTCAAAACTAGGGTTTGAGTCTGATCAAGAAAAGGAAGTGTTCAAAGGCCTAATCAAGTCTCACATGCTTACAAACATGGTCAAGCATCCTCATATCAAGTTTCAAGGCATTCAGCTCAAGATTGCACAGTCAAAACCCTAAATTGCACTACAGTCAACTGTAGGGGCAAAATGGTCATTTGACAGTCAAAAGTTCAAATTTTTGGTCAACATATCATTTTGAAGCCACAAACATCATTTGGTCAATGCTTGATCATGATTCTCAAAATTTGGCTCAGAAAATCATCAAGATGCAAAAGTTTCCTTATTTGGACAGCTGAAAAAGTCAACTGAAATTGACCAGTGCATAACTTTCACATGGATTATCAGAAAAATTCCATTCAAAGCTCATTTTGAAGAGAAAGACATTTCCTACAACTCATATTTATACTTCAAGTCCAAGAAATGCTCTCACAAAAAGTTATCAATTTCAACATTATAGGTCATTTTCAAAAGTCAACAAAAGGGACTTTAAGTCAAAGGCCATAACTTGAGATTGGAAAATCAAAATGACATGGGACCAAAGGCATTGGTTAAAGGACTCAAAGACCTTTCCAAAATGTCCAAGAACATGAGAAAAGCTTAAAAATTGAGCAAGTTATGCATTAGAGAAGTTGGGAAATTTTTGTGAAATGGCAAAAGTCAACTATCCTTGAAACTTCAATTTTTGACAAAAGGGCCCACTTTCTTCCACTTGATTCAGCCTTGTCATGCCACACACGTGTCCCATGATTAATTCCAAGATCAAATATTGATTTTTCTATTTTATTTAATTTTTGATAATTTAATTCATTTTAAATCTTTAAAAATTCAAGTAAAATTTAAAAATCAATGGAATAGTGTCATTTGAATTTGGATAGCTTCCATATATCATGTGCCAGCTCACAAACTCATGCTAGGGTTAGATTGTACACCAAGTCTTGGTTTGCTTAAAAAAAGGAAAGTTGGTTAATGGTGAAAAACCCTAGGACTAATTCTCTCATGGGCATGAATCAAGGCCAGCTAATGACCTAATTCTCTTCCCTCATAAGTGCTGAGTCAAACCCTAACCACAACACACCAAATGCTGCGCTCAAAAGCTCATTGAAAACTTGGAATTTGGACTTGAACACTGAATTCTGAAATCATTGCTAGAGGTTGATTCAAGCCCTAATATTGATTCAAAAAGCTTCCTTGACAATTCCTGAACGTATTCCAATCCCTAACATCAACTCAAACCCCAGGAATTGGTAAATAGAACCCTCCCTGGACAGCAAAAAAGTGATGATCGTGTTTTCAGTTTTAGACATCCTCATTGCATTTTAATTATATATTCTTGTTCCTTGTGATGTTCTAAAGCTAATCCATACCTTTAATTGCATTTTTCTGTGTTGTATGAGATTATGCCATGGCTGTTATTCTAGGGTTTTCAGGAGGATAAATTAGGGCTTTTGCAATAAGGCAAAATTAAGCCTCCAAACCATGACCATCCAACTCAGTGCAGAGAGACGAAGAAGGAACACTCGTCGCGAACAATTTATGAGCCCTGTGGCGCTATTCGCTATTTTCCCTAAAGCCCTCTAAGACCACGCTCTGAAAACCGTGGCTCAATGTTTTTAGTTTCAGGGGAAACGAGGAAGAAGACCTCGTGGCAAAGCATGATTCGTTGTTTTTAAATTTCGCGCGCGTTGCCCACTAACATTTTGTTTTCTTTTTATAATGTTTGTTAATTATTATATAGTAAAAGTAATGCAAGCGCTTCAGTGGCAGACACATCCCTTTGCAATGTCCAAGACCTGGGTTCGAACCCCAGGTCTGTGTAACTTTCAATATCATTTTTCCCTATTAGTTCCTATGCAGGCACAATTTCGTGGATCACCATACGCTTGCCATCTCAAGCCGTCCACGCGTTTAGCACGTTCAAATCAAGGGCAGGGATTAAAGGACACCCATAAACCCCAGTCAACGCACCACAGGCTAGTCAGGAAAGTCAAAAAGATCAAGGATTTGTTGGGCCAGATTGCTAAGGCCTACACCTCCTAAATTGGGACTTCCACCCCCCTGGTTTGCAATTTCTTTTTTGTTTATTTTGTTCTTAATTCTTATTTTATTTTATTGTTTTAAAGTAATTATTATTTTTACAAAATATAAAAAAAACATCATAAAAAATCCAGAAAAAATGAAAAAATATAATAAATATTTAATTTAATTATTTTCATAAATAAATTAACATGTAAATTAATTTAGTATTAATTTAGGTTGCAACTTTAATTCTTTTCATAATAAAATATAAAAAATATAGAATTTAGGTTTAATTGATGATTTTTATTCCTTTTAATTTTTCCTTTTATCATAATATTATTTATTTATTTATTTTTATAATTGTACATAAAAATTAGGGTTTCATTTAGTTAAAAATTTCAACATTTTCTTAATAACTAAAATCCAAAAATATAACATTAGGTTTGATGACTTTTTATTCCTTTTAATTTTCCTCTTTTTTTGCCATAATATTAGTGATTTATTTATTTTCATAATTAAACTTGTAAACTAATTAGGGTTGCATTTAGGTTAAATTTTAATACTTTCATAATAAACTTAAAAATAATTAGAACTAGGTTTAACATTTCATTTTGGTTTTTAATTAATTCTTTTGTTATTAAATCTCAAAAAACACAAAAATACTAAAAAACATTTTCTTTTAATTCTTAATTTTAATTCCTTATTAATAATACTTTGCAAAAGGGTCCAACGCCCTCGTTCGTAATTTATTTTATTCGCACATTTGTTTTATTTCGCTTAATTCATTATGTATCTCTCCCGAAGCATTGTAACTTAAACTTCTCGCACTGTTATTTCTTTTGCTTTATTTACTTTCCGTCAAATCGGGTCCGGTTTAATTTTGGCGATGTGGACCCGCGCCATTTGTAATAGCTTAGATTTACTTTTTCCCGCAAAACTTTTAACTGTTAAACAAAGCATGCAAGAATGAATGGATAAAATAAAATCAAGCGTAGATCACAATGAACATGACAAGACAAATACAAATGAAAACGACACACAATTCGCACACACCACCCCTAGGGTACGCCTCACTGTTGCCTTGCCTCGAAAGGTGATCGTCGAGTAGAGGATGTCTTAGTAAGTCCTCATGATCCGGGAACCTGGCATGAGGGTAGCTTCTAAGGTGTCTTCCTATTGCTCTGGTGATCACCATGTCCCTACAAACTCGAATTGACCCGAACACCTCCAACGGTGGTGCTACCTACCTCTCAATGGTGGGATGACACTACTTTAAAGGACATTTACACAGACGAATTCCTTAGGGTAGGTAGACGACTCATGGATACTTGCTCTCTTCAAAACAAACTGAAATCTTTTCACACCAACACTTTTCAAAAGCTTTCAAAGCAAATTTTTCAAACACTCTGACGTACGAGTCGAACTGAAATTTTTCAAAGAAACTTTTTAAAACCCACATTGAAAAGCAGATAAACCATTTTTGAAAACACAAATGAGCAAGTATCTAAGAGCCCGTGGATAACCATGGATAGAAAGGGTGCTAACACCTTCCCTTTCTATAACCTACCTCCCGAACCGAGAGCAATCTCTTTAAGGAATTTTTCTGTGCTTTTGTCCTTTCCTATTGGAGAAAATAAAAGACGGTGGCGACTCTTGCTTCCGCGACATTTCGCGAACCAGCGTTAAACAGTCAGTTCCAGATCCACCGATCACACCAACATATAGAGAAGGTAGCTCTAGCCCTCGTCAATGCAGCGAGAAGGCTCATACACTATTTTCTCGCACACACAATCGTAGTACGAACAGACCAGCCCGTAAAACAGCTCCTGGGTTGCCCAGACATGGTAGTAGGAATGGCAAAAAAATCCATATTCGCGGATATCCGCGGATAAAATCCATTACGGATATGAGATGGATAACTTAATGGATATCCGTAGATAAAATAAATGGATATTTAGATACCCGTTATTTAATAGATATGGATACGAATTTAATAATATCCATACCCGCGGATATCCGTATCCGTTAATTAATTATAAAAATTATTTAGATATGGATATGGATGCTGACATTGTTAGTGAAATGTTAAAGATTTCATTTTATATTATTATTATGTTGATTATTTAGATTTTTATTTGAACATTTTTATGGTTTTATTTCAGGAGCTAGGAAATCAAAGTGGAATTGTTGAAGCAAGGAATGCATAATATGGAATTTTACAATGATTGATAAAAACTATCTGCATCATTACTTTTTATTTTGTTTGGAACAATTATTATATGCTATGATGAATATTATTTTGGTTAAAAATTATGGATATTCTATATGGATGTTATTATGTTTTGGTGAAAAAGACAAATATTAATATGATGCAATTTTGTTATTAAATTGAGACTAAATTGTATAAATGTTATATGATAATAATTTTTTTGTGTCTTTAAAAAAAACTGAAAAAATATATTTTTTAAATATAATTTTAGAATAAAATGTTATCCACGAATATCTGTAAATATCCACGGGTATCTTAAAACCCGTGGATTACCCGCTTAGTAGATATCCGCATGGATATGGGGTGGATATGGATATCATATTTATCCAACGGAGCAGACACGAATATCATATTATCCGTCCCCATGGATATCCATTTACATCCCTACATGGCAGATCGAATGCTGAAATGGTCCTTAGAACTTTCTGAGTTCGACATCTAATACGAGAGCAGGAAAGCCCTAAAGGCACAAGCTTTGGTCGATTTCATCACAGAGATGACCGCTCACAATCCCCCCACAGGAAAAGAGCACAAGTGGATCATCTTCGTCGATGGAGCATCTAGCCCGTCCGGGAGCGGCGCCAGGATCCTCCTAGAGAACGAGGAAGGTGTGGTGGTCGAGCATTCGCTCACCCTCTCCTTTCTGACCTCGAACAACCAAGCGGAATACGAGGCCCTGCTCGTGGGCCTAAGAATAGCCGATGACCTAGGTGCCCGCGAGGTACAAATCTTCATCGACTCTCAACTCGTCCCTTCCCAAGTCCAAGGAGGATACCATGCTAAAAATAATAGCCTCATCAAATACCTAAACTTAGTCAAAGAGCACATGAAAAGGTTCGACCGAACAGAAATTTCGCACGTACCGCGCAAGTAAAACACAAGGGCTAACATACTTTCGAAGCTCGCAAGCACGAGAAAGAAAGGCGGTAACAAATCTGTCATACAAGAGTCCCTATCTCGCCCGAGCATCGAAAAAACCTTGATTCCACCCGAGGTAAACGCCATCGGAGACAACTCGTGCTGGATGACCCCGATGTTCAACTTCCTAACGAGGGGAGAACTCCCCCCGGACCGAACGGAAGCAGCCGCGACCAAACGACGAGCATGCTCCTACGTGGTGAACGAGTACAAACTATATCGCAGGGGATTTTCCATCCCACTCTTGAAGTGCATCGACGAATCCATAGTCCCCGAGGTGTTACGGGAAATACACGAATGTATTAACGCCCAACACATGGGCGGTAAATCTCTAGAAAGGAAGGCTCTACGAGCGGGGTACTACTGGCCGACAATGCAACAAGACGCCAAAGACCACGTCAAGAGATGCTACAAATGCCAAAGGCACGCCGACATGCATCTCCCCCCCCCCCCCCCCCCCCCCCCCCCCACGAGCTGAATATATTGTCATCCCCGTGGCCATTTGCCTGGTAGGGGATGGACATCCTCGGACCATTCGTGCAAGGAACGTACCAAAACAAGTTCCTCATCATGGTCGTGGATTACTTTACAAAGTGGATAGAAGCCGAGGCCCTTGCGAAAATCACCTCCCATAACATCCTCCGCTTTTACAAACGAAACGTCCTCGTCCGGTTTGGAATCTCGCAGGCGCTAGTCACGGATAACGGTACCCAATTCACCGACCAAGGCTTCCGAAGCTTCATCACCAAACTCGGCACCAAACAACATTTCACCTCAGTCGAGCATCCCTAAACCAATGGGCAAGCCGAGGCCGCCAACAGGGTCGTCCTACGAGGACTTAAGTGCAGATTGGGCGAAGCAAAAAGGGGATGGATCGAGGAACTATATAGCGTTCTGTGGGCTTATCACACCATGCCCCATTCGACGACGGGTGAGACTCCATTCCGACTAACCTATGGCACCGAGGAGGTCATCCCCGTAGAGATCATGGAGCCCTCCAGGCGAACGGAGATGCCTCTTGACGAGGAAATGAACGACGAGGCCCTGAGGAATGAGCTCGACCTGGTCGAGGAAATCCGATCGGGAGAAGCTTTGCACGAGGCCACTTTGAAACAACGATTCGCCCTACGCCACGATGACAAGGTCATAGACGCGAATTCCAGGTCGGCAACCTAGTCTTGCAAAGAAACCAGAAAGATTCCCGCGAAGGGAAATTGGCCGCAAACTGGGAGGGACCTTATTACGTCCAGGGCGCTACGGGCACCAGAGCATATTATCTCGAGCAATTAAACGGAGAACCATTACCATGACCCTGGAATGTTGCAAAGCTGAAACAGTACTATAGCTAAAGCCCTCACCAACTGTGGACTTTTGCCGTCGAATATTCACCTTTAGTCAACAAAGGGAAAAATCTCGACCACATAGGCGAGTCGAGGGACGGACCCGACCTACCAACCAACAAGGGCATACTGTCGTTCACTCTGATGAACCGAATGTAAATGCCCAGTAGGGACACCTCGATCGAGCTCCACTGTCGAAGTACCCACATGGCAGAACACCCAGCTCGCGAGCAGTTCACGCCACGGGCGTAGGACCCCAATCGCAGTCATACGCCCGACATGCGGATTCCACTCCGCGCATTCGACACATTTCGAAGTGCGTCGAAATGTCACAGGGGTCGAACAAATATCTCCACTCGAACATAAACTTCATCAAGAATTCATTATCAAAATAACAGTCGAGCATACACCTAAATACTATCAGATAATTGCAAATAAAGCATCCGTCGAACAGACAATCATAAACAAGGATTAATAATGTACCGACCACAAGGGCCGGTGATATCCGAAATTACAGTCCAGGCACGACAGCCAAAAAACTAAGAATAATACGGGCACGTAGGCCCCAAAAACAAATACGGGCACGCAGGTCCCAAAAAACAATAAACGTGCGCGCAGACCCAAACACCAACAAAGTATCAATCAGTCCCCGGAGTGCTGACGTTGACATCAGGAGAGTCGGGGGGAGGCACAACCTGGCCGTCGACGATCTGGGATAGAACTCCAGACCCTTCGGTGTTCAAACCCGGATTTAGCACGGATAGCTGGCTCACCGCGGCCTCAAACCCATTGGCCAAAGCGCCAACGTAGTCCGACTCTAGGAGTTGAATGCGAGTAATAAAGTCAGAGCGTGTACGCAAGTCAGCCATCCCCTCTGGCTCGTCCTCGGCGGGAAGCATAACGGCTTTCAGGTCCTCGACCTCTCTCGACAGCCGCTGGTTGTCGCTCTTCATCCGTTCCCTATCAAGCTGAAGGCAATCGCTTTCCTCGAGAGCCCTATCAGCCCTTTCCTTCTCCCCCGACAACAAATCAGAACATTTCCTCGGAGCGTTCGAGGGCAGACTTCAGTTTGCGGGACTTGGCCGCAAGAGCCGCCTTCTCCGACTCCAGCTCTCTGACCCGATCCGTGGAGTCTGATCCTTCCCCCGCGAGGACCACCGCCATCTCGGCCATCTTTACCACACCAACCATACTGGCAGCAAGGTGCTTCCTCCAACCTTCCTTGTCAAGCCGCCTGATGATGTCGGCCTCATTGTCGGACACGGTCAAGGGAAACCCCTCGAAGAAGTCTTTCTCCATGAAGCAAGGTGGCAGGCCGAAGGCCCGGGAAGCCGCACCTCCGTCAGTCACTTCGACCCCATCATCTGGTCGACTCTGCTTCTTGCTGACCAGCGCAGATTGGCACTCGGCGTCTGGGGAACCCGAGGACCCACTGGATCCTTCCCTGCCCGAGTCAGGAGGCGGGCCCATCCGCGTGGCTTGTTGCGGCCTCACCAGTCTCTTGTTTATTCTCTTGTCCTGGGTTAACTTCAGCAACCTTTCGCGACGCTCCGCCATGTGACCTACAAAGGAAGCGTACTGGGGTTAGCTACGTACATTAAAGAAAGCAATTAAAAAGGAATAATAATAGAGAAAATCAAGAAACCTAAGAGGTATACGGCTTGCCCGTAAGATTGGCACTCGACGAGCGCCTTGATATTAATCGGGCGCGTCTCGAATGTTGGATAGCCATCCTCGTCAAGAATGTCGCCCCCTTCCCTCATAAACCACCGAGCAGGAAAGAAGCCATCGATAAACTTGTTCAGGACGCCATAAGCGTCCTCGTCCTCAGCACTCATACCCCTAGCAGGAGTGTGGTAGTATTCAAGACCATGGTCGTAATGGCCCGAACACCAGTGAATGGGAAATCTAGAGACTCGCCCGATTTCGAGATTACCCTCGGCGTCCAAACATGGCTCCCCATCCTCGTCCACCACAATGGTCGGTTCGAACAGCGAATCTAAGGCCGTTTGGGTAGACGCTTGCAAAATATACCACTTGTCTTTAAAATCTCGCACGGAGTCTATAAACATCCTAAACAATCTCTTTGACTGCTTAAGGGACACCCAGCTGTGCTTCCCTCCTCGGGACTGTCGTTGTAAGTGAAAAACCCTGAAGAACAAGGGAATCGTCGCCCCAATCCTCAGGAAGCGACAAGTGAGCTTGAATGCCCGGAGAAAGGCAATCGCATTAGGATGGAGTTGGGAGGGGGCCAGGTTCAGATGGTTGAATACCCTGACCTGGAAGTCATTGAAGGGCAACGGGAGCCCGAGATCTCTAAATACGATCTCATACATGGGAAATGCATCTTGTGTAAACTCCAAACATATGTGGGCATCCCTCGACGGCCTCATAATCTTGAAGTTCCTTCGAAATCCCTCTTGACTGCCGTCGTACTCGACGATAATATAGGCTTGTCTACTGGGAAGGCTATAGACTGAACCTATTCCCCGGGGTTCAGTACCGACCCAATCCAGAGTGGGGTCATCGAGGTGTCGACCAGGGTAATAGTTTCCTCCGCTGTGCTTGTTTCATCGACGTCGTTATGCCCCGAGGACTCGGGAATGTCGGCCATTTTACCTGCAAAGTACAGAAAACCGGTGAATTCGACAGCAAATCCGCTTGCCCGCCACAAAGACGGGGAGAAGTAAGCAATACTCAGACCGAGTCTACGACCATTCGCACGAGAAACGGGGAACAAGTGGACCTCGACCAAACACCGACCCCAGTGGCGAACACGCATCAATCATGAACGACGCGAGCATAACATGAGTATCTCGGGCGAAGGATGAATCCCGCGACCAAGTTCATAATGTTGCTGGCCCGGTACAAGAATACTACGGGGAAAACTAGCCTACATACTAACGAAAGGATGAATCTCCCGACCAGGTTCATGAATCTACTAGCCAAACGCATGAGTGTCGCGGGCACGATCATGAACCGTATGCCTAAACTTATGAATATCTCGGACACAACCATGAATCAGGCGCCTAGCGCGCTTAAATCTATTGGGCACAATCCCCAGACACAAGATTCTACCACTAAAGCGCCGTCAAATCTATCTACAACACGAGAAATCAAAGGGAGAAAACACTTACTTGGAAGAAGATTTGAAGCGCGACAGTGGTGGAAGTAATCAGACGGAAAACGGCGCGGCGGTCTCAGCGACGTTATGAAGACTCACGAGAGTGAAAACAGAGAAAATATGAGAAACGTGAAGAGGTGAAAACGAACTATGGGCCCTGGAGCCCTATTTATAGAGATGACGTGGAATATGAAACGTCACGCCGAGGAACCACAAACCGCCCCCGTCCTCGACGTCTACTCGAATAGACAATGATGGCCCTATTCTCTAGGGCGGCATTGTGGTTTTCAAGAGCTCCACCACGTGTCCAACTGACGCATCCCACAAGCGCTCCTCGAATACTCCTCGATCGCTGCACGGGAAAAATCACAAACCAGGCGATGTCTCTTCTCCCCGGCTGAATATCCTTACATCGCGCGAGCGAACCTTGCGAAAGAGCGAACTGGAATCAAGTCATAACTCTTGTACCAGGAGCAACGACTTAGGGGGCTCCTGTTCTGGACTGGGCCTGCCTGTGGCCCAATCACCAACGAGGCCCAATCCAAGCTTTACAACGTGTTATGCTGGGCATTAGATCCTCCGAGGACACCCGATCATGGGCGACCGGTCGAATACGACCGTGCCAGCCGGTGCCCGTGAAGAACGTCCCCGACGAGAGACGCCCCAGACGAGGAACATCCCTATCCAAGCCCTGCTCGAGTACCCTCCTCGTAAGGCAGACTTTCAACCTCTCCGGATGTCTCGGAGTCCTTTGGGTCCCGGGAAGACCGCGTCTTTACCCTTCCTATTATGCAGAGAGCATCATCCAGGTAGGAGACCACGTGCAGGTCCCCACTACTAACGTGGAACCTGGCAGTCCCTTTGTTGGGCCTGTTTGGTCAGCCCAATAAAGGGACCTTGACCCAGCGCTGTGGGCTATAAATACCATATATTTCAAGAGGGTCAGGTATTCATTCATTCACACCTATATACTACTTGTCTGCTTATTTCGTCTCTCACTTTGTCATCAGAGTGTCTTACAGGTACCTCCCATCTCCTTCAAATCCAATTCAAAACTAGCTGTGACGGTCCAATTCTGACCAGATACGATCAATTTTAAATTATAAATTTAATCTAAATTTTATTTATTTTATATTAATTTTAATTTAAATAATTAAAATTATTATTTTAAATGATATAAAATTTAATATAATAAAATATTAATATATAAAATAAAATTATGAGACACAATATAAATTCTTTGGAGATACTCTTATTTTGCTATATAGTCTCTTTGCTTCTTCTGTTGGCATGTGATCTCGCTGACACAGTCCTCGTTTATTTGTCGGCGCTTTCACAATTCTCACATACCCCTCCCAACCCTTTCCTTTTTCTTTTACTGTTCTATTTCACTCTGTTACTGCTACTTTTACAGTGTTTCTCTATTAAATTAAGCAACTTCACTTTCAAGTCTGAACCTCGTGACACACTGCATTATCATTTATATAAATAACAAAACCCAGTCACCCACACCACATTACATTACATTCATTCATCACAGCCATTCCAATACCCCATTTTTGTGCTACTTCAAATATAAAAAATGTTGTTCAATAAATCAAATTTTCTCACCATCTCCATTCTTCTTCTTCTCGTTGCATCAAGAACCACCGCCGCACATGATTACGCAGACGCATTATCAAAATCAATCCTCTTCTTCGAAGGCCAACGTTCCGGATTCTTACCTTCCGACCAGCGACAAAAATGGCGTGCAAACTCCGGTCTCAGTGACGGATGGACTTACAACGTTGATCTCACTGGCGGTTACTACGACGCCGGCGATAACATCAAATTCAACTTTCCGATGGCGTTTACAACCACAATGTTATCCTGGAGTGTGATTGAATTCGGAGATAACATGCCGCCGAATGAACTCAGAAACGCCTTAGTCGCAATTCGTTGGAGTACTGATTATTTGCTTAAGACGGTTTCTCAGCCTAACCGGATTTTCGTTCAGGTACGGACGGTTACACTTTTCATTGCTACAAACTTTTATTCTTATAAATTTATTATTTTTTTGTTTCTAAATAAAATTAATGTTGAATGGACCACTTTCTATCTTGAAATCCGTGATTTTCATCGGCTTTGCAACTGTTTCTTCTAAATTAATGCAATTTTTCGTTTCTTTACCCTTTCAGATCACCCACGCGCCAAACATGTTAGTGTTACTCACCTTCCATTTTATTAAACTAACATTGTTGATTTTATTATCAGGTGGGTGATCCAAATTCAGACCATCTCTGTTGGGAGAGGCCAGAGGACATGGACACAAGCAGGGATGTGTATGCTGTTGATGCACCTAATCCGGCTTCTGACGTTGCCGGAGAAACTGCTGCCGCGCTTGCTGCTGCTTCCATGGCGTTCCGTTCATCGGATCCTGGTTATTCAGAGACATTACTTAGAAATGCTGTTAATGCCTTTCAATTTGCAGATAGTTATAGAGGTGCTTATAGTGACAATGCTAATGTTAAGGGTGCTGTTTGTCCTTTTTATTGTGATTTTGATGGATACCAGGTTAGATTCATTGCGTTTGATCTATTACTATGTTTTGGCTTTTTCCTTTTTGATAAGTATCCTATGATATTGCAATGTATTCACGTGATCATAGATTCCACAACAAGTTATATTATACACTATATTTTTTAGATTTATTGAATAATTGCCGCATATGATATAAAATAATAATTAGATATATTATTTATTTAATGAATTTAAGAAAATTTTTATTACTTATAAATATGTTCGGAGTATGTAGGTTTCAAGCACAACCGACACATCGACATCGATGATAATCTGAATATAGTTGATACACAAATCATATGTTTTGATGAACTTTTTATTACCTAGAGATAACTAAAAACTGAAACCAACCTTAATTGTAAAATTGAATTAGAAAAATTGATAAAAGTTAATTATAATTATATTGAAAAAGAAAAAAACTATTATTTTAAGATAATTTTATGAGGTAGATGATTATTTTGAGAAAGAGGGAGTAGTATTATTACTATACCATGTTATTCTTCCATATCATCTTTTACAGTCAATTTCTATTTTTATATTTGCAATTATTACAACAGGGATGGGAAATAAAGTAGAAATAAATGAGAAGGTGAGGAAATAAGTTTAAAAAAAATTAAAGATTGAAGCGGTGGGTTTGGATTTTTGCTCTTGTAGCTGATTTTGAGTTTTGTCATATTGGAGTATAGTAGAATATAAAATGACGATAACATGGAATAAAAGTCTTGGACTATTGCATCTTGAGAATTTTTTGCACTGTTTGAAAACTGACATGTGATTATGCTTCAATCACCATCGAATTAAATATGAAATTACAATAATAACTTAGATTTTGACAAGTCAATTGTTTCTCTATTAATTAGTTTTTTGATACATTGTACAGGACGAATTGTTATGGGGAGCTGCATGGTTAAGAAAAGCTACACAGGATGAAAATTTCCTAAACTACATTCAAAGCAATGGTAAAACACTTGGTGCTGAAGACAACATAAATGAGTTTGGTTGGGAGAATAAGCATGCTGGCCTCAATGTTCTTGTCTCCAAGGTCATACCTATTCCATTTCAGAGAATTAAATACAGTATGTGATGTTTTTTAGTATATGTTGATTATTGATTATTAATGGTAAATAAATTGTTATAGGAAGTACTAGACGGAAATGTAGAATCTCTTGAATCTTACAAGACTTCAGCAGAGAGTTTCCTATGCACGTTGATACCCGAAACTTCGAGTTCGCATATTGAGTACACTCCTGGTGGACTCATATACAGACCAGGTGGAAGCAATTTACAACATGCAACTTCAATTGCTTTCCTTGAATTAGTCTATGCAAATTACTTATCCCGAACGTCACAGACTATAAATTGTGGGAATGTTCAAGTTAGCGCGCAATCACTTCGCGAACGTGCTAAGAAACAAGTTGATTACATTTTAGGTGATAATCCATTGGGTTTGTCTTACATGGTTGGTTATGGTAACAACTATCCGCAACGTATTCATCACCGTGGATCGTCTTTGCCTTCTGTTAATGATCATCCTCAAAAGATTGAATGCCATGAAGGGACAATTTACTTCAACTCAACAAATCCTAATCCAAATGTTCATGTAGGAGCCATTGTGGGTGGACCTGGAGAAGATGATGTTTATGGGGATGACAGGGCTGATTTTAGAAAGTCTGAGCCAACCACATATATCAATGCACCATTTGTTGGGGTTTTAGCATATTTTGCCGCTAATCCTTAATTGGTGACTTCTAGTATATAAAATGAATATATCATTTATATACAGATCTAAGTATATCTTATTTTGTAGATAGATATATACAGGAGAAGCTAATGTGTCTCTCATCTTGAGAAAAGCAAGAAGGAAGAGGCTTGCTTGTTGGCTGGATACATATAGGAGGAATATTACAGAATTTGAAGTGTCACAAAATATGTGACTTTTTTTCATTGAAGCATGAAAAACAAGAACTTATTTGTAATGTTTTTTTTCTCTTCAATTTGACAAGAATTGTGTAAGATTGTCATATTGTGGTTGTTTGTTAATTATCTCAAGTTAGCAATGAAGCTTTTTGTTTTGTTTGTGCTTATAATAATATGCATACTTCTTTTTGGTAACCATATATGTTATTTGTGCGAAGTATTTACCTACAATTCTGGTGCAGTTGGAGGGTGATTGATGAGTACTTGAGCTACCACAACAACACCAATCTGTATTAACCTTATTGATCCGTATTTCTAGTTGTACCAACAAGATATGCCATAGCAACCCATGCGAATATCATTAATTTTGTGGCTTTAAGAAAGGATAACTGATGTTTCACAGGAATGGAACACTAATAGGACCTAATTAGGTATAGGTAGTTTGCTAAATCAAACTTTAAGGTTGTGGCCCTCTAGGCTAGCATTCATGAATTTTGCAACAGAATAAGATCCCTATGGAACTTTGCATTTAAAAACTCTTAATTTCTTGTCGTAAACCTGAGTAAGTGCAATTGATAAACCAACGAATTAGGTAGTAATGAATTATGTTTTTTATACTTAACTTGGTATCTAAATGTGCATGCAATTGGGAACACTAATTAGGAGTGTTATGGGTCAGCGTTTGGAGAATGCATACATGAACATTCATTGCTGAAAAAATTACTAATACTAATCTTAATGAAAATTTGGAGATATGTTTTACCGGGGTTTTAAAAAACATTCCTCCTCCCGGCCGCATTAATGGTTTCACGATTTCAATCGATATAGCTCTCGTCGCAATATTGATTGTAGTCGTCAAAGAGTGAATTAATCACAATTTATTCTTTAACATATAAAAGGAAAATAACGGTATTGATATCACTGTCAACATTTATCGATACTGTTTTATCGCGTCCGTTTTTATAGTCGCAGACTGTTTTTTAAACCCTATTGGAAAATACATATAGATTTCATTCTATTTACTATAATTCTTAAGTTTGGAATTTGTTGTACTTTAGTCTTAAAATTTATTTTCTTTAGTTTAAAAGTAATGGATTCGTCAAAAACATATGTTGACACATGTGACACATCAAACACAATACATGAGGAGGTTCTAAGTTATTTCACGGAGATGTTTAGAGAGTATAATCTTTATATGTACATGTTAGATGGGGTTCCTTTCACTCTATGTCAATTGAGGATAATTTGGTCTTAACAACTCCCTTTCTTTCTGAGGTGCTAGATGGGAAGTGTCTCAACGTGATGGGAATAAGAGTCTTGATCTTGATGAGTTCAATTTTTCTTTTTTGAAAAGGTTTTGGAACTTGCTGAGGAAAGATGTAAGGATTATGATTGATGAGTTTCATTGTTTTGCATTGCTACCTCTGAGCTTTGTCTCTTGCTTTTTTACTTTGATTCCTAAGATTAAGAACATCTCTCTTCTGGGTGACTTCTGACCTATTTCCCATGTTAGTTCCATTTACAAGTTGGTAACCAAAGTTATGGCTAAGAGACTTGGATTAGTGATAAACAATCTCATTTCCTCTAACTAGTCAACTTTTTTTGAAAGAGAGAATGTTGGTTAACATGATGGTAGATGTGAACGAGGTGATAGATTTGACTAAGCATTCTCGAAAGGTCTGTCTTATTTTCAAAGTTGATTTTGAGAAAGTATATGATTCAGTTAGGTGGAGCTTCTTGGATTACATGCTTATTAGATTTGAATTTAATAATAAGTGGAGGTTCTGGATTAGAGCATGTGTTTTACTGGTAATCTTGCAATGTCGATTAATGGTTGTCTAACTTAAAAGATTAATATCCAAAAGGGGATGAAACAATGAGATCCTCCAGCCCCTTTTCTATTCTTGTTAGGGGCTAAAAGGCTTAGTGGGATGATCAAGAGGGCTATGAAGTTGATTATTTTTGCAGAATTTAGAGTTGGTTTCTCAAATTTGAAGGTTTCTCAGATGCAATATGTAAATGAGAAAAATATTTTAGTTGAAAACATGTAGACCATAAAAGCAATTATGAGGGGGTTTTGAGCTTTCTTTGGCTCTCCGGGTTAATTTCTCTAAGAGTAGTTTGATTGAGTATCTCTTGTTTAGATACCTAGGGTTTCCTATGGGATCCAACCCTCGGTTGATAGCTTCCTAGAAAACCCCTAATTTCCTTGATGTGTAAAAGACTCAATTCTTGGAAGCATGTGTATGTTAGCCTTGGGGTAGAGTGATTCTTTTCTAAATGTTATTCCTATCTTCTTCTTTTTTTTTAAATGCCAGTGAAGGCGTGGAAGAAACTAGTCAGAATTTAGAGGAGGTTTATGTGGGGATGCGTTAAGGGTGAGTCCAAGATCTCTTAGGTGAAGTGATCTAATGTGTGTAAAGCTCCTTTTGAGGACGAGTTTAGTAAAAAGGTGGGGTTCAGCCTTCAAACCTCCTTTTGGATGGATCCCTGGATTGGGAAAGTCCTTCTCAAGATTAAGTTTCAAAGGCTTTTCACCATCTCTTAATTCCAATATTGTATTATGGAAGAAATTGGTAGGTGGAAATGGGAGGAATTTTTAGGATCTGAGATGGAGAAGACAATTTTTGTTCATAAATAACATTTGGTATTTGAGTTCTTCTCGGTCCTTCGAGGGGTGTAATTAACTATATAAAGTAATAGGTGGGTTTGGAGGTGTAATTGTGAAATACAATAATGGGGAACATGTTCTCATGAATGGACGCAAGAGGCTCTGAATATATTGAATTTGTGAAATTATTGACTCAATCTCCAAACCTTGGGACCAGAGTATATATAGATGGCTTCTTGGACTGGATAATAGGGAAAATGTTTTCTCTAACTTTCCCTTTGATTATGTGGGAATAATGAGGGGTCGGTTCTTACTCATAAATTGGAGAGATGATTTACTTCCTTTTTGTTATGGTCCAACTGACTCTCTCCTGAGTACCTTGTCTGTTGTGAGTGGTGATATGGATTAGGTGGTAAATATGGGTTTGGGTCATCTGCATTCGTTATTGATCAGTCACATAAAGTGGAGGCGGTGGCACGCCATCTGAATGACCTCATGTGGAGGTCTAGTATCATCTTCAGGATGAATAATTGGGATGATGTGAGGGTGCGATACTCTTAAGTATCACTCTAAATAACCTTTCATACACTCCCCGAGAAAAGATAAATATGTTACATTTTCTCTAGTAACATAGGAACTGCTCACAATGTTAGACATATACCATCTAGCAATTCCCCCAGATAGTACAATATGGATTAATGTTGGAATGCCCTAATTATATCTAAATTGGGGCATACACCTCTCAAGTAAATATGCAACAACTTCACTTTCCCGTCACTGATAAACCAGAAAAAGGGCAGTTCATCGAACTCTTGATGCATTATATGGTCTGCATATGGTGTTCATATGACATCATCTAGGATCATAACATCGGTCATCCTCTTATACTTCATAATAATTACAATACCATATATCGCGTAACACCCAAATATGTCTCAAGAGCAATACATGTAATCTCTTAGTTCATCAACGAAGGAGTGAAGAAGTAACCAGTAAGTTGGAGATGGAAGAGGCTGGAGACATCATCTAGGATAGTCTTCATCTCATCAATGGAAGATGTCTTCTTATGTCAATGCTCAACAATAGCAAATAACAAGGGAGCGTCAAGCATGTTAAGCAAACAATCAACCAACAAAAGTAGGCTAACATCAATAACAATTACCATAACTTCATTTGGCATTTTCATTGCCGATAATTTCTTTAACTTCTACCCATGAGTGAGGACCTCTAATGGAGAATAATTATGTAATAAGTAAAGCATAAATCATCAGTTACTTTCAATTAACTACTAATAAATAAAAACAACTTAAATTAAAATATGTATACCTCTCCCTGGCATAATTTAAATGCAACATAATTGGAGTTCCCAATAAGAAAGGCATGGTTAGAGGGCCCTCTAGGGAATCCTACATATGTATCAACCTAAACAAGAACCTTTGTATCAGTATGAGTCGACACATATGTATCATTCTGAACAATCACCTCCAGCTCAACATCATCAATAATGGCAACATTTGGCGCATCATGGTCTCTCAACCGACTCCACCTTCTTTATGTAACACCCCAACTTTAATTAATTATTTTTAATTGAATTTATATGATTTATTTTGGGTGATATACGTGTTTTAATTGAATTGTGGTTATTTTATTATATTTAGTCTATATTAGAAATAATAGAGTTTTTATTAAAATTAGAGAGATAGAGGTGTTTTGAGTAATGAGTTAGGGGTGTGGTGAGAATTAGTGAAATAATTGAATTATTGAGATAATTGAATTTATTAGAATAATTAGATAATTATTTAATTAGAGAATAATTTGAATCAAAATAAAATAATTATTTTAGAGTTTTATTTATTTATTTATTTGGACAATAGAAATAAAATAGAAAATAGAGTTTTAGCGAGGGTGCGAGGAGAGTTTGGGGTGAGAGAAGTAATTAAGACTTTTAGGTTAAATAAATAGATAAAGTGAGGAAAGTTTTGTCAGTACGGGCAAACTGGGAAAAAGTTAGAAGAAAGATAGATCTAAAAAGAACTTGGAGGGCGAGGGAAATTCTCAAAAGACCAAAGGTTTTCATCGATAAAAAATTTAGAGGTAAGGGAAAACTCTTTACATATGGGTGTTTATGCAGTCAGATAGTGAGATATCCTTACCCTCCTATCTTCTTCTTCTTCTTCTTTTTCTGTGTTTGTAATTGTTGTGTTTATGGCCAAAAAGGGTTTGGAATTCTTTGAGGCATCGATTGATAGGTCCCTTATTCTCATGAATATGTTATGAAATTGTATAATTTTTGTTTGAATCCATGTTGAATGTTTTGTTGTTGTATAATAATATGTGGTTGTGCTCTTTGGGTAAAATTTTAATTATTGGATTATATAACTTATCTGTGGTTTGATCTATTTATTTGAGCGATAACTGAAAAAGGCACAGAAATTCTCAAATGGCATTTTTCCCAAAAAATTAAGAATAACAGAAAATTCCTAAAAGCGCATTGAAAATTGAAAATTTTGAAAAAAAATTGGGAAGTCAGGGGGCCGCTTGGGAGGGTGACAGAGCTACCGGAGATAAGAAGTCACAACAGCGGGCGACAGAGCCACCAAAGATCAGGGTACATGCAACAGTGAGATGCAGTGGTGGGTGGCGGAGGCCACCGAAATTCAGGTGGCACGGCAGAAGCGGTCCGCACAGAGGCTGAGTCGCGGGGTGGCAGTGGTATGGCTACGGAGCGACTGGGGCAGCCGCATGCAGCGGTTCAGTGTTTTTGCCATCCAGTTTGGCGAGTTTCGAGTAGTTTTGAGTTTGTGACTATTCATTACCTTTTTGATAAGTTTAAGAGTCACATTTGTTATGTGAGAGCTTGTTAGAGTTGTTATAGAGTTATTATAGTTAATATAGAGTTGTCAAATTTGTTTTAAGTTAAATTTGATGAGCTTTAGAGTTGTTTTGAGTTATATTATTACTTGAGTAAGGCCTCCAACCAAAAATTTATTTTGAGCTGTTGTGAATTTGTAGAGTAAGACTTCATGAGTTGTTAGAGTTTAAATTGAGTAACTCTAACATGTCTCGAGTTGAGTTGATATGTATGTGAGTAATTGTTTCTTTTACCTTGTTGATGCGTTGACATGAGTAATAATATATTTTTACTCTGTTGATGAGTATTTTGTGAATAATACATATAATTATTGAGTTATAATTATGTAATAGATTCAATTGAGTAATTCATAGAGGAATTACAGTGTTGACCTTACATTGGAAAAATCATGGGTTCAGATAGGGATCTTGTTGAGTATCAGAAACAGGTATTATTTATTTTTGAATATGAGTTATGAATTTATTCAATGTTGAATATGATTTTTGAATATTATTGTTATGATTCATGCATTCATGTATATTAAAGATAGGTAGGACTTTGGTCTGACGAGGTCATAGTTCAGAGAGGAATCAATAACGGTCTCAAGTTCAGAGAGAAACCAGAGACATGGATAATTCAGTAACTTAACTCTAAAATCCAAAAACTTTGTACCACATGTATGTTGGAGGAGGAGTACATTGCATTATACACTTTTTATTGTGATTGATGTTGTTGTAAATTATTGTGTGATAATGATAATTGATGTTATTGTTATTTTGAAAACTATCATTGCTGTTTTATACACCAATAAAATCTGTGAAGTTATTCTCACCTCCTTATTGTTGTTGTGTTGTTCGTTATGTTGGTATTACATATAATTTGGTAGAAGAGTATTAGATGCCACTTGTTCGAAGGAATGACGTAGATGTCGACTTCTTTATATTTATTGTTGAGTTTAGTTTTATGTTGTGTCACTCTGATAGTGTAACATTGTAACGAGTTTTTCTATTTGTTATTTTGAGACTTATGAATTTTATTTATTTATGTTGAGATATTTTTGTTGGGATTGATTGAAAATATACATGTTGAAGAAGCTCCACATCACTTAGTTTTGTGAAGGAAAGGGAGTCCAAGGCTATATATAGGATTAAAGTTCTTCTAAGTCCTACATCACTTAGTTTTATGAAGGAAGAGGGAGTCCAAGGCTATATATAGGATTCATGTTCTTCGTCCCAAGATGTACCAGTAAAAAGCACTTTAAGCTTGTATTTGACTTTTTATATTTTCTCTTATACTCTTATTTTAGAGTGTTGTGGGAGGTAGTTAAATATTTGATCTGTAGAGTGCAGGTGTATTGAGGTCTTGGGGATGGTTTAGGTTATTCTATATGTTGTAACAATTTTCACAGTGTTATTATCTGGTTATCATTTAACAATGGTCATGGTTTTTTCTCTAGTTTTGGAGTTTCCACGTTAGTCTCTTGTGTTAGTATTTCGTTCCTATTTTTTATGTATGCTTTGATTTTCCCCAACAAGTAATATCAAGAGCCTTAGTCTAGTGGGGTATAAATTTTAGTATGCTCTGTGGTTGCAGTTTTTTCTGATCTTCCACATCATAAAAGAAATTGTATACTCTGTGTTGGTTGAGAAAGTTTTGTTTTGCTGCAGGAAAGATTTTGGTTGCAACGTCAAGTTTTCCAAGTGAAATGAAGATTAAATTAGGGAAATTTGATGGAAGAATCAATTTTGACTTGTGGAAAATTCAAGTCAAAGATGTTTTAATACAATTATGATTACACGAGGCTTTGAAAGGAAACATTTCCAACCTGGACAACAAGAAATGGGAGAAACTTGATTTGAGAGCTTTGAGTATAATCTGCATGTCTTTGGCTAAGAATATTCTTGCGAATGTTCTTGGTAGGCTATCATCCAAAAAGCTTTGGAAGAAACTTGAAGGGCTATATGAAGGAAAGGGTATATCAAATCAGTTTCGTAGCTTGTGTATGGATGAGCAAACAAAAGCATCTGACCATCTATGTATTCTCAATGGTATTGTTCCTGCATTAGAAACTATTGGACTCAAGATTAAATAGGAAGATAAATATTTAAGAGTCATATGGTATGTTAGGTCTATGATTTTATGATTGGAAAAATGTTTGGTAAAACATGTTTCATTTGGCAAAACATGTATCACAGCCCAGATGTTAGACAAGATGTTATGACATCTTGAACAAACTATTTAGCATGTGCTACTGTTATTTTCTTGACAGATGTTCTGGCATGTTATACCAGAACATCAGTACAATACTATATTTTAAATTCATAAAGATTTGATTTTAAAATAAGAGTTTCTAGATGATTTTACTTCTCATATGGTCGCAGCTAAGCAAGAGTTTTTTTAGGAACATTGCAGATTTTATTTGATTTCATAAAATGGATCTTGGAGACTTTTTAAGAAACTTTGAAGATTTGTTCCTATTTTTGTGGAGAAGATTTTGCAGATTATTTACAACTGGAAGATTGAATTTGATTTAAGAGTTCAATCCCATACTGCAAGAGTCTCTATATAAGGATTTACTAATTCTAAAATTAGCAAGAGATTTCATCAAGAAACCGTGTGTATATGAGATAAGGGTTTAGGGTTTGAGAGTACGTTTAACGTCCTTTGGTTTTTTGTATGTCACTCATGTATCATGGTGATACATAGAGTTTGATTGATTGTTCATTGTTACTTGTCAATCACTCATGAGCTTTTAAGCAAATAATGGATTGTGTGTCAAGTTATTATTCTCAGTCAAAAGCTTTTAAGCATAACTGAGTATTGTAATTGAAAGCGTGTTATTTTTTTTTGGTATTTTCTTATTGTCACTGATGTGACTGTGGGAAGTGAGAGGGGGTTCTCATATCTAGGAGGTTCCTAGGTAGAAGTTGCATAAGATAGTGATTAGGTGATAAGTTGTAAACTATGGTTATTTAGCTTTGAACTAATACTATCATAGTGAGAGGGGGTTCTCATATCTAGGAGGTTCCTATGTGAGTTGCACTTAATTGTGTTAACAAGTAATTATATCTTTTACCTTCTGCAATTTACTTCTGCATAATTTATTATTTTGGTAAAAAAAATTTGTCAGCAGATGATGTCTGGACATTCGTCTTGACATCGTGTTATAATGTTGGGACATCAGTCTTAACATCTATTTTGAGAGTTCTAGAATTTCAATTGGCATCAGAGCAGGCACCCTATTCTGTTTTTGGGTGAGCTCCATGGAAGATGCTTTCTGGTACTATGGACAAGGAATGAGGATACAATAACAAATCACCTTTGTTAGATGGTGCAAACTATAACTATTGGAAGGTTAGAATGTTTGTATTTTTGGAATCCATGGACAACAAATCTTGGAAGGTTGTTTTGAAAGGACAGAGTCATTCTGTTGTGAAGGACGGAGATGAGAATGAGTTCTTGAAGCCAGAAGAAGATTGGTCTAAGGAGGAAGACGAATTAGCTCTTGGAAATTCCAAAGCTTTGAATGCTCTATTCAACAGAGTGGAAAAGAATGTTTTCAGGTTGATTAATGCTTATACTGTAGCTAAAGATGCTTGGGAAATCCTCAAGGTAACTCATGAAGGCACATCCAAATTAAAGATGTCCAAACTTCAACTTCTCACTACTAGATTTTAGAACCTAAAGATGAATGATGGTAAAAGCATTCAAGACTTCCATATGAATGTTCTTAAAATAGTGAAGAAACTAGGAAAATGATAAACAATGAAGTGGCCATCGAATATTTATTTATCCCACATAATGGGAAGGAAAACATCAAATAAAACCTGAGAATGGATAAGTCAAGGTCTCGTGACCAAGAGAACGAGTATGAGAGTCGATTATGCAAAGGGAGTGTATTAGAACCCCCCACGTCTGTGGTACTCTACAGGATCCACTCTTGTTGTTCTATTCAAAATGTGTATCTAAAGCTAATAAGCTAAGGAAAAATTCATGAATGCAAATTATATACACAAAAAGTAAATTTTTAGTAGTGCACCCACCACGGTTGTGAACCTCTGTGCCTACGTACCCTCTTCGTGCAATGAGAGATTAGGGAACTCGTAGTTCACCAAAAAAGGTGTTTTGGTTTGTTTTTATTTTTTGTGAATAATGTTAATTTCGCATTCTACTAAAGCTCGACCTTTGGAGACTCATGCATTTGTCATAGAAAGGAATCAACATGTTCTTACCTGAAAAGGTTTTCAAAAGAAAAAGCCCGGAGGCAAAAAGGTTTGAATTGGTTGAGTCTTATTTACCTTGAAAAATGATTTGGTGATTTGAACCATATTAAATACTATGATTGAAAGGAAGCACAAGGTTGGGAACTCACCCCCTCATACTCCCCCCAATACTTAAGACCCGCGACACATGGTTCACATATTTATTGTTAAGTGTTTTTTGAGTTTGATTAAGAAAAAAAAGTTTTAGTTTTAAAGAAATACAAAAGGGGAATGAAAAATTATAAGGGAGACTAGAGCCCTAATGTTATCATGCAATTGTGGTCCTAAGGTTAGGATTAAAGTGGAAACATCTACCTAAGTTAGCATGCAAAGATGGACCTGTGATTAAGGATAAAGGGAACTATCTAATGTTGTCATGCTCAGTTTAGAACCTAAGGTCTATTCAGTTCACATCTTAAAGAAAATGGAACTAAAATACTAAGGGAACATTTTATCACAAGAAAATGAGAAACAAACAAACATGAGTATAAACCTCAAAAGATATGGCTTAAGAGCCAAGCAAACACCCAAGTGCAAGATCCAAACATCAATCATCAAGTACAAACCCACAAGAGCCTAAACTCTAACGTGCATCAAGTTATCAATTACCAAGTACAAATGTGTATAAGTGAAGACTCAACAAACACAAACACTAGGATCCCCTAAGGGTCATGCTCAAACGATTCTACCCTAAGGCATTACAAACCAACATAAGCAAATAATCAAAGGAGAATGTGGCTCAAAGAAAACTATTGAATGTGGCTCAAAGAAAAAGATGAATGTGGCTCCTAACTTGTCATCATGATTAGTTAACTATTGAATGTTAATAAATGAATCAAAGGAGAAATAGAAAAAGAGATTATAATTCATTAGTTCATAAGTAAACTCAAATTATTCATATCAAAATGGACCTATGATTATCAAGAGGAATTTGCACAAGTGCATCCCAAATCAATGTCTCAAAGATGGACAAACAACATCATTTAAAATATAAACAAAGAAACAATGTTAGAGCTTTTGAATGGTTCACCAATGTGAACTTAAGACTATTAACATGTTATGGTAATAGGAGAAATAAGAAGTAATTTGATTCCCTTAGGTTTCACAAAGGGCATACCTTGTATCTCAAGCAACAAAAACCAAAGTAGGCAAGATGAAAGTTCAAGTGAAAAGCAAGAGGAGAATTGGTCTTATGAGGTCAAGTGATTCTCAAACCCTCAAGGTATTATCATTGAACTTATAATTCCTCAATCATTGATCCATGCTCAAAACATCTCAATAATTGGCTCAAGTTATCATTAAAAACAATGGTTAGGGTTCCACAAGATGGGCACACATTAGGCACAAGAAGAACCAATTAAACAATGAATTTAAAAGGATCAAGAGTTCAAACCAAATTGATATAATCCTTAATCATATATATGCCCATACTGTGACCAAAGATTGGTATCAAAACATGTTCATAAACACCCAAGTGTGAATGCTAATTGTCAAGGCAAACATCAATGGATACATTTCCAAATTAGATCAAGTAAGAATAGAAAAGTGAGGTTAAAATTCAAGTAAAAATCATGGATATGATCTTCTAACATTCACAAGTCAGAAAAAATTCTTTGAATAATTTTCTCATTGAATAAAGATGGAAAATAAAATCCAAAGTTGCAAACTAGCACCAAAAGACATCCATTGAAGCATCCTTGACAAATAATTTTGAAACAGAAGTAAATAAATCAAGAAAAAATATGGAAAAATCATTCCAATATCCTAAAGATATTCAATGACATTAAATTTTTTATAGTATTTTTTAGGTTAAGGGAAAATGAAAAATTAAATCAAACTTCAAGCAAATACAAGAAAATGACCAAATTAAGTACTCTACATAAAACAATTTTTAAAACAAAGAAAATTACAAGATAAATTCGGTTAAAAATTATCATAACTAACTCAAGACATCAAATATCATGAAAAATATTTTTGTGCATTTTTTGAATTAAGAAAAAGTTGAAAATAAATTCAAATGATTAATTAAATAATTGTTTTCATCAAATGACACATTTGATCAAAACAATTATTTAACCTATCAGGAAATTTTAAAAAATAAAATAAAAATAATAAAATGAAATTAGATCCAATGGGGAATATACACATATTTTTTTCATAATTTTTGGATCAATAAAAATCACAAAATAAAATTAAAGGAGTTGTTGAAAAAATGAAGAAAATAAAAGGAATTAAAATGATATAAAAATGAAGAAGAATGACAACTCAGCACGTGGGGCCGGATAAAGGGGTGGCGCTAAATCCCATGGATGAATCAGAACGTGCCACCTCTTTGTATTCAACCTCCAAACCATAAGATCCTAACAAGCAACCCGTGTTTTTTTTCTCCAAGCTTCTTCCATCCATAATGTTGTACCCCAAAATTTGCCCTCTCTTTTTCAAGACATTCCTCACAAATGATCTCTAATTCTCAAGGATTCTCAAGGAATTGATCAGACAAAATCATCTCCGAAGCGCTGGGACTTCAAATTAGGGTTTTGAATGAGAATGACCAATCTTTGATTTTTGACCTAGTACATGACTTATTGGTTCGAAACATGATCTCAAGGGTTCAAGTACATCATTTTAACTTAATCGCATATTTCAATTCATCTCCTGAGATCAGTGGATTGATAGATGAAATTTGATTAACCGGCGAAAAGTCAACTGTACACTGAAAAGTTAAACTTTGACTTTTTGATCAAATTTGAGTTTCAAAAATCACATTTCACTAAGACATTCAAAATATGAAATTTGATCATCAAGAAATCAAGAAAATCAAAAATCAAACTTTGCAAGACTTGGAAAATTTTTCTAAGTATTTTCTATACATGTTAATTTCATTTCTTCATGACATCTTTTCACCACAATTCAAGACAATTCAAATTGCTACAAGCTTTCAAGTAAATAACAAGGCTGCATTTTTAAAGTTAAAAATTGCAAGTTACAAATCATAAGTTTTATCTTGTTTGAACTTTTCCATTTGACTCAAATCTTCAAAATCTTGCCACTATGCTGTCCACAAAACCAGACTTGTATCATGTTACAAATGTTGCTGCCCAGAAAAGTCCTAAAGTCCTATATGCTGCCAAGTCCAAGCCTACTGTACTGTCCACATAACAACCTAAAACCTTGTTAAAAGACAGTCTGCTGTCCTGTATAAAAACAATCCTGCTATGCTGCCCTGAAAAATCTGCATCATATCAGTCCCATATTTGCACCAAATTTGCATATGAGAGATGCATCTAAAAATCAATGAGACAGCATACCCAAATAGTTCAAAAACTTATTTGTTTCCCCCCAAATCTCAGCCAAACTTCATCTATAAATAAATTGTTTTCACAACACATAAGGGGTTGGCTTTTAGAGAGGGAAAAGAGAGAAAAACAGAAATCTTTGTAAACTTTTTTCATTCAAAAAATTATGCTATACTTTTATTCACTAAACAGAAAGTTCTCAACCCACTGTTCCACCTTTCAATCTTTTCCCATAAACCAGCCATCCAAACACTCCATATCACATAGAGATTGTTCAAACACAAGAATAGTTTCTTTAGTGCCATTATCATCACCTTTCAAACACAAACAAAAGGCAGTGTTGTATAACTTGACTGTGTTAGAGTTGGGTCATCAGCTTCCAATATAGAGGAAGGACTAGAGCAGCTCCCTGGAGGTTCACTGAAGCCACCACAACATCTTGAAAGAGGTTCAGACTCAAAACAAACTGCAGCCTCAAGGTAAGTCTTCTTAACTTTGAGCTCTTCATTTGAAAATATCATTAGTGATTAATTGTTGAAGATAAATGTAGTAATCATTGCCTTTTAAATCTAACCATTTACTTGCTATTCATTTTTGTCAATACTATGTTGAGAACTGACATGTACACACAATAGAACAATGTTTAAGGCAAAAAACTACAACATGAGTTGACACATACTCACATGAGTCGACTCATTTTAGTGACAGAACAAAGTATGAGTCGACACGAGGCCTTATGTGTCGATACATACTGCTATCCAGACCCAAAACATAAAGACAAAAGGTGCATGAGTCGATATAAAACGCGAATATGTCGACACAAACAAGAAATGAGTCGACACATCCCATTATGCATCGACTCATACTGAGTTGATTTAGATTTCTTTAGAAATAGGAAGTGGAATGAGTCGACACATCCCACTATGCATCGACTCATACTGAGTTGATTTGGATTTTTCAGAAACAGGAAAGGGCATGTGTCGATGCATGCAACTATGTGTCAATACATAAAGATTGTTTTACTTTCTCTGTACACTATTTTTCTTTTACATTTTTTATTGATATTTATTTTATTCAATATGGTTGTAATAATTTAATTAGGCCTCTGCTTCATCCCCATTTGTAAATTGTACCCTAATCCCCCAAGTGATGTAATAGTGTAGGATTTTAATTTTCGCAATTTATCACTTTAATATAATTGTTAGTAATTAGGGTGTGTATGGTAAGATAAAATCAAACCGTTAGAAAACCCTAATCTCAAAGACAAAAATGCATGCAATCGAAACACAATTCACACACGGGCACCTTTAAGGCAATCCCGCTTGTTGCCCACGAATAAATAGTCATGTCCCTCGAATATGGGACATTTTAGCAAAGACCCTCGATAAAAAGATCGTAGTCCCTCGATGATCCTTCGATGTTGCCTTCGGTAAAACGATCTTAGTCCCTACGAAAATTGCTAAAGCGTCTCATAAGTTGCCTTCTGTGAATATACGATGACCCACATCCGTCCCTTCACATCCAATAATGGGGCTTCTTACCAATCAATGGTAAGATAACAACATCTAAAGGAGGAGGAAAAGAACAAAGATCCTTTTGAGTAGGTAGGACGCTCGTCGTTGCTTGCTCACAAACTAAAACCATCTCCACACTCACATTTTCAAAATATCTTCCAAAAACAATCATCTCTTTGAACTATTTTCAAAACCAACACTTTGTATACATTCTTATAGAGACGAGAATCATTACAAAGTTTTCCGAAACGAAGGCATTTTCAAAATATTTTCAAACTCACACCAATTACAAACACATTTCAAACAAAGCATTTTCAAAGTGATCAAGCAACTAAGAGCCTGTAGATAACTACAGATGAAAAGGGTGATAACATCTTCCCTTTTTATAACCTACCCCCCGAACTCAAGAAAATATCTCAAAAGGTCTTTCTTGTTATTTTCACACTTTCCTTTATTGGATAAAAGAAAAGTCGGTGGTAACTCTTGCTATCCGCAATAATTGTGATAAAACGCAAAACACCTAAGTCAGTTCTCCCACCGTATTACAAAACTGGCGACTCTGCTGGGGAATACTTAAAAGTGGGGTTACCTTAGAGATAGACCACCTTTAAATGCTTTCATTGTTTGATTTGTTTGATTTACATTTATGGGTCCTTGTTTGGATTTTTATTGATCCTCCACCCGGATCGGAGAACATTATTAGGTAAGTAGAAATAAATCATGGGGACTATGTGGGGTATACTAACATGGTTGAAGCGATATCTATGTTAGTGTGACACATTTTTTGGTACCGGTAGCCCTTGAGTCCAGTCAAGGAGAATACGGGGCCACTGTATGGTGCCATGAAGCACTAACTGACCTTAGAACCTTTAATTGAACAAATTGGCCATTAGGAAGTAGTGAGATAGCCAATTTTGGTGTATTTCAAAGTTGGTTGATACTCGATACTACACTCATTGAGATCGGACTTTCGGCATATTTTGGTCGCCAATAAAAGATGCTTGCGCTGAAACAATGCCTGATGAAGAAAGATCAATCATATTGATATTCCTGAGAACCCTGTTACTTTTTAGGACAGGTTGAACCAACTAAACTTCAAGAGGGTACTTACCTATGAACCTCATGCAAGCCTAAACCTAAGGACTTGTTTGCTTTGCTTGTATATGTTTACTTATACATAACATCATAACATCATACCATGGCATTTGCACTAACCATTTCAAGGACCTATAGATTTATCTTTGTTTTGTTTTGTAGGATATGGCTTTCACTCGCATGAATACTATCCAAATTAACCTCGTAAGAGTGCCTCCTCAACTCAAAGAGTTAGCGTCAAGGGTTCCCGAGAATTCTCTGTTCACCAAGAGACATGGTCGAATTCTCAATCTGGTTGCCTCAAGCTTTGATGAAGACATGATGAAAGTGCTCTTTCAATTCTTCGATCCTTTACACCATTGCTTTACATTTCCCGATTACCAATTAGTGCCCACCATGGAGGAGTTCTACCAAATCTCGAGATTTCCAATTCTTGATCAAATACCCTTCACCGGTATTAAGAAAGACCCGAGACCTGAGGAGATTGCTCGAGCTTTACATTTGCAACAGTCTGACGTTGTGTCAAATTGGGAAACAAGAAGTGGTGTTAAAGGGTTTCTATCTAAGTTTTTGTTCAAAAAGGCTCAACAATTTTAGGAGGCTCTGGATTTGCAAGCTTTTGAATAAGTGGTGGCTCTTCTAATCTATGGGATGGTACTGTTTCCTAACCCGGACCAACTCACAGATGTGAATGCACTCAAAGTTTTTCAATCTCGTAACCCGGTGCCTACCTTGCTTGGAGATATCTTACATTCTCTTCACACTCGCACCATGAAGAGAAGATAAATTCTTATATGTTGCACTCATTTGTTGGCTATGTGGTTTATTTTTCACCTACCTCGATTTGTTTTAAAGAATGAGCAAGGAATGAGATGGTCTAATAGGTTGATGTCACTCACGCATTCAAATATTCATTGGTGTTATCGATCTTTAGACGACATTATCGTTATTGATAGTTGTGGGGAATTTCATAATGTCCCTCTCCTTGGGATTAAGGGAGGAATCACATATAACCCTTGTTTGGCTTTGCAACAGTTTGGGTATGCTAGGAGGGATGGTCCTCATGATACACTTGTCCAAGGAATTACATTTGACTATGAGAGCGATGTCCAAGGTTACCGTCAAAGATTTGTACAAGCTTGGGGCATGGTGAACAAAGTTGATAGCAAGACATTAGGGCATAAGAACTCCATTCCTTTGGAGCCTTATCTCAAGTGGGTGCGAGCTCACGCTCAAAACCTCAGGATGCCTTATGAGGCCATTCTACCTATCATTATGGAGCTCGTTGCTGAGGGAGATACCCCTTACACTATTCTTCATCCTGACATGCAAACTAATCTCTAAGAATTACAAAGATCTTGGATTCAACTTAAAGGGGAGAGAGACACCTTTTAAACCCAGTTCTACGCAAGCGAGAAGAGGGTTTTGGAGCTCACGAGACAACTTCATCAAGAGCAGAGTTTGAATGCCTACATTGCCCAGAAGAGGATGCGCTCCTGGGAAACTTGAGTCTTTTTGTTTTAGGAGTTTATTTTGTATTTTCTTTGTTTCTTTCATTGTAATCCCAATAGGAATTTTGTAACCGTTTGAACTTATTAATGCAATTAATGTTTGTTCCCTCTTGGTTTAAACAAATTTAAATCTTAAAAGTCCTCGAAATCATTTGCATACGCATTTCATGCATCATAACATAAGCAGGTTTTCAGACACAAGGTTCCTCATCTTTCTACTATTTATTTCAGTAAGATGGATATCGAGCAGACCGTGAAAGACTTACAGAAGCATAATTCTCAATTCCAAGAAACCTTGCTGACCCTGGCCAAAGGACAACAAGAGCTGATCTCACTTCTAGTGGCCAAAAAGAATACTAAGAAGAAAGCACTGATCAACATGGGGAAAAGGTTTAAAGGTCCCGCCCGTCAAGTACAAGTGGTTTAAGAGTCATTCGAGGAGGATGAAAATCAGAATGAAGATGCAAGGAGCACCTGTGCTAGGGGTGCAAACGATCAAGCTTCTGAGGACGAAGATTACTTTGATGAACAATATCCACCGACTGAGGATAAGTACAAGCAACTGGAAGAAAGGTTCAAAGTTGTGGAAATTCAAGCTATACTTGGCTTGGATTTTGGTGATTTGGGCTTAGTTCCTGGGATAGTCATCCCCCACAAGTTCAAAATTCCAATCTTTGCTAAGTATGACGGAGTTTCATGCCCAAAACTTCACTTGAGGTCCTACGCCCGCAAGATACAACCACATACCACGGACAAGAAGTTGTGGGTACATTTCTTTCAAGAGAGTCTGTCTGGGACTCAGTTGGAATGGTTTTACCAGTTGGAGGGTTCCAACATTCATACTTGGGAAGATCTGGCCACCGCTTTCTACCGTCAATATCACTACAACGCTGATTTGGCGCCGACTAGTGTTCAACTTCAAGGAATGACAATGGGTACTAATGAAGGGTTTAAAGAGTACGCACAAAAATGAAGGGACCTAGCTGGTAGAGTTCAACCACCACTGTCTGATAGGGAGCTGGTAGACATGTTCATGGGAACATTAACTGGCCTATTTTTCAACTTGTTAATTGGGAACTCATCGTCCGGTTTCACTGAGTTAATTCTAACTGGTGAAATGGTCGAGAGTGGCATCAAGAGTGGAAAAATTCCCATGGCATCTGCTTCTACGTCAAACATTATAAAGAAGCCATTTACTGGAAAGAAAGAAGCCAATGTTGTATATGGGTCAAGGGCCCATACCAAGAAGGATCATCATTCATATGTTAATGCTGTTTTGATCTCCAACCCTCCATCTACTCAAAGACAACCACAACAATCCAATCATCAAAGACCTGAGATCCCAAGAAGACAATTCACGAAGATTAACATGTCGTTATCCCAAGCCTTGCAACACCTGTTGAAGGCCAACTTGGTAACATTGTATGATCCACCATCAAATCCCAATGTTTCATCACCGAAGTACAATCTTAATGCCATATGCGCATATCATTCCAATAGCTCTGGGCATGATACTGATCAATGTTGGGCTATAAAAAACAAAATTCAAGATCTTATCGACAATAAGACTATTGAGTTTGATCCACCTACAACTCTGAATGTTATAACTGCACCAATGCCAAATCATGGTGTGATCGATGGAAATAGAACTGACTGTTTTTTTAAGCTGGTTTCGCGAAATGTCGCGGTAAGCAAGAGTCGCCACCGTCTTTTATGTTCTCCAACATGGAAAGGACAAAAGCATAGCAAAATTCCTTCTTTGAGATTTCTCTCGGTTCGGGAGGTAGATTTATAGAAAGGGAAGGTGTTATCACCCTTTCTATCCGTGGTTATCCACGGGCTCTTAGGTACTTGCTCTTATGTTTTCAAAAAATTTGTTTGCTTTTCAAGTGTGTGTGGGTTTTGAAAAAGTTTCGTTTGAAAAATTTCTAAGTAACTCTTGTATCTGTCCTCAAGAGTGTATGAAAAATTTGTTTGAAAACCTTTTGAAAGTGTGAGTTGTGAAAAGTTGTTTTGTTTGTTTGAAAGAGCAAGTACTTAAGAGAAGTCTACCTACCCTAAGGAATTAGGCTGTGTAAGAGTCCTTTAGATAGTGCTATCCCACCATTGAGAGGTAGGTAGCACCGTCGTTGGAGGTATTCGGGTCAATTCGATTATAGGGACAATGTGGTCACCGAAGCAATGGTAGGACACCTTAGTGGTAACCCTATTGTCCTAGATCCTTTTATCCGAGGCAACCGTTTCGAGGCAACTGGATCTTTAGACAAAGGGCGACCTCTAAGACACCCTATACTTGATGACCACGTTCGAGGCAACCAGTGAGGCGTACCCTAGGAGTGGCATGTGCTTTGTGTGTTGTTTTTCAGTTAAGGTTATCTTGTACGTGTTATTCGTGAGCTACTGATTGATTTTATTTTTTCATACATTCTTGCAGGCATGTTAGCAGTTAGGAGTGCGGAAAGTAAATTGCGGAAATGTAAATCTAGCTATTATAAGGCGCGGGTCTATACATCGCCAAAAACAAAAACCCGTTTTGGTAAATAAATGCGAGAAATTAAATAAAGCGGTAAAATTCCTATTTAACTATTACATATCTGGAGACAGTTACATAAATAATCAAAATAAAGAATTAAAACTAAAATGCGTGCGAAAGAATGAATCGGGACGTCCTAAGGGTGTTGACCCTTTTTTGAATAAGAATTGAATTTTTGTCCCCTTTTTGCAATTAATGAAATTATGCCTAATTATTAATTAATTAATTTATTTACAAGAAAAAGTATTTTTTGTGTTTTTATGTTTTTAATGAAAATAAAAATAAAAATAAGAAATTTAAAGTTAAAAGAAAAAAAACCTAAGTCTAATTCATTTTTATTTATTGGAAAAGGAAATTAAAATTACCTAATTAAACTAAATCAATTTATTAGTGTTTTATTTACAAAAATAATTAATAGTGAATAATAAAAAATATTTACATTTTTTAGTTTTTTTTGAATTTTTATGAAAAATATTAATTATGTTAATTTTGATGGTAATAATAATAATTAAAAAAACAATTAATAACTAAATTAGAAAATATAAAACAAAAAGAAAAAAGAGTGAACCAAGGGGGGTGTTGGACCCTTAAGGAGGTGAATCTGGAAATTTAGGCCCATTAACCAGCCAAGCCATGTTGACTTTCTTGCTTGCCTATGCACAAGGTTGACCAGGAGCATGGTGTGCGTCATCTTTAGGCCACTGGATGGACGCTTGAGGACACTTGGCGTCTGGATGAGGAAGGTGTATGATGAACCTTCTTTTGGAACCTACACACAAGCATGTAAAGAAAAAATGTATAGAAATTTTGGGGGACCTGGGAAGAACTTACAGCGCGGTATGATGGATCTTAGGACGTGGCAAGGGTTGCTTTAACTTCAGGGAATGGCAAAGAAGAGAGTCACGTTCTCCTTTTGGCCTGAAAATGCTTGCAATACTCCTTTTGATCTCACACTTTTTTGACACTTTTTGGATTTTGCTCTGGCCGTTTTGTGTAAAGTTCAGGTTGTGAATGAGGCTTGCAAGGCTTGCATATGTAGTCATGAATGAGAATAATTCACCTTTAGGAGCCTTAAACTTGTGCCATTATGTTTTTGGATTTTGTCTTAACCACCATTAAAGGCCTTTCAAAGCTTTGTCCAAATTCAAAATTTCGTGCATAAATGAGCTTGGCATGGTTTTGGTATGTGGAATATGACACATGAAGGCTAATCAAACCAAAAGATACCATTTAATTATTATTTTTAATTTTATTTGAATTATTATGGATTAAAATGAATTAAATCCATAAAAATTAAATAAAAATGGAAAAATAATTATTTGGTCTTGAAATTGATCATGGGACACGTGGGTGGCATGACAAAGATGAATCAAGTGGAAAAAAGTGGGTCCTTTTGTCAAAAATTGAAGTTTCAAGGATAGTTGACTTTTGCCATTTCACAAAAATTTCCCAACTTCTCCAATGTATATCGTGCTCAATTTTGATCATATGAACATGTTCTTGGACATTTTGGAAAGGTCTTGAAGTCCTCTAACCAATGCCTTTGGTCCCATGTCATTTTTATTTACCAATCTCAAGTTATGGTCTTTGACTTAAAGTGCCTTTTTGTTGACTTTTGAAAATGACCTATAATGTTGAAATTGATAACTTTTTGTGAGAGCATTTCTTGGACTTGGAATGTGAAGATGAGTTGTAGGAAATGTCATCCCCTTAAAAATGAGCATTGGATGGGATTTTTCTGATGAACCATGAAAAAGTTATGCCTTGGTCAAGTTACAGTTGACTTTTCAGCTGTCCAAAAATAGAAACTTTTGACACCTTGATGATTTTTGAGCCATTCTTGTGAAATCATGGTCAAGATTTGACCAAATGATGATTGTGGCTTCAAAATAAGATTTTGACCAAAATTTTTGACTTTTGACTGCTAAATGACCATTTTGCCCCTACAGTTGATTGTGAAGCAATTAGGGTTTTCGACTGTGCAACTCGACCTTGTGAGCCTTGAAACTTGACATGTAGGTGTTTGACAATGTATATGAGAATATGGGACTTGATTAAGCCCTTGAAAACCTCAACTTCCTTGCAAGAACCAAAACCCTAATTTGACTGGCTTAGGAGGGTGTTTGAATTGTGCAACCCTTGAGTAGACTTGAGCAAATTGAGATGATGCTTGTCAAAACTTTGAAGAATATGGGACGGAAATTTTTGGGGTACAACAGTTGCCCCTGTTCAATCTTCTTATACCTGAGGACGTAGATTGGCTTGCGTGCCTTTCGTGATCCGAAGGTGGAAGATGATTGAACACTAGAGTGCCCAGAAATTTGCACTCACATAGTAGAATATCAACAGTGTAATGTCGGGAATGGGCTTACATATGCCATTTGGAGAGATGATGGATAGGAGGATGGGCTTATAGATGCCATCTGAAGGCGTGACAGAACCTTGTCGAGAATGGGCTTATAGATGCCATTTGGAAATGTGGTGGATGGGAGGATGGGCTTATAGATGCCATCTGGATATGTGACAAAACCTTGTCGGGAATGGGCTTATAGATGCCATTTGGAGACTGTCTGTTGAGTTGTAATTTTGTGAGTTGAAAGAGGGAACCTGTGTAGGGTTGCCTGATGATGAGCTCGTGTAAAACTGCATCTTGGAAAGAAGGAAACCTGTGTAGGGTTGACTGATGATGAGCCCGTGTGAAGCTGCATCTGTGTAGGGTTTACTGATGACGAGTCCGTGTAAAACAGCATCCTTGGAAATGGAGAACCTGTGTAGGGTTTCTGGGTGACTAGTCCGTGTAAAACTTCATCTTTTGGAAATAGAGAACCTGTGTAGGGTTTTTTTTTGGGATAAGTTCGTGTAAAACTTCTTGAGGAACCGGGGTAAGGTCACCTTGGGATAAATCCGTGTAAGACTTTGGGAGGAACCGGTGTAGGGTTACCTTGAGATAAGTCCGTGTAAGACTTCTGGAGGAACCGGGGTCAGGTTACTGCAGGGTAAGTTCGTGTAAAACTTCTTGATGGACCGAGGTAAGGTCATCTTGAGATAAGTCCGTGTAATACTTCTGGAGGAACCGGGGTAAGGTTACTGCAGGATAAGTTCGTGTAAAACTTCTTGATGAACCGGGGTAAGGTCATCTTGAGATAAGCCCGTGTAAGACTTCTGGAGGAACCGGGGTAAGGTTACTGCAGGGTAAGTTCGTGTAAAAATTCTTGATGAACCGGGGTAAGGTTATCTTGAGATAAGTCCGTGTAATACTTTTGGAGGAACCGGGGTAAGGTTACTGCAGGGTAAGTTCGTGTAAAACTTCTTGATGAACCGGGGTAAGGTCATCTTGAGATAAGTCCGTGTAAGACTTCTGGAGGAACCGGGGTAAGGTTACTGCAGGGTAAGTTCGTGTAAAACTTCTGGATGAACCGGGGTAAGGTTATCTTGAGATAAGTCCGTGTAAGACTTCTGGAGGAACCGGGGTAAGGTTACTGCAAGGTAAGTTCGTGTAAAACTTCTTGATGAACCGGGGTAAGGTCATTTTGAGATAAGTCTGTGTAAGACTTTTTCTGAAAGAAAAGGAACCGGTGTAGGGTTACTTTGATGATAAGTCCGTGTAAGACTTCTTCTGGAAGAAAAGGAACTGGTGTAGGGTTACTTTGATGATAAGTCCGTGTAAGACTTCTTCTAAAAGAAAAGGAACCAGTGTAGGGTTACTTTGATGATAAGTCCGTGTAAGACTTCTTCTGAAAGAAAAGGAACCGGTGTAGGGTTACTTTGTGATGGGTCCGTGTAAGACTTCGTCTGAAAATTGAGAAGGAACCAGTGTGGGGTTGCCTGATGATGAGTTCGTGTAAAACTACATCTGAAGTTGAGAAGGAACCAGTGTGGGGTTGCTTCATGATGATCAAGTGGATGATTGTCCTGTCTGGTTTCAGATATTAACCCACGATCAGTCGTCCACAGAATTTTCCTGGCTTGTTACCAATGTTGATTTGGAACTGTAGAGGTAGATGGTAATCATCTTTTGATTGACCTTTTCCTGAAAAGGAAAAATGTTAGCTGTATGCAGTGTCATGATGCATGAACTGCATGATATTAAGATGTTCTCAAGAATAAATGAGATTTGTGTGTTATGATGCGTATATGCATGCGTCATGGTGTATGATAATGTGATGAATGTCTATGAATGTATCTTCGTCTAGGAAAATAAATCCTTGACGAACGCCGGGAAGTTGAATCCTGGGCTGAGGTTGAAGAGTAGAGTTCTTCATTTCCGCTGGGGATGATGGTTGCAAGAATAAACCGGTAGGAGAGGATGACTCCGTTGGGGAATAAACTTGATGAAGATATTACTCTACGGGGAATTACTATGTGGGAAGAGATACTTCGCCGAGGTTTTGATGATAACTCCGCTGGGGATTCCCGTTGATAAATTTTGTTGGGGAATTTGATGAATCCTGCTGGGGATAGGAAGAACTTCGCCGAGGATGATCTTTCCGTGGTAATTAGCTGAGGATAACCCAGTTAGACCCTGGTGGGGAATAACCTTTGAATAGAGCCGGGGAGATGCGTTCGTACTTTGCAGGGGATAAGCTTCCAGAATCTACTGGGGAGATTGATTCAACTCTCCTGGGGAAAATCTGGACTGTATTGGGGAAGTGGCTCCACTGGGATGTCTGATATTCCGCCGGGGAATAATCTTATACTAAGAATGCCGGGGATGCTTATAGAGGAATATCTGTATACTCGGCTGGGGAGTGTTAAGATCTTCTGGGGATACCCAACTTCCTTAAGGCTGACAATAGACTAACTCCATTTGGGGAGAGCTTTGTTGACTTGCTGGAGATACTGTGCCTTTGTAGGGCTGATGATAGACCAACTCTGCTCGGGGGGAATATTGCTGAGCCTTGTCTTACTCTGCAGGGAGTGAAGGTATCTTGGTCACGTTCTTCAGCTGAACCTACCTTAGTACCTTGGTGGACAAAGTAACTAGATCGCTTAAATAACTCATATTGCCCCTGTTTATGTGGGAGAAGATACCTGTGGAGGCGCCTGATGATTGCCGGTTGACAAATCTTCTGATAGACAGGTGACGAGATGCCGGGACAAAGTCGTATGCTTTAATCCCTAATTTTTGCATGGACCGCCCTTTCGGGTTTTCAGTCCACCGGGATATCCATTTTTGCCCAAGCCGCCTTTTCAGGTTTTCGACTTGCCGGGTGTACAGTTTTTTTTAATAATTTTCATCCCTTATTTTTGCCCGAATCCTTTTGGTTCGCCGGGAAGCCCTTATTTTTGCCTAGGTGTGTCAACCTAGCGGGTCTTTGATTATGCGCAGTATTGTTTCGACTATGTCCGTGCTCTCAGGATGCAGGGAGTTGTCACTGTCAGTAATGCAGTGTTACCATGCCACCAGAAGATATTCGTTTGATCGTCCAATGCCCCAAGTGATCCAGATGGAGATTTGCCCCAAGCTGGTTGGCCCTTTGAGAGATTCTCCGAATCTTGACCTAACTGCCCCAGATGTTGGACAATGATCATGCCATGCCCCTTGATTAGAAGTGTTTCTTCCGCTTGAGGTGACCTTTTGGTTGAGAAGATTCTTGTTCACTAGACATTCGTCGTGCGAATTTCTCTGCATGTTCGAACAAATAGTCATATGCAAACAATGTTATTCTAAAAATGCAAAGCTTATGCCTGTCTTGAAGTTTTTGAAAATGTATTTCTTCAGTAAAACAAGCAAATTTTGTAAAATGTGATGTCAACTCAGGATTTTACAGTGAGCCTTAAGGAGTCAGGATACCTTTGTAACAATATGCTTTTGAACTAACCCATGCCTCAGCTAGGACTTTTAAGGGTTATAACGTGGCCTGGTTCAACGGTTTAAGAAACAAAGGCTAAAGGCTCAAATTTTATTTGTACCCACCCGCTCTTCGTGATGTTCTTCAAACCTAAACTCAGCTGATCGTGCGTTAGACTTTGTTTGAGTCTTTGTCCTGATATTCCGGTGATGGTTCGAATATTGATAGTTTATTTTGAATAGGCAGCCATTTTTTTGTTGTTGAGGGTTTGTAGGACCTCTTCTTTGATTTTGTTATCCCTGTTTTTTGCCTGAACTGTTTCTCTTGTGATTACAGACAGCGGGATGCCCCAGTTTTTGTAAGTCTCCTTCATAGGTTTTGATTTATTGGGCTTTTATTTTTGAAATATAACGACTGCCTGTCTTTATGATTATTCGGAATCATCACTGTATTTTGTTTTGGAAGGACTCCTTTGATGCCGTTCGTTGTGCACCTGGATCAACTGAGAGAACTACCCTGCCCCAGGTTATAATTAAGGGTTTTAATTTTCGAAAAGAAAAACTCCAACTTCTTTGGCTCAAAGGGGTTGACGAGGGATTATCTTCCTTATAACTCCAGTGTTTAGGAATTGAAATAATGCCTGTACCTCATCAGCGGGATTTGTCCAAAAGCATACTGTAAGGATCGTGGTATCGTTTTCGTCATCCTCCCTCAAGAGGCTTAGAATTATTAATTGAGAGTTTGAACATCACAAAAATAAAAGCAGTTTGAATATAGCGAATGCAAATATATTGATTCAAAGCAGGCATATGCGATGCATTGATAAAGTAATAACGTTTGCCATGACAAAAATTGTTTGAACAATCAAAAGAAAATTACAACTTGAAAATTCTAATGGACAAAAAGTCTTCTCGTCTCAGGACTTGTCACTTCAAATGGTGAATCCTGCAGGGATGGTAGAAGAACTCAGCCTGACCCTCTTGGGTGAAATCCACTGCTCCTTCATTAATCAGGTCCTGGACCTTGTTCTTCAGAGCCCAGCAGTCAGCGGTGTCATGTCCAAGACTATCAGAGTGGTATGCACATCTTTTGTTGGGATGATAGTTAGGAGCAGAGATGTTGGGATTCCGGGGAGGAGCCCTTAGTGTAATCAAATTCAATCTCAACAGGTGTTGTAAAGCTTGAAACAACGACACGTTGAGCTGGGTGAATTATCTCCTGGGCTTGTTTGGCTTACTATGATCAACCTGTTGCTCTGGGCGAGGTTGTGGTTGGACCTGTGAAGTGGTAGCAATTTGGAGAGGCCTATTCTTCACCATACCAGACTCTTGTCCTCTTGGAAGCTGATCAATGACCTGGTCCCTGACTTGGACTGGTTGCTTCATGTTGTATCTGTCTTGATGAAACTGACTGATCATGGTCCTCAACTCTTCTTGCTCCCGAGCTAAGCCTTGGATGAGAGCCATTTGCCCTAGCATCTGGGTTCTCATTGTATCTACCTCAGCTTGCAGACGTTTCAGCCGTTCGTCCTTAACATCTTCGAGACTTTTCTTGGCCAAATTCCCCATGAGGAGTGTCCTCAACTCTTCCTGCCCCTTGGATAGGCTTAGGAAGATCTCCCTGAACTGAGTCTCTTGAGCATGAAGACCCTGGTTATCTTGTTGGGAAGCCATTGCTGAAATAAACAGCGAAGAAGGTAAGTGACCTGTAACAAGGGTACCTGTAATGCAATGATATGTATGCTATGCATGCAATGTTTTCAAGGATCTCGCGGGGTAAACAAGAGAGATTGTTAGAACTTGAATTTTGTAGCTTGATTGAAGGAACTTCATGTTGTTGAGAGTCCTTCTTCAAGAGTCAAAGCTCACCATATCGAGTGGGTCCGAGCCCCTGACTCAAGCTGTTAACCTTGGCTAGAGGAAAATAAATCCCCTTTGCCCCTCGTTAGACACTTTGATTCATCATGACCTGCATCACAAGCCCTTGAGATCCTTGAAATGGATTAGTTTTTATGCAAGATGCATGCAATGGTATGATGTTATGCTATGCATGGAGTGATGTAAGTAGGCCCTGTTATGGGTCCAGATTAAGGACTGTGAACAAAACCTACAAGGAACTCAAGTGTCAGATAACAAGCATGCAAGTAGTCAAGTTTGAAGGCACATAAGTCACACAGAGAACCCTTAGAGTTTAGGCCAGCATGAAGTTTGGGGTACTACCCTCTTGAAGTTGGTGGGCTCAAACCTGTCCTATCAAAAGTAACCGGGTTCTAGAGGATCCCAATATCACTGACTACCCTCAATCGGTCATAACTCCAGCGTCGCAATCTTTTCTTGCGGCCAGAACCATCACGAGAGTTTAGCCTCAATGGGTATAACATACTGCTACTGTTCTATGGCCAAGTTGGGTCACATTAGGGTTCTAAGGTCGGTTGGTGCTTAATGACTCCTCAGAAGACCCATATTCTCCTCGTTGCAACACAAGGGATATCGGTACAGACCAAGGTGCCACACCAACGTAGCCACTGCTTCACCCGTGTCGGTCTACGCCGGACAGGTCCCTCACAGCTTATGCTACCTAAAAGGGTATCCCCAGATCCGGGTTAGGATCTATGAAACTCCGATGCAAAGCCCACAAATATAAAGCAATCAAAGCAAAGTAATTGAAAACATAAGTATGATCTAATCCTAAGGTACACCTCACTTTTATAGTCCCCAGCAGAGTCGCCAGTTCTGTGATCGGTGGAAATAGAACTGACTATTTTTTTAAGCTGGTTTCGCGAAATGTCGCGGTAAGCAAGAGTCGCCACCGTCTTTTATGTTCTCCAACATGGAAAGGACAAAAGCACAACAAAATTCCTTCTTTGAGATTTCTCTCGGTTCGGGAGGTAGATTTATAGAAAGGGAAGGTGTTAACACCCTTTCTATCCGTGGTTATCCATGGGCTCTTAGGTACTTGCTCTTATGTTTTCAAAAAATTTGTTTGCTTTTCAAGTGTGTGTGGGTTTTGAAAAAGTTTCGTTTGAAAAATTTCTAAGTAACTCTTGTATCTGTCCTCAAGAGTGTATGAAAAATTTGTTTGAAAACCTTTTGAAAGTGTGAGTTGTGAAAAGTTGTTTTGTTTGTTTGAAAGAGCAAGTACTTAAGAGAAGTCTACCTACCCTAAGGAATTAGGCTGTGTAAGAGTCCTTTAGATAGTGCTATCCCACCATTGAGAGGTAGGTAGCACCGTCGTTGGAGGTATTCGGGTCAATTCGATTATAGGGACAATGTGGTCACCGAAGCAATGGTAGGACACCTTAGTGGTAACCCTATTGTCCTAGATCCTTTTATCCGAGGCAACCGTTTCGAGGCAACTGGATCTTTAGACAAAGGGCGACCTCTAAGATACCCTATACTTGATGATCACGTTCGAGGCAACCAGTGAGGCGTACCCTAGGAGTGGCATGTGCTTTGTGTGTTGTTTTTCAGTTAAGGTTATCTTGTACGTGTTATTCGTGAGCTACTGATTGATTTTATTTTTTCATACATTCTTGCAGGCATGTTAGCAGTTAGGAGTGCGGAAAGTAAATTGCGGAAATGTAAATCTAGCTATTACAAGGCGCGGGTCTATACATCGCCAAAAACAAAAACCCGTTTTGGTAAATAAATGCGAGAAATTAAATAAAGCGGTAAAATTCCTATTTAACTATTACATATCTGGAGACAGTTACATAAATAATCAAAATAAAGAATTAAAACTAAAATGCGTGCGAAAGAATGAATCGGGACGTCCTAAGGGTGTTGACCCTTTTTTGAATAAGAATTGAATTTTTGTCCCCTTTTTGCAATTAATGAAATTATGCCTAATTATTAATTAATTAATTTATTTACAAGAAAAAGTATTTTTTGTGTTTTTATGTTTTTAATGAAAATAAAAATAAAAATAAGAAATTTAAAGTTAAAAGAAAAAAAACCTAAGTCTAATTCATTTTTATTTATTGGAAAAGGAAATTAAAATTACCTAATTAAACTAAATCAATTTATTAGTGTTTTATTTACAAAAATAATTAATAGTGAATAATAAAAAATATTTACATATTTTAGTTTTTTTTGAATTTTTATGAAAAATATTAATTATGTTAATTTTGGTGGTAATAATAATAATTAAAAAAAACAATTAATAACTAAATTAGAAAATATAAAACAAAAAGAAAAAAGAGTGAACCAAGGGGGGTGTTGGACCCTTAAGGAGGTGAATCTGGAAATTTAGGCCCATTAACCAGTCAAGCCATGTTGACTTTCTTGCTTGCCTATGCACAAGGTTGACCAGGAGCATGGTGTGCGTCATCTTTAGGCCACTGGATGGACGCTTGAGGACACTTGGCGTCTGGATGAGGAAGGTGTATGATGAACCTTCTTTTGGAACCTACACACAAGCATGTAAAGAAAAAATGTATAGAAATTTTGGGGGACCTGGGAAGAACTTACAGCGCGGTATGATGGATCTTAGGACGTGGCAAGGGTTGCTTTAGATTCAGGGAATGGCAAAGAAGAGAGTCACGTTCTCCTTTTGGCCTGAAAATGCTTGCAATACTCCTTTTGATATCACACTTTTTTTGACACTTTTTGGATTTTGCTCTGGCCGTTTTGTGTAAAGTTCAGGTTGTGAATGAGGCTTGCAAGGCTTGCATATGTATTCATGAATGAGAATAATTCACCTTTAGGAGCCTTAAACTTGTGCCATTATGTTTTTGGATTTTGTCTTAACCACCATTAAAGGCCTTTCAAAGCTTTGTCCAAATTCAAAATTTCGTGCATAAATGAGCTTGGCATGGTTTTGGTATGTGGAATATGACACATGAAGGCTAATCAAACCAAAAGATACCATTTAATTAATTTTTTTAATTTTATTTGAATTATTATGGATTAAAATGAATTAAATCCATAAAAATTAAATAAAAATGGAAAAATAATTATTTGGTCTTGAAATTGATCATGGGACACGTGGGTGGCATGACAAGGATGAATCAAGTGGAAAAAAGTGGGCCCTTTTGTCAAAAATTGAAGTTTCAAGGATAGTTGACTTTTGCCATTTCACAAAAATCTCCCAACTTCTCCAATGCATATCATGCTCAATTTTGATCATATGAACATGTTCTTGGACATTTTGGAAAGGTCTTGAAGTCCTCTAACCAATGCCTTTGGTCCCATGTCATTTTGATTTACCAATCTCAAGTTATGGTCTTTGACTTAAAGTGCCTTTTTGTTCACTTTTGAAAATAACCTATAATGTTGAAATTAATAACTTTTTGTGAGAGCATTTCTTGGACTTGGAATGTGAAGATGAGTTGTAGGAAATGTCATCTCCTTCAAAATGAGCATTGGATGGGATTTTTCTGATGAACCATGAAAAAGTTATGCCTTGGTCAAGTTACAGTTGACTTTTCAACTGTCCAAAAATAGAAACTTTTGACACCTTGATGATTTTTGAGCCATTCTTGTGAAATCATGGTCAAGATTTGACCAAATGATGATTGTGGCTTCAAAATAAGATGTTGACCAAATTTTTTGACTTTTGACTGCCAAATGACCATTTTGCCCCTACAGTTGATTGTGAAGCAATTAGGGTTTTTGACTGTGCAACTCGACCTTGTGAGCCTTGAAACTTGACATGTAGGTGCTTGACAATGTATATGAGCATATGGGACTTGATTAAGCCCTTGAAAACCTCAACTTCCTTGCAAGAATTAAAACCCTAATTTGACTGGCTTAGGAGGGTGTTTGAATTGTGCAACCCTTGAGTAGACTTGAGCAAATTGAGATGATGCTTGTCAAAACTTTGAAGAATATGGGAGGGAAAATTTTGGGGTACAACACATGGAAAAGGTGTCAATGCAATTGAAGATACTATTTTTTTTCCTCCGTTGAAGATTTGACCACTCCCTGACCATTGTTAAAGAGAATCTGCTGAGAGCTGGGGTTTTCCCTAGCTGTTTGAAAGACTGTATTTGCTGCGTCGAACAAGTTAATGGATGCAAATGGCTGAAAGAAGGTGTTCAACGCCTGATCAATAGTCATGAAATCCTGTTTGAAAGAACTCTGACCATCAAAAGTTTGACCGATAAAACTTAAGACGTTTCCATCATAACAATTTCCAACAAGCCTCTTAGGATCTCTTCAAAGGGTCCTATTTGAATTTCCAACGAATCAACATTTGCTCCCTTGATAATTATTGCTCCTTGGTCGATTCCTTACTCCTGCAACAAAGCTGTCCCTTGGAATTACGGTACCGAAGTTTACTATCATGGAATTAAGCAAGATTCCTGTATCTATGAAGACAAAGCTGATGATGTTATGAATATTGGTGGTTCTAGTAAGGTGACAAGAACGGGGAGAGTCTTCTCTCCTAACATTTCACCTCCAACTACTATAACGACACATGTCCTCATTACCATTGATAAGCCTAGTACTGACACTAGGGGTAAAGAGAAAGTAGTCGAGCCTTCCAGGACAGAGGCGCCAGTCAAAGATGTTACCACTGAGGAAACTTCCACCCAAGAGATGGAATAAATCTTGAAGATCATAAAAAGAGTGATTTCAAGATAGTAGAACAGCTGGGGCAAACCACCTCCAAAATCTCTATGTTGTCTTTGCTACTTTTTTCTGATGCTCATGCCCAAGCTTTAATCAAATTTTTGAAGAAAGCGCATCTTCCCCAAGAAATCACAACCAATTAATTTGAAAACTATGTGGCAAGTCTGATTGCCGACAATGGATTGGGGTTCTCTAATACTGACTTGACACCAGTTAGAAGGAATCATAAAAAGGCTTTACATGTCTCTATTGAGTGCAAAGGAACTACCCTGGCGCATGTCCTGGTTGATACTGGTTCCTCTCTAAATGTTCTACTCAAAGGTGCCTTGGACCGGTTAGATTGCGAAGGTCTGGTGTTAAAACCAAGTGACATAGTTGTGAGGGCTTTTGATGGGTCCAAAAGGATGGTTCTTGGGGAAGTGGATCTCCCCATTAAAGTTGGTTCACAAACTTTTGATTCTACTTTTTATGTGATGGACATTCGTCCCGCTTACTCTTGTTTACTTGGGCGACCTTGGATACATGGGGTAGGAGCAGTAACGTCCACCCTTCACCAAAAGTTGAAATATCCAGTCAAGGGAAATATTGTTATTGTTTGTGGTGAAGAAGAATACATGGTTAGCCACATGAATTCATTCAAGTATGTGTAGATGGATGGCGAGTTTATAGAGACTCCTTTCCAAGCCTTTGAAGTAGCCCCTCCTATGGTTACCGCCACCAAAATCTCTTATGAAATTCCAAAAGCTGATGAAGTTGTGCCAAGAATGATGTCATTCAAAGAAGCTCGCACTGTGGTTGAAGATAAAAGCTGTACTATTTGGGGACAACTCCCTGACATTCCTTTCAAAGCAGACAAGTTTGGTCTGGGTTTCATTGTCAAAGATAAAGGGAGGTCAGACATGCTCGCATAGGAAAACCACCTCTTCGCATTGGTAATCATGGAGTGAATGCTATTGGAGACTCTGAGGATGACTGCGACTTTGACGAATGGATCTACCTAACTGCCAGTGAAGGCTCGACAACTGGCATACAAAGGATTTCATTCCCATCTACTTCAATGAGGAGTAATTACTATTTACTATTTTATCAATTCAAGAACTTTTGTCTCTAATTTAATTCAAACAATGACTTTAAACCATGTGCCTTACCTGGGGCATCACAGTCCATTTGTTAAGGGTTTATTCATTTTCATGTGCCATATGATCATTCAATGAAAAACATTGGACCTTTTGTATTCAAATTTTGCACTCATTGTCTTTCTTTTCTTATTTCCATTTTTAAAATAGCCATGTATCTTACATGCACACACACACACACACACACACACACACACACACACACACACACACACACACACCTGCAGATCCTCATCCACTCCGAATCTCATTGCCAACGACTTTGCTATTGCTAGCTATGACTTCGAACATCCAATCAACCAAGCCGAAGGTAAAGAAGATTGTGAAATACCAGGGGAGCTAGCCAGACTTCTGATGCAAGAGGAAAAAGCCATTCAACCTCATGAGGATCCAGTTGAAGTGATCAACCTAGGTACTAAGGAAGACAAGAAAGAGGTCAAGATCAGTGTCAACTTGGAAGATAGTGTCAAAGGCAGATTGGTACAGATGTTACACGACTATGTTGAGGTGTTTGCTTGATCATATGAAGATATGCTAGGGCTGGATACTGACATTATGGTTCATCGTCTACCAACAAAGGAAGATTACCCTCCAGTCAAGCAAAAAGTGCTTCGTATGCAGCCAAACATGTCTGAAAAGTTAAAGGCTGAGGTAATGAAGCAATTCAATATAGGTTTCTTGGATGTGACATCATATCCTAAATGGGTTACGGACGTGGTCCCCGTGCCGAAGAAAGATGGGAAGGTTCGTATGTGTGTAGACTATAGAGATTTGAATAGGGCAAGCCCCAAAGATGATATCCCGCTACCTCATATTGACGTCCTGGTTGACAACACAGCCCAGCATAAAGTTTTCTCCTTCATGGATGGTTTCGCCGGCTATAATCAAATCAAGATGGCTCCCAAGGATATGGAGAAGACCACCTTTGTCACACAATGGGGCACCTTTTGTTACAAAGTCATGTCATTCGACTTAAAGAATGCACGGGAAACATATCAACGAGCTATGGTAGCCTTATTTCATGATATGATCCATCATGAAATAGAGGTCTATGTGGATGATATGATTTCAAGGTCGCAAATTGAAGAACAACACCTCGATCACTTACACAAGCTATTTGAAAGGTTGAAAGAATACAAGCTGAGGCTGAATCCTAGCAAATGTACCTTTGGGGAAAGGTCTGGAAAACTCCTAGGATTTGTCGACAGTAGTAAAGGTATTGAGGCCAACCCTGAGAAGGACAAAGCTATCCAAGAGATGCCATCTCCTGTACTGAGAAGGAGGTGAGAGGTTTCTTAGGTCGACTCAACTACATTTCCAGATTCATTTCCCACTTAACTGCTACTCGTGAGCCTCTCTTCAAACTGCTGAAGAAAGATCAATTAATCAGATGGAATGACGAATGCCAAGTAGATTTTGACAAGATTAAGGAGTACTTGCAAGAACCTCCAATCCTGATGCCTCCGGTTGAAGGAAGACCTCTTGTGATACGGTGGCCAGAACCGGGATCGTGTTTCCCTATTTCGTTAAGGAAATTTGCTGGTTTGCGATTTATGTTTGTTTTTGCAAAATGTCGCGGTAAGCAAGAGTCGCCATTGACTTTTATTTTATCCAACAAGGAAAGGAAAAAAAGCACAGAAAAATTCCTTTTTCGAGATATTTCTGAGCACGGGGGGTAGATTATAGAAAGGGAAGGTATTAGCACCCTTTCTATCCGTAGTTATCTACGGGCTCTTAGGTACTTGCTCATCATTTTTAAAATTGTTTTCTTTGTGTTTGTGGGCTTTGAAAAGTTTTTGTTTTAACTTCGATTTAACTCTTGCTTCTGTCTTCAAGAGTGTAATGAAGTGTTTTTGAAAACTTTGTTTGTAAAGGAGTGTAAGTGTGAAAATTTTGTTTGGAATGAGCAAGTACTTAAGAACTAATCTACCTACTTGAAAAAAGAACCGTTCTATGTTCGTTTCCTTTAGACAATGCTATCCCACTATTAGTGAGTAGGTAGCATCGTCGTTGGAGTTTTGAGGGTCAATTCGAAAGGGATGTACAAACTCTGCTCGGGGAGAATCTTACCGACCCATTCGTGGTTGCGAGCCTCAGCTGGGGAGAATTAACACCATTGTCCTTTTCTTACTCTGCGGGGAGTGAAGATGTTACTGGGACGCGGGCTGAGGATATGACAATGACTTTGCATCGAGACTTTTCTGCCCCTGTATTTGCGGGAGAAGGTGCCTGCGGAGGCCTTGTGGATCGAGTATTATTCCAAACTATAAGGTGCTTGGTAGCTTTTGATTGAAGTGACAAGTCTTCTTCTGGTAGGTAAGTGACGAGATGACGGGACATAGTCGTACGCTTTAATCCCTGACTTTTTCCTGGACTGTCTTTTCAGATTTTCAGTCTACCGGGATACCCTTTTTTGCCCAAGCCGCCTTTTCAGGTTTTTGACTTGCCGGGTGTACAAATCTTCTTTTGTTTTTATCCCTAATTTTTGCCCGAACCCTTTTGGTTCATCGGGATGCCCTTATTTTTGCCTAGGCCAGTCAACCTAGCGGGTCTTTATTCATGCGCAGTATTTTCTGACTATGTCCACGCTCTCCAGGTGTAGGGAGTTGTCACTGTCGGTAGTGTTGTGTTTCCATACTACCAGAAGATGTTCGTTTGATCATGCAAGATTCGTTGCGGGAATCCATGTCCAATGCCCCAAGTGACTCAAATGGAGATTTGCCCTTGGCTATTTGGAATCTTTGAGAGATTCCTTGAATCTTGACTTGACTGCCTCAGATGATGGACAATGATCATGCCGTGCCCCTTGGTTGGAAGTGTTTTTTTTACTTGAGGTGGTTCCTTTTTATTGAGAATGTTTTTGTTTACTAGATATTCGTCGTGCGAATTTCTCTGTTGTTTGGACAAATAGTCATACGCAAACAATGTTATTTTAAGAATGCAAAGCTTATGTCTGTCTTGAAGTTTTTGAAAAATGCATTTTTTCAGTAAGATAGGAAAATTTTGGAAAATGTGACGTCAACTCAGGATTTACAGCAAACCCTACAGGAGTCAGGATACCTTTTGTAATAGTATGCTTTCGAACTAACCCATGCTTCAGCTAGGACTTTTAAGGGTTATAACGTGGCCTGGTCCACGGTTCAAGAAACAAAGGATAAAGGCTCAAAATGTATTTGTACCCACCCGTTCTTCGTGATGTTCTTTGATCCTAAACTCAGCTAATCGTGCATTAGATCCCGTTTGAGTCTTGGAATATTGTCCTTGATTTTCCGGTGATGGTTCGGATACTGACAATTTATTTTGAATATGCAGTCATTTTTGTTGAGGGTTTGTAGGACCTCTTTCTTTTTTGATTTTTATTATCCCTGTCTTTTGCCTGAACTGTTTCTTTTGTGATTACAGTCAGCGGGATGCCCCAATTCTTTTTGTAAGTTTCCTTCATAGGTTTTTGACTTAATGGGTTTTTATTTTTTGAGAGATAATGACTTCCTGTCCTTACGATTATACGGAACCATCACCGTCTTTTATTCCGGAAGGATTTCTTTGATACCATTCATTGTGCACCTGGATTAACTGAGCAAACTACCCTGCCCCAGGTTATAATTAAGGGTTTTAATTTGTGTGAAAAGAAAAACTCCAACTTCTTTGGCTCAAAGGGGTTGACTAGGGATTATCTTCCTTATAACTCCACTGTTTAGGATTTGATACAACGCCTGTACATCGTCAGCGGGGTCTGTTCAAAAGCATATTGTAGAGATTTTGATATCATTTTCTTCATCCTCCTTCTAAAGGCTTAGAGTTTTTTAATCGAGAGTTGAACATCACAAAAAGGAAATATGAAGCAATTTAAGCATAGTGAAAACAAATAATTCAAAACAGACACGTGTAATGCATTAATGAAATAAAAAAGTTTGACATGACAATAATTGTTTGAATAAGCAAAGAAAAATACAACTTCATAATTCAAATGAACAAAAGTGCTTTCAATCCTAGCCATATTTTGGCAAGGGAGCAGTGATCACATTGGGAGTCTCAGGAAGGTCGAATTTGATCTCCTTAGCATCAATCATATTCTGAATCTTGTATTTCAGTGCCCAACAATCGTTAATATCGTGCCCCAGGCTACCGGAATGATAAGCACACCTTGCATCTGGGTTGTAGTTAGGAGAAGAAGTCTTAGGGTTCGGATGAGGGTTTATCACCGTAATCAGATTCATCTTCAACATGTGCTGCAATGCTTGTGACAATGGAATGTTGATTTGGGTGAACTGCCTTTGAAGTCTTTCCCCCTTTGGCTGATTATTTCATTGTTGTGGTTGTTGTGTGCATACCGAATTAGAGATCAACACTGCCCCACAGATTAGTGGTAGTCTGCCTGGCTACGCCTCTTTTGGCCATGCACAACATTGGCTTCCCTCTTTCCACCAAATGACTTCTTCTCTGTACTCGAAGAGGTATCTTTCTGGATCATACCACTCAGGATCCCAACTTCTACTCTTTCTCCAGTCAGAATCAGTTCGGTGAAACCCAATGACGAGCTGCCGATTAAATGATTGAAATAGGGACCAGACAAAGTCCCAAGAAACATATCCACCAACTCTCTATCAGACAGAGGGGGTTGGACTCTTCCAGCAGGATCTCTCCACTTCTGAGCATAGTCCTTAAAGCCTTTGCCTGTACCCATAGACATACCCTGAAGCTGAGTACACGTGGGAGCAAGGTCGGCATTATACTGTTATTGCTTGTAAAAAGAAGCAACAAGGTCCTCCTAGTTGCGGATGTTAGCTCCTTCCAGTTGACAGAACCATTCAAGTTGAGTCCCTAACAAACTATCTTGAAAGAAATGAACCCAGAGATTTCTATCAGCAGTATAAGGTTGAATCTTTTTGACGTATGAGCGGAGGTGTAACTTCGGGCAGGATACCCTGTCATACTGAGCAAAGACAGGAGCTTTAAACTTGTGAGGGGTCACCACCCCAAATGCCAATCCCAGTTCTCCAAAGTCCAACCCAGATATCTTCTGAATTTCCATTGCACTGAGCCGATCTTCAAGTTGCTTATATCTATCCTCAGCAGGAGGATACTGGTCTTCATCAAAGTCTGTGTCATTGTCAGAAACCACATGGCTAGGACCCTTTCTTTCCTCTTAATTCTCCCCCCTCCAGATGAATGGGACAAATCAATCTCCTGTCGCAAATTGTTCCCGAATCTGCGACCCATATTCAAGAGGACCACCTTCTTCTTCTTCTTCTTCTTCTTCTTCTTGTCCTTCAAGATAAGAGTCTTCAAATCTTGTTGACTCTTGGCCAAGTTCAAGAACATTTCCTGAAACTGAGCATTCTGAGCTTGAATAGCCTTGATGGCTTGATCATTAGGTGTTTCAGAAGACATGATTGCTGAAATAAACAGCGAAGAAGATGAGAAACCTGTAATGGTACCTGTAATGCAATGATATGCATGATATATGTATGCAATGTTTTCAAGTATCTCGCAGGGTAAACAAGAAACTATTAGAATTTGATTGAAGAAACTTCGCATTTGTTGAGAGTCCTTATTCAAGAGTCAAGCTCACCATATCGAGTGGGTCATAGCCACCGACTCAAATTATCGTGTTTTGATCTCTAGATGACATTGGCTGGAGGAAAATAAATCCCCTTTGCCCCTTGCTAGACGTTTGATTTACCATAACCTGCATCACAAACCTTTGAGATCCTTGAAATGGTTAAGGAAATATTAAGGCATGATGTCATGATGTGTATGCTATGTGTTTAAGCAAAAGTGCAAGGTGATGTAAGCAAGTAAATCTGGCAAGAAATCCAAGGTATTGGATAAGGACTGTAAACAAAACCTGCAAGGAACTCAAGTTGTTAGATAACAAACATGTGCAAGTAGTTCAAGTTTGAAAGCACACAAGTCACACAATAGCCCTTAAATTTTAGGCTGGCATGGAGTTTAGGTATTACCCTCTTTCAGTTTAGTTGGTTCAACCTATCCTAGTAATAGTAACCGGGTTCTAGAGGTTCTCAATATCACTGACCATCCTCGATCGGTCATAATTCCAGTTTAGCAACCTTTTCTTGCGGCCGGAATCATCGCGAGAGTATGGTCTCAATGAGTGTAACATACTGCTACTTTTCTATGGCCAAGTTGGTCAATTATAGGTTCTAAGGCCAGTTGATGCTTAATGACCCATTAGCAGCCCCATACTCTCCTTGTTCCTCCAAAAGGGATATCAGTACCAACTAATGCATCACACCAACGTAGCTACTGCTTCAACCGTATCGGTCTACGCCGTACAGTTCCCTCACAGTCTATTGCTACTTACCTAAAAGGTATCCCCCAGACCCGGGTTAGGATCTATAGTAACTCCGATACAAAGCCCATAAAATAAAGCAAATAAATCAAACAATTAAAAACAATATGATGAACTATTCCTAAGGTACACCACATCTATTAACTCCCCAGCAAAGTCGCCAGTTCTGTGATACGGTGGCCAGAACCAGGGTCGTGTTTCCCTATTTCGTTAAGGAAATTTGTTGGTTTACGTTTTGCGTTTGTTTTCGCAAAATGTCGCGGTAAGCAAGAGTCGCCACCGACTTTTATTTTATCAAACAAGGAAAGGAAAAAAAGCACAGAAAAATTCCTTTTTCGAGATATTTCTGAGTACAGGGGGTAGATTATAGAAAGGGAAGGTATTAGCACCCTTTCTATCCGTAGTTATCTATGGGCTCATAGGTACTTGCTCATCATTTTTAAAATTGTTTTCTTTGTGTTTGTGGGATTTGAAAAGTTTTTGTTTTAACTTCGATTTAACTCTTGCTTCTATCTTCAAGAGTGTAATGAAGTGTTTTTGAAAACTTTGTTTGTAAAGGAGTGTAAGTGTGAAAATTTTGTTTGGAATGAGCAAGTACTTAAGAACTAATCTACCTACTCGAAAAAAGAATCGTTCTATGTTCGTTTCCTTTAGACAATGCTATCCCACTATTAATGAGTAGGTAGCACCGTCGTTGGAGTTTTGAGGGTCAATTCGAAAGGGACGTACGATCACTAAAGCAATGTTAGGACGTCTTAGTAGTAACCCTAAAGTCTTAGATCATTTATCCGAGGCAACAATATCCTAGGCAACCTTTCCGAGGAAACTATGATCTTTGGACAAAAGGACGACCACTAAAGCATCCCATACTCAATGACCGTTTACCGAAGGCAACCGTGTGGGAGTGTACCCTAGGAGTGCGCATGTGCGAATGATTCAATTTCAGTTTATTTATTTTTGCACATTTAGGGTGATCTAACTGTTTTAAAATTAATCATACATTCTTGTCATGCATCCCTATATCATACATCTAACAGTTAATAATTTGCGGAATTTAAAGTGCGGAATTTAAACTACGCTATTACAAGGCCTCAGGTATTTACATAGCAAAAAAAAACCCTTTGAAAATAAAGCGATAAATGTAAATAAACATCCTAATTAAACTATTACAAACTGTAGGCAGTTACATCAATATGGTAAATAATAAAAATAAAGTGCGCGAGAAGAATTAAGTTCGACGAGAATTTAAGGTTTTGACCCTTCTAACCTAATTAAAAGAAAAATTGTTTTTTTGTTGTTTTTAATAAAAGAAATAAGTTTTCTAAATTAAATATGCAATTAATTAGTTAATTAAATTAATTAATAAAAATAATTACATGACCTATTTTGGTTTCTTTGGTTATTTTAGGAAAAAATAAAATATAATTAAGTTAGTAATAAAACCTATTTATTCTAATTATTTTTAAGTTATTTACAAAAAGAAATTAAAGTTTTACCTAAAATTAAAATTTAATTAAGAAAAAATCTTAAATCTATTTTTATGTGATTTTTATATTTGTTTGTTGATAAAAAAATAAAAGTGATTAAAAGAAATAAATAAAACGAATAAAACATGAAAATAAAGATGGGCCTAGTAGCAAAAGTAAACAGGGGGTGCAATCATCAGAAATCCCTAGGCCCGAATCTTCGAAAGCTCCATGTTCTAACTATGGTGTTTTTTGATTCTTGCATGGAACCTATGATTCAACCATCCATAACTGTTCTATATAAACTCAAACAAACGTTAGCATACTATAAAATGTGATTAAAATTAGAGATTCAAAGTTTAAAATTTTACCAAACCGGTGTTGTCAAATGGGGGGCGTGCTAGGCGTGTGATGGATTGCTCTTGGGCCTTGTAAGACTCTTGAGGACTTCAAGAGGATGGTTTGAGGCTTGATGTCAATTGAGAGAGACCGGAACCTCGAGATATGACTTGCACCAATTCTTTGATTTCTGGAGAGCTTTTTGAAGAGCTTTTAGAGAGCTTTTTGAAGAGCTTTTTGAGAGATTTTTAGAGAGGATTTTCGTGTCTTTCAAGCTTGTATGGCTCTATATTTATATAAGAGAATGAGGATACAAGAAAGCATGGAAAGAATCCCCCTCATAATGTTGTGTTTTAAGACCATGATCAAAATTTAAAAAAAATGCCATATTTGATGATTTTATGCCATTTTCACATATGGATAAACCTGGACATATTTGAAGGGTTATTGCACGAAATTAATTGACATAAACCAGCATAAAACTTGCCTAAAATGGATTCACATCAAAATTTACATTATTTCTATTATTTATTTATTTAATTCTGAATTTTAATGAATAAAATATCAAAATAAATAGCATAAATAGTAGAAAAATGTATGGGTGGGCTTAGAGGTCGTGAACCATGTTAGGAATGAGTTTCAAACTTGAAGAGATAGGCCCGTTTGGAAAAAAATCCAAGTTTGGTCAATATTTGCTTCATGCATTTTTTCAAAAATTGTCCAACTTTGACAATGCATATCTCTCTCAATTTTAACCTTATGAGGGTGTTCTTTGACTTTTTGGAAAGCTTGAGATGTACTCTAATCAACCCATTTGGTATCATCTCAATTTGATATTCCATGCTCATGTATGAAGCTTTGACAAAAAGGTGTTTTTGTTGACTTTTCAAAATGACCTATAATGTCCAAATTCACAACTTCTTGTGAGTACATACTTTGAACTTGGGAGCTTAAGATGGATTATAGGGAATTGCATGCTCTTCAAAATGAGCTTTGGATGGGTCATTTCGCATAAAGTATGAGAAAGTTATGCTTGGTCAAAGTTGAGTTGACTTTTCCTGCAAAACCTTAATTTAGCAACTTTTGAGTCTTGATGAATTATGAGCAATCCTTGATGAATCATGATCAACCCTTGATAAAATGATGAAATATACTTCAAAATAAGGATTTTGACCAAAAATCTTGAAGTTTGACTGTATGTGGGCCACAATTGACTTTTGCCCTAGCACAATCGATTTTCAGGCCTTTGAGCAATTGACTGAGCAAACTTCCTCTGCAAGGCTTGAAACTTGACAAGGATGATCTTGAGAACATATTAGGACAATGTTGAGAATTTGGGGTCCGTTGGACTCAAGTATCTTGATGCAACATGAAACCCTAATTTGAGGTAGACTGCCTTAGGAGAGAGCTTGTCTGGCCAACCCTTGGACCACCTTGAGCAACTTGGGGATCTTTCTTGAAATGTTTTGAGAAATATGGGAGGGAAAATTTTGGGGTACAACACCTCTTATGATGTACTTGAGTGTATTAGATAATACAATGGGGTGTGTGTTGGGCCAACATGACGAGTCTGGCCGAAAAGCATGCAATATACTACCCGAGTAAAAAGTTTACCGATTGTGAAACCAGATATTCATTGCTCGAGAAATCTTGCTGGACTTTAGCATGGGCTGCTCACCGACTAAGATAGTATATGTTGACTCAGACCACTTTGTTAATTTCTAAGATGGACCCTATCAAGTATATCTTCGAGAAGCGAGCTCTCTCTGGTCGAATAGCTAGATGGAAAATGATTCTGACTGAATATGATATCCAATACACTACACTAAAAGCAATCAAAGGGAGTGTATTGGCGGATCATTTAGCCCATCAAGCCGTTGATGACTACCAATCCATGAATTTTGAATTCCCAAACGAGAATATCATGCTAGTAACTGATTGTGAAAAGCCTGGACCGTATGACGGACCTGAACAAGGGTCTCGATGGACTATGGTTCTTGATGGAGCTTCCAACGCTTTGGGTAATGGAATTGGCATTGTGATTGTTTCTCTAGAAGGTTTCCATACACCTTTCACTGCTAAATTATGCTTCGAGTGTACAAACAACATGGCTGAGTACGAGACATGCATCTTAGTTCTAAAGGCTGCCATTGACTTAAGGATTAAGTTCTTGGATGTGTACAGAGATTCTGCTCTAGTGATCAGTCAAGTCAAAGGAGAATGGGATACCAAACACCCTAATCTGATTCCTTACAAAGAGCTTGTGTTAAATCTGATCCCATACTTTGAGGAGGTCAATTTTAAACATTTCCCAAGAGAAGAAAATCAGTTGGCAGATGCCCTAGCAACAATGTCTTCCATGTTAAGGTCAATTGGGACAATGAGGCTCCCAAAATTACAATCAAAAGATTTGACGAACCTGCGCACTGTTATGAGCATGACACTGACGAAGAAAAGCCATGCTACCATGAAGTAAAGAGATATCTTAAAGAGCAAGAGTATCCTGAAGGAGCTTCCATCAATGATAAGAAATTTTTGCGAAGATTTTCAACCAAATTCTTCCTAAGCAATGGAATCCTGTACAAATGCGACCATGATTCTACTCTACTCCGGTGTGTGGATAAGAAGGAGGCAGAAAACATCATGGAAGACATGAATGATGGTATATTTAGAACTCACTCTAGTGGACACACTATGGCCAAGAATATTCTAAAGGCTGGTTACTATTGGTTGACAATAGAAACTGATTGTCACCATCACTCAAGGACTTGCCATAAGTGTCAAATCTATGCCAACAAGGTCCATGTACCTCTAATTCCTCTAAATGTCATGACTGCTTCATGGCCGTTTGCAATGGGGGGGATTGATATGATTGGAGAGATCAAACCCACTGCTTCCAATGAACATCGTTTCATCCTCGTTGCCATTGACTACTTTACCTAATGGGTCAAAGCTGCCTCATTTGCCTCAGTAACAAAGAATGTTGTAGCCAGATTTATCAAGCATAACCTCATCTGCCATTACGGTATCCCTGAAAGGATCATCATGGACAACAGAACCAATCTCAACAATGTTATGATTACGGAACTCTGCACGCAGTTCAAAATTAAACATCACAATTTTCTCCGTACAGACCTAAGATAAATGGCGCAGTGGAAGCTGCCAATAAAAACATAAAGAAGATTGTGGAAAAGATGGTTGCGTCCTATAAATAGTGACATGAGATGTTACCATTTGCTCTTCATGGCTATCGTACTTCAGCTCGAACGTCAACAGGGGCAACTCCTTTCTCTTTGGTCTATGGCATGGAAGTTATCCTGCCTGTTGAAGTTTAGATCCCTTCCATAAGGGTTATGAAAGAAGCATATCTAGGCAAAGATTAATGGATTCGGACTAGGTTGGATCAGTTGAACTTAATTGATGAGAAGAGGCTGGATGCTGTTTGTCATGGTCAAATATATCAAAAGCGAATGATCAAAGCTTTCAACAAGAAGATCAAGCCTCGTGTGTATTAGGTTGGAGAGTTGGTAATAAAGCGCATCATTCTTCCACAAGGCAATCCCAGAGGAAAATGGACTCCCACTTACGAAGGACCATTTATTGTTAAAAAAGTATTCTCTGGTGGAGCCATGATGCTGACTATTATGGACGGCGAAGACTTCCCGCATTCTGTTAACGCGAACATAGTGAAAAAATACTATGCATAAGAATGACCCGCTAGGTTGACATATCTAGGAAAAAATAAGGGCATCCTGGAGAACCAAAGAGGTTCAGGAAAAAATTAGGGATATATGCAAAAGATTGTACACCCGGCAAGTCGAAGACCCGAAAGGGAGGCTTGGGGAAAAATGGGTATCCTGGTGGACTGAAAACCCGAAAGGGCAGTCCAGACAAAAGTTAGGGATTAAAGCACACGACTATGCCCCGTGGGGTCTATGCAACCAACTTTATTACCAAGGTCTAAGATCAATTCAGTCGACTCCTTTCGACGACAAGGGATGATGTTCGAAGACATAGGGGCAATAGCGGAGTTGGAGCCCAATGAGGTCACTTTCACATGGCTATTATTTTTGTTATCACTTTGTATTATTTTTAATTCTTTCGACGATTTCCTCTTACTAGGAGCTCTGTCTCCTTGTACAAAAACGTTTGTTTATAGGCAAACATCAATACAAATATATTTTGAAGTACAAACTTTTTTTTTTCTATTTTGAGTGCAAAAATGTCCAATGACATAAATTGAATGAACATATGCACATGAACATGATTAATCTATTAACAAATGAACAAGCATCTCCTTAAGGATTTAGGATAATCCCCATAGAGTTGCCTTAATAAAATTATCCCCACAAAGACGGATCCATGCAATCCCCAGCCAGATTTCCAATCTCTCAAAAACCCTCTCCCCAGCCGAGTTGGTCTTAAAAGAAGAAGCCTTGTGGAACTCTACTTAAAGAAGTCACCTCCCCAGCAGGTCGTCAAAATTTTTCTTCAACAGGGTTTATTTCCCCAAAAAACTACAAATTCTCCAGCTTGAGTTGGCCTTTCATACTATTACAAACCAATGGAAAAAACCCCTTAACCCCCGACAAGGTCATTGCAATCCCTAACGGAGTCGTTACTATCCCTGAAAGTGGTTGTGAAGCCTAGAATTTGACCAAATAACAGTCAACTTCGGAAAGTGGTTGTGAAGCCTGGAATCTGACCAGATAGCAGTTAACTTCATCCTTCCCAGAAATTTACTGTAAAGCCTGGAATCCGAACAGATAACAATCAACTTCAGCAAGCGGTTGCGAAGCCTGGAATATGACCAGATAGCAATTGAGTTCATCTATTTCATCAGTTACTGTGAAGCCTGGAATCCGACCAGATAACAATTAATTTTAGTAAGTTGTAGCGAAGCTTGGAATCCGACCAGGTAACAATTAACTTTATTCTCTCAGAAATTTACTGTGAAGACTGGACCCGACCAGATAACAGTTTAAGGTTGTGATACGATGGCAGAACTGACTATTTAATACTGGTTTGTGTTGTGTTTTTTGTTCGCAAAATGTCGCAGTAAGCAAGAGTCGTCACCGACTTTTATTTCATCCAATCATGGAAAAGGAAAAAGAACAGAAAAAACCTTTTTTTCGAGATATTATGAGTACGGGGGGTAGATTATAGAAAGGGAAGGTGTTAGCACCCTTTCTATCCATGTTTTTCCATGGGATCTTAGGTACTTGCTCATCTTTTTAAAATTTCTTGTGTGTATGCTTGCTTTGAAAATGTTTTACTTCGTGATAACCCTTGTATCAGTCCTCAAGGGTATGACGAAGTTGTTTTTTGAAAACTGTTTTGAAAAGGTGTTAGTGTGAAAAGATTTGTTTTGAGCAAGTACTTAAGATTCTACCTACTCGAAAAAAGATTGTTCATTCTATTTCCTTTAGACAATGTTATCCCACTATTAAGGAGTAGGTAGCATCTTCGTTGGAGTACGTTCGAAAGGGACAAATACAATCACTAAAGCAATAGTTAGAAAACTTTAGTAGTAACCCTAGAGTCGTAAGATCTATTCGAGGCAACGATTCCGAGGCAATATTTCCGAGGCAACATTTCCGAGGCAACATTCGAATGGGACAATTTGGTCTCTTTAGACTGGAGGGCAACCACTAAAATCTCCTAAGCTTAATCATTATTTACCGAAGGCAACCGAAGTGAGGTAAATCCTAGGAGTGGATATGTGCACGTGATTTGTTTCAGTTATTTAATCTTTGCACATTAGGTGATTTACTGTTTTAATTTTCCAAACATTCTTGCCATACAATCCTATTAGCCATACATCTAGACAATTAAAGATTGTGGAAATTAAAAAGCGGAAAAGTAAATCTAATTATTACAAGGCTTCGGGGAATGGGGATTACATAACCAAAACTTGGGGGGAAATTAAACAGTAAATAAAACCCTAGTTTAAAAGACTATTACAACCTCAAAGCAATTACAAAAATATAATGAAAAGTACGTACGACAAACCTAAATGCGAGAAATTAGGGTTTTGACCCTTGAAAACCAAATTGAATTTAATTAAAGAAAAAAAATCATTTTTTTGTAATTTTTATTTAAGGAAATAAAGAATAAATTGCAAAATATCCTAATCACTAATTAAGTTTTAATTATGAAAAATCATTAAATTAATGGAAAAAATTTTATTAACCTATATTTGTGTTTTTATTTTGAGAAGGAATTAAAATTAAGAATTAAACCTAATCTTTATTTGATTTTAATTATGAAAAAAAGATTTAAGTTAACCTAATTAAACTAATTAATGCAATTAAATATTTTATAAAAAAAGACTAAACCTAATATTGTTTTTGATTTTCTGGTTTTTATGTTTTGATTAAAAATGATTTTTGGAAAATAAATAAAATAAATAAAATAAATAAATTAAAACAATAAAAAGAATTGAAATAAAATAAAAAAGAAAAGATTGGGCCTGTGTGGTAGAATGCAGACTGGGGGGTGCATTGCCAAATTGTTAGGCCCAAATTGGTTGGCCCATGTTCCTTGCGTGTGATCCCATGTGGATTAACTTCAGAGAGTGCACCATGGGCTGCTGTGGTTGGACGCTGGATCTGGACAAAGGGATGATCCAAAGGGTAAGATTTGTGAGCGTATGATGGACGCATGGAATGGTGATGTACTGAATCTGCAGTAAATTGTTAGGAAAATAATAAAAGTGTGAATTAATAATTAAAAACCTAACTCTGATTAATTTACAAGTTAATTATGAAATAAAATCAATATTGATTAAATCAAAACAACTTTTATGTCAAAAATTATTTTAATTAATTGAAAGCCTAAAACTAATATTTAATGATTTTTTGTGATTTTATATGTTAATTAAATTAATGATAGAAAACAAATCAAGTGAAAAATAAATAAATGAAAAGGGTTAGAAAAGAAAATAGTCAAAAAAGTGAAAAATGCATGGGGTGGGTGATGAACCCATGCCCCTTGGGTCACAGTTAGGCGCCTCATCCACCAAGTCAAGCTATTGTTTGTGATTCAAACCTGTTCTACGTAACAACAAGAACTCATTTGGACAGTTAATAAACATTAGCAATGCATGAAATTAATTATATGAATGTTTGAAAGAAAAGAAAATCAGAGAAGATGAGTATGCTTGTTTCAAGCATCAATGGCCATGACTTTCGACCTATTCTTACCCTTAGATACCTCAGGAATGATTTGTAATTGATGGCTTGGTCTGAAAGTGGCTGGATCTTCGGTTTTGACTTTGCACTAGTTTTGACATAATTTGAGGTTTTTAGAGAGCGTTCTTGGGAAGCCAATTTCGTGCTCCCTAGTGTATGAGGGTGTTGTGTTTATATAGAGGAGGAATTTAGGTAAAAAATAATGGAAGAAATCTCATGGTATCTTGAGGAATTATGAAGATTTGATTTGATTTTGGCCTTGTATGATTTCTTTCCAAAATAGCTCCAATCATGACTTTTTCAATCTAAATCTTCCTTGCATGAATTACATGCCATGCTAGCTGTATATAGACTCATAATGTGCATAAAAATACCAAGATTTGATTTGCTTTTATTATTTTGCCATTTAATTTGATTTATTTTGGTTTAAATGAATAAAAAATCAACATAAATGATAAAATGATAAAATAATAGGTGGAAAAGCTCAGGGGTCGTGGGTCCTATTAGAAACATGTTTCAAACAAGAAAACACGGGCCCCTTTGAAAAAAAATGCAAATTTAATCAATATTGACTTTTGACAATTTTCCAAAAATGGCCAATTTTGACAATGCACAACTCTCTCAATTTTGACCCTAGGAGGGTGTTCTTGGACTTTTTAGAAAGCTTAGGATGTCCTCTAAACAAACCTTTTGTTTTCATCCAAATTTGATCTTCCATGTTCATGTATGAAGCTTTGACCCAAAAGGTGTTTTTGTTGACTTTTCAAAAGGACCTATAATGTCAAAATTCATATCTTTTAATGAGTACATATTTTGAACTTGAGAGCTGAAGATGAATAGTAGGTAATTTCATCCTCTTCAAAATGATCCTTGGATAAAAAATTTCTGATAAAGTATGAAGAAGTTATGCTTGGCCAAAGTTGGGTTGACTTTTACTAAGAAACCCTAATTTAGCAACTTTTGGGTTTTGATGAATTTGGAGCATTCCTTGAGGAATCATGATCAACCCTTGATAAAATGATGGAAGTTACTTCAAAATGTTGATGTTGACCAAAAATATTAAAGTTTGACTGTATGTGGGTCACAATTGACTTTTGACCTAATATAGTCGATTCTCAAGCATCTTAGCAGTTGACTGGGCAAACTTCTTGTGCAAGGCATGAAACTTGACATGTAGGGTCTTGAGAACATATTAAGACCATGGAGAGCATATGAGGCCTTTGTGGTTCACCCATCTTGATGAAAATGGAAACCCTAATTGGAGGTACACTGCCTTAGGAGAGAGTTTGTCTGGCCAACTCTTGGGCTTCCTTGAGTAACTTGGGGACCTCACTTGGCATTTTTTGAGTAAAAATGAGAGGGAAAATTTTGGGGTACAACAGCTGCCCCTGTTCCATCTTCTTAAACCTGAGGATGTAGATTGGCTGCTCTGTCTTTCGTGATCTGAAGGTGGAAGATGATTGAACACTAGAGTGCCCAGAAATTTGCACTCGCATAAAGTGGCACTTGATTTATGATATCGGGAATGGGCTTACCGATGCCATTTGGAAGTTGATGATAGAAGATTATTAGAGATGGGCTTAAAGATGCCATCCTAGATGTGACGGAGAATCGTCGGAGATGGGCTTGAAGATGCCATCTAGATAATGTTGATTTCTTGAGACATTCCTTCGATGAGAGTTCCTGTTGCTATTGTTGAGGAGGAATCTGCTGAGGAATGTTGGTATCTGTCTTGGGAGAAATAGAATTTTAGGAGCTTCAGTTGTCCCTTACTCTATTGGGGAAATGCGAAACCAATCGGGTTTGATCAACTCCAAGTCTTACAGTGTTGTGGACTGTTGTCTGGAGATAAGAGAAAAGAAACCAGGATGGTAAGGTTATGAGAAGGAACCTGGATAGTAGGGTTACTTCGATATGAAAATCCTGGATAGTAGGTCTGTGAGAAGGAACCTGGGTAAGGTTGTTCCGACATCAAAGCATGGATAGTAGGGCTGTGAGAAGGAACTTGGATAGTAGGGTTACTTTGATATGAAAAGCCTGGATAGTAGGGCCGTGAGAAGGAACCTGGGTAAGATTGTTTCGAAATCAAAGCCTGGATAGTTGGGCTGTGAGAAGGAACCTGGATAGTAGGGTTACTTCGATATGAAAAGCCTGGATAATAGGGCCGTGAGAAGGAACCTGGGTAAGGTTGTTTCGTGAAGAGTATTGGTAAAACTGCATCTGAACCGAGAAGGAACCTGGATAAGGTTGCTTTGTGAGGAGTTTTGGTAAAACTGCATCTGAATTGAGAAGGAACCTGGGTAAGGTTGCTTTGTGAGGAGTTTGGGTAAATCTGCATCTGAACTGAGAAGGAACCTGGGTAAGGTTGCTTTGTGACGAGTTTGGGTAAAACTACATCTGAACTGAGAAGGAACCTGGGTAAGGTTTCTTTGTGAGGAGTTTGGGTAAAACTGCATCTGAACTGAGAAGGAACCTGGGTAAGGTTGCTTTTCGAGGAGTTTGGGTAAAACTGCAGCAGGAACCTGGGTAAGGTTACTTCGGGATAAGTCCGTGTAAAACTTCGGCAGGAACCTGGGTAAGGTTACTTTGGGCTAAGTTTGTGTAAAACTTCAAGAGGAACCTGGGCAAGGTTACTTTGTGATAAGTTCGTGTAAAACTTCAGAAGGAACCTGGGTAAGGTTACTTTGGGATAAATTCGTGTAAAACTTCATAAGGAACCTGGGTAAGTTTACTTTGGGATAAGTTTGTGTAAAACTTCATAAGGAACCTGGGTAAGGTTACTTGGGATAAGTTCGTGTAAAACTTTAGGAAGAACCTGGGTAAGGTTACTTTGGGATGAGTTCGTGTAAAAATTCAGAAGGAACCTGGTTAAGGTCACCTTGGGATAAGCTCGTGTAAAACTTCATTTGGAAATGTATGAGAAAGGACCCATGTAAGATTTTTTAGGATAAACCCGTGTGAAGCTGCATTTAGGAGAAACCCGTGCAAGATTGCTTCGTGACAAACTCGTGTAAAGCTGCATTTGATCGTGCATATAATTACTCTGTTTAGTTTCAGGAGCTAATCTTGAACTTGCTGGAAGTTGTTGATAATAACCATCTTTCCTGAAAAGGTACATGATTAATCGTATATGATGCATGAAATGCATTGTATGATGACGTTCTCAAAATAAATGAGCTTGTGCTGGATGCAATATGTATGCGCACGTCATGATGTATGAACATGAAATGCTATTGTGGCACATCCGAGTTTGGGAAAATAAATCTGTGACTGCTGTTGTACCCCAAAATTTGCCCTCTCATTTATCAAGACTTTTCTCACAAGATTTCTTTGACTCAAGACTGGATTAGGGTTTGGTCAGCTCAAGACATCTCATCATGCACTGATGACCCAAAATTAGGGTTTGATATTGCATAAGGATGTTTGGACTATCAATGCTTCATATGACTTTCAAACATCATTGTGGATCCCTAAGATTGCTCATGACAAGTTTCAAACCTTGAACCCCATTTTTGGTCAGTCAATTGGACAGTTGACCTAAAAATTAGCTGTATTGGGGAAAAAGTCAACCATGGCCAATTTACAGTCAAACTTCATAATTTTTGATCCACATCAAAATTTTAGACTCATATGTATCACTTTATCAAGTTTGGATTACAATTCCTTAAGAAATTTGATCAAATCATCAAAAGGGCAAAATGGTCAAAATTAGGGTTTTGACTAAGGAAGGGTAATTTATGATTTTTAACCTAGAAAATGACCAATTGAGTCAAAGCATGATTTCTAGGATTCAATTGCATCATCTTGACCTAATTACATGGCTCAAAACATTTCAATTTCATTGGGTTGACAGGTGAAATTTGCAGTCAACTGATCAAAAGTCAACTGTACACTGAAAAGTCAAACTTTGACTTTTTGGTCAAAATCAAGTACCAAGGGTCATAATTCATCAAAACATGTCAAAATCTGAAACTTTTTCATCAAGAAATCCAAATTTGAAGATTAGGGTTTAAATTTGAAAATTTTCTTAACTTAGAAATTTTCTAAGTATAGAAAATTTCTTATTTTTTCTTAACTTTAGGCCACTTTTTCACCATGATGCATAATGATTCAAAGAAATTTCCCAACATGAAAGTTGTAGACCTCCATGAAATATACAACTTTGATTCACACACTTTTCCCTAAATATGCTTGGATCTCAAGATATAAATTTATGAATACATGGTCATGAACTAAATAACTTAGTGAAATTTTGCCCTAGTTTAGGCAGGTTTTGGACCCAACTTCATGGCAATTTTTCACCTAGTTACAAGAGGTATCTCAAAATTAATTTCAAATATGAGTTATATAGAACATTGAAAGCTTTCCAAAATGTCCAAGAACTCCTCAAGATCATTTTTAAGTAGGAGAATCGAAGAGATGAATTTGACAATTTCTCACTTTTTGTCCAAGCCATTTTTTGAAGAACAAAGTTGCAACCAGTACCTATGCTGCCTAATCCATGCTTTACAGGTCCCAAACTTGTTCCTCACTCCTTAATTTAATGCTTACTCAGTTGAAAAATCTTTGATCCATGCCCTAGAGCCATTATCCAAGTGGTAATTCCATTTATGGAAAAAAGTGACCATTGCCATTTTGAAAAAGATCAACTTTTGCCACTTTCCAATTCTTGAGCATTGCACCTGTCTCCTTGGCACATACAAGTCTCATAAGTCTAAAGCAAATTGTACAAACTGATACCAACCCTAAGAGAGCAAGTACAAGCATGGCAAGCATTGTCCCTTCACTTTACTTCAAATGCAAGAAAAGTGGCAAAAAGGCTAGAACTGGCACAACTGTTAGAGGGTTGACATGAAACCAATTCCATACTAATATACAAACATAATACAACTTAGCACATGATTAGTTAAGGACTGAAACACTCTCAAGCAGAAAAACACCAAAAAATTGTCCAAACTTGCAGTTTTGGCATAAGGATACCAATCTCATATTTGGCTCATGCGTTTCCATTCTTGGTCATCAAAACCTCTTACCTACTTGATATCAAACCAATCCAGACCTTCATCCCTGTTTTGTAACCACTTTTCAATCATCTGCCATTGTTGCTTTCAAAGCTTACAGTTTGACTTGGCCAAGGAGTTTCAGGCACTTTCAAAGCAAGGCAAGGGTTGGAATACATTCAGGGAAGTTCATGGAAGCTCAAGCAAGCATCATGCCTCCATCAAACTCACTACGGTTCCATCCACGATTCCAACTGAAGGAGGTAAAATCTCAAACTCTATCTCCTTATACAGGCAACCATTGGCCACGATTTGTGAACAAATAATGTAGTCTTCATTGCAACGAAACTGTACATATCTTTATCTTGCATTGATTTTACTTGAGTTGAGAGAATTTGGAACTTGAAGTTTCTGAAAATATTAGGTTTAAATTTAGGGCTGTTAAAATTCTTTCCGACCTTTGATTGTTAGTTCACATAACTTATATGGTTAGAATCGTGAGATCAAATACTACAACTTTCATGTTATGAGTTTTCATTTTCATGGAAGAATGAGAGAGTTACAGGGCATCCAGCCAGCTTGAAGAAGAAGATGAAGTACAGGGCAATAACTCGTTTCATGTTATGTTATTTTTGCTTTACATTAGAAAATGGATGTACAACCACCTCAGTGGTAAAGTAGCGCGCTGGTGAGACCCATGTCCTGGGTTCGAACCTGGGCGCACTACTTTTGGTTTTTACATTTTCCATTTTTTCAGTTTTTGGCTTTTTTTGCAGGTTTGGGCTTCATGTGTGGGCTTTAGTTTTTTTTTCTAACTCTCACCACAGTTTTGCTACATCACCCCATGGCCCAACTTTTTCCATACATTTCTATTTTTTATTTCATTTGTCTTATTTTCATTTTTAATATATTAAATATTTTCTTTAATACATAAAAATCCTAAAAAATGTAAATTTCATAATATTGCATTTTATTTTAGTTTACTTTTCATATAGAAATATATTTTATTCTTAATATATATATCATGTATTTTCTTAATAATTTGTAAAATATAATCAAAGTATATTTAGTTTAATTTACTTATTTATTTCTCATTTCATACTTATAAATATTTATTTTTTGCATATATAAAAACTTTATTTTTTATACAATATTATTTATTATTTTAATAAAAAAATACATAAAAAAATAATATATGAGAACTTTATTTTCTTTAAAATAATAATTAGGGTTAAGTCTCCCTTTTAAAAATTAACTCCTTTTCCTTACATTTTTAGGTTTAGATTAAAATCTCTTTTACATAAAAACAAAAACAAAAAAATCTTTTCTTACATATACATTGTTTTGCATCTTTATATATTGTATTTTATTTATTCTAATTCGCACAAATTCGATTTGGTTGTAATAATTTATTTAGGTTTATATTTTTGCAAACCCCCATTCAAATTTGTATTCCCCCCTCCCATAAAATTGTTGTAATAGCTTAGTAATATTTACATTATGCAATTTACCGCTTTACGTACCATGATTAGTAATTAGGGTTTATATGATAAGATCGAAACAAAGCAAAATAGAAAACCCTAAATACAAGATAAAACCAAAGCATGAAAAATAACACACTTACACACAAACACCCTTAGGGTTTCTCCACTTGGTTGCCTTATACAAAAATAGCCATGTTACGCATGCAAAGTATCTTGGCAAAACAAACAAATATAAGATCATAGTCCCTCGATGACGCTATTCAAGGTTGCCTTACAAAAATGATCTTGGTCCCTCAAAATGCTAAGATACTTTGCAAACATTGCTAATCATGGTTATACGATGACCCACGCCTGTCCCATTTCCATCCAAAGATAGGGTTGCTTACCAAATCAATGGTAAGACAACAATGCCAAAGGAATAGAAAATGCATAAGAAAGATATTTGAGTAGGTAGATTGCTTCTAGTTACTTGCTCTAATTTCAAACAAACATCCTTGCTATTTTCAAAATAAACACACACATTTCCAAACATTTTACAAACATTGAAAACATTTTAAAAAAGACAAACATCTTTGTATACATTCTTACGAACGAGAATCATTACAAAGATTGCCTAAACGAATGGCCTCTTTTACAAAATACTTTCAAAACCACACCAAACACAATTTCAAACAAACAAAAGCAAGTGATCTAGCAAGTAACTAATAGCCCATGGAAACCATGGATGAAAAGGGTGCTAACACCTTCCCTTTTCATAATCTCCCACCGTATCACAAAACTGGCGACTCTGCTGGGGAATTTTTTAAAGTGGGGTTACCTTAGGGCTAGATCACATTTACTTGCTTACACTGTTTGATTTGTTTGCTTTACATTATGGTTCTTTGTTTGGGTTTGAATCCTCCACCCGGATTTGGGAAACATTATAGGTAAATAACAATAAATTGTGGAAACTGTGTGGGGTATACCGACATGGTCTAAGCAATAACTATGTTAGTGTGACATATTTGTGGGTACCGGTAGCCTTTGAGTCAATCAAAGAGAATACGGGGCCGCTGAGTAATGTCGTGAAGCACTAATGAACTTCTAGAACCCTTTACTTGACCAACTTGGCCTTTAGGATGTAGTGAGATGACCGGCTTCGGCGCAGTCCGAAGTTGGTAGATACTCGATACTACACTCATTGAGGGTTGGTTTCTTGGGATATTTCGATCGCCATTAAAGAGGCTTGAGATGAAACAATGACCAAGGAAACAATCCAGTGATATTGAGCTCCTCAGAACCCGGTTACTATTACTAGGACAGGTTGAGCCAACTAAACTTCAAGAGGGTATTTACCTATAAAACCCCATGCAAGCCTAAACTAAGAACTTGTTTGATTTGCTTGTATATACATACTTGTGCATAACATCATGGACATCATAAACATCATATGCATCCACTAACCATTTCAAGGATTTTAGAGATTCATCTTTGTTCTTGTTTTGTAGGATATGGATTCACTTTGCAGGAAAACTATCCAAGTCAACCTTGTAAGAATTCCTCCACAACTCAAGGAGCTAACTTCAAGGATCCCTGAGAAATCTCCATTCACCGAGAGGCATGGTCGTCTACTCAACTTGGTCACCTCCAACACAGAGGAGGATATGATGAAGGTTCTCTTCCAGTTCTTTGACCCTTTGCATCATTGCTTCACATTTCCTGACTATCAGCTTGTACCTACTTTGGAAGAATTCTCTCAACTCTTGAGGATTCCCATTCTCAATCAACTACCTTTCAACGATACAGAAAGAGATCCAAATCCAGAAGAGATTGCTCAAGCTCTGCACTTGCACTCATATGATGTCACAACCCATTGGGAAACTAAGAGTGGTGTCAAAGGCTTCTTAGCAAAGTTTTTGTTTGAGAAGGCCCAAAGCTGTTGGAATTCCTTAGACTTGCAAGCATTTGAGGAGATTGTGGCTCTTATTATCTATGGGATGGTCTTGTTCCCCAATCCTGACCAACTCATAGATGTGAGTGCCGTCAAAATCTTCATGTCATGCAACCCGATGCCTACATTGCTTGGGGATATCCTACACTCTTTTCACACTCGTACAATGAGGAAAAGAGGTGTACTTATGTGTTGCACTCCTCTCCTGGAAAGATGGTTTATTTCTCATCTTCCCCAATCAGTCTTAAAGAATGAGCAAGGTTTGAGGTGGTCATAAAGGTTAATGACACTCAAACATTCAGATATTCATTGGTGCTCTCGATCCAAAGAGAATATTATCATTGTTGACCGTTGTGGGGAATTTACTAATGTCCCTCTACTTGGCATTAGGGGAGGCATCACCTACAACCCATGCTTGGCTCTAAGACAGTTTGGTTATGCCCGAAGAGATGGCCCACATGAGATGCTGATTCAAGGCTTGGTATTCGACTACGACAACGACGATCAAGGTCTTCGCCAGAGATTCATCCGAGCATGGAGGATGCTAAAAAAGGTGGATAGAAAGACTTTGGGACACAAGAATTCCATCCCTCTTGAGCCTTACCTTAAGTGGGTACGAACCCACGCTCAAAGTCTTATTATGCCTTATCCTTCCATTCTCCCAGTGATCATTGAGCCTGTTAAGGAGGGAGAAGTTCCATACACTATCCTACATCCTGACAAGCACACATCTCTTGAAGACCTGCAAAGGGATTAAATACAGCTCAAAGGAGAGCGTGATAATTTCGAAGCCTAATTCTACGCAAGCGAGAAGAAGGTTTTGGAACTCACTAGGCTACTTCACGAGGAGCAGACTCTAAATGCCTACATTGCACCAAAGAGGATGCACACTACTTTTTTATCTTAGAGTATTGTATTATTTTTCCCAAGAGGCATTGATGTACTCAAACTCTATCTTATTAATATAACATGTGTTTCTCTTTTGTTTAAAACAAACTTGAATCTTTTAAAATCCTTGAAAAAATTACATATGCACATATCATTCATCATAACATAAACAGGTCTTTGCAACAAGTTTCCTCATCTCTCTACTGTTTATTTCAGTAAGATGGATCTCGAACAGACAATCAAAGATCTTCAAGCTCAAAACATGCAGTTTCAACAGTTACTCACAACCCTGGCCAAAGGACAAGAGGAGCTGAAGACTCTGTTGGCAAAAGAGAAAAAGAAGAAAGAGAAGAAACCAACTGGTGTTTTAATCATAGGGAGAAGGTTTCAAGGACAGGCTAGAAGAACATTGAATTTTCCAACAACATCTGATGAAGGAGAAGGGAAAGGAAAAGAAACAGCAGTTCCGTCAGAATATGAAGAGGAGGAGGAAGAGGAAGATTACTCCGAAGAACAGTATCCTCCAGCGGATGATAAGTACAGACATCTTGAAGAGCGTCTAAATGCTATGGAAATACAGAAGGTACCAGGTCTAGACTTTGAAGAATTGGGGCTAGTGTCGGGAATTGTGATCCCACCAAAGTTCAAAGTACCGTTATTTGCAAAATATGATGGGGTGTCATGTCCTAAGATGCATCTCTGATCATATGTGAGAAAGATCCAGCCGCACTCCACCGACAAAGACCTATGGGTGCATTTTTTCTAAGATAGTTTATCCGGAACACAACTCGATTTATTTTACCAATTGGAAAGGGCCGACGTCTACAACTGGGAAGATCTTGCCGCAACTTTCTATAAACAATACCAGTATAATGCAGATTTGGAACCTACCCGTACTCAACTTTAGAGTATGGCTATGGCTTCAAATGAGGGTTTCAAAGATTACGCGCAGAAATGGAGAGATCTAGCTGGGAGAGTACAACCCCCTCTATCTGAAAGGGAGTTGGTGGATATATTCTTGGGCACCCTATCGAGCCCTTTCTTCAACCATTTGATTGGGAGATCATCTGCTGAGTTTGCTGAGTTAATATTAACTGGGGAAAGGGTGGAAGCTGGTATAAAAAGTGGAAAGATTCAGAAGGATCCGTCTGCCTCTACAGCTGTGAGAAAGCCTTTCACTGGGAAGAAAGAGGTATCTGCTATTTATCCACAAAGGAATCAAGGAAGAGTTGGACGCCGACCAATGGTAGGGGCTGTTATGATCCCAAAGCCTGCATCTGATCAACCTAGAAGTAACCAACCGAGGGTGGAAAGGCCAGTCCGCAATTCACCAGAATTAATATGACTCTAGCCCAGGTTTTACCATATCTTCTGAAATTGAATTTGGCAACCTTAAAGGAGGCCCCAAAGAATACCAACAATGCGTCCCCTCATTATCACCCAAATGCCAGATGCGCATACCATTCCGAAAGTCTGGGTTACGACACTAACAACTGTTGGGCCCTGGAAAAAAATTCAAGACCTTATAGATGCAAAAGAAGTTGAGTTTGACGTACCTGAGAAACCAAACGTCATTTTCGCTCCTATGCCTAGGCATGGTCACAACACCAATGCTATCGAGGAAGATTTGTTTATTACCACAGTGGATGAACTCTTGACTCCGCTCCCAATCATTAAGATAAACTTGTTGAAAGCTGGTGTATTCCCAGGTTGTAAGGAAGACTGCCATCATTGCTTATCCTCACCAACTGTTTGCCCTCTGTTGAAGACATGCATTCAACGCTTGATAGAAAATCAAGAGATTCTGTTTGAAAATACTCTTGTTCTACCTATTCCTGTTGAAGATGTTACAATCATAACCATCTCTGCCAATCCTTCCAGGGTCCCCAAAAGACCCGTTAGGATTACATCGGTTCCAAAAACTACTCCTCTTAAGATCACAATGCCCGGGCCGGTCCCGTATGAATCAGATAAAACAATATCGTGGAATTACGATGGAGAAATCTACTACCATGGTATCAAACAAGATGGACTGACTTTCGAAGAAGTAAGCTCCGAAGAAGAAGACTTCGACATTAGCAATATTGTCGGAACTAGTAAGATTACCCGTAGTGGTAGAATCTTCTCTCCAGAAATTGCCCCTCCAAAGGCAGTTTTTAGACCCGTGGCTGCTCCAAAGGTTACCTCCATACCAATAATCATATCTGCAAGTGGTCCTACCGGCAAAGACGACACAACCCCTGCTGTTATCCCTACCAATACTTCTACTACTGAAATTCGAGGAAAGGGTATTTAAGAAGAGCCTGTCCGGACGAAGGCTCAACCAATGACCATCCCCGAAACCTCCAAGAAGGAAATGGAGGAGATCCTGAGAATAATAAAGAAGAGTGACTATGACTTGGTTGAACAGTTGGGGCAAACTCCCTCCAAGATCTCCATGCTGGAATTGTTGCTGTGTTTTGAGGCACATGCGAAAGCTCTGGTAAAGTTTCTGAATACAGCCCATGTGCCACAAGAGACATCTGCTGACCAATTCCAAGATTGTGTGGCCAGTTTGACAGCTGATAACGGCCTAGGCTTCTCTAATGCTGACCTGACACCAAGAGGGAGAAAACACAACGAGGCGTTACATGTCTCTGTGGAATGTAGAGGAATAACTCTGGCACATGTCTTGGTAGACACTGGCTCATCTTTGAACGTTTTACCGAAGAAAGCTCTTGACAGATTGGATTGTGAAGGACTGACTTTGAAACCCAGTAACATAGTCGTGAGAGCATTTGATGGTTCAAAGAGGATGGTCCACGGGGAGGTGGACATCCCCATAAAGGTGGGAACTCTGACTTTCAACTCAACTTTCTATGTAATGGACATCCGCCCCTCTTACTCCTGTCTGCTAGGACGACCCTAGATCCATAATGCTGGTGCTGTCACCTCTACACTACACCAGATGCTGAAATACCCGGTCCATGGAAAGATTATCACTGTCCACGGAGAGGAAGAGTACATGTTTAGCCACCTAAATTCTTTCTGGTATGTGGAATTGGATAGCGAATTCATTGAAACTCCTTTTCAACATTTCGAAGAAGTCTCTCAAGAGGTAGCAGTAACAAGGACGGTATCCTCGATCCCTAAGATCACAAGACCTCCGCTTCGGATGTCATCTCTAAAGGATGCCAAGGCAGTAGTAGAGGAGGGTGGATGCATCATCTGGGGCAGCTTCTAGACATTCCGTATAAATCTGACAAGTTTGGTTTAGGGTTTACTTCAAGTGCTCAGAAGGCTGTGCACCGTGCCCGTGCTGGAGGGCCACCTCTGAAAATTAGCAACCAAGAGGTCAATGCAGTGGAATACAGTGAAGAAGATGGAAGCTTGGAGGATTGGATATTTCCTACTGTCAACGGAGGACTTCACAATTGGGAAGCCAGAGACTTTTTTCCAATAACTTTCATCTCTCAGTAATTTATCTTTTACATTTCTGTTGGACTTGTAATATTCACAAACAATTCGTACATTTTCAACCTTGTGTCTTACCCGAGGCACAATGGTCCATTTGTAAGGGTTTTTATTTCATCTTCATATGACATTCAATGAATCATGGACGTTTTTCACATACAAACTTTTTGTGCTCATTGTCTTTCTTTTACATTTTATTGTTTAAAGATGGCTATACCCTTACACACATCCACACTCACAAATGCAGGTACCTATCCATTCCGGATCCCATGGGTAACGACACTGCTATAGCCTTTAGTGACTCTGAAGATCTAATCTACCAAGCCAAAGACGAAGGTGAGGAAGATTGTGAAGTACCAGGGGAATTGGCTAGGCTACTACAACAAGAGGAAAGAGCTATTCAACCTCATGAGGAACTGTTGGATACAACCAACTTGGGTACTGAGGAAGATAAAAAGGAAATCAAGGTGGGTGCCAATCTAGAGTCGAGTGTCAAGGAGCGTCTAATTCAGCTATTGCATGATTATGTTAAGATCTTTGCCTGGTCATACGAAGACATGCCAGGACTTGATACATACATCATGGTACATCGTCTGCCGACAAGAGAAGACTGTCCACCAGTGTAACAAAAGGTTCGCCGCATGAGACCTGACATGTCAGAAAAGATCAAAGCGGAAGTCATGAAACAATTCAATGCTGGGTTCTTAGCTGTCACTTCCTATCCCCAATGGGTTGCCAACATTGTTCCCGTTCCTAAAAAGGATGGCAAAGTATGAATGTGTGTGGATTATAGAGATTTAAACAAGGCCAGCCCTAGAGATGATTTTCCACTTCCCCACATTGATATCCTGGTTGACAATACGACCCAGCACAAGTTATTTTCCTTCTGGACAGATTCTCAGGTTATAACCAGATCAAAATGGCGCCTGAGGATATGGAGAAAACTACATTTGTCACACAGTGAGGCACATTCTGTTACAAAGTGATGCCATTCGGACTGAAGAATGCTGGGGAAACCTACCAACGCGCCATGGTAGCTTTATTTCATGATATGATACATCATGAGATAGAGGTCTATGTAGATGACATGATAGCCCAATCACAAACTGAAGAGGAACACCTCGACCACTTGATAAAGTTGTTTGAGAGGTTGAAGGAGTATAAACTAAGGTTGAATCCAAACAAGTGCACATTCGGAGTACGATCCGGTAAACTCCTATGTTTTGTTGTCAGCAACAAAGGCATCGAGGTTGATCCTGCCAAGGTTAAAGCGATACAAGAAATGCCTGCTCCTCATAATGAGAAGGAAGTCAGAGGATTCTTGGGACGCCTGAACTATATTACCCAATTCATTTCTCACCTAACAGCTACTTGTGAACCAATCTTCAAATTGTTGAAGAAAGATCAAGTAGTCCGGTGGAATGATGAATGCTAGACTGCTTTCGACAAAATCAAAGAGTACTTACAAGAGCCTCCTGTTTTGATGCCGCCAGTCGAGGGAAGACCACTAATCATGTATCTGACCGTTTTGGAGAACTCAATGGGGTGTGTATTGGGACAGCATGACGAGTCTGGCCGAAAAGAGCATGCTATTTACTACCTGAGCAAAAAGTTTACCGACTGTGAAACCATATATTCACTGCTCGAGAAAACTTGCCGCGCTCTGGCATGGGCTGCTCGCCGGCTAAGACAGTATATGTTGACTCATACCACTTTATTAATATCTAAGATGGATCTGATAAAGTACATCTTCGAAAAGCCTGCTCTGTCTGGGAGGATAGCTAGATGGCAGATGATCCTAACAGAATATGACATACATTACACTACCCAGAAAGCTATAAAGGGTAGTGTGCTAGCGGATCATCTTGCCCATCAAGCTGTAGAAGATTATCAGTCCATGAAATTTGAATTCCCGGATGAAAACATCATGACATTAGACAACTGTGAAGAAATCAAACCATATGACGGACCTGAGCAAGGATCCCGATGGATCCTATTCTTTGATGGAGCATCCAATGCAATCGGTAATGGTATCGGCGCCGTACTCATATCTCTCGAAGGGTGTCACACTCCCTTTACTGCCAGACTTTGCTTCAACTGTACGAACAACATGGCGGAATATGAAGCATGCATCTTTGGTCTCAAGGCTGCCATAGACTTGGGAATCAAGTCTTTAGATGTGTTTGGAGATTCAACTTTGGTCGTCAGTCATATCAAAGGAGAATGGGACACTAAGCACCCAAACCTTATCCCTTACAAAGAACATGTTTTGACATTATTACCACATTTCGAAAAGATTACCTTCGAGCATTTCTCGTGAGAAGAAAATCAGCTAGCAAATGCCCTAGCCACAATGTCATCTATGTTTAAACTTAATTGGGATAACGAGGCTCCCCAGATCACCATCAAACGAATGGATGAACCAGCACACTGTCACGAGATTAATACTGAAGAAGTAGTGGACCAACCTTGGTTTCATGAAGTCAAGAGGTATCTCGAGGCTCAAGAATATCCAGAAGGAGCTTCAATCAATGATAAAAAGTTCTTAAGGAGATTCTCTGCTAAGTTCTTCCTGAGTAATGGCATCCTGTACAAACGCAATCATGACTCCATTCTGCTTCGGTGTGTGGATAAGATTGAGGCTGAAAAGATCATGGCTGAATTACGCGAATGTACTTTTGGCACTCACTCCAGTGGGCATACGATGGCGAAGAAAATCCTACGGGCAGGCTATTATTGGTCTACTACGGAAGCAAATTGCTATCAACACTCCCGGACCTGTCATAAGTGTCAAATTTATGCTGACAAGGTCCACGTACCTCCGGTTCCTCTGAATGTCTTGACGGCTCCTTGGCCCTTTTCTATGTTGGGAATCAACATGATTGGAGAGATCAAGCCTACAGCCTCCAATGGTCACCGCTTTATTCTAGTGGCCATTGACTATTTTACAAAATGGGTCGAAGCAGCTTCCTTCGCATCCGTTACTAAGAATGTTGTTGCCCGCTTCATCAAGCAGAATCTCATTTGCCGGTACGGTATCCCAGAAAGGATCATCACTGATAATGGTACCAACCTTAACAATACTATGATCACCGCCTTGTGCGAGAAGTTCAAGATTCAGCATCACAATTCACCCCCTATCGGCCAAAGATGAATGGTGTTGTTGAAGCCGCAAATAAAAACATTAAAAAGATCATACAAAAAATGACAGTCACCTACAAGGATTGGCATGAGATGCTACCATTTTCTCTCCACGGGTATCGTACCACGGCTCGCACATCAACCGGGGCAACACCCTATTCTTTGGTTTATGGCATGGAGGCTGTCTTGCCTATTGAGGTTCAGATCCCCTGTTTGAGGATTATGAAGGATGCAGGTTTGAATGAGGACGATTGGATCCAGACTCGACTTGATCAACTGAACTTAATTGATGAAAAGAGACTTACTGCTGTTTGCCATGGTCAGATGTATCAAAAACGGATGATCAAGGCTTTCAACAAGAAAGTCAGACGCCAAGTATATCAAGTTGGAGATCTAGTGATCAAGCGCATCATCTTGCCACAAAGTGATCCCAGGGGCAAATGGACTCCTACCTATGAAGGACCATTTGTAATCAAGAACATCTTCTCCGGTGAGGAAATGATCCTAACCACCATGGACGACGACGACCTGCCACACCCTACGAATGCGGACATAGTCAAAAGATAATACGCATAAGAGACCCGCTAGGTTGACACACCTAGGCAAAACAAGGGCATCCCGACGAACCAAAAGGTTCGGGCAAAAATTAGGGATAAAATAAAAAAAAATCTGTACACCCGACAAGTTGAAAACCTGAAAGGGCGACTTGGGCAAAAAAGGGTTTCTCGGTGGACTGAAAACTCGAAAGGGCGGTCCAGGCAAAAGTTAGGGAATTAAAGCCTATGACTATGTCCCGTCGGATCACTTTGAGGACAACCTCTTGACTTCCACTGACAAACTCAGAGTTCCTGATCAATTCAATCATCTTCGGTTGAAGCAACAAATAGACAAGATATTCGAAGATACGAAGGCTATAGCAGAATGGAAACCCCATGGGATTATTACACATAGCTATCTTTCTTTGTATAAAGTTTTTCTTGTTTTTATGGCATTATTCTCTTACTAGAATGATTGTCTCCTTTGTATAAAATACTTATGCAAAGTCAATACAAAGATATCTCTTTGAAAGTACAGAAAACTATTTGCCTTTTTCTTTACACTTATGTTTTTATTTTCAAAAACATCCAATGATTCATTAATGAACATATGCATTTGAACATAATTACTGTTTACAAATAAACAAAGTGAGAAAGACAATTACTGATAAGTTGAAAGAGCCGAAAAAATGTCTCTAGGCTATTTCATAAGCAATCTCCACAGTGCATCATTTAAATCCCCAGCGGAATAAACTTCAAATTATTAATCCCCAGTAGAGATCGTCAAATTTCTCAGGATTCCTTAAAGCAATATGTGGCATTGTCCTCACAGGCGAATTTTTTCCAGTACTTCAAACTTCAAGACATGAAGAATCCATATATCCCCAACAACTTTCAGGGATTTATTTTCCTCAATCAGGCAGCAATACAGAAAATCAGCTTACATGCGCATACATTACATTCATACATCATAAACATTGATTAAAGCAAATACATTGCATCATGCATCACATGCAACATAACTCTGTGTTTCAGCTAACATTTTACCCTTTTCAGGATACGATTAACAACTACCATTAACAATATGCAATCATGATACAGTTCAGATACGCTCCAGGAACGGAAGCCATTATGTTACTCATTCAGATTCAGACTTCAGATACAGTTCAGATACGCTCCTAGCACGAATGCCATTCTGTTACTCATCCAGATTCAGATATAATTCAGATACGCTTCAGACACGGATACCATTCTGTTACTCATTCATATTCAGACTTCACATACAGTTCAGATACGCTCCAGGAACGGATACCATTTTGTTACTCATTCAGATTCAGACTTCAGATACAGTTCAGATACGCTCCAGGCACGAATGCCATTCTGTTACTCATCCAGATTCAGATACAGTTCAGATACGCTCCAGACACGGATGCCATTCTGATACTCATTCCTTCAGCTTATAACTCACGATTCAACAAACATTCTTGGATGGCATCTACAAGCCCATCTCCAACAATATTCTATCACTTTTCCAAATGGAATCTTTAAGCCCATTCCCTCAACTACATATTATCGAGTGCAAATTTGTGGGCACTCTAGTGTCCAACCATCTTTTACCTTCGAGTCACGAACGACAAAGCTCACCAATCTAACTCTTCAGGTTCAAGAATATTGAACAGGGCAGCTATTGTACCCCAAAATTTGCCCTCTCATTTATCAAGACTTTTCTCACAAGATTTCTTTGACTCAAGACTGGATTAGGGTTTGGTCAGCTCAAGACATCTCATCATGCACTGATGACCCAAAATTATGGTTTGATATTGCATAAGGATTTTTGGACTATCAATGCTTCATGTGACTTTCAAACATCATTATGGATCCCTAAGATTGCTCATGACAAGTTTCAAACCTTGAACCCCATTTTTGGTCCGTCAATTGGACAATGTTGTACCCCAAAATTTTCCCTCATATTTTTCCAAGATTTTCCTCTTGCATAGGTGGTTATAAACCTTTGCCTAAAGACAAGGAAAATTTTCAATTGATGATTAAGTATCCTTCGATTGGCACCTACAAAATGCCCTTCGATTGGAATCTCCAAAGTGCCTTTCGATTGGCATCTCCAAAATGCCCTTCGATTGGTATCTCCAAAGTGCCTTTCGATTGGCATCTCCAAAATGCATTTCGACTGGCATCTCCAAAGTACCTTTCGACTGGCATTGTAACAGTGTCCTTCGATTGGAAGTTTAACAAGTATCTTTCGATTGGCATTGTAGCAATGGCCTTCGATTGGCATTTTAATAAAGGCCCTTCGATTGGTATGGACAAAGGCCCTTTGATTAGCATTCCAAAAGGTCCTTCGACTGGAACTTCAGAGTTTCCCTCAATCGGAACATCTGAATGAAATGAACTTCGAGTGGCATTTCAGTATAGAGTTTGCCTTAATCTAATATGCTCTGATGAAGGAAGTTCTGAATACTTCGAATCAGAACTTAGACTCATCACAAGGCCAAGAGCTGGTCGAAGTTGCCTAACCGGGAATTTTCTTCAAAAGGACAGGAGATCGAAGCAGAGGGAGGCAATCGAAGGGGCTATGCAATCGAAGCTGGAGTAATTCTAATTGGACTTTGAAGCCATCAAAGAAAGCAAATTCGAAGGGAAGTGGACATGCTGGAGCAGGCTAGATTTCGATTTTTATCATGTTGGAGGCCTAAACAGCTCATAACAGGCTGGCAGTAACGCATGAAAGCAGATTGGCACGTGATTGAATAAAAAATAGAAAGTCTTTATGAAGAAATCAAATCAAATTCGTGTAAATGCATGGTATGGACAAAAAGATTGAATTAGGCTATTTTTGGAATGATATTCAAAGTGAAACAAATCAAGAATCAAGACATTGATGGAGGAAGATTGAGGCCAAGTTTTCAACCCTAATATATTCCTCAATACATATAGAATGTGGGCAAACTGAAAAGAGGTTAGAAGGAGGCGCATGAACCAGAAACAAAAACTTGAAAAAACAAGAAAAAGTGGTGAATCAAATTCGTACTTAGAGACCAATTCAAGACTCTTGAACTATCTCAATCGTTTCCTGTGGTCATCAGCAAGCAAAAGCCACCAGGAACAAGCGTTTCCAGGCCTTATATCGCGCTGTAAGTCACCCACAGCATAGCTTATTTTTTGAAATCGAATAGCATCATTCTTGCACTTGTAGCATAAAATAATTGTATATTCTTGATCACCGTTATGTTTGCAAGCTTCCTGTAACATTTGATTGCATTTTCATGGCTTGTATTGGATTTCACCATAGCTAGGGTTTTATGGTTCAATTTAGGAGTTTTGTTTACAGGAAAAATTGGGCCATGAAAGGGCTACCAATGAATTCAGCAGATCAAGACGAAGATGTCCATGGCCTTCGTTTTTATTTTTCACGCTTGTGTTGAGTTTTAAGATTTGCAGGACTTGTAGCTACGGACAAACGTCCGTAGGTAAAAGTTTGGAACTTTTACCAACAGATCCAAGGAGGAAGATTACCAGCTGGCGAATAACCATTGGCTTGTTCAAACTCCCGCGCGAGTTTTTCATATTATGCTTGTTTATAATATAATAATTATTTTGTATTATTTGAAAACAAAAGCAAACAACACAGTTGGTTACAAGGCGAAGACAAAACGCTTCAGGACCTGGGTTCGAATCACAGGTCCCCCAATTTCTTCATATTTTTTCCTTTCAGGCAATTCAGCGTGCACCAAGGACTAAGGACCATCATGCACTCTCACCATCCAATCTGCCAAGTGGCCAGATGGCCAAATCTGATGGCCATCATCTGGAGGAGCACCATAGGCCACAGTCAGCGTGCAACATTGGATCCAAAAAGTCAAACGGACCTCCATCTTTTGGGCCCAGAAAAATTCTTTTTGCACCCCCTCAATTTACTCTTCAGGCCCATTCTCTCTTTCTATTTTCTTTTATATTTTATTTTATTTCATTTAATTTATTTATTTTATTTACTAACCAATCAATCATTTTCTTTTTATCAAAAAAATCACAAAAAATAATACTTTTCACAAATTAGGTTTAATTTTATTTTTTGTCAAAAATTAATTAATTTAATTAGATTTTAATTTTAGGGAAATTTTAATTCTTTTTTTGTTGTAAATAATTAAAACTAATTAGAATAATTAGGTTTTTATTTCTAATATAATCATTTTCTTTTTTCCTAAAAGTAACAAAAAAACAATTTTTCCTTTCATTAGGTTAGAAGGGTCAAAACCCTAATTTCTTCCTGATCTTAATTTTTCTCGCGCGCTTTTTTTTATATTATTTATCATATTGATATAACTGCCTACAATTTGTAATAGTTTAATTCAGACGTTTATTTCTATTTATCGCTTTATTTTCAAAGGGTTTGTTTTTGGCTATGTAAACACCCGAAGCCTTGTAATAGCTTAGTTTAATTTCTGCACTTTAAAATTCCGCAAATATTTAACTGTTAGATGTATGATATTAGGATGCATGACAAGAATGTATGTAAACTTTAAAACGGTTAGATAACCCTAAATGTGCAAAGATAATAATCTGAAATTAGATCACTCGCACATGCGCACTCCTAGGGTACACTCCCACTTGGTTGCCTTCGATAAACGATCATTGAGTATAGGATGCTTTAGTGGTCGTCCTTTTGTCCAAAGATCAAAGTTGCCTCAGAAAGGCTGCCTCTGATATTGTTGCCTCAGATAATTGATCTAATACATTAGGGTTATTACTAAGACGTCCTAACATTTCTTTAGTGACCGTACGTCCTGTTGTACCCCAAAATTTGCCCTCCCATATTCTTCAAAGTTTTTGGCAAGCATTTGCTCAAGTCTACTCAAGGGTTGCACAGTCAAGCACCCTCCTAAGCCAGTCAAATTAGGGTTTTGGTTCTTGCAAGGAAGTTGAAGTTTTCAAGGGTTCAATCAAGTCACATATGCTCATATACATTGTCAAGCACCTACATGTCAAGTTTCAAGGCTCACAAGGTCAAGTTGCACAGTCAAGAACCCTAATTGCCTCACAATCAACTGCAGGGGCAAAATGGTCATTTGGCAGTCAAAAGTCAAATTTTTTGGTCAACATCTTATTTTGAAGCCACAATCATCATTTGATCAAGTCTTGATCATGATTCCACAAGTATGGCTCAAAAATCATCAAGGTGTCAAAAGTTTCTATTTTTGGACAGTTGAAAAGTCAACTGTAAATTGACCAAAGCATAACTTTTTCATGGTTCATCAGAAAAATACCATCCAATGCTTATCTTGAAGGGGAGGACATTTTCTACAACTCATCTTCACATTCCAAGTCCAAGAAATGCTCTCACAAAAAGTTATCAATTTCAACATTATATGTCATTTTCAAAAGTCAACAAAAAGGCACTTTAAGTCAAAGACCATAACTTGAGATTGGTGAATCAAAATGACATGGGACCAAAGGCATTGGTTAGAGGACTTCAAGACCTTTCCAAAATGTCCAAGAACATGTTCATAGCTTCAAAATTGAACAAGATATGCATTGGAGAAGTTGGGAAATTTTTGGGAACTTTCAAAAGTCAACTTTGCCTAAAACACTTCATTTTTGCTAATGGGCCTCAAATTCCTTCTTGAATCTTTACCCAAGGCTTATGCATGACCCATTAAGATTAATTGGAATTATTTTCTTATTTTTATTAATTATTTGGATTTTTAATTAATTATTAATTCATTTAATTATTTTAATTGTAGGAAAATATCAAAACATGGTTGCCAAATCTTTTTATGAAGCAAATACACTCCACACATGCTAAAGATCTCGTGCATCACTCAAGGGGACAAGATCTCCCAATTTGGCAAGGTTTTCATTCAAAAAAGATTGGAAATTATATGATTGAAAATCAAAGATTGAAAACATTATTTCATGGACTTTTGGGCCAAGGTTTTAACCTAATTCTCTTCACATACATATGCTGAAGACAACCCTATTCTTGGACACGAAAAAAACTACCATAGAAAGCCATACCACTTTGCAAAAATTCAAGAAAAACTTGAAAACTGAAATCAATATTGCAGGTGAATTCAAGGCCTAAAATTGTTTCCAATACATTGCTGACATTGCCAGGAAGCCATTGCAATCAAGAACGAAGCTTAACACGCAAAGAATCGTTCATCACAAGTGACACGGTTTGCTTTATTTTCCAAATTTGCATATCACGATTCATGTGTTTTTGACCATTTTTTTGGATTGATTTATGTTAATAGGGACCTTCTGAAGTTGTTGGTACAAACCAATTTGGTTATAGCCCTCTGAATCAAAATCCACCATGGATAAAATCTAGGGTTTAGAAGCTTGAAAATTAGGGCTTTCTTATTGAGGAAAAATCATGCCTTGAGACATATACCATTAAACTCAGAAGCTCAAGACGAATTGAATGGACATATCACGCCCTTTTTATATTATCCCTAACGCTAATCGCTATTATTCGTGGTTGTGTTTTGTGGGGGTTTAAAACCCCCACTATCTTATTGTGTTTTTTACAGGAAACGAAGAAGAAGACGTGCGTGGCTCAACGTGATTGGAAAGTTCAAATCCAGCGTGCGTTATTTTGTTTAATTTCCATAATGATTGTTTTTTATATAATATTTGTTGTTCATTTATATTACAAAAGCGCTGGATAGCTCAATTGGCAAAGGACGTGGCTTGCAAGTACTGGGACCTGGGTTCGATTCCCAGGTCCCCCATATAATTGTTCTTATTTTGCTTAAAGCTTTCCAATGCAACAATCATTCAGAGTTCCACCATGCACGCTCAGCATAAGCTTGCCAAGTGGCCATGATGCCCAATCCAATGGCCACAGAGTGAAGACCATGATACTCCCAGTCAAACAGCATGCACGTGATCAGTGAAAAGTCAAACAGGCTTGGTCTTTCTTGGGCCAGAATTACTGTAATCTCACCTCCACATGGGCCATCTAACCCCCTTTGTTTGCATAGTTTTATTTATTTTCTCTTCTTTTTTAATTCTTTTAATTGTTTAATAATTATCATTAATTCACAACAAATTAACTTTTCATCATAAAAATCAGGAAATCAAAAAATTGTAAATATATTTTAATTATTTATTAAATTCACCATTAACCTATTTTTGTAAATAAATGCTAACAATTAGTTTAGTTTAATTTAGGTTTTAATTTTAACCCTTTTTTCTTAATAAATAAAAATTGCCTAGAATTAGGTTTTGACTTTTTTTAATTTTCTTATTATTATCATTATTAATTATTATTATCTTTTGTATATAAAATGTAAATTAATTAATTAGCTTAAAATTAGGTTAACTTTAACATTTTATTGATAATTAAAATAGACTTAGAACTAGGGTTTTGTTTCGACTTTAATTTCTTTATTTTCATTAAATACAAAAACACAAAAAATATCTTTCTTGTAAATAATTAATATTAGGTTTAATTTTAATTTAATTTCAAGCAAAGGACAAAAACTCTTAATTTCTCAAAAGGGTCCAAAACCCTCGGATGTCCAGTTTATTTCTATTTACGCATTATTTTCTTATTTAATTATTATGTAACTGTTCAAGGATGTAATAGTAATTAGGTTTATTGCTTTTTTTTTTACTTTCTGCACTTTATCAAAAACGGGTCTTTGTTTTTTGGCGATGTATAGACCCGCGCCTTGTAATAGCGTAGCTTTTACCTTTCTGTATTTATTTTTCCGCACTCCTAACTGCTAAATTGCCTGAAAGAATGTATGATAATTAAAAACATCTCGTAGCTCACAATAGCATGATCCAAGATAAATGTTAACATGAAAACAACACACAATGCACATGCCACTTCTAGGGTACGCCTCACTCGTTGCCTCGAAACGTGGTCGTCAAGTATAGGGTGTTTTAGCGGTCGCCCTTATGTCTAAGATCCAGTTGCCTCGAAATGGTTGCCTCGGATTAAAAAGGATCTAGGACATTAGGGTTACTTCTAAGGTGTCCTACTATTGCTTCGGTGACCACACTGTCCCTACAATCGATTTGACCCGAACACCTCCAACGGTGGTGCTACCTACCTCTCAATGGTGGGATGGCACTATCTTAAGGACTCTTACATAGCCTAATTCCTTAGGGTAGGTAGATGACTCATGGGTACTTGCTCTCTTCAAAAAACAAACAAAACAATCTTTTCACACTGACACTTTCAAAAGCTTTCAAAACAAATTTTTCAAACACTCTTGAGGACAAATACAAGAGTCACTCAGAAATTTTTCAACGAACCTTTTTAAAACCCACACACGTTTGAAAACCAAACCAATTTTGAAAACATAAGAGCAAATACCTAAGAGCCCATGGATAACCATGGATTGAAAGGGTGCTAACACCTTCCCTTTCTATAAATCTACCTCCCGAACCGAGAAACATTCTCGATAAGGAATTTTGCTGTGCTTTTGTCCTTTCCATGTTGGAGAACATAAAAGACGGTGGCGACTCTAGCTTACCGCGACATTCGCGATCCAACTTTAAACAGTCAGTTCTATTTCCACCGATCACAGAACTGGCGACTCTGCTGGGGATACTTAAAGTGAGGTGTACCTTAGGATAGATCATACTTATGTTTTCAATTGAATGTTTTGTTTGCTTTATTATTGTGGGCATTGTCTTGGAGTTTCATAGATCCTAACCCAGATCTGGGGATACCCTTTTAGGTAGCATAAGCTGTGAGGGACCTGTCCGGCGTAGACCGACACGGGTGAAGCAGTGGCTACGTTGGTGTGGCACCTTGGTCTGTACCGATATCCCTTGTGTTGCAACAAGGAGAATATGGGTCTTCTGAGGAGTCATTAAGCACCAACCGACCTTAGAACCCTAATTTGACCCAACTTGGCCATAGAACAGTAGCAGTATGCTACACCCATTGAGGCTAAACTCTCGCGATGGTTCTGGCCGCAAGAAAAGATTGCGACGCTGGAGTTATGACTGATTGAGGGTAGTCAGTGATATTGGGATCCTCTAGAACCCGGTTACTTTTGATAGGACAGGTTTTGAGCCCACCAACTTCAAGAGGGTAGTACCCCAAACTTCATGCTGGCCTAAACTCTAAGGGCTATCTTGTGTGACTTGTGTGCCTTCAAACTTGACTACTTGCATGCTTGTTATCTGACACTTGAGTTTCTTGCAGGTTTTGTTTACAGTCCTTAATCTGGACTCATAACAGGGTTTACCTACATTACTCCACGCATAGCATAACATCATACCATCATACCATTGCATACATCCTGCATAAAGACTAATCCATTTCAAGGATCTCAAGGGCTTGTGATGCAGGTCATGATGAATCAAAGTGTCTAGCAAGGGGCAAAGGGGATTTATTTTCCTCTAGCCAAGGTTGATAACTTGAGTCAGGGGCTATGACCCACTCGATATGGTGAGCCTTGACTCTTGAACAAGGACTCTCAACAACATGAAGTTCCTTCAATCAAGCTACCCAACTTCAAATTCTAACAAGTTTCTCTGTTTACCCCGCGAGATCCTTGAAAACATCGCATGCATACATACATATCATTGCATTACAGGTACTCTGTTCTACAGGTTGCTTAATCTTCTTCGCTGTTTATTTCAGCCATCATCATGAATCCTGAATCATCCAATGAACAAGCTATCAAGGCCCTCCAGGCCCAGAATGCCCAGTTCCAGGAGCTGGTCATGAGCTTAGCCCAAGGACAACAGGAATTGAAGACTCTGCTTTTGAAGAAAAAGAAGAAGAGGACTGTTTTGTTCAACCCTAGACGCAGATCTGGGAATACACTGCAGAATGAAGCTGAGCGGACTACTCCATTTGTTGGGGAAGGCAGTCACCAAGAGGGAAGGGTTCCTAGTCCCGTAGTCTCTGACACCGAGACAAATTTCAATGACGAGCAGTACCCTCCTGCTGAGGACAGATACAAACAGCTGGAGGACCGGTTAAATGCTATGGATATCCAACGTGTGCCTGGGTTGGACTTTGGGGACCTAGGTTTATCTTCTAGGGTGGTGATCCCTCACAAGTTCAAGGCACCTGCCTTTGTAAAATACGATGGGGCTTCCTGTCCTAAGTTGCACCTCCGTTCATACGCAAGGAAGATCCAGCCCTACACGGCAGACAAGAATCTATGGATCCATTTCTTCCAGGAGAGTCTTTCAGGGACTCAGCTCGATTGGTTCTATCAGTTGGATGGAACCAATATTCGTAACTGGGAGGACTTGGCAACTGCTTTTTATAAGCAGTATCAGTATAATGCCGACCTTGCTCCTACGCGTACCCAACTCCAGGGTATGTCACTTGGGACGAGTGAAGGTTTTAAGGAGTATGCGCAAAGATGGAGAGATCTGGCTGGAAGGGTGCAACCGCCTTTGACTGACCGTGAGCTCGTTGACATGTTCTTGGGGACCCTGTCTGGTCCTTTCTTCAACCATCTGATTGGGAATTCTTCTGCTGGGTTTACAGATTTTATCTTGACCGGGGAGAGGATTGAAGCTGGTATCAAGGCTGGAAAGATTCAAGAAGTTGCACCTGCTGATGCTCATAAAAAGCCCTACAGTGGGAAGAAGGAGTCCAATGCTATGCATAGTAAAAAGGGTCGCCATGATCAACATATAGGGGCAACCCAGATATTTAATCCTAGGCCTGCTCAACAAGGACAGGGGCAGCAACGTAAGGAGGTCGCACCCAAGAGACAGTTCACTAGGATCAACATGTCACTGGATCAAGTGCTACAGCAAATGTTGAAGGCAGGGCTAATTACCTTAAGGGCTCCTCTCCGGAATCCAAACACTTCTGCTCCTAACTACCATCCCAACAATAGGTGCGCATACCATTCTGATAGCCCTGGGCATACTACAGACAACTGTTGGGCTCTGAAGAACAAGGTCCAAGACATGATTGACGCCGGAGAGATTCAGTTTGAAGCACCAGAGACTCCAAACATAATCACTGCTCCTTTGCCCAATCATTGAAGGCTTTTGTTTATTTGAATTTCCGAGTTGTATTTTTCTTTGCTTATACAAACAATTAATGTCATAGCAAACTCTTTTATTTCATTAATGCACTACATATGTCTGTTTTTGAATTAATCCAATTATTTTCACTATATTCAAATTGCTTTCATATTTTTGTGATGATCAACGCTCGGTTAATAATTCTAAGCCTCTTGAGGGAGGATGACGAAAACGATACCATGATTTACAATATGCTTTTGAACGAACCCCGCTGATGAGGTACAGGCATTGTTTCAATTCCTAAACACTGGAGTTATAAGGAAGATAATCCCTCGTCAACCCCTTCGAGCCAAAGAAGTAGGAGTTTTTTTTTCTTTTCGAAAATTAAAACCCTTAATCATAACCCGGGGCAGGGTAGTTCTCTCAGTTGATCCAAGTGCCCAACGAATGGCACCAAAGAAGTTCTTACAAAGCAAAAGACAGTGATGGTTCTGAATAATCATAAAGACAGGCGGTCATTATCTCTCAGACATAAAAGCCCATTAAGTCAAAACCTATGAAGGAGACTTACAAAACTGGGGCATCCCGCTGACTGTGATCATGAAAGAAACAGTTCAGGCAAAAAATAGGGATAATAAAATCAAAAAAGAAAGAGGTCCTACAAACCCTCAACCAAAAAAGGAATGACTGCCTATTCCAAATAAATTGTCAACATCCGAACCATCACCGGTATATCAGGACGAAGACTTAAACAAGGTCTAACGCACGATCAGCTGAGTTCAGGTTTGAAGAACATCACGAAGAGCGGGTGGGTACAAATAAAATTTGAGCCTTTATCCTTTGTTTCTTAAACCGTGAACCAGGCCACGCTACAACCTTTAAAAGTCCTAGCTGAAGCATGGGTTAGTTCAAAAGCATACTGATTACGAAAGGTATCCTGACTCTTTAAGGCTCGCTGTAAAATACCGAGTTGACATCACATTTTACAAAATTTGCTTGTTTTACTGAAAGTGCATTTTCAAAAATTTCAAGACAGACATAAGCTTTGCATTTTTAATATAACATTGCTTGCATGTGACTATTTGTTTGAACAGCATATAAGTTCGCACGATGAATGTCTAATGAACAAAAGCACCTCCAATCAAGGGGCATGGCATGATCATTGTCCAACATCTGGGGCAGTTAGGTCAAGATTCGGAGAATCTCTCAAAAGGCCAACCAGCTTGGGGCAAATCTCCGTCTGAGTCGCTTGGGGCATTGGACGACCAACCGAAGATCTTCTGGTGGCATGGTAACACTGCGCTACTGACGGTGACAACTCCCTGCATTCTGAGCACGGACATAGTTGAAAAAATACTACGCATAGACCCGCTAGGTTGACACGCCTAGGCAAAAATAAGGGATGAAATAGAAAAATCTGTACACCCGGCAAGTCGAAAACCTGAAAAGGCGGCTTGGGCAAAAATGGGTATCTCGATGGACTGAAAACCCGAAAGGGCGGTCCAGGCAAAAGTTAGGGATCAAAAGCGTACGACTATGTCCCGTCATCTCGTCACTTGCCTACCAGAAGAGGATTTGTCAATCGGCAGTTATCTAACACCTCCACAGGTACCTTCTCCCTCAGAAACTGGGGCAATAATGAGTTGTCTAAGCGATCTGGTTGCTCTGTTCACCAAGGTACTAAGGTAGGTTCGGCTGAAGAACAACCAAGATATCTCCACTCCCCGTAGAGAAAGACAAGATGCAACAATGCTCTCCTCAAGCAGAGTTGGTCTCCCATCAGCCCTGAAAAGGCACAGTATTCTCCAGCAAGTCAGCGACACTCTCCCCAAGCAGAGTTAGCCTACAGTCAGCCTTATGGAAGTTGGGTACCCCCAGAAACCTCAATATTCCCCAGCGGAGTATACAGTTGTCCCTAAACAAGCATCCCCGGAAGTCTTGATCTAAGATTGTTCCCCGGAGGAATACCAGACATCCCAGTGGAGCCACTTCCCCAGTACAGTCTCAAAAGTCTCCCTAAGAGAGTTGAATCAATCTCCCCAGTAGGAAGCTTATCCCCAGTAGATTCTGGAAGCTTATCCCATGCAGCACGAACGCGTCTCCTCGGCTTTATTCAAAGGTTATTTCCCCACCAGGGTATAACTGGGTTATCCTCAGCCAATTACCATGGAAAGATCGTCCTCGGCGAAGTTCTTCCTATCCCCCAGCGGAGTTCATCAATTCCCCAACATAACTCATCAACGGTATCCCCAACGGAGTTATCATCAAACCTCAGTGAAGCATCTCTTCCCACAGAGTATTCCCTGCAGAGTATCTCTCCAACAAGTTTATTCCCCAACAGAGTCATCTTCTCCTACCGGTTTATTCTTGCAACCATCATCCCCAGCGGAAATGAAGAACTCTACTCTTCAAACATCAGCCCAGGATTCAGCTTCCCGGCATTCGTCAAGAATTTATTTTCCTAGACAAAAATGCATTTCATAAACGTCACATGTTCATACATTATAGCATGCATACGCATCATAATACACAAATCTCATTTATTGTTGAGAGAATCTTAAAATCATGCAGTTCATGCATCATGACATTGCATATAACTGACGTCTTGCCTTTTCAGGAAAAAGGTCAATCCAAAGATGATTACTATCAACTATTGCAATCCCAGATTCGATTCATGTATCCAACCAGAGCATATCTGTGAGTAGATTCGACACCTGTATCCAGCTAGGGCATATCTACATTAAAGATATTGAAGAGATAGCCGAGAAATGCTCCAGATATGGATGTTGTTCTCTTGCTTATTCAGATTTACCTCCAGAGATAGCTTAGAAATGCTCCAGAGATGGATGCTGTTCTTTTGCTTATTCAGATTTTCTCTCCAGAGATAGCTTAGAAATGCTCCAGAGATGGATGTTATTCTTTTGCTTATTCAAGAGTTTCTTTTCAGATATAGCTTGGAAATGCTCTAGAGATGGATGCTGTTCTTTTGCTTATTCAGATTTTCTCTTCAGAGATGGCTTAGAAATGCTCCAGAGATGGATGTTATTCTTTTGCTTAGTCAAGAGCTTCCTTTCAGATATAGCTTGGAAATGCTCCAGAGATGGATGCTATTCTTTTGCTTATTCAAAGTTTCATATATAGCTGGGAAATGCTCCAGAGATGGACGCTATTCTGTTGCTTATTCAGAGTTTCTTGTTCAGAAATAGTTCAGATATGCTCCAGAACCGGACGCTATTCTGTTGCTTATTCAGGGCTTCTTTTCAGAGATAACTTAGAGATGCTCCAACCACGGATGCTATTCTATTGTTTATTCAGAGATTCTTTCTAGAGATGGTTCAGACGTGATCCAGGCATGGCGACATTCTGATACTTATTCCAGATTTCCTTCTAGAGATAGTTCAAATGCAACCCAGGCATGGCCATATTCTGATACTTATTCCAGATTCCGTCCAGAGATAGTTCAGATGCAACCCAGACATGGCGACATTCTGATACTTATTCAGATTTCCTTTCAGATATAGCTTAGAGATGCTCCTGAACCGGATGTTATTCTACTGCTTATTTAGATTTCTCTCCAGAGATAGCTCAGAGATGATCCAACCACGAATGCTATTCTATTGTTTATTAGAGATGGTTCAGATGCGATCCAGACATGGCTACATTCTGATACTTATTCCAGACTCCCTTCTAGAGATAGCTTAGAAATGCTCCGGACACGGATACTATTCTATTGCTTATTCCAGATTCCCTTCTAGAGATGGTTCAGATGCGACCCAGACATGGCGACATTTTGATACTTATTCAGATTTCCTTTCAGATATAGCTTAGAGATGCTCCTGATCCGGACACTATTCTATTGCTTATTCAGATTCAAACTTCTAAAGACAACTTAGAGATGCTCCATCCCGGATGCTGTTCTATTGTTCAGTCCAGATACGATCCAGATTCGGATGACGTTCTGTCACTCATTCAGGTGCAGTATGGATATACCCCAGACACGGCAGTCATTCTACTACTCATTCAGACGTTAGCAAATTTGGTACAGACTAGATATGCTCCAGGAATGAAAGCTATTCTATTTCTTACTCATATTCAACCATTCACTATACCTCCAAATGGCATCTATAAGCCCATCCTCATATCCATCATCTCTCCAAATGGCATCTGTAAGCCCATTCCCGCTATCACACTGCTGATACTCAACTATGTGAGTGCAAATTTCTGGGCACTCTAGTGTTCAATCATCTTCCACCTTTGGATCACGAAAGGAACACAAGCCAATCTACATCCTCAGGTCTAAGAAGATTGAACAGGGGCAACTGTTGTACCCCAAAATTTGCCCTCCCATATTCTTCAAAGTTTTTGGCAAGCATTTGCTCAAGTCTACTCAAGGGTTGCACAGTCAAGCACCCTCATAAGCCAGTCAAATTAGGGTTTTGGTTCTTGTAAGGAAGTTGAAGTTTTCAAGGGCTCAATCAAGTCACATATGCTCATATACATTGTCAAGCACCTACATGTCAAGTTTCAAGGCTCACAAGGTCAAGTTGCACAGTCAAGAACCCTAATTTCCTCACAATCAACTGCAGGGGCAAAATGGTCATTTGGCAGTCAAAAGTCAATTTTTTTTGTCAACATCTTATTTTGAAGCCACAATCATCATTTGATCAAGTCTTGATCATGATTCCACAAGTATGGCTCAAAAATCATCAAGGTGTCAAAAGTTTCTATTTTTGGACAGTTGAAAAGTCAACTGTAACTTGACCAAAGCATAACTTTTTCATGGTTCATCATAAAAATCCCATCCAATGCTCATATTTAAGGGGAGTACATTTCCTACAACTCATCTTCACATTCCAAGTCCAAGAAATGCTCTCACAAAAAGTTATCAATTTCAACATTATAGGTCATTTTCAAAAGTCAACAAAAAGGCACTTTAAGTCAAATACCATTACTTGAGATTGGTGAATCAAAATGACATGGGACCAACGGCATTGGTTAGAGGACTTCAAGACCTTTCCAAAATGTCCAAGAACATGTTCATAGCTTCAAAATTGACCAAGATATGCATTGGAGAAGTTGGGAAAGTTTTGGGAACTTTCAAAAGTCAACTTTGCCTAAAACACTTCATTTTTGCTAATGGGCCTCAAATTCCTTCTTGAATCTTTACCCAAGGCTTATGCACGACCCATTAAGATTAATTGGAATTATTTTCTTATTTTTATTAATTATTTGTATTTTTAATCAATTATTAATTCATTTAATTATTTTAATTGTAGGAAAATATCAAAACATGGTTGCCAAATCTTTTTATGAAGCAAATACACTCCACACATGCTAAAGATCTCGTGCATCACTCAAGGGGACAAGATCTCCCAATTTGGAAAGGTTTTCATTAAAAAAAGATTGGAAATTATATGATTGAAAATCAAAGATTGAAAACATTATTTCATGGACTTTTGGGCCAAGGTTTTAACCTAATTCTCTTCACATACATATGCTGAAGACAACCCTATTCTTGGACACGAAAAAAACTGCCATAGAAATCCATAACCACTTTGCAAAAATTCAAGAAAAACTTGAAAACTGAAATCAATATTGCAGGTGAATTCAAGGCCTAAAATTGTTTCCAATACATTGCTGACATTGCCAGGAAGCCATTGCAATCAAGAACGAAGCTTAACACGCAAAGAATCGTTCATCACAAGTGACACGGTTTGCTTTATTTTCCAAATTTGCATATCACGATTCATGTGATTTTGACCATTTTTTTGGATTGATTTATGTTAATAGGGACCTTCTGAAGCTGTTGGTACAAACCAATTTGGTTATAGCCCTCTGAATCAAAATCCACAATGGATAAAATCTAGGGTTTAGAAGCTTGAAAATTAAGGCTTTCTTATTGAGGAAAAATCAGGCCTTGAGACATATACCATTAAACTCAGAAGCTCAAGACGAATTGAATGGACATATCGCGCCCTTTTTATATTATCCCTAACGCTAATCGCTATTATTCGTGGTTGTGTTTTGTGGGGGTTTAAAACCCCCACTATCTTGTTGTGTTTTTTTACAGGAAACGAAGAAGAAGACGTGCGTGGCTCAACATGATTGGAGGGTTCAAATCCAGCGCGCGTTATTTTGTTTAATTTCCATAATGATTGTTTTTTTTATATAATATTTGTTGTTCATTTATATTACAAAAGCGCTGGATAGCTCAATTGGCAAAGGACGTGGCTTGCAAGTACTGGGACCTGGGTTCGATTCCCAAGTCCCCCATATAATTGTTCTTATTTTGCTTAAAGCTTTCCAATGCAGCAATCATTCAGAGTTCCACCATGCACGCTCAGCATAAGCTTGCCAAGTGGCCATGATGCCCAATCCAATGGCCACAGAGTGAAGACCATGATACTCCCAGTCAAACAGCATGCACGTGATCAGTGAAAAGTCAAACAGGCTTGGTCTTTCTTGGGCAAGAATTACTGTAATCTCACCTCCACATGGGCCATCTAACCCCCTTGGTTTGCATAGTTTTATTTATTTTCTCTTCTTTTTTAATTCTTTTAATTGTTTAATAATTATCATTAATTCACAACAAATTAACTTTTCATCATAAAAATCAGGAAATCAAAAAATTGTAAATATATTTTAATTATTTATTAAATTCACCATTAACCTATTTTTGTAAATAAATGCTAACAATTAGTTTAGTTTAATTTAGGTTTTAATTTTAACCCTTTTTTCTTAATAAATAAAAATTGCCTAGAATTAGGTTTTGACTTTTTTTAATTTTCTTATTATTATCATTATTAATTATTATTATCTTTTGTATATAAAATGTAAATTAATTAATTAGCTTAAAATTAGGTTAACTTTAACATTTTATTGATAATTAAAATAGACTTAGAACTAGGGTTTTGTTTCGACTTTAATTTCTTTATTTTCATTAAATACAAAAACACAAAAAATATCTTTCTTGTAAATAATTAATATTAGGTTTAATTTTAATTTAATTTCAAGCAAAGGACAAAAACTCTTAATTTCTCAAAAGGGTCCAAAACCCTCGGACGTCCAGTTTATTTCTATTTACGCATTATTTTCTTATTTGATTATTATGTAACTGTTCAAGGATGTAATAGTAATTAGGTTTATTGCTTTTTTTTATTTTTACTTTCTGCACTTTATCAAAAACGGGTCTTTGTTTTTTGGCGATGTATAGACCCGCGCCTTGTAATAGCGTAGCTTTTACCTTTCTGTATTTATTTTTCCGCACTCCTAACTGCTAAATTGCCTGAAAGAATGTATGATAATTAAAAACAACTCGTAGCTCACAATAGCATGATCCAAGATAAATGTTAACATGAAAACAACACACAATGCACATGCCCTTTTCTAGGGTATGCCTCACTCGTTGCCTCGAAACGTGGTCGTCAAGTATAGGGTGTTTTAGCGGTCGCCCTTATGTCTAAGATCCAGTTGCCTCGAAATGGTTGCCTCGGATTAAAAAGGATCTAGGACATTAGGGTTACTTCTAAGGTGTCCTACTATTGCTTCGGTGACCACACTGTCCCTACAATCGAATTGACCCGAACACCTCCAACGGTGGTGCTACCTACCTCTCAATGGTGGGATGGCACTATCTTAAGGACTCTTACACAGCCTAATTCCTTAGGGTAGGTAGATGACTCATGGTTACTTGCTCTCTTCAAAAAACAAACAAAACAATCTTTTCACACTGACACTTTCAAAAGCTTTCAAAACAAATTTTCCAAACACTCTTGAGGACAGATACAAGAGTCACTCAGAAATTTTTCAACGAAACTTTTTCAAAACCTACACACGTTTGAAAAGCAAACCAATTTTGAAAACATAAGAGAAAATACCTAAGAGCCCATGGATAACCATGGATAGAAAGGGTGCTAACACCTTCCCTTTTTATAAATCTACCTCCCGAACCGAGAAACATTCTCGATAAGGAATTTTGCTGTGCTTTTGTCCTTTCCATGTTGGAGAACAGAAAAGACGGTGGCGACTCTTGCTTACCACGACATACGCGATCCAGCTTTAAACAGTCAGTTCTATTTCCACCGATCACACGTCCCTTTCGAATTGACCCTCAAACTCCAACGATGATGCTACCTACTCACTAATAGTGGGATAGCGTTGTCTAAAGGAAACAAACATATAACGATTCTTTTTTCGAGTAGGTAGATTAGTTCTTAAGTACTTGCTCAATCAAAACAAACTTTTTTCACACTTACACTCCATTACAAACAAAGTTTTCAAAAACACTTCATTACACTCTTGAAGACAAAAACAAGAGTTAAATCGAAGTCAAAACAAAAGCTTTTCGAATCACATAAACACAAAGAAAACAATTTTTGAAAATGATGAGCAAGTACCTAAGAGCCCATAGATAACTACGGATAGAAAGCATGCTACTACCTTCCCTTTCTATAATCTACCCCCATACTAAAAAATATCTCGAAAAAGGAATTTTTTTGTGCTTTTTTCCTTTCCTTGTTGGATAAAATAAAAGCCGGTGGCGACTCTTGCTTACAGCGACATTTTGTGAACACAAACGCAAAATGCAAACCAACATTTCTAAAAACCGTCCCGGTTCTGGCCACTGTATCACAGAACTGACGACTCTGCTGGGGATTAATAATAAGTGGGGTATACCTTAGGATTAGTTCATCATATTGTTTTCAATTGTTTAATTTTTTTGCTTTATTTTTGTGGGCTTTGAATCAGAGTTACTATAGATCCTAACCCGGATCTGGGGATACCTTTTAGGTAAGTAGTAATAGACTGTGAGGGAACTGTACGGCGTAGACCGATACGGTTGAAGCAGTAGCTACGTTGATGTGACACATTAGTTGGTATCGACATCCCTTGTGGAGCAACAAGGAGAGTATGGGGCTGCTATATGGGTCATTAAGCATCAACTGACTTTAGAACCTATAATTGACCAACTTGGCTATAGAAAAGTAGCAGTATGCTACACTCATTGAGACCATACTCTCGAGATGGTTCCGGCTGCAAGAAAAGATTGCGTGACTGGAATTATGACCGATGGAGGATGGTCAGTGATATTGAGAACCTCTAGAACCCAGTTACTATTATTAGGACAGGTTGAACCAACTGAACTTCAAGAGGGTAATACCCAGACCCCATGCAAGCCTAAACCTAAGTATGTTTGTGTGACTTGTGTGCTTTCAACTTGAACTACTTGCACATTTTTATTACCTAACAACTTGAGTTCCTTGCAGGTTTTATTTACAGTCCTTATTCAATAACTTGGATTTCTTGCCGAGTTTACATGCTTACATCACCTCTCACTTTTGCTTAAACACATAGCATACACATCATAACATCATTGCCTAAACATTTCCTTAACCATTTCAAGGATCTCAAGGGTTTGTGATGCAGGTTATGGTAAATCAAACGTCTAGCAAGGGGCAAAGGGGATTTATTTTCCTCTAGCCAATGTCGTCTAAAGATCAAAACACGATGACTTGAGTCGGTGGCTATGACCCACTCGATATGGTGAGCTTAACTCTTGAAGAAGGACTCTTAACAACACGAAGTTTCTTCAATCAAGCTGCAATCAAATTCTAACAGTTTCTTGTTTACCCTGCAAGATCCTTGAAAACATTGCATAACAGGTCTTCCAGTACAGGTCTCTCATGTTCTCGCTGTTTATTTCATCAATGGATCTCAAACAAGACAACAAAGATATTCAAACTCAAGAAGCTCAGTTCAAAGACATATTCCTAAACCTATGCGAAGGGCAGGAAGAGTTGAAAACACTCCTCGTTGGGAACTTGGTCAAGAAAAGTCCAGAAGACAACAAGGATGAACGGCTGGAGAAATTGCAAGCTGAGGTAGGTGCAATGAGAACCCAGATGTTGGGGAAGATGTCTCTTATCCAAGGCTTATCCCGGGAACAAGAAGAGTTGAGAACCATTATCAACTAGCTTCATCAAGACAGATACAAAAGTATGAAGCAAACAGTCGAGACCGGGAACCAAGTCATTGATCAACCTCCAAGAAGACAAAGGTTTGGTTTGGTGAAGAATGGACCTCTCCAAGTTGCTACTACCTCACGGGTCCAACAACAACTTCGCCAAAAACAACAGGTTAATCAAAGTAAGCCTGATACACCCAAGAGGCAGTTTACCAAGCTCAACATGCCGCTGTCTCAAGCTTTACAACACATGTTAAGGTTGAATCTGGTGACATTGATAGGACCTCACCCGAATCCCAAGACTTCTTCACCCAACTACAATCCTGATGCAATGTGCGCATACCATTCCAACATCCCTGGACATGACACCAACAGCTGTTGGGCATTGAGAAACAAAATTCAAAACCAGATTGATGAAGAAGCATTAGAATTCACACAAGATGGTCAACTGGAATGTTTCTATCAATCCTCCAAGGCTCACCATTTGAAGTGACAAGTTCTGACAAGAGAAGACTTTTCGTTCATTAGAATTTTCGATGTGTAATTTTCTTTTGATTTATTTGGACATTTATTCATATCAAACCTTGTTATTTCATCAATGTATTGCACATGTTTGTCTTGAATCAATTCATTCGTATTCACTATTTCAAAAAATGCGTTTTTATTTACTTTCGTGATATTCAACTCTCGACTAAAAAGCTCAAAGCCTTTAGAGGGAGGATGACGAAAATGATATCAAAATCTCTACAGTATGCTTTTGAACAGACCCCGCTGATGATGTACAGGCGTTGTTTCAAATCCTAAACAGTGGAGTTATAAGGAAGATAATCCCTAGTCAACCCCTTTGAGCCAAAGAAGTAGGAGTTTTTCTTTTTTCACAAATTAAAACCATTAAACACAACCTGGGGCAGGGTAGTTTCCTTAGTTAATTCAGGTGCACAATGTATGGCTTCAAAGACGTCCTTCTGAAACAAAAGACGGTGATGGTTCCCTATAATCTTCAAGACATGCAGTCATTATCTCTCGAAATAAAAGCCTATTAGGTCAAAGCCTATGAAGGAGACTTAAGAAAAAAACTGGGGCATCCCGCTGACTGTAATCACAAAGAAATAATTCAGGCAAAAAACAGGGATAATAAAATCAAAAAAGAAAGAGGTCCTACAAACCCTAAACAAAAAAGGAAATGACTGCCTATTCAAAATAAACTGTCAGTATCCGAACCATCACTGGAATATCAGAGCAAAGACTCAAACGAGATCTAATGCACGATTAGCTAAGTTTAGGATCTAAGAACATCATGAAGAACGGGTGGGTAAAAATACATTTTGAGCCTTTATCCTTTGTTTCTTGAACCGTGAACCAGGCCATGTTATAACCCTTAAAAGTCCTAGATGAAGCATGTGTTAGTTCGAAAGCATACTGTCGTAAAAGGTATCCTGACTCCTGTAGGACTTGCCGTAAATCTTGAGTTGACATCACATTTTACAAAATTTGCCTGTTTTACTGAGAAAGGCATTTTCAAAAACTTCAAGACAGACGTAAGCTTTGCATTCTTAAAATAACATTGTTTGCATATGACTATTTGTTCAAACAGCAGAGAAATTTGCACGACGAATATCTAGTGAACAAAAACCTTCTCAATAAAAAGGATCACCTCAAGTGGAAAAAACACTTCCAACCAAGGGGAACGGCATGATCATTTCCCATCATCTGGGGCAGTCAAGTCAAGATTCAAGGTATCTCTCAAAGATGCCAAATAGCCAGGGGAAGATCTCCATCTGAATCACTTGGGGCATTGGACATGAATTCCAGCAACGAATCTTGCATGATCAAACAAACATCTTCTAGTATCGTGGCAACACAATGCTACCAACAGTAACAACTCCCTACACCCTGAGAGCATGGACATAGTCAGAAAATACTGTGCATGAACAAAGACCCGCTAGGTCGACTGACCTAGGCAAAAATAAGGGCATCCCAGCGAACCAAAAGGGTTCGGGCAAAAATTAGGGATAAAAAACAAAAAAGATATGTACACCCGGTAAGTCGAAAACCCGAAAGGGCAGCTTGGGAAAAAAAGGGTATCCCGGAGGACTGAAAACCCGAAAGGGCAGTCCAGGAAAAAATTAGGGATCAAAGCGTACGACTATGTCCCGTCATCTTGTCACTTGCCTACCAGAAGAAGACTTGTCATTTCGATCGAAAGTTACCAAGCACCTCATAAGTTGGGATAACACTCGATCCACAAGGCCTCCGCAGGTACCTTCTCCAGTAGATACAGGGGAAGAAAAGTCTCGATGCAAAGTCATCGTCATATCCTTAGCATGCGTCCCAATAACATTCACTCCCTGCAGAGTAAGACAAAGACAGTGATGTTAGTTGTCCCAAACAGGACACAATTCTCCCCAACTGAGATTCACAATCGCGAATGAGTCGGTAAGATTCTCCCCAAGCAAAGTTTATCTACCATCAGCACTGTAAAATTATCCCCAGTGGAGTTTGGAGAATTATCCCCACTAGAGTCTGGAGAATTGTCCCCAGTAGAGTCTAAAGGATTATCCTCGGTGAAGTCACAACTGGAAAATCATCCCCAGCGGGGTTCATTCCTTTCACAAGCAGAAACTCAATCCCCAACATGGTTCATTATCACTAGCAACGGTAATTCATCCCCAACTGAGTTTATTTCTCCAAATCAGCGGATCCTCCGACAGAGCATGTCCTCCCCACAGAGTCATTTCCTCGTCAGTCTATTCCCCAGTGGAGTTATCCTCTCCTACAAGATCATTCCCATAATCATCTTCATTCACTATCCCCAGCGGAAACAAAGAATTCAACTCTTTTCTCCAGCAACAAGCCGGGATTTATTTTCCCCAACTAGCGAACATCAGAAAACATCACATGCCTATACATCATGATACGTATACGCATCATACAACACAATCTCATTTATTTTGAGAACATCATTGCTTGATACATATTGTGATCAGTGGATCTAGAACTGACTGTTTAACGCTGGTTCGCGAAATGTCGCGGAAGCAAGAGTCGCCACCGTCTTTTATTTTCTCCAAATGGAAAGGACAAAAGCACAGAAAAATTCCTTATAGAGATTGCTCTCGGTTCGGGAGGTAGGTTATAGAAAGGGAAGGTGTTAGCACCCTTTCTATCCATGGTTATCCATGGGCTCTTAGATACTTGCTCAATGTGTTTTCAAAATGTTTGCTTGCTTTTCAATTGTGGGTTTTAAAAATTTTCTTTGAAAAATTTCAGTTCGACTCGTACGTCAGAGTGTTTGAAAAGTTTGCTTTGAAAGCTTTTGAAAATGTGTTGGTGTGAAAAGTGTTTTTTGTTTGAAATTAGAGCAAGTATCCTTGAGAACCTACCTACCCTAAGGAATTCGTCTGTGTAAATGTCCTTTAAAGTAATGCCATCCCACCATTGAGAGGTAGGTAGCACCACCGTTGGAGGTGTTCGGGTCAATTCGAGTTTGTAGGGACATGGTGATCACCGGAGCAATGGGAAGATACCTTAGAAGCTACCCTCATGCCAGGTTCCCGGATCATGAGGACTTACTAAGACATCCTCTACTCGACGATCACCTTTCGAAGGCAAGGCAACAGTGAGGCATACCCTAGGGGTGGTGTGTGCGAATCGTGTGTCATTTTCATTTGCATTTATCTTGTCATGTTATTGGTGTTCTACGCATTGCTTTTATTTAAGTCCATTCATTCTTGCATGCTTATTTAACAGTTAATATTTGCGAGGAAAATAAAACTAAAGCTATTACAAATGGCGCGGGTCCACATCGCCAAAATTAAACCGGACCCGATTTGACGGAAAATAAAGAAAGCAAAAGAAATAAAAGTGCGAGAAGTTTGAGTTACAATGCTTCGGGAGAATTACATAATTATAATAAACGACATAAAATAAATGCGCGAAAATAAATTACGAACATGGGCGTTGGACCCTTTTGCGAAATATTATTAATAAGGAATTAAAATTAAGAATTAAAAGAAAATGTTTTTTAGTATTTTTGTGTTTTTTGAGATTTAAAAAAAAAGAATTAATTAAAAACCAAAATGAAATGTTAAACCTAGTTCTAATTATTTTTAAGTTTATTATGAAAGTATTAAAATTTAACCTAAATGCAACCCTAATTAGTTTACAAGTTTAATTATGAAAATAAATAAATCACTAATATTATGGCAAAAAAAAGGAAAATTAAAAGGAATAAAAAGTCATTAACCTAATGCTATATTTTTGGATTTTTTTATGGAAGAAAGAATTAAAGTTGCAACCTAAATTAATACTAAGTTAATTTACATACAATTTATTTATGAAAATAACTAAAATAAAATAAATATTATATTGTTCTCTTTTTCTGATTTTTGTGTATTTTATAATTTGTAAAGAAATAGTAATTAGTTTAAACAAATAAAGAAAATAAAATAAGAATTAAAAATAAAACAAGAAAAATATAGAGAAAGCAAACCAGGGGTTTCAGGCCCTAAAGTGGAGGTGTGGCCCAGCAATCTAGCCCAATTGATTTTGGAATTTGTTGACTTTCCCAGGCCACGTATGGGACCTTTGACTGAGGCTTATGGTACACCTCTGAACATGGCTTTCTGATTGATCCTCTTAGGCACGTGGACGTCTTGATGATTGTGGTGTACCATGCGCTCCACCTTTGAAATTGCACAGGAAGACGTTTGGAAAAATAATATTGAAATTATGCAAGACCTGGGACTTGAGCCCAGGTCATGAGGGTTACCAGTTAACACCTATACCGCTGCACCACTATCACACATTCGTTAATTAAATAAACAACAAATATAATGAAAGCAAACAATGCGTTAGTGACTGAAGCGCGCGAAATTCAAAAACAACGTATCACATGTTGCCACGCTTCATCGTCTCCACCACCCTGAAAAAACAAACAACATAAGCAACGGTTTCTTAAGCGTGGTTTTAGGGGGCTTTTGGAAAAATAGCGATTAAGCCTCAGGGCTCTATAAACTGAGCGCGAACATTCATTCTTCTTCGTCCAAGCTTGCCGATTTGAATGGTCATGGTTTCGTGGGCTAATTTTGCTTGGTTTCAGAAGCCCTAAATTCAAGCTTGGAAAACCCTAAAGATTGATCATGGTGAAATCACATATATGGCATAAAAACGAAATTAATCATGTCAGTTAGCTTTGAAATCAAATGAGGAACAAGAATCAACAATTAAATTGCATAAAAAGTGCCTAGAACATGATATGCGTTTATGAGTTTTTTGTTGTACAGTCGAAGGTCTTGTTACCAATTCCTTGCGTTTGAGTTGGTGTTAGGGGTTGGAATCTGTTCAGGAGACCACAAGGAAGCTTTTGGAAAAGGAATTAAGACTTGAATCCCCCTAGAACACTGATTTCAGTTTTGAGTTTTATGGAGAATTTTTCCAAGTTGGCAATGGTGTTTGGGCGCAGCATTTAGTGTGTGGTCCTTAGGTTTTGACTCAGTACTTATGAGGGAAGGGAATTAGGTCATTAGCTGGCCTTTATCCATGCCCATGAGAGAATTAGTCTTAGGTCTTTTCACCATTAACAAACTTTCCCCTTTTTTTAGCAAAACCAAGACTTGGTGTACAACCTAACCCTAGCATGAGTTTGGGAGCTGGCACATGATATATGGAAGCTATTCAAATTCACATGACACTATTCCATTGATTTTTAAATTTTATTTGAATTTTTAAAGATTTAAAATGAATTAAATTATCAAAAATTAAATAAAATAGAAAAATCAATGTTTGATCTTGAAATTAATCATGGGACACGTGTGTGGCATGACAAGGCTGAATCAAGTGGAAGAAAGTGGGCCCTTTTGTCAAAAATTGAAGTTTCAAGGATAGTTGACTTTTGCCATTTCACAAAAATTTCCCAACTTCTCCAATGCATAACTTGCTCAATTTTTAAGCTTTTATCATGTTCTTGGACATTTTGGAAAGGTCTTTGAGTCCTTTAACGAATGCCTTTGGTCCCATGTCATTTTGATTTTCCAATCTCAAGTTATGGCCTTTGACTTAAAGTCCCTTTTTGTTGACTTTTGAAAATGACCTATAATGTTGAAATTGATAACTTTTTGTGAGAGAATTTCTTGGACTTGAAGTATGAAGATGAGTTGTAGGAAATGTCTTTCTCTTCAAAATGAGCTTTGGATGGGATTTTTATGATAATCCATGTGAAAGTTATGCTCTGGTCAATTTCAGTTGACTTTTTCAGCTGTCCAAATATAGCAACTTTTGCATCTTTGATGATTTCTAAGCCAAATTTTGAGAATCATGATCAAGCATTGATCAAATGATGTTTGTGGCTTCAAAATGATATGTTGACCAAAAATTTGAACTTTTGACTGTCAAATGACCATTTTGCCCCTACAGTTGACTGTAGTGCAATTTAGGGTTTTGACTGTGCAATTTTGAGCTGAATGCCTTGAAACTTGATATGAGGATGCTTGACCATGTTTGTAAGCATATGAGACTTGATTGGGCCTTTGAACACTTCCTTTTCTTGATCAGACTCAAAACCCTAATTTTGACTGTATGGGAGACTGTTGCACTGCACAACCCTTGGGGAATTTTGTAGCTTGGCTTGGCAATTTCTTGAGGAATATGGGAGGGCAAATTTTGGGGTATAACACATATCATGCATTACATACAGCTAACCTTTACCTTTCAGGAAAGATACAATCAAATTCTCAAAAAAGTTCAAGCTATGAAGCCCGGGTACGACCGGATAATATCTTGATTCCTACAGCATATAGTGAAGCCCAGATTACGACCGAATAACAATATCAGACTACTGCAAAGCTTGGATTACGACCAGATAGTGGTATCTCTTAAAAGCAAGCTATGAAGCCCGAATTCGACCGAATAATAGTTTAAATCCTCAGCAAGTTGTGAAACCCGAATTACGACCGGATAACAGCTCAACAAGTTCCTGTGACGCCTAAATTACGACCAGATAGCAACCAAAGGCACCGCGAAGCCTGGATTACGACCAAATAGTGGTATATCTTTAATACAAGTTATGAATCCCGGACTACGACCAGATAGTATCTTCATTTTCTCCGAACACCATGAAGCCTGGATCCGACCAAATAATGGTATGAGACATCGCAAAGCCTGGATTACGACCAGATAGCGGTTAAAGACACTGTGAAGCCTGGATTTTGACCAGATAACAGTAAGGGATACTGTGAAGCTTGGATTACGACCAGATAGCGATTAAAGACACTGTGAAGTCTGGATTTCGACCAGATAACAGTAAGGGATACTGTGAAGCTTGGATTACGACCAAATAGAAGTTCACCCGACCAGGTATTGTGAAGCTTGTATTTTGAGCAAATAATAGTTTACTCGGCCAATTACTTTGAAGCCCGGATTCAACTGGATATTAGTAGGCCCCAAAATCAAAGGGAAGCCCAGAGGCGACCGGATAACCATTTGATTTTCTTCTGAAGCCTGGATTTCGACCAGATAGGAAGTAAGGTGTTGTGAAGCCTGGATTTCGACCAGATAGCAATACAAGACTATGAAGCCTGGGTTTCGACCAGATAATGGTACAAGACACTGTGAAGCCTAGATTTCGACCAGATAACAGTGAGGTACAATGTGAAGCTTGGATTTCGACCAAATAGCAGTTTACTCGGCCAATTACTTTGAAGCCAGAATTGGACCGGATATTAGTAGGCCCAAAATTTAAAGGGAAGCCCGGATGCGACCGAATAACCACCTGATTTCTTCTAAAGCCTGGATTTCGACCAGATAAGAAGTAAGGTATTGTGAAGCCTGGATTTCGACCAGATAGCAATACAAGACCATAAAGCCTAGATTCGACCAGATAATGGTATATTATATCGTGAAGCCTAGTGTTGTACCCCAAAATTTGCCCTCGCGTTTTTTCACAAGAAATATCAACTTCAAGCCTTTCCTGATTCTTCAAACTGGCTCAAGAATCGGACAAACGGACTTCTTTTGACAGTCAAGCAAAATTAGGGTTTTTACTGATTTTTAGGACTCTGAATTGTTTCATACAGTGGGCTTAGGGTTTGGATGATTTTTGGCTCAATTTTGATCAGGCGAACGCTATTTGGCATTTAATCAGGAATTAAGGGTTTTACGGGCATATTCTCAGAAAGTTTGAAATTCCACAGTACTTTGCCGTTTATTCCGAGATTCGGGTTGAATTTGCATTGTTTATAATTTAATCAGTAAAAGAGACAGTGGTTTGAATTCATGTTGTTTTCTTTAAGCCAGTCAAATACAGTATGCAATATTGGATTCACAGTGTTTATGGCAAATCAGTGAAGAAGGAATGCGCTTGATCAGTTTATTTTGGTTGACTGCTGCTTTGCTTTGGATATTGGAAGAGACAGGTTTAATTGATCAATATTATTTTATTTAAGTTATTTATTATTCTAAAATTGAATGATTGAAATTTATTTTTCAATTGTTTTAATTCAAAGAGTTTTAAATAAATAAATAAACAATAAAGAAAATTAGAATTAATTGGATAATTTAGATTTTATTGATATTTGAATTATTTGTACAAATTGTTGTTTATAATTTAAATTACAAACAATAATATACATTAATTTAAATATTAAATAAAATAAAAAGCTATCCTATTTCTAATATTCTTCATTCTTCACTCCGCTCCGGTGCTCCATTTTTTATCTGCAAAAAGAAGAAGAAAAGTCAGAAAGCAGTTGAATAAAAAAGAACAGATAAAATTTGCTCATCATTAGAGGCCATTGACTGGGATCAGTTGACCCTCTCTGCAAATCACGGGATTTCTCCCGGTTCACAGAGAGGGAAGATTTTTATTCATGAATGCAAATGTCAAATGTATAAGTTCCAAAATTCAAGAATGCATAGAATCTCAACTTCAAATTCAAACTAAACTGAAAAATCCAATTCCTACTTCCTATCAAATGCCAAAGTTTACTCAAAGATATCAAAAGTACAGTTTGCTGTCAAAAGCCAAAGTCCACTCAAAAGCTGTCAAAAGAAGGATTTGAAAAAGATATCAATGCAAAGTCAGCACACAAACTGTCAAAAAAAAAAGAGATAAAGAGGATGCAGTCAAGAAATGTGTTATGCAAGCTAAAATCTTAAATCATCATTTCCCAGCATAAAGGGGCCCCTTCAGAAATAGTACAGGAAATCATATAATAATATTAAACTGTACTGAAAAATGAGAAGAAGAGAGATAAAGCAGCATAGGCAGGTTTTAGGCTAGGGGCAAGCACAACAAGAAAAGATATAACCCAAGGACACGGTTCAGCAAGAAAAGGGGGCAGAACTTCTTACCAAAGGGAAGAAAATATACAAAAACTTGCTAAGCATTTTGAAGCCTGAAAGAAACTTGCCTAAGCTTTACCAAAAAACCCATCAAACACATTTCAAAACTCAAAACTGAACATACAAACACATAACCTGAAAATACCACAACCCTGCCTCAACCTTCAAACATCCAAAACCTGATAAACAAAGCACTAAAACCTGCTAATGCCTTAACCTGCCTGTCATAAAACATACAAGTTCAAACCTGAAGCAAGAACCTAAAAACCTGCATCAGTAAAGGCCAAACCTCATATAACCAAGTTCAAGCCCAAGGCAAAAACCTCATAACACCAGAAGCACACCAGGTCCAACAACATCACCTGCTGCCTGCATCATCCAAACATTAAACCAGAACTACCAACACCCTGCCTAACCACATAAACCTGATAAACAAAACACCATGCCTATCAAACTCAAAGCCATAGCATCTCAAGCCTAAAAGCCCTCAGTAAAACATCACTGGGCGACACAAACAAGTATACAGCATTCAAGAAGAAGAGACCAGTTCACCCAAACCTTTCAATCCAAGCAATTCAGAACAAACCCACAGGCCCTCAGTATAACATCATTGGGCGAAATCTCTAAAGGCAACCAGCAATTCAAAGGGACAAAAACAGAAGAAGGAAAAAGTGAATCTTTTTGAAAGAGGTTCTCAGTATAAATCATCATCAAAACCATAGACAAGCAAAGCAACCATTCAACGAAAATTCAAGGCAACATATAGTAGAAAAAGAGAGATAAAGAAGTGAATTAGAAAGAAGGTTTTCAGGAAAATACAAATCATCATAAAACCCTCACACAGCAAGAGGTGAGAACGAAGATACCAGGGTCACCAAGGGCAAGCATCACCGTTCACGCCGTCCCGGCCTCCTAAAGCGTCACTCCTCCGCCTCTCCTCCATCTCCAAAAATGAAGGTAGTACAATCTTCTCCCTCTTCTCTTCTCCTTCATCTCATAATGAAAGGTAAAAGTTAAGACTCAAATCAGAAAAACATGCAATTCGTAAAAGAAAAGAGATAAGAGCATAACACTGAAAGAAAACCTTGTATCAAGAGGACGCGAAGCTTATGCCTTGGAGGGAAGAAAGGTCTGGAGGGTGACGTTGGTGGCCGGAGTGAGTTGCTCAGGAAGCTTGCAAGGATGAAGACGAACACGAACGGCGCGCCGCTGCTAACCTAATTTCCTTCCCTCAACTGAACAAACATTCCCCAACCCTAAATTCGTTCTGGCCCCCAAACGGGCCTTGCCCATTCCGTTTTGCCTTAAGCCCATTGGATTCAAAAGGAGCCTTAATCTCATTCTTATTATCACTAACATTTTTTTATATAACAAACATTAACCTCAATCTTTTTTACTAAACCACATATTTTTCTAACTTAACATTTTTTCATATATTAAAATTGAAAATACTTGCTTCTCTTTATTTATTTACTCTTTTATTTAAAATACATTTTGTACATACATTTTAAAACATTAATTTTATAATATTATACATTTTTTTATCATATAGTTAAAATATCCTTTTTAAGTATATATTTGTATATAAAATAACAAAATACTTTTTTATACATAATTAACTTGAAAACATTTTTAATACACGTTAAAATACATTTGTACATATCATTTTTATCATATAATTAAAAATTGAAAATACTTTTTTTATTCTTTTAATTAATTTACTTTTGTACATAACAATTAAGAATATACTTCTTTTTTATCCATAATTCAATTTTTTGACATTTAATACATTTTTATACATAATACAATTTAATTAAAACTCGAACATTTAAGTTAAAACAATTTTCTTTTTTGTACATAATTAAACATATAAATCAAAGATTCATTTAAAACATTTCTCTAGGTCAAAAACCCTAATACGTTTCAATTCCACAATTCGCACCTGTAAATAATTACACATACTCATATACTTGTACACTTACACAAATCCATTCACATTTCCCTATACACCTTTTTTATCTTATATTTGTATATTCGATATTTACATTTGATCGCACATTCGATTTGGTTGTAACTTATTGGATACTATAAGTCTCATCCCCTTTTGTACATTTATACCCCCACTCCCGGACACTATTTTGTAATAGCGTAGGCTTTACATTTCCGCAATTTACAGTTTTCCAATTATACCATGGTTAGACCTAGGGTTTGTATGTACATAAAATCAAACGCTAGATAACCTAATACAAGACAAATACATGTAATCAGTACACAATCACACTTACACCCCCTAGGGTAATCCCACATGTTGCCTTCCAAAATGGGCCATGCTTGCACGTCGAGTATCTTTGGCAAAACAAAATCAAATGATCATAAGTCTCAAAGTGTTGCCTAAACGGAATGATCATAGTCCCTTCAAAGCAAAATTGCCAAAGACACTTGGCATCATTGCATTCATGGTCCATACGATGACCCGCGCCCGTCCCGAATAAACTTCCTAAACGCAAGATTGTCTACCAATTTCAATGGTAGAACAAAATTGTTAAAAGGGGTTAAAACATGACAAAAACCTTTTAGTACAATAGGGTAGACAAAACTCTTAGTTACTTGAGATCAATTTGCAAAAACACTTGCCTTCTTTTCAAAAACCACAATCCACAACACTTTCAAACAAACTCTCAAAAATATTTGAAAACATATTTTCGAAAAGATTCACACTTTTGTAAAACACTCAATCACGAGTCAAATACATCAGTTTCCTAAAACAAGGCATCTTTTTCCAAAACACTTTTTCAAAAAGCACCCACACACACACCATTTTCAAAGCAATCAAAAAACAAGGCAAGTGATCTAAAAAACCAAGTAACTAAGAGCCCATGGATAAGCATGGATGAAAAGGGTGCTAATACCTTCCCTTTTCATAATCTACCCCCCGAACCCACGAAATATCTCAAAAGGTTTTTGCTGTGCTTTTTTAGCCTTTCCTTTAGGATAAAATAAAAAGTTGGTGGCGACTCTTGCTCAACCGCACAAGTGCGAATACGAACGCAAAACACTAGTCAGTTCTCCCACCGTATCACAGAACTGGCGACTCTGCTGGGGAATATTCTAAAAGTGGGGTTACCTTAGGGTTTAGATCACCTTTACTTTCAATTGATTGCTTTGTTTGCTTTACATTTGTGGGCTTTGTATCGGAGTTTTATAGATCCTAACCCGGATCTGGGGAAACCTTTTTAGGTAGCATAATCTGTGAGGTACCTGTCCGGGGTATACCGACATGGGTGAAGCAGTGGCTACATTGGTGTGGCGTCTTGGTCTGTACCGATATCCCTCGTGTTGAAACGAGGAGAATATGGGTCTTCCAAGGAGTCATTAAGCACCAACCGACCTTAGAACCCTAATTGACCAACTTGGCCATTAGAACAGTAGCAGTATGCTACACTCATTGAGGCTAAACTCTCGAGATGGTTCCGGCCGCGAGAAAAGGTTGCGATGCTGGAGTTATGACCGATTGAGGGTAGCCAATGATATGAGATCCTCTAGAACCCGGTTACTTTTGATAAGACAGGTTTTAACCAACAAACTGAAAGAGGGTAGTACCTGAACCTCATGCAAGCCTAAACCTAAGGCCTTGTGTGCTTTGTGTGAATATTGTTTGCCTGTATATACATTTACTTGCTTGTGCATACATGTACATAACATCGTAACATCATACCATAGCATTTCAGCATTTTCAATAACCATTTCAAGGATCTCGAAGGTTCTTTTGATGCAGGGTTACGTTGAACCAGACATCTATCAAGGGGCAAGGAGGTTTTTCCTCTAACCAATGCAGTCAAAGATCAAGTGCAACAACTTGAATTAGTGGCTATGACCCACTCGACATGGTGAGCTTGATTCTAGTGGAAAGACATCCACCGATACAAAGCTCTCCAATCAAAAGATCAAGTGCAACAACTTGAATCAGTGGTTATGACCCACTCGACATAGTGAACTTGATTCTCGTGGAAGGACGTCCATCGGTGCAGAGATCTCCGATCCAAGAGCAAAGTTCAACCTCTAACATTTTCTTGTGTTTACCCCAAGAGATCCTTGAAAGCATGCATCCACATATCATGCATTGCATCTTGACAATCTTTCCTTTTTCAGGTTTCCTTACTCTCCTGCTGTTTATTTCAGCAAGAGATGGCTCTAGAACGGTCTGTCAAAGACATCCAAGACCAGACTGCTCAGCTGCAGGAGATGTTCCTGAACTTGTCTCTGGGGCAAGAAGAGATGAAAGCTCTCCTCACCAAGGGTTTGGGGAATTCCAACAATGCCAGGAGTGATCAGATTGCGGAGCTGCAGTTTGATCTGACAACACTGAGGACTCAAATGATGGGACAGTTGGTGGGCCAGATGGCTCTCATCCAAGACCTATCCCAAAGACAAGAGGAACTCAGAGTTCTTGTCCGCCAATTGCTTCCAAACAACCCACTGGGGCAAACATCTGAGGTCGAAGAGCAAGTCACCGCTCAGCCTCCATCAACTCAAGAAGACAAGGGGAAAGCTCCTTTGCTAGCTTCAGGGTCACAATCTCATCAACAACCTCGCCAGCGTCAACGGGGCAATCGGCGTAAACAAGAAAAGTCGGGAAGACAGTTTACCGAGACTGAAATACCATCATTCTTCATACTGAAGCGCCTGTTGGAGGTCAATTTACTTACTGTAAAGGACCCTCCTCAGAAGCTCAATATCTCCTCTCCTCACTTTAATCCCGACGCATTCTGTGTTTACCACTCCTACAGCCCGGGACACAGTACTAACGACTGTTGGGCCTTGAAGAACAAGATTCAAGATCTGATCGACATTGGGGTGCTGGAATTCATGCCAGACGGCGAGATGAAGATCTTCCGTTAAAGGGTTCTCCACCTGAAGTGACGAAGCTCAAGCTGAAAGACCTTTGCTTCTTTTTGAACTTTCAAAGTTGTAATTTCTTTTGTTGTCAAACAATTATCTGTTGATGTTAAACTCTGTTTTCATTAATGCATTGCATATGTTTGTCTTGAATTCATCCATTCGTTTCACTACTCTTATGCTTTCCTTTATGATATTTGACTCTTGATAAAAAGCTGTAAGCCTTTAGAGGGAGGATGACGAAACAATACCATGATCTTATACAGTATGCTTTTGAACGGACCGTGCTGATGATGTACAGGCATTTCTTTCAATTCCCAAACACTGGAGTTATAAGGAAGTTAATCCCTAGTCAACCCCTTCGAGCCAAAGAAGTAGGAGTTTTCTGTTCTGATACAATCAAAACCTTTGATATAAACCTGGGGCAGGGTAGTCTCTCAGTTAATTCAAGAGAAAATGCGTATTGAAGTTGCAAACTCTCAGTTCGTAATACAACGAACGACGTCAAAAAAAGAGAAAGCATTCCTTTGGAATCAAAAGACAAGGGTGGTTCCCTATCACATAGACAGTCAATCTCTCAAAAGAGAAAAGCCCACCAAGCCAAAACCTATAAAGGAGGCTTAAGAAAGCTGGGGCATCCCGCTGACAGTAATCCCGAAAACGGTAACAGTCAGGCAAAAGTTAGGGATAACAAATCAAAATCAAAATAGTGAGGTCATTACAAAACCCTCAACAACATGAAAAGTGTTGTAAAAGAAAAAGAAGATGATGACTGTCTCCCAAAAATTCAAACTGATGAACCATCGCCCAAAAGTCGTTCAAAACTCAAAACAGAGTGCGACGCACAATTAACTGAGCTTAGGTTGAAGAACATCACGAAGAGCGGGTGGGTACAAATATACTTTGAGCCTTTATCCTTTGTTTCTTAAACCGTGAACCAGGCCACGTTACAACCCTTCAAAAGTCCTAATTGAAGCATGGGTTAGTTCGAAAGCATACTGTTACAAAAGGTATCCTGACTCCTGTAGGGCTTTGCTCTAAATCTTGTGTTAACTTGTCTTATGAAAAGTTTTCTGCTAAAAAACGCATTTTTCAAAACGAAAAAAAAAACTTCGAGACAAACATAAACTTTGCATTATCCGAATATCACTGTCTGCATTTGACCTTTTTTTGTTTGACAGCGAAGAAATTCATACAGCGAATGTTCGGAGGAACGAAAACTCTCTCAGTAAGTCAAAATCACTTCAAGAGGATAACACTTCCATCAAATCTCCTATCAGCAAGGGGCATGACATGTCACAATTCAATTAACCTGGGGCAGTCCAGTCAAGGTCCAACAGATCTTTCAAAGTACAGTTAACCTGGGGCAGTCCAGTCAAGATTTCAGGAAATCTCTCAATATGCAGAGTAATCTGATCCAAGATTCCTTCATCACCACTTGGGGCATTCGAATGTCAAAAGTGTTCAATAAATCAACTACATCATTTCCAGACTCGACTCCTGTATCTAGCCAGGGCACGTCTGAAGAGTTCGAAGATTCGATTCCTGTATCCAGCCAGGGCATATCTGTTGACGACTAATTCCAGATTCGACTCCTGTATCCAGCCAGGGCATATCTGTTGACGACTAATTCCAGATTCGACTCCTGTATCCAGCTAGGGCATATCTGTTGACCACATTTCCAGACTCGATTCCTGTATCTAGCCAGGGCACGTCTGAAGAGTTTGAAGATTCGATTCCTGTATCCAGCCAGGGCATATCTATCAACTATCACCTTTCCAGATTCGATTCCTGTATCCATCCAGGGCATGTCTGAAGAATTCCAGATCAACACCTGTAACAATCCAGGAAACATCTGTGAACGACCGATGGTAGACCAACACCTGTAATAAGCCAGTATTTATCTACATCACCACTTGGGGCATTCGAATGTCAAAAGTGTTCAAAACCCGATGCAGTTTTTACACAAGCTCATCTTCAGGAAGCCCTACACCGGTTCCTCTTCAAGACTTATGAAACAAGTTTACGGATTCTTCCCAACAATGGACGCTAATCTACCGACTTGTTCAGACTCTTCTCAAACCGTTGAAAACAGTTTACGGACGCTTCCCAACAACGGACGCGGCTCTATTGCTGATTCAACTTCAAGACTTCTGAAAACAGTTCATGGATTCATCCCAACAACGGATGTTAATCTATCGACTTGTTCAGAGGCAACTTTTGAAAACAGTTTACGGACGCTTCCCAACAACGGATGTTGTTCTATTGCTTATTCAACTTCGAGATTTCTGAAAACAGTTCCCGGGTCCTCCAAGTAAACGGAGGTTAACTTATCGCTTGTTCAGATTCTTCTCAAGCTAACCACCACGGAAGATCGCGCTCGCCAAAATTCTCCCTATCCCCAGCGGAGTTCATCAAAATCCCCAGCCAAAGAATCCTCCGGAGTTCAATCCCCCTCAGAGTTTAAGCTTCAGTATCCCCAGCGGAGCCAGACCATTGAACCTTCTCCCCACAGAGTTTTAGGAAGGCAAATCTTGAGTTCCCCAGTGAGGTCGCCAGGGTTACTTCCCATCAAGCCGAAGATTCTCAATCTGGCCTCCCCAGCATGAGTCTACTAGTTTGGAGCTCCCCAGTAGAGGTCATCAGGAATTCTCTTCCCCAGCGACAGCCAAGGATTTATTTTCCCCGGCAGCAGTCAAGAGGCTTTTATCTTCAGTCATCTCGGATTCATGTATCCTCGGCAAGATTAGATCATCAGCTTACATGCGCATTCATCACATTCATATCATAAACATCAATGTCACATGCATTGCATCATGCATCATAGCATTACATACAACTAACCCTTTGCCTTTTCAGGGAAGATCAGTCGACAGACACAAATCAACTCCCGAGATTCATCCAGAAATAGTTCAGATGTGACCCGGACACGACGACATTCTGATACTTATTCCAGATTTATTCAGACGCATCAGCAGAAACCCTACGTCGGTTCCTCTTCAACTTCAATACTTCTGACAACCGTTTACGGATTCTTCCCTACAACGGATGTCAATCTACCGATTGGTTCAGACTCTTCACCATTTCTGAAAATAGTTTATGGATTCTTCCCTACAACGGATGTCAATCTACCGATTTGTTCAGACTCTTCACCATTTCTGAAAATAGTTTACGGATTCTTCCCTACAACGGATGTCAATCTACCGACTTGTTCAGACTCTTCACCATTTCTGAAAATAGTTTACGGATTCTTCCCTACAATGGATGTCAATCCACCAACTTGTTCAGACTCTTCACAATTTTTGAAAATAGTTTACGGACACGTCCCAACAACGGATGTTGCTCCATTGCTTATTCAGTCCCAACTCCTGAAAATAGTTTACAGATTCTCCAGACGTGGACGTCAATCTGTTGCTTGTTCGGACCCCAATTCAGAGATGTTCCAAAACATGGAGGCCCTTCTGATACTTGTCCACTCACCATTGACATATAGTTCAACATGTCCAGATGGCATCTATAAGCCCATCCTCCTACCAACAGTCGCCGAATGGCATCTGTAAGCCCGTTCTCAGATGGCATCTCTAAGCCCATCCCCCGACAAAATTCTACCGCACCAGATGGCATCTTTAAGCCCATCACCAAATGGCATCTTTAAGCCCATTCACCTCCACCATCATATCGCCGAGTGCAAATTTTCTGGGCACATTAGTGTCCAATCTCCTTTTACCTTCGAGTCGCGAAAGGCAAACTTGCCAATCTAACTCTTAAGGTCAAAGAAGATTGAACAGGGGCAACTGTTGTACCCCAAAATTTACCCTCGCGTTTTTTCACAAGAAATCTCAACTTCAAGCCTTTCCTGATTCTTCAAACTGGCTCAAGAATCGGACAAACGGACTTCTTTTGACAGTCAAGCAAAATTAGGGTTTTTACTGATTTTTAGGACTCTGAATTGTTTCATACAGTGGGCTTAGGGTTTGGATGATTTTTGGCTCAATTTTGATCAGGCGAACGCTATTTGGCATTTAATCAGGAATTAAGGGTTTTACGGGCATATTCTCAGAAAGGTTGAAATTCCACAGTACTTTGCCGTTTATTCCGAGATTCGGGTTGAATTTGCATTGTTTATAATTTAATCAGTAAAAGAGACAGTGGTTTGAATTCATGTTGTTTTCTTTAAGCCAGTCAAATACAGTATGCAGTATTGGATTCACAGTGTTTATGGCAAATCAGTGAAGAAGGAATGCGCTTGATCAGTTTATTTTGGTTGACTGCTGCTTTGCTTTGGATATTGGAAGAGACAGGTTTAATTGATCAATATTGTTTTATTTAAGTTATTTATTATTCTAAAATTGAATGATTGAAATTTATTTTTCAATTGTTTTAATTCAAAGAGTTTTAAATAAATAAATAAACAATAAAGAAAATTAGAATTAATTGGATAATTTAGATTTTATTGATATTTGAATTATTTGTACAAATTGTTGTTTATAATTTAAATTACAAACAATAATATACATTAATTTAAATATTAAATAAAATAAAAAGCTATCCTATTTCTAATATTCTTCATTCTTCACTCCGCTCCGGTGCTCCATTTTTTATCTGCAAAAAGAAGAAGAAAAGTCAGAAAGCAGTTGAATAAAAAAGAACAGATAAAATTTGCTCATCATTAGAGGCCATTGACTGGGATCAGTTGACCCTCTCTGCAAATCACGGGATTTCTCCCGGTTCACAGAGAGGGAAGATTTTTATTCATGAATGCAAATGTCAAATGTATAAGTTCCAAAATTCAAGACTGCATAGAATCTCAACTTCAAATTCAAACTAAACTGAAAAATCCAATTCCTACTTCCTATCAAATGCCAAAGTTTACTCAAAGATATCAAAAGTACAGTTTGCTGTCAAAAGCCAAAGTCCACTCAAAAGCTGTCAAAAGAAGGATTTGAAAAAGATATCAATGCAAAGTCAGCACACAAACTGTCAAAAAAAAAAGAGATAAAGAGGATGCAGTCAAGAAATGTGTTATGCAAGCTAAAATCTTAAATCATCATTTCCCAGCATAAAGGGGCCCCTTCAGAAATAGTACAGGAAATCATATAATAATATTAAACTGTACTGAAAAATGAGAAGAAGAGAGATAAAGCAGCATAGGCAGGTTTTAGGCTAGGGGCAAGCACAACAAGAAAAGATATAACCCAAGGACACGGTTCAGCAAGAAAAGGGGGCAGAACTTCTTACCAAAGGGAAGAAAATATACAAAAACTTGCTAAGCATTTTGAAGCCTGAAAGAAACTTGCCTAAGCTTTACCAAAAAACCCATCAAACACATTTCAAAACTCAAAACTGAACATACAAACACATAACCTGAAAATACCACAACCCTGCCTCAACCTTCAAACATCCAAAACCTGATAAACAAAGCACTAAAACCTGCTAATGCCTTAACCTGCCTGTCATAAAACATACAAGTTCAAACCTGAAGCAAGAACCTAAAAACCTGCATCAGTAAAGGCCAAACCTCATATAACCAAGTTCAAGCCCAAGGCAAAAACCTCATAACACCAGAAGCACACCAGGTCCAACAACATCACCTGCTGCCTGCATCATCCAAACATTAAACCAGAACTACCAACACCCTGCCTAACCACATAAACCTGATAAACAAAACACCATGCCTATCAAACTCAAAGCCATAGCATCTCAAGCCTAAAAGCCCTCAGTAAAACATCACTGGGCGACACAAACAAGTATACAACATTCAAGAAGAAGAGACCAGTTCACCCAAACCTTTCAATCCAAGCAATTCAGAACAAACCCACAGGCCCTCAGTATAACATCATTGGGCGAAATCTCTAAAGGCAACCAGCAATTCAAAGGGACAAAAACAGAAGAAGGAAAAAGTGAATCTTTTTGAAAGAGGTTCTCAGTATAAATCATCATCAAAACCATAGACAAGCAAAGCAACCATTCAACGAAAATTCAAGGCAACATATAGTAGAAAAAGAGAGATAAAGAAGTGAATTAGAAAGAAGGTTTTCAGGAAAATACAAATCATCATAAAACCCTCACACAGCAAGAGGTGAGAACGAAGATACCAGGGTCACCAAGGGCAAGCATCACCGTTCACGCCGTCCCGGCCTCCTAAAGCGTCACTCCTCCGCCTCTCCTCCATCTCCAAAAATGAAGGTAGTACAATCTTCTCCCTCTTCTCTTCTCCTTCATCTCATAATGAAAGGTAAAAGTTAAGACTCAAATCAGAAAAACATGCAATTCGTAAAAGAAAAGAGATAAGAGCATAACACTGAAAGAAAACCTTGTATCAAGAGGACGCGAAGCTTATGCCTTGGAGGGAAGAAAGGTCTGGAGGGTGACGTTGGTGGCCGGAGTGAGTTGCTCAGGAAGCTTGCAAGGATGAAGACGAACACGAACGGCGCGCCGCTGCTAACCTAATTTCCTTCCCTCAACTGAACAAACATTCCCCAACCCTAAATTCGTTCTGGCCCCCAAACGGGCCTTGCCCATTCCGTTTTGCCTTAAGCCCATTGGATTCAAAAGGAGCCTTAATCTCATTCTTATTATCACTAACATTTTTTTATATAACAAACATTAACCTCAATCTTTTTTACTAAACCACATATTTTTCTAACTTAACATTTTTTCATATATTAAAATTGAAAATACTTGCTTCTCTTTATTTATTTACTCTTTTATTTAAAATACATTTTGTACATACATTTTAAAACATTAATTTTATAACATTATACATTTTTTTATCATATAGTTAAAATATCATTTTTAAGTATATATTTGTATATAAAATAACAAAATACTTTTTTATACATAATTAACTTGAAAACATTTTTAATACACGTTAAAATACATTTGTACATATCATTTTTATCATATAATTAAAAATTGAAAATACTTTTTTTATTCTTTTAATTAATTTACTTTTGTACATAACAATTAAGAATATACTTCTTTTTTATCCATAATTCAATTTTTTGACATTTAATACATTTTTATACATAATACAATTTAATTAAAACTCGAACATTTAAGTTAAAACAATTTTCTTTTTTGTACATAATTAAACATATAAATCAAAGATTCATTTAAAACATTTCTCTAGGTCAAAAACCCTAATACGTTTCAATTCCACAATTCGCACCTGTAAATAATTACACATACTCATATACTTGTACACTTACACAAATCCATTCACATTTCCCTATACACCTTTTTTATCTTATATTTGTATATTCGATATTTACATTTGATCGCACATTCGATTTGGTTGTAACTTATTGGATACTATAAGTCTCATCCCCTTTTGTACATTTATACCCCCACTCCCGGACACTATTTTGTAATAGCGTAGGCTTTACATTTCCGCAATTTACAGTTTTCCAATTATACCATGGTTAGACCTAGGGTTTGTATGTACATAAAATCAAACGCTAGATAACCTAATACAAGACAAATACATGTAATCAATACACAATCACACTTACACCCCCTAGGGTAATCCCACATGTTGCCTTCCAAAATGGGCCATGCTTGCACGTCGAGTATCTTTGGCAAAACAAAATCAAATGATCATAAGTCTCAAAGTGTTGCCTAAACGGAATGATCATAGTCCCTTCAAAGCAAAATTGCCAAAGACACTTGGCATCATTGCATTCATGGTCCATACGATGACCCGCGCCCGTCCCGAATAAACTTCCTAAACGCAAGATTGTCTACCAATTTCAATGGTAGAACAAAATTGTTAAAAGGGGTTAAAACATGACAAAAACCTTTGAGTACAATAGGGTAGACAAAACTCTTAGTTACTTGAGATCAATTTGCAAAAACACTTGCCTTCTTTTCAAAAACCACAATCCACAACACTTTCAAACAAACTCTCAAAAATATTTGAAAACATCTTTTCGAAAAGATTCACACTTTTGTAAAACACTCAATCACGAGTCAAATACATCAGTTGCCTAAAACAAGGCATCTTTTTCCAAAACATTTTTCAAAAAGCACCCACACACACACCATTTTCAAAGCAATCAAAAAACAAGGCAAGTGATCTAAAAAACCAAGTAACTAAGAGCCCATGGATAACCATGGATGAAAAGGGTGCTAATACCTTCCCTTTTCATAATCTACCCCCCGAACCCACGAAATATCTCAAAAGGTTTTTGCTGTGCTTTTTTAACCTTTCCTTTAGGATAAAATAAAAAGTTGGTGGCGACTCTTGCTCAACCGCACAAGTGCGAATACGAACGCAAAACACTAGTCAGTTCTCCCACCGTATCACACCTAGATTCGACCAGATAATGGTACAAGACACTGTGAAGCCTGGATTTCGACCAGATAACAGTGAGGTATACTGTGAAGCTTGGATTCCGACCAAATAGCAGTTTACTCGGCCAATTACTTTGAAGCCCGGATTTGACCGGATATTGGTAGGCCCAAAGCCAAAGGGAAGCCCTTATTACGATCGGATAACCATTTGATCTCTTCTGAAGACTAGATTACGACCAGATAAGAAGTAACGTATTGTGAAGCCTGGATTACGACCGGACAGCAGTACGGAACACCATGAAGCCTGGGTTCGACCAGATAATGGTATAAAGCATCGTGAAGCTTGGATTACGACCAAATAATGATAAAAGGACTGAAGCCTGGATTACGACCAGATAGAAGTACAAGACCATGCGAAGCTTGGATTTTGACCGAATAGCAGTTGACTTGGACAGTTACTAAGAAGCCCGGAGTCGACCGGATATTGGTATGCCCTAAGTTCAAGATGAAGCCCGGATGCGATCGGATAACATTTGAATTCCTTCTGAAACCTGGATTACGACCAGATAAGAATTGAGAAGTTGCAAAACCTGGATTATGACCGGATAACAACTTGATTCCTTCTGAATCCCGGATTATGACCAGATAAGAATTAAGAAATTGTGAAGCCTGGATTCCGACCGGATAGCAAGTTTAATCTCATCTCCCCAGTAAGTCATTGTAAATCCTAGATTACAACCAGATAACAGTCGGTCTTATCACTATGAAGCCTGGATCACGACCAGATAGTAGTTCATTTTCAGATCTTCGACCAATAGACAATTCCTCAGTAGAATAACGGATGCCGAAGTTCCTAAATTTCAACAGAGATGATTCCTCAGTAGAATAACGGACGACCGAAGTTCCTAAATTTCAACAGAGATGGTTCCTCACAAGAATAACAGACGACCGAAGGTCCTAATTTCAACAGAGATGGTTCCTCAACAAGAATAACGGACGACCGAAGGTCCTAAAATTAAACCTTTCTCAAAACAAAGATTATACCCCAGTAGAATAACGAACGACTGAAGCTCCTAAAATTCTATTTCTCTCAAGACAGAGATCAGTATTCCCCAGTGGAATATTCCTCAACAAACAGGCATACAAACTCTCGCTAAGGAATCTCTTATGCGATCGACACTCCTTCGGATGGCATCTATAAGCCCATCCCCTTGTCAGCAATTTCCAAATGGAATCTGTAAGCTCATCCCCTCGTCAGCAATTTCCAAATGGCATCTGTAAGCCTATTCCCGACATCGCAAGACGGATACCACTTCATGCGAGTGCAAATTTCTGGGCACTCTAGTATTCAATCATCTTCCACCTTCGGATCACGAAAGGCACGAAAGCTAATCGACATCCTCAAGTTTAAGAAGATTGAACAGGGGCAACTGTTGTACCCCAAAATTTGCCCTAATGTTTTTCCAAGATTTTCCTCTTGCATAGGTGGTTATAAACCTTTGCCTAAAGACAAGGAAATTTTTCAATTGATGATTAAGTATCCTTCGATTGGCACCTACAAAATTCCCTTCGATTGGTATCTCCAAAGTTCCTTTCAATTGGCATCTCAAAAATGCCCTTCGATTGGCATCTCCAAAGTGCCTTTTGATTGGCATCTCCAAAATGTATTTCAACTGGAATCTCCAAAGTACCTTTCGGCTGGCATTGTAACAATGTCCTTTGATTGGAAGTTTAACAAGTATCTTTCGATTGTCATTGTAGCAGTGGCCTTCGATTGGCATTTTAATAAAGGTCCTTCGATTGGTATGGACAAAGGCCCTTTGATTAGCATTCCAAAAGGTCCTTCGACTGGAACTTCAGAGTTTCCCTCAATCGGAACATCTGAATGAAATGACCTTCGAGTGGCATTTCAGTATAGAGTTTGCCTTAATCTAAGATGCTATGATGAAGGAAGTTATGAATACTTCGAATCCGAACTTAGACTCATCACAAGGCCAAGAGCTGGTCGAAGTTGCCTAACATGGAATTTTCTTCAAAAGGACAGGATATCGAAGTAGAGGGAGGCAATCGAAGGGGCTATGCAATCGAAGTTGGAGTAATTCTAATTGGAATTTGAAGCCATCTAAGAAAGCAAATTCGAAGGGAAGTGGACCTGCAGGAGCAGGTCAACTTTCGATTTTTATCATGTTGGAGGCCTAAATAGCTCATAACAGGATGGCAGTAACGCATGAAAGCAGATTGGCACGTGATTGAATCAAAAATAGAAAGTCTTTATGAAGAAATCAAATCAAATTCGTGTAAATGCATGGTGTGGACAAAAAGGTTGAATTAGGCTATTTTTGGAATGATATTCAAAGTGAATCAAATCAAGAATCAAGACATTGATGGAGGAATATTGAGGCCAAGTTTTCAACCCTAATCTATTCCTCAATACATATAGAATGTGGGCGAACAAAAAAGGTTAGAAGGAGGCGCATGAACCAGAAACAAAAACTTGAAAAAACAAGAAAAGTGGTGAATCGAATTCGTACTTAGAGACCACTTCAAGACTCTTGGACTATCTCAATAGTTTCCTGAGGTCATCAGCAAGCAAAAGCCACCCAGAACAAGCGTTTCCAGGCCTTATATCGCGCTGTAAGTCACCCACGACATAACTTCTTTTTTGAAATCAAATAGCATCATTCTTGCACTTGTAGCATAAAATAATTGTATATTCTTGATCACCATCATGTTTGCAAGCTTCCTGTAACATTTGATTGCATTTTCATGGCTTGTATTAGATTTCACCATAGCTAGGGTTTTATGGTTCGATTTAGGAGTTTTGTTTACATGTAAGATTGGGCCATGAAAGGGCTACCAATGAATTCAGCAGACTAAGACGAAGATGTCCATGGCCTTCGTTTTTATTTTTCACGCTTGTGTTGAGTTTTAAGATTTGCAGGACTTGTAGCTACGGACAACCGTCCGTAGGTAAAAGTTTGGAACTTTTACCAACAGATCCAAGGAGGAAGATGACCAGCTGGCGAATAACCATTGGCTTGTTAAAATTCCCGTGCGAGTTTTTCATATTATGCTTGTTTATAATATAATAATTGTTTTGTATTATTTGACAACAAAAGCAAACAACGCAGTTGGTTACAAGGCGAAGAAAAACGCTCCAGGACCTGGGTTCGAGTCCCAGGTACCCCAATTTCTTCATATTTTTTCCTTTCAGGCAATCCAGCATGCACCAAGGACTAAGGACCATCATGCACTCTCACCATCCAATCTGGAAAGTGGCCAGATGGCCAAATCTGATGGCCATCATCTGGAGGAGCACCATAGGCCAAAGTCAGCGTGCAACATTGGATCCAAAAAGTCAAATGGACCTCCATCTTTTGGGCCCAGAAAAATGCTTTTTGCACCCCCTCAATTTACTCTTCAGGCCCATTCTCTCTTTCTATTTTCTTTTATATTTTATTTTATTTCATTTAATTTATTTATTTTATTTACTAACCAATCAATCATTTTCTTTTTATCAAAAAAATCATAAAAAATAATACTTTTCACAAATTAGGTTTAATTTTATTTTTTGTCAAAAATTAATTAATTAATTTAGATTTTAATTTTAGGTAAACTTTAATTCTTTTTTTTTTTGTAAATAATTAAAACTAATTAGAATAATTAGGTTTTTATTACTAATTTAATCATTTTCTTTTTTCCTAAAAATAACAAAAAAACAATTTTTCCTTTGATTAGGTTAGAAGGGTCAAAACCCTAATTTCTTCCCGATCTTAATTTTTCTCGCGCGCTTTATTTTTATTATTTATCATATTGATGTAACTGCCTACAGTTTGTTATAGTTTAATTAAGACGTTTATTTCTATTTATCGCTTTATTTTCAAAGGGTTTGTTTTTGGCTATGTAAATACCCGAAGCCTTGTAATAACTTAGTTTAATTTCTGCACTTTAAAATTCCGCAAATATTTAACTGTTAGATGTATGATATTAGGATGCATGACAAGAATGTATGTAAACTTTAAAACGGTTAGATAACCCTAAATGTGCAAAGATAATAATCTGAAATTGGATCACTCGCACATGCGCACTCCTAGGGTACACTCCCACTTGGTTGCCTTCAGTAAACGGTCATTCAGTATAGGATGCTTTAGTGGTCGTCCTTTTGTCCAAAGATCAAAGTTGCCTCAGAAAAGTTGCCTCAGATATTGTTGCCTCAGATGAATTATCTAAGAAATTAGGGTTATTACTAAGACGTCCTAACATTGCTTTAGTGACCGTACGTCCCTTTCGAATTGACCCTCAAACTCCAACGATAATGCTACCTACTCACTAATAGTGGGATAGTGTTGTCTAAAGGAAACAAATATAGAACGATTCTTTTTTCGAGTAGGTATATTAGTTCTTAAGTACTTGCTCAATCAAAACAAACTTTTTTCACACTTACACTCCTTTACAAACAAAGTTTTCAAAAACACTTCATTACACTCTTGAAGACAGAAGCAAGAGTTGAATCGAAGTCAAAACAAAAGCTTTTCGAATCACACAAACACAAAGAAAACAATTTTTGAAAATGATGAGCAAGTACCTAAGAGCCCGTAGATAACTACGGTTAGAAAGGGTGCTAATACCTTCCCTTTCTATAATCTACCCCCTGTACTCAGAAATATCTCGAAAAAGGAATTTTTCTGTGCTTTTTTCCTTTCCTTGTTAGATAAAATAAAAGTTGGTGGCGACTCTTGCTTACCGCGACATTTTGCGAACACAAACGCAAAACGCAAACCAGATTCCTAAAAACTGTCTCGGTTCTGGCCACCGTATCACAGAACTGGCGACTCTGCTGGGGATTAATAATAAGTGGGGTATACCTTAGGATTAGTTCATCATATTGTTTTCAATTGTTTAATTTGTTTGCTTTATTTTTGTGGGCTTTGAATCGGAGTTACTATAGATCCTAACCCGGATCTGGGGATACCTTTTAGGTAAGTAGAAATAGACTATGAGGTAACTGTACGGCGTAGACCGATACGGTTGAAGCAGTAGCTACGTTGATGTGGCACATTAGTTGGTACCGATATCCCCTATGGAGGAACAAGGAGAGTATGAGGCTGCTATATGGGTCATTAAGCATCAACTGACTTTAGAACCTACAATTGACCAACTTGGCTATAGAAAAGTAGCAGTATGCTACACTCATTGAGACCATACTCTCAAGATGGTTCCGGCTGCAAGAAAAGATTGCGTGACTGGAATTATGATCGATGGAGGATGGTCAGTGATATTGAGAACCTCTAGAACCCGGTTACTATTATTAGGACAGGTTGAACCAACTGAACTTTAAGAGGGTAATACCCAGACCCCATGCAAGCCTAAACCTAAGGCTGTTTGTGTGACTTGTGTACTTTCAACTTGAACTACTTGCACATTTTTATTATCTAACAACTTGATTTCCTTGGAGGTTTTGTTTACAGTCCTTATCCAATAACTTGGATTTCTTGCCGAGTTTACTTGCTTACATCACCTCTCACTTTTGCTTAAATGCATAGCATACACATCATAACATCATTTCCTAAACATTTCCTTAGACATTTCAAGGATCTCAAGGGTTTGTGATGCAGGTTATGGTAAATCAAACATCTAGCAAGGGGCAAAAGGGATTTATTTTCCTCCAGCCAATGTCGTCTAAAGATCAAAACACGATGACTTGAGTCAGTGGCTATGACCCACTCGATATGGTGAGCTTAACTCTTGAAGAAGGACTCTCAATAAAACGAAGTTTCTTCAATCAAGCTGCAATCAAATTCTAACAGTTTCTTGTTTACCCTGCGAGATCCTTGAAAACATTGCATAACAGGTCTTCCAGTACAGGTCTCTCATGTTCTCGCTGTTTATTTCAGCAATGGCTCTCAAACAAGACAACAAAGATCTTCAAACTCAAGAAGCTCAGTTCAGAGACATATTCCTAAACCTATCAGAAGGGAAGGAAGAGTTGAAAACACTCCTCGTTGGGAACTTGGTCAAGAAAAGTCCTGAAGACAACAAGGATGAACAACTGGAGAAATTGCAAGCTGAGGTAGGTGCAATGAGAACCCAGATCCTGGGGCAGATGGCTCTTATCCAAGGCTTAGCCCCGGGAACAAGAAGAGTTGAGAACGATTATCATCCAGCTTCATCAAGACGGATACAACAATATGAAGCAAACAGTCAAGGTCGGGGACCAAGTCATTGATCAATCTCCAAGAAGACAAAAGGTTGGTTTGGTGAGGAGTGGACCTTTCTTAATTGCTACTATATCACAGGTCCAACAACAACCTAATGAAAAACAACGGGTTAATACGACTAAGCCAGATATGCCCAAAAGGCAGTTTACAAAATTCAACATGTTGCTGTCTCAAGCTTTACAACACCTGTTAAGGTTGAATCTGGTGACGTTGATAGGACCTCACCCGAATCCCAAGACTTCTTCGCCCAACTACAATCCTAATGCAAGATGCGCATACCATTCCAACATCACGAGGCATGATACTGATGACTGTTGGGCGTTGAAAAATAAAATTCAGGACTTGATTGATGAAGGAGTGCTGGAGTTTACACAAGATGGTCAACTGGAATGTTTCTGTCAATCCTCCAAGGCTCACCATTTGAAGTGACAATTTCTGACAAGAGAAAACTTTTCGTTCATTAGAATTTTCGATGTGTAATTTTCTTTTGATTTATTTGGACATTTATTCATATCAAACCTTGTTATTTCATTAATGCATTGCACATGTTTGTCTTGAATCAATTCATTCGTATTCACTATTTCAAAAAATGCGTTCTTATTTACTTTCATGATATTCAACTCTCGACTAAAAAATTCAAAGCCTTTAGAGGGAGGATGATGAAAATGATATCAAAATCTCTACAATATGCTTTTGAACAGACCCCGCTGACAATGTACAAGCGTTGTTTCAAATCCTAAAAGTGGAGTTATAAGGAAGATAATCCCTAGTCAACCCCTTTGAGCCAAAGAAGTAGGAGTTTTTCTTTTTTCACAAATTAAAACCCTTAATCACAACCTAGGGCAGGGTAGTTTTCAAAGTTAGTTCATGAGCATGTATTCATAAATTTATATCTTGAGATACAAGTATCTTTAGGGAAAAGTGTGTGAAGTAAAGTTGTAGATTTCATGGAGGTCTACAACTTTCATGTTGGAAACTTTCTTTGAATCACTATGCATCATGGTGAAAAAGTGGCCTAAAGTTTAGAAAAAATAAGAAAACTACCCTGCCCCAGGTTGTGTTTAAGGGTTTTAATTTGTGAAAAAAGAAAAACTCCTACTTCTTCGGCTCAAAGGGGTTGACTAGGGATTATCTTCCTTATAACTCCACTATTTAGGATTTGAAACAACGCATGTACATCGTCAGCGGGGTCTGTTCAAAAGCATACTGTAGAGATTTTGATATCATTTTCGTCATCCTCCTTCTAAAGGCTTTGAGTTTTTTAATCGAGAGTTGAATATCACGAAAGTAAATAAGAATTTGAAATAGTGAATACGAATGAATTGATTCAAGACAAACATGTGCAATGCATTGATGAAATAACAAGGTTTGATATGAATAAATGTCCAAATAAATCAAAAGAAAATTACACATCGAAAATTCTAATGAACGAAAAGTCTTCTCTTGTCAGAACTTGTCACTTAAAATGGTGAGCCTTGGAGGATTGACAGAAACATTCCAGTTGACCATCTTGTGTGAATTCCAATGCTCCTTCATCAATCAGGTTTTAAATTTTGTTTCTCAACGCCCAACAACTGTTGGTGTCATGTCCAGGGCTGTTGGAATGGTATGCGCACCTTGCATCAGGATTGTAGTTGGGCGAAGATGTCTTGGTAAACGACCTCTTGGGTGTATCTGGCTTACTCTGATTAACCCGTTGTTTTTGGCGAGGTTGTTGTTGGACCCGTGAGGTAGTAGCAACTTGGAGAGGTCCATTCTTCACCAAACCAAACCTTTGTCTTCTTGGAGGTTTATCAATGACTTGGTCCCCGGTCTCGACTGTTTGCTTCATACTTTTGTATCTGTCTTGATGAAGCTGGTTGATAATGGTTCTTAACTCTTCTTGTTCCCGGGCTAAGCCTTGGATAAGAGCCATCTGCCCTAACATCTGGGTTCTCATTGCACCTACCTCAGCTTGCAAATGCTCCAGCCGTTCATCCTTGTTGTCTTTAGGACTTTTCTTGACCAAGTTCCCAATGAGGAGTGTTTTCAACTCTTCCTGCCCTTCGGATAGGTTTAGGAATATGTCTCTGAACTGAGCTTCTTGAGTTTGAATATCTTTGTTTTCTTGTTTGAGAGCCATTGTTGAAATAAACAGCGAGAACATGAGAGGCCTGTACTGGAAGACTTGTTATGCAATGTTTTCAAGGATCTCGCGGGGTAAACAAGAAAATGTTAGAATTTGATTGCAACTTGATTGAAGAAACTTCGTGTTGTTAAGAAATCCAAGTTATTGGATAAGGACTGTAAACAAAACCTGCAAGGAACTCAAGTTGTTAGATAATAAAACTGTGCAAGTAGTTCAAGTTAAAAGCACACAAGTCACATAAACAGCCTTAGGTTTAGGCTTGCATGGGTTTTAAGGTAGTACCCTCTTGAAGTTTAGTTGGTTCAACCTGTCTTAAAAAGTAATCGGGTTCTAGAGGATCTCAATATCACTGACAATCCTTTATCGGCATTGTCTCAGCTCACGCAATCTTTTCTTGTGGCCGAAATATCCTGAAAGTCTGATCTCAATGAGTGTAGTATCGAGTATCAACCAGTTCTCAGCTGTACACCGAGGCTGGCTATCTCACTGCTTTCTAATGGCCAAGTTGGGCAATTAAAGGTTCTAAGGTTAGTTGATGCTTCACGACACCACACGGCGGCCCCGCACTCTCCCTGATTAACTCAAGGGTTACTGGTACCAACCAAAGTGCCACATCAACATAGCTACTTCTTCAACCATGCTGGTATACCCCAGCATAGTTCCCTCACAATTTATTGCTACTTACCTAAAAGGTGTTCCCCAGATCCGGGTGTAGGATCAAATAACCCAAACAGTTCACATAAATATAAAGCAAGCAAGACAATTAAGAGAAAGCAATTAAATATGACCTAGGATAAGGTTTACCCCACTTTATATTCCCCAGCAGAGTCGCCAGTTCTGTGATACGGTGACAGAACCGACTGTTTAATACTGGTTTGCGTTTTGTGTTTTTTGTTTTCAAAATGTCGCGGTAAGCAAGAGTCGCCACCGAATTTTATTTCATCCAATCATGGAAAAGGAAAAAGAACAAAAAAAACCTTTTTTCGAGATATTATGAGTACGGGGGGTAGATTATAGAAAGGGAAGGTGTTAGCACCCTTTCTATCCATGGTTTTTCATGGGCTCTAAGGTACTTGCTCATCTTTTTAAAATTTCTTGTGTGTATGCTTACTTTGAAAATGTTTTACTTCATGATAACCCTTGTATCAGTCCTCAAGTGTGTGACGAAGTTGTTTTTTGAAAACTGTTTTGAAAAGGTGTTAGTGTGAAAAGATTTGTTTTGAGCAAGTACTTAAGATTCTACCTACTCGAAAAAAGATTGTTCATTATATTTCCTTTAGACAGCGTTATCCCACTATTAAGGAGTAGGTAGCACCGTTGTTGGAGTTTGTAAGGGACGTTCGAAAGGGACAAATACTATCACTAAAGCAATAGTTAGAAAACTTTATTAGTAACCCTAGAGTCTTAAGATCTTTTCGAGGCAACATTTCTGAGGCAACATTTCCGAGGCAACATTCGAATGGCACAACTTGATATCTTTAGACTGAAGGGAACCACTAAAATCTCCTATGCTTAATGATTGTTTATCAAGGCAACCGAAGTGAGGTAAACCCTAGGAGTGGATATGTGCACGTGATTTGTTTCAGTTATTTAATCTTTGCACATTAGGTGATCTACCATTTTAATTTTCCAGACATTCTTGCCATACAATCCTATTAGCCATACATCTAGACAGTTAAAGATTGCGGAAATTAAAAGCGAAAAAGAAAATCTAATTATTACAAGGCTTCGGGGAATGGGGATTACATAACCAAAACTTGGGGGGAAATTAAACAGTAAATAAAACCCTAGTTTAAAAGATTATTACAACCTCAGAGCAATTACAAAAATATAATGAAAAGTACGTACGACAAACGTAAATGCGAGAAATTAGGGGTTTGACCCTTGAAAACCAAATTGAATTTAATTAAAGAAAAAAATCATTTTTTTGTCATTTTTATTTAAGGAAATAAAGAATAAATTGCAAAATATCCTAATCACTAATTAAGTTTTAATTATGAAAAATCATTAAATTAATGGAAAAAAAAAACAATTAACCTATTTTTGTGTTTTTATTTTGAGAAGGAATTAAAATTTAAAATTAAACCTAATTTCTATTTGATTTTAATTATGAAAAAAAGATTTAAGTTAACCTAATTAAACTAATTAATGCAATTAAATATTTTATAAAAAAAAGACTAAACCTAATATTGTTTGTGATTTTCTAGTTTTTATGTTTTGATTAAAAATGATTTTTGGAAAATAAATAAAATAAATAAATTAAAACTATAAAAGAATTGAAATAAAATAAAAAAGAAAAGATTGGGCCTGTGTGGTAGAATGCAGACTGGGGGGTGCATTGCCAAATTGTTAGGCCCAAATTGGTTGACCCATGTTCCTTGCGTGTGATCCCATGTGGATTAGCTTCAGAGAGTGCACCATGGGCTGTTGTGGTTGGACGCTGGATCTGGACCAAGGGATGATCCAAATGGTAGGATTTGTGAGCGTATGATGGACGCATGAAATGGTGATGTACTGAATCTGCAGTGAATTGTTAGGAAAATAATAAAAGTGTGAATTAATAATTAAAAACCTAACTCTGATTAATTTACAAGTTAATTATGAAATAAAATCAATATTGATTAAATCAAAAAAACTTTTATGTCAAAAATTATTTTAATTAATTAAAAGCCTAAAACTAATATTTAATTATTTTTTTGTGATTTCATATGTTAATTAAATTAATGATAGAAAACAAATCAATTGAAAAATAAATAAATGAAAAGGGTTAGAAAATAAAATAGTCAAAAAAGTGAAAAATGCATGGGGTGGGTGATGAACCCATGCCCCTTGGGTCACAATTAGGCGCCTCATCCACCAAGTCAAGCTATTGTTTGTGATTCAAACCAGTTCTACGTAACAACAAGAACTTATTTGGACAGTTAATAAACATTAGTAATGCATGAAATTAATTATATGAATGTTTGAAAGAAAAGCAAATCAGAGAAGATGAGTATGCTTGTTTCAAGCATCAATGGCCACAACTTTCGACCTATTCTTACCCTTAGATACCCCAGGAATTATTTTTAATTGATGGCTTGGAATGAAAGTGGCTGGATCTTCGGTTTTGACTTTACACTAGTTTTGACAGAATTTGAGGTTTTTAGAGAGCGTTCTTGGGCAGCCAATTTCGTGTTCCCTAGTGTATGAGGGTGTTGTGTTTATATAGAGGAGGAATTTAGGTAAAAAATAATGGAAGAAATCTCATGGTATCTTGAGGAATTATGAAGATTTGATTTGATTTTGGCCTTGTATGATTTCTTTCCAAAATAGCTCCAATCATGACTTTTTCAATCTAAATCATCCTTGCACGAATTACATGCCATGATAGCTGTATATGGACTCATAATGTGCACAAAAATCCCAAGATTTGATTTGCTTTTATTATTTTGCCATTTAATTTGATTTATTTTGGTTTAAATGAATAAAAAATCAAAATAAATTATAAAAATAATAAAATAATAGGTGGAAAAGCTCAGGGGTCGTGGGTCCTATTAGAAACGTGTTTCAAACAAGAAAAGATGGACCCCTTTGGAAAAAATGCAAATTTGATCAATGTTGACTTTTGACAATTTTCCAAAAATTGCCAACTTTGACAATGCACAACTCTCTCAATTTTGACCCTAGGAGTGTGTTCTTGGACTTTTTATAAAGCTTAGGATGTCCTCTAAACAAAACTTTTGGTTTCATCTCAATTGGATCTTCCATCTTCATGTATGAAGCTTTGACCCAAAAGGTGTTTTTGTTGACTTTTCAAAAGGACCTATAATATCAAAATTCATATCTTTTTATGAGTGCATATTTTGAACTTGAACGCTGAAGATGGATCGTAGGGAATTGCATCCTCTTCAAAATGAGCCTTAGATGGAAAATTTCTGATAAAGTATGAAGAAGTTATGCTTGGTCAAAGTTGGGTTGACTTTTACTAATAAACCCTAATTTAACAACTTTTGGGTTTTGATGAATTTGGAGCATTCCTTGAGGAATCATGATCAACCCTTGATAAAATGATGGAATTTACTTCAAAATGTTGATGTTGAACAAAAATCTTGACGTTTGACTGTATGTGGGTCACAATTGACTTTTGACCTAATACAGTCGATTCTCAAGCATCTGAGCAGTTGACTGGGCAAACTTCTTATGCAAGGCATGAAAATTGACATGTAGGGTCTTGAGAACATATTAAGACAATGGAGAGAATATGAGGCCTTTGTGGTACACCCATCTTGATGAAAATGGAAACCCTAATTGGAGGTACACTGCCTTAGGAGAGAGTTTGTCTGGTCAACTCTTGGGCTTCCTTGAGCAACTTGGGAACCTCACTTAACATTAGTTGAGTAAAAATGAGAGGGAAAATTTTGGGGTACAACAGCTGCCCCTGTTCAATCTTCTTAAACATGAGGGTGTAGATTGACTGCTCTGCCTTTCGTGATCTGAAGGTGGAAGATGATTGAACACTAGAGTGCCCAGAAATCTGCACTCGCATAAAGTGGCACTTGATTTATGATATCGGGAATGGGCTTACCGACCCCATTGGGAAGTTGATGATAGAAGATTATCGGAGATGGGATTAAAGATGCCATCCTGGATGTGACAGAGAATCGTCGGAGATGGGCTTGAAGATGCCATCTAGATAATGTTGATTTCCTAAGACATTCCTTCGATGAGAGTTCCTGTTGCTATTGTTGAGGAGGAATCTGCTGAGGAATATTGGTATATGTATTGGGAGAAATAGAATTTTAGGAGCTTCAGTTGCCCGTTACTCTATTGGGGAAATGCGAAACCAATCGGGTTTGATCAGGTCAAGGTCTTACAGTGTTGTGGACTGCTGTCTGGAGATAAGAGAAAAGAAACCTGGATGGTAAGGTTATGAGAAGGAACCTGGATAGTAGGGTTACTTCAATATGAAAATCCTGGATAGTAGAGCTGTGAGAAGGAACCTGGGTAAGGTTGTTTCGACATCAAAGCCTGGATAGTAGGGCTGTGAGAAGGAACCTGGATAATAGGGTTACTTCGATATGAAAAGCTTGGATAGTAGGGCCATGAGAAGGAACCTGGGTAAGGTTGTTTCGAAATCAAAGCCTGTATAGTAGGGCTGTGAGAAGGAACCTGAATAGTAGGGTTACTTCGATATGAAAAGCCTGGATAGTAGGGCCGTGAGAAGGAACCTGGGTTAGGTTATTTTGTGAAGAGTTTGGGTAAAACTGCATCTGAACTTAGAAGGAACCTGGGTAAGGTTGCTTTCTGAGGAGTTTGGGTAAAACTGCATCTGAACTGAGAAGGAACCTGGGTAAGGTTGCTTTGTGAGGTGTTTGGGTAAAACTGCATGTGAACTGAGAAGGAACCAGGGTAAGGTTGCTTTGTGAGGAGTTTGGATAAAACTACATCTGAACTGAGAAGGAACCTGAGTAAGGTTGCTTTGTGAGGAGTTTGGGTAAAACTGCATCTGAACTGAGAAGGAACTTGGGTAAGATTGCTTTGTGAGGAGTTTGGGTAAAACTGCAGCAGGAACCTGAGTAAGGTTACTTCGGGATAAGTCCGTGTAAAACTTCGGCAGGAACTTGGGTAAGGTTACTTTGGGCTAAGTCTGTGTAAAACTTCAAGAGGAACCTGGGTAAGGTTACTTTGTTATAAGTTCGTGTAAAACTTCATAAGGAACCTGGGAAAGGTTACTTTGGGATAAATTCGTGTAAAACTTCATAAGGAACCTGGGTAAGGTTACTTTGGGATAAGTTTGTGTAAAACTTCAGAAGGAACCTGGGTAAGGTTACTTTGGGATAAGTTCGTGTAAAACTTTAGGAGGAACCTGGGTAAGGTTACTTTGGGATGAGTTTGTGTAAAAATTTAGAAGGAACCTGGGTAAGGTCACCTTGGGATAAGTTCGTGTAAAACTTCATTCGGAAATGTATGATAAAGGACCCGTGTAAGATTTTTCAGGAAAAACTCGTGTGAAGCTGCATTTAGGAGAAACCAGTGCAAGATTGCTTCGTGACGAACCCGTGTAAAGTTGTATTTGATCGTGCAGATAATTACTCTGTTTAGTTTCAGGAGCTAATCTTGAACTTGCTGGAACTTGTTGATGATAACCATCTTTCCTGAAAAGGTACATGATTAATCGTTATGATGCATGAAATGCATTGTATGATGACGTTCTCAAAATAAATGAGCTTATGCTGGATGAAATATGTATGCGCATGTCATGATGTATGAACATGAAATGCTATTGTGGCACATTTGAGTTTGGGAAAATAAATCCCTGACTACTGTTGGAGAGTACTGGAAATTACATTCCTGATCGTAGTAGAAAAAGTGGTTCTTCTACTTCCGTTAGAGATGGCGAACCGAAGATGACTATGCTGGGGATTTGCCCCTTGTTTACGGATATTCTGCTGAGGAGAGATTCTACTTGAGAATAACTCTCCGGGGGAATAATTCTGTTGGAGAAAGAAGCTTCCATAGCTGAAGGGATAAACTCTGTCAGGGATTGAGCTTCTGTATTCAGAGAAATAAACTCTGTTCGGGAGAAAACTTTATGACCTGCTTGCGATTATGAAATTCGACCGGGGAATATAGATGTCGATTCTCTGAAGGAACTTTGCTGGGGAACGTAGCTCCTGTTTGGGGGAGTCGATGTAAAAGCTTTAGTTGCCTCTACTCTATGGGGTGTGTAGATGTCACAAGGTCATATGCTGAGGATACAATGATGACTTTGCATCAAGACGTTTCTGCCTCTGTAACTGCTGATCAGGATGATAAGTCTTCTACTGATAAATAAAGGACAAGATGACGGGACATAGTCGTACGCTTCAAATCCCTAACTTTTACCTTGACCGCCCTTTCGGGTTTTCAGTCCACTGGGATACCCTTTTTTGCTCAAGCCGCATTTTCGAGTTTTCGACTTGCCGGGTGTACATATATATATATATATATTTTTTATCCCTAATTTTTGCCCGAACCCTTTTGGTTCGCCGGGATGCCCTTATTTTTGCCTAGGTCAGTCAACCTAGTGGGTCTTTGTTCATGCGTAGTATTTTCCGACTATGTCCACGTTCACCGGGTACAGAGAATTGTCACTGTCCATAGTAGTAAGTGTTGCCACACTACCAGAATATGTTTGTTTGATCGTACAAGATTTGTTGCTGGAATTCATGCCCAATGCCCCCAAGTGATTCAGGTGGAGATCTGCCCCTGGCTATTTGGCATCTTTGAGAGATTCCTTGAATCTTGACTTGACTGCCCCAAATGATGGACAATGATCATGTCGTGCCCCTTGGTTGGAAGTGTTTTTCCACTTGAGGTGATCCTTTTTATTGAGAAGGTTTTTGTTCACTAGATATTCATCATGCGAATTTCTCTGCTGTTGAACAAATAGTCATATGCAAAGAATAATATTTTTAGAATGCAAAGCTTATGCCTGTCTTGAAATTTTTGAAAGTGCATTTTTCAGTAAAACAAGCAAATTTTGTAAAATGTGATGTCAACTCAGGATTTACAACAAATCTTACAGAAGTCAGGATACCTTTTGTAACAATATGCTTTCGAACTAACCCATGCTTCAGCTAGGACTTTTAAGGGTTATAACGTAGCATGGTTCACGGTTCAAGAAACAAAGGATAAAGGCTCAAAATTTATTTGTACCCACCCGCTCTTCGTGATGTTCTTCAGTCCTATGCTCAGTTAATTGCGTGTTTAGAATCCCAGTTGAGTTCTGGAATATTGTCCATGATGTTCCGGTGATGGTTCAGATACTGAAAGTTTACTTTAAAAAGGCAGTCATTTTGTAATATTTTTTTTTGCCGAGGATTTGTAGTAACCTCTTTTTTGGTTTTACTATCCTTGTCTTTTTCCTGAACTGTTTCTTTTGTGATTACAGTCAGCGGGATTCCCTAGTTTTTTTCTTAAGTCTCCTTTATAGGTGTGATACGGTGGCAGAACCGACTGTTTAATACTGGTTTGCGTTTTGCGTTTTGTGTTTGCAAAATGTCGCGGTAAGCAAGAGTCACCACCGACTTTTATTTCTTCTAACCGGAAAGGAAAAAAGTACAGAAAAAATCCTTTTTCGAGATGTTTGAGTATGGGGGGTAGATTATAGAAAAGGAAGGTGTTAGCATCCTTTCTATCCATGGTTTTCCATGGGCTCTTAGGTACTAGCTCATTTTTTAAATTGCTTGTGCGTGCTTATTTTGAAAAGGTTTTACTTCGTGATGACTCTTGTATCAGTCCTCAAGAGTGTGATGAAGTTCGTTTTGAAAATTGTTTTGAAAAGTGTTTATGTGGAAAAAATTTGTTTGAGCGAGTACCTAGGAACTAATCTACCTACTCTAAAAAAAGTCTGTTCATTTTCCTTTTAGACAATGCTATCCCATTATTGAGAAATAGGTGGCATCTTCGTTGGAGTTTGTAAGGGTCAATTCGAAAGGGACATACAATCACTAAATCAACATTAGGACACCTTAGTAGTAACCCTAGAGTCTTAAGATCTTATTCGAGGCAACATTTCCGAGGCAACATTCGAATGGGACATTTTGATCTTTTTAGACTGGAGGGCAACCACTAAGACACCCTATGCTTAATGATCGTTTACCGAAGGCAACCGAAGTGAGAGTATACCCTAAGAGTGATATGTGCGAGTGATTTGTTTCAGTTATTTATCTTTGCACATTAGATTTTTCTAACTGTATTAATTTGTCATGCATTCTTGCCATACAATCCTATTAGCATACATCTAAACAATTAAATATTTGCAAGAATTAAAAATGCGAGAAAATAAACCTACGCTATTACAAGGCTTCGGGGAGGGGGATTAATTTACATAACCAAATCGGGGATTTAAATAGTAAATAAAAACCCTAAATTAACTATTACAAACCATGAACAGTTACAAAATAATGGTGAAACAATAAACAAACGTGCGACGAGTTAAATGCGAGGCGATTAGGGTTTTGACCGTTTGACTAATCCTAATTACGATTGATTAAAAAAATGTTTTTTCTGTCATGTTTTGTTATTTGAGAAAATAATGAATAATTGCGTTAAAAGAAAATCCTAAATTCTAATTAATGTTAATTTTTGAAAATTAATTAATTAATTCTAAACAACCTATTTTTGTATTTTTTTTTGTTTGAAAAAGAAAATAATTAAATCAAGAACTTAAACCTAATTTTCTAATTAGTTTTAATTTAAAAAAAACAAGTTAAAATTTCCCTAAATTAAATTAAACTAAATTAAATTAAATTTGATAAAAAGAAGCCTAATTCTAATTTTTGTGAATTTCTGATTTTATGATTTTATAGAAAAAATGATTAATTTTTATGAGAAAAAATAAATTAAGCAAAATAAATAAATAAGGAAATAAAAAAATGTAAAAGAATGAGAATGGGCCTGTGTTGTTGTTAGCAAAAAGGGGTTTGAATCTGATTTTTCTGGCCCAACAAAGCTCCAAGCTCATTCAATGCGCAGGATCTGGTATGGGCGTTGACTTGAGGAGTATTATGGTCCCTTGCTATTTGGGCATTGGATTTGATGCCACGCTGGATCAAAGGATGGACGTTGATAGCATATGGTGGGCGCTTGAGATTGTAGTGTACCTGATCACATGAAGAAAAATAATACGAAGCAAATGTTGGGACCTGGGGATCGAACCCAGGTCCTTATACTCAAATCCACTGCTTGCTTGCCAGTTGCGCTGCGTTGGTTAGTTTTTATTACAATAACAATACAATATAATATATGGAAAGCAAAAGATCTGATTCTAAAACGCGCGAAATTCAAACGGACGAGTGGCTGGCTGAAACGCAAGCGTCTTCTTCCTTGGACCGCCGTTTTAGCAAACAAGACTTTTAACTACAGACGTTCACTGTAGGTACAAACCTGTTCATCTCAAAAATTGCACACGAGCAAGAAAAATGAAAAGTGATGGTACCAATCAACTCGTCTCATCCTCACGAGCATCATGGTACCAGAATCCAGGCCTAATTTTGCCTACATTAAAAACCCCTAAACAAGAACATAAAACCCTAACTATGGATATATCACGTGCATGCATCAAAAATTCAATTAAATGGCATGATTAGCTTGCAAACATGATGACAAACATGAATATAACAATCAAAAGTGCTAATGATGCAAGAATTGTGATAATCGAATTTAAAAAATATGTCAAACCGTGGGAGGTGTAGCACGCTTTTCTGGGCGTGTTGAAGCTTTCCAAGGATGTGATTAGATTCCTGAGATGTCTAGCAAGCAATTGGGATCACTAGGATGGCTTGTGATAGCCTGTGGAATGAAAACCAACTCCCACTTTTCTTTGAATTTTTCAGTTTTGTTCAGCACTTCTCACGACCTCTAACCCTTGTTTTTTGATCTTCAATTCTCCATTATATAACCTAGAGTGAATTAGGTTAACAAACTTGGCATGAATCTTTGCATTTATCCAAGATTTTATTTGATTTTCAAGTTGTATGATATGTTCCTATTTTGAGCCAAATCATGCCTTTCTTGTGCCAATTGGCCTTAACTCAAATTGATCTTGTTTACTCAGCATATCTTGATTGCCAAACTGTCAAAAAAACAAATCAAATCATATCTTTGATAATTTTCATCATTTATTTGATTTAATGCACTTTTTAATTAATAAAAAATCAAAATAAATTGAAAAATGAAGAACATAATGAGTGAGTGAACATTTGGGTCGTGGACCACATTATAATTGAAGTGCAAGCATAAAAAGTTGGGCCCATTTAGCAAAAAAATGCAAATTTGAGCATATTTGACTTTTGGCAATTTTGCAAAAATGGTCAACTTGGCCAATGCATAACTCTCTCAATTTTGACCCTAGAGAGGTGTTATTGGACATTTTAGAAATCTTAGTATTACCTCTGAAACTCCTTATTCTCGATGGACCAAATAGATCCATATGTAACAATTGTAGTGGCCTAGTAGTAGACACCACATTCTTAGATTTGAAAGTTGATCTAGTTTGTTTCCCCTTTTGACAAGCATCGCATAGTCTATCTTTGATGAAATTTCTTTTAGGAAATCCAATGACAAGATCATGCTTGATTAACTTATTCAAGTGTTTCATATGAATATGAGCAATTCTTTTGTGCCAAAGCCATGAATCATCGTTGTTCGCCATGAGACATTTAACCTTCAAAGATGGATCATCAAGGGAAATCATAAATATATTAGTGATTCTTTTACCTTTAAGTATAACCTCATGAGTGACTTCATCTTCTATCAAACATTCATCCTTGTTGAACTTGATTTTGAAGCCTTTGTCACAAATTTGGCTAATACTTCGAAGATTGTGCTTTAGTCCTTCAACATAAAGAACATCTTCGATGGATGTGAAAGGTGGAGCACCAACTTTGCCTTTGCCTAGGATTCTTCCCTTATTATTGTCTCCTTAAGTGACAAAACCCTTGACCTTTAGCGCTAGATGTGAAAATTGGTTTATATCTCCTGTCATATGCTTTGAACAACCACTATCAAGATACCAAAGATTGCATGTGGTCTTCAAGCATACCTGCAAAACAAATTAGGTTTTATTAGGTACCCAAGTTGCTTTGGGTCCTTCATAATTAGTGCCTTTCTTTACCCATACATAATGCCCACTTGCCACACTGAAGTTTCTAACATAGCAAGCATTAGGTGTATGGACTTTAATACCACAATAAAAACAAGTAGGTTCAAATTTACTTCTATATCTAGAAGGATAAGATTTCTTCTTAGGAAATGTTTTCTTTTTCGGATAGTGACGAACTATTTTAGGTTTGTTCACTTTCTCTTTGGAAGATTGATCACTTGCCTTAACAAAGACAGTTTTGTTAGAACTTGGTTTTGAGAACTTTGAATATCCAAGTCCACTTTTATCATTGGAGTATCTTTGTTGGTTAAGAACACCTTTCAATCCAATTTGCCCTTTTTCATATTTTTCAATGACTCTTTTTAATTGGACAATTTGGAAAGAGAGTGAATCGCAATTTTTGCATACAAAATTTTGTTTTTGTTCATCACTTGATTTTTGTTTTTCTTCTTTGAAATCTTTTTCCATTGAAACATATTTTTCTTATAGAGATGGAATTTGTTTCTTTTGTGATGAAATGGTTTTATACAGAGTTTTGCATTCATTCAATAGTTCATCTATAACACCTTGTGCATCACTATCAAAAAGAGAAAATTCATTACTAACCTCATTGTCTTCATCATCGGAATGGTGTGAGGCCATCAATGCTAGATTTGCACTTTCATCACTACCGAAACCAGATGAGGAACTTATTTCATTGTTCTCCCATGCTACATAAGCCTTTTTGTTCTTTAATCCCTTCTTGCTTTTGAAGCCACCTTTCTTGGAGAGTTTTGGACAATCTGGCTTGATATGACCTTGCTTACCACATTCATAACATGTGATTTCTTGTGTTGATGTGGAGCCTTCCTTTTTCTGAAAATGTTTCTTTCCTTTTGAATGAGAAAAAGGTTTGTCATTTCTACCGAAGAACTTACCAAGCCTTTTAACAAGAAGCATGAAGTTTTCATCTTCTTCTGGATTGTTTTCCTTTTCAACTTCCTTGGAGTCTATCTTCAAAGCAATATTCTTGGATTTCTTCTCTTGATTTTCATGCTTTTCGAGTATTCCGAGTTCCATTTCGTATTCTTGAAGTTTCCCAAATAGAGTTGCAGATGTCATGTTGGAGAGACTTTTCTTTTCTGAAATTGCCGTTACCTTTGGTTGCCATTCCCTTGTTAAGGACCTAAGTACTTTCAGATTTAATTCATCATTTGTCAAAGTTTTACCAAGAGCACTTAGATGATTTGTCAAGTGCACAAATCTCTTTTGTAAGTCAAGAATGGATTCTCCGGGCTGCATTCAAAATAGTTTGTATTCTTGACTTAGGGTATTTAGCCTTGATCTTTTTACTTCAGCCGTTCCTTCATGAGTTTGTACCAAGGTATCCCATATTTCCTTTGTTGTTTTGCATGTCGAGACACGGAAGAATTCGTCCATACTAAGTGCACCTTGAAGAAGGTTTATTGCCTTTTTGTCATAGAGAACTTTATTTTTATCATCATCGTCCCATGTAGTTTTAGGCTTTGAAGAGCCAACACCATTGATTACCGTAACCGGGATAAATGGACCATTTTCGACGACATCCCAAATTTCTTCTCCTTATGCTTCTAGATGCGCCTTCATGCGTATTTTCCAGAAGTCAAAATATTCACCACAGAATAGAGGAGGTTTGTTGTTACTACCACCATCTCTGAAAACGGGATTATGATTTGCGGAAGCCATTCTGGATCTTTTAGGAGCAGGTTACCTATAACCTACTCTGATACCAATTGTAAGTACGAAGTGCGCCTAAGAGGGGGGGGGGGGGGGTGAATTAGGTACTTTTAAAAATTCTGGTTTTTAGTGATGATGGTTCTTATTTTTCTGGTTATAAGTGAGTTTAGGAAAGCTTAAAAATGCAAAAAAATAAAGAGACACAGGCGATATATCCTGGTTCCCCTCACAGTCCGAGAGTACTCCAATCCCCTTTCAACATGAAAGAGATTTCCTTATTGTGGCAAACTTACATAAGAACTACCAACCAAACCAAGAACAATCCTCTTGGACCAAGAACAATCCTCTTGTATTTTCAATAAGTTACCTATGAGAACAATCCTCTCAATGTATCAACACTTGTATCCAACAACTTGGAAAGACAAGATTTCAACAAAAACACTTCAACTTAATTCCAACAATCCTGGAAATTAAGTAAGTAAATATCAATTTGTGAGTTTGAGTGAGTAGAGTATATTGATCACTTAAGAGTGATTTTGACAATGTATAATCTTCTTCTTTCAATAATAATATTGTACAAAGACTCAAGATATATTTGCTTAAAGTTTTCTGTTTAAAGTATGAAAATAAATGCAGAAAACTTATGCATGAAAATGAAGAATGCTTGAGTTTGTATTTTTAAAGTTCAGAAAAATATTATGAAAGAAGGTGTTAGATCTGAATTTGAAATTGAATATTTATATGTTCATAACACCCTTTTGAAACATCATGAAGATCTGTAAATGTATCATGAACAAATGCCAAGTTTGAGTGAAAAGATGTAATGAAAAGGCATGATCAAAAGGCATGAACAAAGCTGTAATTTTTAAAATTCGTGCAGTGTGTAATCGATTGCACCTTTAGTGTAATCGATTGCACAAGGTTTTTAACAGCTATATTTTCAAAATTTTAAGAGTGCAATCGATTGCATCAACAATGTAGTCGATTGTAGGCTAAGTCAGTAGCAAAATTTAACTGAGTGCAATCGATTGCACCAACTATGTAATCAATTGCATGCTAAGACATAATCAAATGTTTTGAAAATTTTAAGTGTGCAATCGATTGCACAAACTATGTAATCGATTGCATCAAGAAACAGAAGCAAAAGATTTGGAATTTTTGAAGAGTGCAATCGATGGCACTTAGATGTAAATCGATTGCATGCATATGAAAAGTGAAAATTAATCTTTGCAAAGCTTGAGAATGATTCTTAAACTATTTTTGAGCATCTATATCTTAAGATCAAAGTAGATAATATTATTATACCTTTAAAGTTGTAGAGAGCTTTGATTGAAGATATTATCCTTAGATGCTTAGATGCTTGACCAAAGTCTTTGCCTTCTTTTGTAAGCCATGGTTTGTCTTCATCAAAACAAAAGCTTTATTTGAGAAGCTTGATTTCACATTCTCCCCCTTTTTGATGATGATAAACAATCTTTCTTTATGCGGAGTACTTTCCGGAAGAGCTTCTCCCCCTGAGATGCAAAACTCCCCCTATGTAGGAGAGGGTTGGAATCCTTTGCAATTCTTCATCTTGATTGGAGAGTACCTTGAAAAATAAGACAAGGAAAGTACAAGCATAAAGTACCATACATCTTTCTCCCCCTTTGACATTATCAAAAAGAATGGAAAGATGCTTCAAGCAAATAATAATCGAGCAATATTTTGACAAACAAATTATATAATTAAAACATTAACAAACATTGTCTAAGGGTTACACAATTTGAACAATGAAACATTGAAATATCAAGATAATAAGATAATAGAAAAACAATATTCATCCAGAACATTTTAGGGGTGATGAACGTCTGGATGATTGTAGGACCAGCCTTGGTTTGGGAATTGTTGTTGGAGTGGTGGTTCTGAGTAACGAGGAGGAGAAGCAGCTGGGTTGTTTGGGTCGTAAGGTGGGATATGCAGGTGAGAGTAAAGATATGAGAATTGTTGGTTCACATCCGAGTGGAAATCATTTATCCGGGTTGTGGTGGAGTCATTTATTGCACTCCATTGACTATTGATGTTGGTGTTCATAGAAGCAAACTGTTGAGCCATGTAGTCCATGAGATCTTGGTTGCTTGGACCAGAGGGAGCAGTAGGAGGAGGAGGCATAGCTTCACCTCCTTCAACATCTTGGTCATCATCTTTGTTGCCAACAACATCTTCACCAATATAGGTGATGGTCTTTGTCTCTGGATTAAAGTGTACGCCCATCCTTGAATCAAAATTCTTAATTGAAATTCTGTTTAATATTGGATCCATATCCACCGATTCAAAACCGCGAAAATCTACAACAAATTCCTCCATAATCAATGTGAAAAAATAAGCATAAGGAAGGAATTTTGATTTTTCATCCACTCTTAGCATATGCATCATCATCATTCTTGCCCAGTTTACATTAATCCCTTTCTTCCTTGCATAAATAAGCTGCATCTCGAAGTCGGTAACCGTGTAATGGTTTCCAGCCCTTGGGAAAAGTATATAGACCAATAAATAATGAAATAAACGATCGTCTATATAGAGGTTACCTGCACTCCAAGAATCTCTTGAAGGAATTACTCCGCCAAGACATGTATCCGTTTGGCGCAAAATTCAGCTTCACTTAACCGCCCAATGCTGTAAAAGAATCCCTTTTTCGTATAGCCATCCCATATCTCGTCTTCAGGATCATATAGGAAGCTTCTGGTGAAAGGAATATGCAAGATCTCACCAACAACCTGAGGAGTTAGAGAGATACGAGTGCCCAACACATATGTGACAATCTTTTCCTTGTAGGGGGTTAGATTACTGAAAAACATTCTTACCAGATCCGGATAGTATGGACCATACGAAGAAATCAATGGTTCCAGACCATAAGCAGCTAGATCGTTTTGAAATGAAAAACATTCTTCAGGGAAGGATGAGAGAATACCATACTTAGGTTTGGAAACAATTTTCCTTTGGAAGTCTTTGACAAATCTGACTTCTTGTTGCTCAGTGAGAGTTGACAGCAGTGGATTGGATGATGAGTCAATCTTCTTTTTCCCTTTATCTGAAGCTCATGCCTTTCTCTTGGTTCTTGAAGCCATGAAAATGGTGTTTTAGATTTTGTGTTTTTAGGGTTTATGTGAGAGAGAGAAGGTTTTGGGAAAGAGAAAGCTTTTGTGATTTTGGTAGGTATGAGATGAGTTATTAGAATTGAAGTGTATTTGTCTTGGGAAGATGAGAGATAAATTCTGACCAATATTAATTTTCTGTCATAAAAGCAACTTTCAATGTGTGCAATCGATTGCATTACCTTGTGCAATCGATTTGCACACAAACAAAACCAAAAATTAAAGCAAAAATCACATAGTGCAATCGATTGCAGTAAAGGTGAAATTGATTTACACATGAAACAGAATGGATAGAACTGAAAAATTTCTTTATGCAATCGATTACACTCTTTGTGCAATCGATTTGCACTCACAAAAATTGTCCAAAACCAATTTTTTCTTGAAAAAATAAGTATCACATAGCATAAAAACATATATGGCAAATATAAAAGCATATATAAGAGAAATATCAAGGGTAGAATGCACCTTATACGCCGCGTTCGTCAAGAATTCCGAGCTCTCGCCGAATTTTATAGAATGGTTCTTTTGCCAAAGGTTTGGTGAAGATATCGGCAAGTTGATTATGAGTATCTACAAAGGTTACCTCGACATCTCCTTGAAGAACATGGTCACAGAGAAACTTATGTTGAATGTCTATATGTTTGGCCTTGAATGCATGACGGGATTCTTTGTGATGTTGATTGCACTTGTGTTGTCGCATCTTAGAGGAATGCACCCTAGATCGAGTCCGTAGTCACGAAGTTGTTGTTTTAGCCACAAAATTTGAGCGCAACTACTACCCGCTGCAATATATTTAGCTTCGGCCGTGCTTAGAGCAACACATGCTTGTTTCTTGCAGGCCCAAGATACTAATGCATTACCAAGAATGTGACAAGTTCCACTTGTGCTTTTTCTATCTGTTTTACATCCTGCATAATCCGCGTCAGAATAACCAATTAAGTTGCAGATACTACCTTTTGGATACCATAATCCGACATTTGTTGTCCCTTTGAGATACTTCATGATCCTCTTTACCGCCGTGAGATGAGATTCCTTTGGGTTAGCTTGAAAGCGGGCACAAAGACAAACACTGAACATTATGTCAGGATGGCTTGCCGTCAAATATAATAAGGAGCCAATCATACCTCGATATTTAGTGATGTCGATGGAAACGCCCGATTCATCTTGATCAACATAAGAACCATAACCCATAGGTGTAGACATTTATTTGCAACTATCCATGTCAAACCTTTTCAAGAGTTCTTTGCAATATTTGGATTGGTTGATGAAGATGCCATCTTTAAGTTGTTTGATTTTAAGTCCAAGAAAATAGTTCATTTTTCCCATCATGGACATTTCAAATTCTCCTTGCATCATTGATGAGAACTCTTCACACATTTCTTGATTTAAAGAACCGAAGATGATGTCATCAACATAGACTTGTGCTAGCAAAGTGTCGCCTTTGATTTTCTTGATAAATAGAGTCTTGTCAACTTTGCCTTTTTCGAAACCCTTTTTGCATAAGAAGTTGCTTAAACGATCGTACCATGCCCTTGGTGCTTGTTTCAGTCCATATAGAGCTTTTCTTAATTTAAATACATGAGATGGATTCTTGAAGTCTTCGAAACCCGGGGGTTGCTTGACGAATACTTCTTCAGTGATATATCCATTCAAGAATACGCTTTTGACGTCCATTTGGAAAAGCTGAAAATTTAATGAACAAGCATAGGCAAGTAAGAGACGAATAGCTTCTAACCTTGCAACTGGAGCGAAAGTTTCTTCAAAGTCTATTCCTTCTTCTTGATTATAGCCTTGTGCTACCAATCTTGCTTTGTTGCGAACAATTATTCCATTCTCGTCAAGTTTGTTTTTGAACACCCATCTTGTTCCTATAATGTGTTTGTTGCTTGGCCTAGGAACGAGTTCCCAAACTTGATTCCTTTCAAATTGATTCAATTCTTCTTGCATAGCTATGATCCATTGGTCATCGCCTAAAGCTTCATCAACTTTGGAGGGTTCAATTTGAGAGACAAATGCCATGTTTAGGCAAGCATCCTTGAGATTTAATCTTGTAGACACACCTTGCTTATATCACCAATTACTTTATCAATAGGATGATCTCTATGAGTTCTCCATTCTTTTGGTAGATCATTGAGATTCGATTCTTGTTGAGGTGATTTTTCTAGTTGAATGGATTGATCCTTGGAATAATTTTCTTGAGGACCTTCTAAAATTTCATCATCATTATCACAAACAATATTATCCTCCTTGGAGGGGTTAGTTTCATCAAACAAAACATGCATAGATTCTTCAATAGTCAAAGTTCTTTTGTTGTAAATTCTATATGCTTTACTAGAAAGTGAGTAACCAAGGAATATACCTTCATCTGATTTCTCATCAAACTTACCCAAATTATCTTTGTCATTGTTAAGGACAAAGCATTTACACCCAAAGATATGAAAGAAAGCAATATTTGGTTTTCTCCCTTTGAAAAGTTCATATGGAGTTTTCTTTAAGATTGGTCTAATGTTAACTCTATTGCTAACAAAACATGCCGTGCTCACCGTACCCGCCCAAAAGTATTTTTGAAGATTTGAGTCGCTAAGCATGGTTCTAGCAAGTTCCACAAGAGACCTATTATTTCTTTCAACCACTCCATTTTGTTGTGGGGTCTTTGGTGCCGAGAAGTTGTGAGATATTCCATGTTCTCCATAGAATTCTTCAAATAGAGCATTTTGGAATTCTCCGCCATGGTCACTTCTTATTGAGGCAATTGTTAAAGACTTCTCATTCTGAATTTGTTTAGCATACTTCTTGAACGCCTTGAATGCATCACTTTTCTGCACTAAAAAGAATGTCCAAGTATATCTAGAGAAATCGTCAACAATAACCAAAGCATATACATTACCTCTGAAACTCCTTGTTCTCGATGGACCAAATATATCCATATGTAACAATTGTAGTGGCCTAGTAGTAGACACCACATTCTTAGATTTTAAAGTTGATCTAGTTTGTTTCCCCTTTTGACAAGCATCGCATAGTCTATCTTTGACGAAATTTCTTTTAGGCAATCCAATGACAAGATCATGCTTGATTAACTTATTCAAGTGTTCCATATGAATATGAGCAATTCTTTTGTGCCAAAGCCATGAATCATCGTTGTTCGCCATGAGACATTTAACCTTCAAAGATGGATCATCAAGGGAAATCATAAATATATTATTGATTCTTTTACCTTTAAGTATAACCTCATGAGTGACTTCGTCTTCTATCAAACATTCATCCTTGGTGAACTTGATTTTGAAGCCTTTGTCACAAATTTGGCTAATACTTAGAAGATTGTGCTTTAGTCCTTCAACATAAAGAACATCTTCAATGGATGTGAAAGGTGGAGCACCAATTTTGCCTTTGCCTGGGATTCTTCCCTTATTATTATCTCCATAAGTGACAAAACCCTTGGCCTTTAGCATTAGATGTGAAAATTGGTTTATATCTCCTGTCATATGCTTTGAACAACCACTATCAAGATACCAATGATTGCATGTGGTCTTCAAGCATACCTGCAAAACAAATTAGGTTTTGTTAGGTACCCAAGTTGCTTTGGGTCCTTCAAAAATTAGTGCCTTTCTTTACCCATACATAATGCCCACTTGCCACACTGAAGTTTCTAACATAGCAAGCATTAGGTGTATGACCTTTAATACCACAATAAAAACAAGTAGGTTCAAATTTACTTCTATATCTAGAAGGATAAGATTTCTTCTTAGGAAATGTTTTCTTTTTCGAATAGTGACAAACTATTTTAGGTTTGTTCACTTTCTCTTTGGAAGATTGATCACTTGCCTTAACAAAGATAGTTTTGTTAGAACTTGGTTTTGATAACTTTGAATATCCAAGTCCACTTTTATCATTGAAGTATCTTTGTTGGCTAAGAACACCTTCCAATCCAATTTGCCCTTTTTCATATCTTTCAATGACTCTTTTTAATTGGACAATTTGGAAAGAGGGTGAATCACAATTTTTGCATACAAAAATCTGTTTTTGTTCATCACTTGATTTTTGTTTTTCTTCTTTGAAATCTAGAGATGAAATTTGTTTCTTTTGTGATGAAATGGTTTTATACAGAGTTTTGCATTCATTCAATAGTTCATCTATAGAACCTTGTGCATCACTACCAAAAAGAGAAAATTCATTACTAACCTCATTGTCTTCATCATCGGAATGGTGTGAGGCCATCAATGCTAGATTTTCACTTTCATCACTACCGGAACCGGATGAGGAACTTATTTCATTATCCTCCCATGCTACATAAGCCTTTTTGTTCTTGAATCCCTTCTTGCTTTTGAAGCCACCTTTCTTGGAGAGTTTTGGACAATCTGGCTTGATATGACCTTGCTTACCACATTCATAACATGTGATTTCTTGTGTTGATGTGGAGCCTTCCTTTTTCTGAAAATGTTTCTTTCCTTTTGAATGAGAAAAAGATTTTTCATTTCTACCGAAGAACTTACCAAGCCTTTTAACAAGAAGCATGAAGTTTTCATCTTCTTCTGGATTGTTTTCCTTTTCAACTTCCTTGGAGTCTATCTTCAAAGCAATATTCTTGGATTTCTTCTCTTGATTTTCACGCTTTTCGAGTATTCCGAGTTCCGTTTCGTATTCTTGAAGTTTTCCAAATAGAGTTGCCGATGTCATGTTGGAGAGACTTTTCTTTTCTGAAATTGCCGTTACCTTTGGTTGCCATTCCCTTGTTAAGGACCTAAGTACTTTCAGATTCAATTCATCATTTGTCAAAGTTTTACCAAGAGCACTTAGATGATTTTTCAAGTGCACAAATCTCTTTTGTAAGTCAAGAATGGATTCTCCGGGCTGCATTCGAAATAGTTCGTATTCGTGACTTAGGGTATTTAGCCTTGATCTTTTTACTTCAGTCGTTCCTTCATGAATTTGTACCAAGGTATCCCATATTTCCTTTGATGTTTTGCATGTCGAGACACGGAAGAATTCGTCCATACTAAGTGCACCTTGAAGAAGGTTTATTGCCTTTTTGTCATAGAGAACTTTCTTTTTATCATCATCGTCCCATGCAGTTTTAGGCTTTGAAGAGTCAACACCATTGATTACCGTAACCAGGATAAATGGACCATTTTCGACGGCATCCCAAATTTCTTCTCCTTGTGCTTCTAGATGCGCCTTCATGCGTATTTTCCAGAAGTCAAAATATTCACCACAGAATAAAGGAGGTTTGTTGTTACTACCACCATCTCTGAAAACGGGATTATGATTTGCGGAAGCCATTCTGGATATTTTAGGAGCAGGTTACCTATAACCTGCTCTGATACCAATTGTAAGTACGAAGTGCGCCTAAGAGGGGAGGGGGGTGAATTAGGCACTTTTAAAAATTCTGGTTTTTAGTGATGATGGTTCTTATTTTTCTGGTTATAAGTGAGTTTAGGAAAGCTTAAAAATGCAGAAAAATAAAGAGACACGGGCGATATATCCTGGTTCCCCTCACAGTCCGAGAGTACTCCCGTCCCCTTTCAACATGAAAGAGATTTCCTTATTGTGGCAAACTTACATAAGAACTACCAACCAAACCAAGAACAATCCTCTTGGACCAAGAACAATCCTCTTGGATTTTCACTAAGTTACCTATGAGAACAATCCTCTCAATGTAACAACACTTGTATCCAACAACTTGGAAAGACAAGATTTCAACAAAAACACTTAAACTTAATTCCAACAATCCTGGAAATTAAGTAAGTAAATATCAATTTGTGAGTTTGAGTGAGTAGAGTATATTGATCACTTAAGAGTGATTTTAACAATGTATAATCTTCTTCTTTCAATAATAATATTGTACAAAGACTCAAGATATATTTGCTCAAAGTTTTCTGTTTAAAGTATGAAAATAAATGCAGAAAACTTATGCATGAAAATGAAGAATGCTTGAGTTTGTATTTTTAAAGTTTAGAAAAATATTATGAAAGAAGGTGTTATATCTGAATTTGAAATTGAATATTTATATGTTCATAACACCCTTTTGAAACATCATGAAGATCTGTAAATGTATCATGAACAAATGCCAAGTTTGAGTGAAAAGATGTAATGAAAAGGCATGATCAAAAGGCATGAACAAAGCTGTAATTTTTAAAATTCGTGCAGTGTGTAATCAATTGCACCTTTAGTGTAATCGATTGCACAAGGTTTTTAACAACTATATTTTCAAAATTTTAAGAGTGCAATCGATTGCGTCAACAATGTAGTCGATTGCAGGCTAAGTCAGTAGCAAAATTTAACTGAGTGCAATCGATTGCACCAACTATGTAATCGATTGCATGCTAAGACAGAATCAAATGTTTTGAAAATTTTAAGTGTGCAATTGATTGCACAAACTATGTAATCGATTGCATCAAGAAACAAAAGCAAAAGATTTGGAATTTTTGAAGAGTGCAATCGATTGCACTTAGATGTAAATCGATTGCATGCATATGAAAAGTGAAAATTAATCTTTGCAAAGATTGAGAATGATTCTTAAACTATTTTTGAGCATCTATATCTTAAGATCAAAGTAGATAATATTATTATACCTTTAAAGTTGTAGAGAGCTTTGATTAAAGATATTATCCTTAGATGCTTAGATGCTTGACCAAAGTCTTTGCTTTCTTTTGTAAGCCATGGTTTGTCTTCATCAAAACAAAAGCTTTATTTGAGAAGCTTGATTTCACATGAAGGAACCTGGATAGTAGGGTTACTTCGATATGAAACCTGGATAGTAGGGCTGTGAGAAGGAACCTGGATAATAGGGTTACCTCAAGATGAAAGCCTGGGTAGTAGGGCTGTGAGAAGGAACCTGGATTGTAGGGTTACTTCGATATGAAAGCTTGGATAGTAGGGCTGTGAGAAGGAACCTGGATAGTAGGGTTACTTCGATATGAAAGCCTGGATAGTAGGGCTGTGAGAAGGAACCTGGATAGTAGGGTTACTTTGAGATGAAAGCCTGGATAGTAGGGCTGTGAGAAGGAACCTGGATAGTAAGGTTACTTCGAGATGAAAGCCTGGATAGTAGGGCTGTGAGAAGGAACCTAGATAGTAGGGTTACTTCGATATGAAATCATGGATAGTAGGGCTGTAAGAAGGAACCTGGATAGTAGGGTTACTTCGATATGAAAGCCTGGATAGTAGGGTTGTGAGAAGTAACTTGGATAGTAGGGTTACTTCGACATGAAAGCCTAGATAGTAGGGCCGTGAGAAGGAACCTGGATGATAGGGTTACTTCGATATGAGTTTTGGGTAAAACTGCAGAGGGAACCTGAGTAAGGTTGCTCTGTGATGAGTCTGTGTAGGTTTTTGTGAGGAACCTGTGTAAGGTTGCATTTATTGCACCGATGATTAGTCTTTTTAGCTTCGAGTGTTGATCACGAACCATGCTGGAAATTGTTGATAATAACTGTCTTTCCTGAAAGAAATACAGGGTTGGTTATGTGCGATGCATGAGATGCATTGTGATGAGGTTCTTAAAATAATTGAGATTATGTTGTATGTAATGTATGCACATGTCATGATGTATGAACATGAAATGCTGACGTAATAATCTGAGTCCGGGAAAATAAATCCCTGACTGCTGTAACAAAACATAGTGCCTCTACTTCTGTTGGGGATGGTGAACAAAGATGACTAGATGGGGATTCACATCCATTCGGCTGGTGAATATTCTGTCGGAAGAGACCCTGTCTGAGGATAACTCTGCATGGAATAACTTGTTAGAGAGAAGATACTCTGTTGATAGGTCTGCTGGTTTGGAGAAATAAACTCAGCCGGCGATGAATTTCCGTTGCTGGTGATAATGAATTCTATTAGAGATTGAATTTCTGCTTGCAAGAGAAATAAACTCTACTTGGGGGAAACTTTTACTGCCTCACTCGCGATTGTGAACCTCATCTGGGGAGAGTTATTTCCTATTCGGGAAATCTAACATCGCTATCTTTGGATACTTTTTACTCTGTGGGGAGTGTATGTACCATTACTCATGTTCTTGAACTGGCTCTATCCCGGTACCTGATGGGTAGAGTAACTATAAGGTTTGGGCACTTCTTGTTTTCCCTGTTTTTGGCATTACAAGTAATCGTCTTTTGTTTCTTATGTAAACATTTATGAGCATCAATCATTTTCAAATGCATATATCAAAAATGAATCATTAGACGTTCTTGCAAAACAAAACTAAAAAAGAAAACAAATTGAAATTTCTTATGAAAATGAATTGTATTGATTTTTGAAGTTGGCCTGTAATAGGCGTTTTGTACAAGGAGGCTGACGTCCCAGTAAGAGAATGCCGTCGAAAGATGGAAATTATACAATTTGTGTAAAAGAAAGAAAAACAGCTATGTGAAATGATCCCATCGGGTTCCAACTCTGTTATTGCCTTTATATCTTCAAGCGTCTCATCACTTTGCTGCTTGGTCGAAGGTGGATCAGATTGATTGGCGCCGTCTGAGCTTGATAGTTGATACCGTAGTCTGGTTGCAAAATGATCCAATGAGACATAATGTTATGCTTCAATCCCTAACTTTTGCCTGGACCTCCCTTTCTGGTTTTCAGTCCACCGGGATACCCTTTTTTGCCCAAGTCGCCCTTTAAGGTTTTCGACTTGCCGGGTGTACAATTTTTTTTAATTTTCATCCCTTACTTTTTCCCAAACCCTTTTGATTCGCCGGGAAGCCCTTATTTTTGCCTAGGCCAGTCGACCTAGTGGATCTTTGATTATGCGTAGTATCTTTTCACTATGTCTGCATTGACGGAGTGAGGAAGGTCGTCACCATCCATGGTGGTTAGAATCATAGCTCCTCCCGAGAAAATGTTCTTAACCACAAATGGCCCTTCGTATGTGGGGGTCCATTTTCCCCTGGGATCACCTTGCGGTAGTATGATGCGTTTGATCACTAGATCTCCGACTTGATATTCTTGATGTCTGACTTTCTTGTTAAAAGCCTTGATCATTCGCTTTTGATAGGTCTGACCATGACAGATAGCAGTAAGTCTCTTTTCATCGATTAGATTCAGCTGATCAAGTCGGGTTTGGATCCAGTCGTCTTTGTTCAAACCCGCATCCTTCATAATCCTGAGAGAGGGTATCTGGACTTCGATGGGTAGGACTACCTCCATGCCATACACTAAAGAGTAGGGTGTTTCCCCTGTCAATGTCCATGCTGAGGTACGGTACCCATGAAAAGCGAATGGTAACATCTTGTTCCAGTCTTTGTATGTCACCGTCATCTTCTGTACAATCTTTTTGATGTTCTTGTTAGCTGCTTCAACAACGCCATTCATCTTCGGCCGGTAGGGAAAAGAGTTATGATGTTGTATCTTGAACTGTTTACAGAGATTGGTGATCATCGTGTTGTTGAGATTCTCACTATTGTCAGTAATAATCCTCTCTGGTACATCATATCGATAGATCAAATTGTGTCGGATGAACCGTGCCACGACATTCTTGGTTACAGTAGCAAAAGAGGCTGCCTCAACCCACTTTGTAAAGTAATCAATTTCTACCAGAATGAAGCGATGCCTGTTAGACGCCGTAGGTCTGATCTCGCCGATCATATCGATGCCCCACATTACAAAGGGCCAAGGAGATGTCAAAACATTCAGGGGAACCAGAGGTACATGCACCTTATCAGTATAGACTTGGCACTTATGACAGGTTCGAGAGTGCTGATAACAATCGGCTTCCATAGTGGACCAATAATATCCTTCCCGTAGGATTTTCTTCGCCATGGTGTGTCCACTAGAATGGGTTCCGAAGGTACCTTCATGTAACTCTGTCATGATCCTTTCTGCCTCGCTCTTGTCTATACACCGCAGTAAGGTTGAATCATGGTTACGCTTATAGAGGATTCCATTACTGATGAAGAACTTCGCAGCGAACCTTCTCAGAAACTTATTATCATTAACAGATGCCCCCTCAGGGTATTCTTGAGCCTCAAGATACCTCTTTACCTCGTGAAACTAGGGTTTATCTGCTACCTCTTCAGTCTCAATGTCACAGCAATGTGCGGGTTCATCCAACCTCTTAATGGTAATCTGGGGAGCTTCATTGTCCCACCTAACTTTGAACATAGAAGACATGGTACATAGCGCGTCCGCCAACTGGTTCTCTTCTCGTGGGAAGTGTTCAAAGGTTATCTCCTCAAAGTGTGGGAGCAATGTCAGTACATATTCTTTGTAAGGAATAAGATTCAGATGCTTTGTATCCCAATCGCCTTTGATCTGACTTATCACCAGAGCGGAATCTCCGAATACACTTAAGAACTTAATCCTCAGGTCAATAGCAGCTCGAAGACCCATGATACATGCTTCATACTCCACCATATTGTTGGTGTAGTTAAAACATAATCGGGCGGTGAATGGGGTATGACATCCCTCAGGAGATATAATTACAGCGCCAATGCCATTACCCAATGCGTTCGAGGCTCCATCAAAATACATAGACCATCGGGATCCCTCCTCGGGTTCTTCATCTGGTCCAGGTTCTTCGCAGTCGGTTACCAACATGATATTCTCATCCAGGAACTCAAAATTCATGGACTGGTAGTCATCCACGGCCTGATGCACCAAATGATCTGCCAATACACTCCCCTTGATTGCTTTTTGGGTTGTGTATTGGATGTCGTACTCGGTTAAGATCATCTGCCATCTTGCTATCCTTCCGAAGAAAGCGGGCTTCTAGAAAATATACTTGATTGGATCCATCTTTGATATCAACAAAGTAGTGTGAGTTAGCATATATTGTCTCAGTCGGCGAGTAGCCCATGCCAAAGAGCAGCAAGTTTTCTCGAGCAATGAGTATCGGGTCTCACAGTCAGTAAACTTTTTGCTAAGGTAGTAAATGGCGTGCTATTTTCGACCAGACTCGTCATGCTTCCCAGCACACACCCCATTGAATTGTCTAGTACTGTCAAGTTTAATATCAAAGGTCTTCCTTCAACTGGAGGCATCAAAATTGGTGGTTCTTGAATGTTTTCCTTGATTCTTTTGAAAGCGGTCTGGCATTCATCATTCCACTTTACCACTTGATCTTTCTTCAGCAGCTTAAAGATTGGCTCACAAGTAGCAGTCAGATGTGAAATAAACCTGGCGATGTAATTCAGACGTCCCAAGAAACCTCTAACTTCCTTTTCTGTGCGGGGAGCCGACATCTCTTGTATGGCTTTTACCTTTGCAGGGTCTACCTGAATACCTTTGTCACTGACAACGAAGCCCATGAGCTTACCAGACCTTACCCCGAAGGTGCACTTGTTCGGATTCAACCTCAGCCTGTACGTCTTTAACCTGTCAAACAGTTTCTGGAGGTGATCAAGGTGCTCTTCCTCAGTCTGGGACCTGGCTATCATGTCATCAACATAAACCTCAATCTCGTGGTGAATCATATCGTGGAACAAAGCGACCATGGCGCGTTGATAAGTTGCCTTAGCATTCTTCAACCCAAAGGGCATCACCTTGTAACGGAAGATGCCCCACTGTGTAACGAAGGTTGTCTTCTCCATGTCCTTAGGAGCTATCTTGATCTGGTTGTAGCCAGAAAAACCATCCATGAAGGAGAACATCTTATGTTGCACGGTGTTGTCGACTAGAACATCAATGTGAGGAAGTGGGAAGTCATCCTTGGGGCTTGCCCTGTTCAAATATATGTAGTCCACACACATCCGTACCTTACCATCCTTCTTAGGTACCGGAACAACGTTGGCAATCCCCTGTGGATAAGAAGTGACAGCTAAGAATCCTGCGTCGAACTGTTTCATGACCTCTGCCTTAATTTTCTCTGACATTTCAGGGCGCATACGGCGGACCTTCTACTGTACTGAAAGGCAGTCTTCTTTAGTCGGTAGGCGATGTACCACAATATCAGTGTCCAAACCAGGCATGTCTTCGTAGGACCAGGCGAAGATCTCAACATAGTCGTGTATCATCTGTATTAACCGTTGTTTGACACTGGGCTCCATATTCACACCTATTTTAACTTCTTTCCTGTCTTCCTCTGTACCCAAATTCATTGACTCAACTGGCTCTTCATGAGGCTGTATGGCCCTTTCTTCCTGCTGTAATAGTCTAGCAAGTTCTCCAGGCACCTCAAAATCATCCTCACCTTCGTCCTCGGCTTGGTTGATCGGATTTTTGAAGTCATAACTGGCAGTAGCAGAGATGTTATCAATGGGATCCAGAGTGGATATGGATCTGCAGTACGATACGTGAGTGTGTGTAAGAGAATAGCTATTTTGATAAAGTGAGAGACAGAAAAGAAAAAACAAGGATCGCAAATTTTGTAATGCAAGAAATTTCCAATGCTTTATTAATGATATATGAAATGAAAAATAATTAGCCCTCACAAGCAAAGCCAGGTGCCTCGGGCAAGGCATCGAACCATAAAGTTTCAAATTGTTTATTACAAATCTTAAAATAAATGAGTTAATTACTGCGGAATAAAAGAAACAGGTATGAAGTCCCTAGCCATCCAGTTATTCGGTCCACCGTTGGTTATTGGGTAGATCCAGTTGTCGATGTCTGAATCCTCTTCACTGTCTTCAATTGCATTAACTCCCCGATTGCTGATGTGTAGAGAGGTCTTCCAGACGGAGCGTGCCTAACAGCCCTTTGAGCCTCTGTAGTAAAGCCAAAACCAAATTTGTCAATTTTGTGATTAAAATCAGGGAGCTGACCCCAATTGGTACACCCACCTTCTTCAACCATAGCCCTGGCGTCCTTGAGAGAAACCATCTTCAACAGAGGTTTGTTGGTAGTAACTTCAGTTGATTCCAAGACCTGGGGGACCTCTTCGAAATTCTGACAAGGAGTTTCTATGAATTCCCCGTCTATCTCTACATAGGGGAAGGAATTGAGGTGACTCACCATATATTCTTATTCATCTCGCACTGTGACAATCTTTCCCTTCACTGGAAACTTCAGCATTTGATGGAGTGTGGAAGTAACGGCCCCAGCCTCGTGGATCCAAGGACGACCCAGCAAACAAGAATACGATGGCCTGATATCCATTAGGTAGAAGGTGGACCCAAAAGTCTGAGAACCCACTTTGACAAGGATGTCCACCTCCCCGTGCACCATTCTCTTCAATCCGTCAAAAGCCCTTACCACAATGTTACTAGGCTTTAGAGTCAAATCCTCACAATCTAAACAGTCCAACACTTTCTTCGGTAGAACATTCAGTGAAGACCCGGTATCTACTAGCACATGAGCCATAGTGGTTCCCCTGCACTCAATCGAGCCATACAGAGCATCATTATGATTCCTTCCTTTCGGTGCATCTGAAAAACCCAACCCATTGTCAGCAGTCAGACTGGCCATGCAATCTTTGAACTGATCTGTTGAAGTTTCCTGCGGCACATGCACAGTCTTGAGAAATGCAATCAAAGCCTTCGCATGGGCTTCAGAACACAACAACAGTGATAACATTGATATCTTTGATAGGGTCTGCCCCAGCTGCTCAACCACATTGTAGTTGCTCTTCTTGATAATTTTCAGTATTTCCTCTATTTCTTGTTTAGAGGCTTCCACTATGATTTTTCTAGGCGCCTCCGTCCGGGCAGGCTCACTTATAATTTCCTTTCCCCGAGTCCCAGATGGCTCAGCAGCAGGGGTGATAACTGGAGTAAGAATAGGAATAATAGTTGATGTACTAGCAGGAACAACAGATGGAATGACAATAGGCTTCTTGACAGTCTTCGGGGAAATCTCGGGAGACAAAATCCCTCCACTTCGGGTAACCTTAATAGCCCCGACAATATTACTGACATTAGGATCAGCTTCTTCATTCTTCAGATCTTGCTTAAGGCCATGATAGTACACATCAACACCATAATGCCATGGGACTGCCTTGTCTGAGGTGTACGGGATGGGACCAGGAACAATGATTATCAGCGGAGCAATTCTTTGAACATGTGTAATCCTAACAGGTCTTCTCGAGGAAACCTTTGAAGGATTGGTGGAAATGGTTATAATGGCAACGTCTTCATTTGGAACAACAGGAATCATAGTCTTCTTGAACAAAATATCTTTATTATCCATCAGGCACTGAACACCTGACTTCAACAAACGGAAACTAGAAGGTAGAATCGAACGCATGTGGCAACCTTCACCACAACCCGGAAATAAACCGGCCAACAACAAATTCTTCTTAACAGTCATAAGATGAGTAGAAATTTCTTCAACAGAGGTCACAAACAAATCAGTGTCAATAGCATTAACTCCACGACCTTGTTTGGGCATGGGAGCAGTTATAACATTCGGCTTTTCTGGAGCATCGAACTCTATCTCCTTGGCTTCAAGCAAGTCTTGTACTTTGTTTCTCAAGTCCCAAAAGTCATTGGTATCGTGGCCAGGACAATCAGAATGGTAGGCGCACCGCGCATTGGGATTGTATCTGGGAGATGTAGTATTTGGATTCTTGGGAGCGTCTCTCAAGGTCGCCAAGTTGGATCTCAGCAGGTGAGGTAACACTTCAGCCAATGTCATGCTAATGCGGGTAAACTGCCGCTGTGGTCTTTCCACCCTTTGTTGATTGTTGCATTATGGAGAAACTGCGGGTCTTGGTATCACTACAACATTTACCGTTTGACGGTGTTCAGATCTGCTTTGGCCCCTCGGGCTATAGACTGCACTGGCTTCCTTCTTACCAGTAAAAGGTTTCTTTATCGAACTCGAAGAGGCATCCTTCTGTATTTTACCACTTCGAATTCCAGCTTCTACTCTTTCTCCAGTTAAAATCACCTCGGTGAAACCAGATGAAGAGCTGCCGATAAAGTGATTGAAAAATGGACCAGACAGCGTCCCCAGAAACATATCAACTAACTCCCTATCAGAAAATGGGGGTTGGACTCTTCCAGCCAAGTCTCTCCATTTTTTAGCATAATCTTTAAAACCTTCACCTGCACCGATGGACATACTTTGGAGTTGAGTACGAGTGGGAGCAAGGTTGGCATTATACTGATACTGCTTGTAGAAAGCAGCAGCAAGATCTTCCCAGCTTCGGACACTGGCTCCCTCCAACTGGTAGAACCATTCAAGCTGAGCCCCTGATAAACTATCTTGAAATAAATGCACCCACAAATTTCTATCAGCGGTGTGGGGTTGAATCTTCCTGACATACGAGCGAAGATGAAGTTTTGGGCAGGACACTCCATAATACTTGGCAAAAACTGGAGCTTTGAACTTCTGAGGGATGACCACTCCCGATACCAGTCCTAATTCTATGAAATCCAAACCAGGTATCTTCTGAACTTCCATAGCACTCAGACTGTCTTCTAGCTACTTGTATCTATCCTCAGCAGGAGGATATTGCTCATCATCATAATCAGTATCGTTGTCGGAGACTGCAGGACTAGGGTCCTTTTCCCCTTCTTGGTTCTCCCCTTCCTTGGATGAAGAGGTTAGATCAGTTTGATGTTTCAACCTTTCCCCAAACCTTCTTCCCTATTCAGAATACCAGTCTTCTTCTTCTTCTTTTTCTCTTTCAGAATGAGGGCTTTCAGATCCTCTTGCCCCTTTGCCAGACTGATGAACATCTGTTGGAACTGGGCATTCTGTGCCTGAAGATCCTTGATGGCTTGATCGGAAGACATTTCTGCTGAAATAAATAGCGAAGAAGATGAGAAACCTGTAGTGGTACCTGTAATGATGTGTATGATAATGGGATGCGCATGTAATGATTTCAAAGACTTCGAAAATTTAAATTTGCGAACCAAAATAAACAAAAAATTTATTAGCTTAAACTTGAAGGTTCAACATGCCTTTAAGGCGTTACAAATAAGTAAATAAAACAAATATAAAACTAGAAAAGAAAAATCAAAAGTCCCATGGACGCTTTCTCTTTGTGCTAATATAATCATTGAGCACTCTTTCTTCCTCGAGCTGCCTGGTAAGCTTTAAAACCTTCCTCTCTTGATCATGGAACTGTTCCCTGTAAGTATCTCGCTCATTCTTCAGCTGAATCCAAGACCTCTATAACTCCCCAAGATTAATGGGCATGTAAGGATAGAGAACCGTATAAGGAATGCCTTCTTTAGTAGTGGGCTCCACAATCACTGGTAATACGGCCACATAAAGCATCATAAGCTTCTGGGCACGGGCTCAGACCCATTGGAGGTAAGGCTGCTTAGGAATGGAAGTCTTCGGTCCCAACTCTTTAGGGTCAGATCTTCTTACCATGCCCCAAGCTCGAATGAATCTCCGACGATATTCTTTATCATCATCCTCATAGTCGAATACAATGTCCTCAAAAAGTAACTCATGGGGACCATCCCTTCGAGCATGACCAAATTGTCGCAAGGCTAGACAAGGATTGTAAGTTATACCCCCTCTGATACCAAGTAATGGGACATTAAGATACTCTCCACAGCGATCAATAACATCAATGTCTTCCATAGCTCAGGAACACCAGAGAATATCCGTATGAGCGAGTGACATTATTCTGTGCGACCAACCCAAACCTTCTTCCTTCTTCAGCACAGACCTAGGGAGGTGAGAAATAAACCACCTCGACAACAATGGCATGCAACACATAAAAGTCCCTCTTCTCTTCATGGTACGAGTATGGAGAGCGTGCAATATATCTCCAAGCAAGGTAGGCACTGGGTTGCGATAAAGGAAAATCTTGATAGCATTCACATCTACGAAATAGTCCGGATTAGGGAAGAGAATTAAACCATAGATAAGAAGAGCCAAGACATCCTCAAAAGCCTGAAACTCCATATCATCCCAAAATAGTTGAGCCTAGTCTATCAGAAATTTGGCTAGAAAACCCTTGACTCGACTTCGAGTTTCCCAATTGGATACCACGTCGGCCCGTTTCAAATGCAAAGCTGAGGCAATGACTTCTGGCTTAGGAAATTCTTCCATACCTGTGAAGGGTACCTATTCAAGAATGGATATGCCCAATAGATGAGAGAATTCTTCCAAGGTGGGTACCAACTGATAATATGGAAAGGTGAAGTAGTGATGCTTGGGATCGAAGAACTGAAAAAGTACGCTCATCATCTGTTCATCAAGGTTTGAAGTAACCAGGCTGAGAAGTTGACCATGTCTCTTAATGAACATAGAAGTTTCAGTAACTCTTGATACTAGCTCTTTGAGTTGGGAAGGTATCTCCACAAAGATGATTCGGATAATATTTCTACGCACAGAAGCCATGATCTGCAAAACAGAACAAAGATAAATTCCCTTGGTCTTTGAAATGGTTAGTGTAATGAAGCATGAATGCCATGTTATGATGCATGATGTCATGATAAACCACAGGTATAACAAACAAAAATATTGCAAACACAGTCAAATCACACAAAGCCCTTAGGTTTAAGGCTTGCATGAGGTCAAAGGTAATACCCTCTTGAAGTTAAGTTGGTTCAACCTGTCCTAGAAAAGTAACTGGGTTCTAGAGGATCTCAATATCACTGACCATCCTCAATCGGTCATGGTTTCAGCTCACACAATCTTTTCTTGCGGCCGAAATATTCCGAGAGTAATATCTCAATGAGTGTAGCATCGAGTATCAACCAGTTCTCAGCCCTACACCGAGGCCGGCTATCTCGCTACTTTCATATGCAAACAATAATATTTTAAGAATGCAAAGCTTATGCCTGTCTTGAAATTTTTTAAAGTGCATTTTTCATTAAAACAAGAAAATTTTGTAAAATGTGATGTCAACTCAGGATTTATAGCAAATCCTACAGGAGTCAGGATACCTTTTGTAACAGTATTCTTTCGAAATAACCCATGCTTCAGCTAGGACTTTTAAGGGTTATAACATAGCCTGGTTCACGGATCAAGAAACAAAGGATAAAGGCTCAAAATTTATTTGTACCCACCCGCTCTTCGTGATGTTCTCCAGTCCTATGCTCAGTTAATTGCGTGTTTAGAATCCCAGTTGAGTTCTGGAAAATTGTCCTTGATGTTCCGGTGAAGGTTCAGATACTGAAAGTTTACTTGAAAAAGGAAGTCATTTTGTAATCTTTCTTTTTTTGCCGAGGATTTGTAGTAACCTCTTTTTTTGGTTTTACTATCCCTGTCTTTTGCCTGAACTATTTCTTTTGTGATTACAGTCAGCGAGATGCCCTAGTTTTTTTTTCTTAAGTCTCCTTCATGGGTGTGATACGGTGGCAGAACCGACTGTTTAATACTGGTTTGCGTTTTGCGTTGTGTTTGCAAAATGTCGCGGTAAGCAAGAGTCTCCACCGACTTTTATTTCTTCCAACCAGAAAGGAAAAAAGTACAGAAAAAAATCCTTTTTCGAGATGTTTGAGTACGGGGGGCAGATTATAGAAAAAGGAGGTGTTAGCATCCTTTCTATCCATGGTTTTCCATGGGCTCTTAGGTACTTGCTCATTTTTTAAATTGCTTGTGCGTGCTTGTTTTGAAAAGGTTTTACTTCGTGATGACTCTGGTATAAGTCCTCAAGAGTGTGACGAAGTTCATTTTGAAAGTGTTTATGTGGAAAAAATTTGTTTGAATAAGTACATAGAAACTAATCTACCTACACGAAAAAAAGTCTATTTGTTTTCCTTTTAGACAATGCTATCCCATTATTGAGAAATAGGTAGCATCGTTGTTGGAGTTTGTAAGGGTCAATTCGAAAGGGACGTACGATCACTAAAGCAATATTAGGACACCTTAGTAGTAACCCTAGAGTCTTAAGATCTTATTCGAGGCAACATTTCCGAGGCAACATTCAAATGGGACATTTTGATCTTTTTAGACTGGAGGGCAACCACTAAGACACCCTATGCTTAATGATCGTTTACCGAAGGCAACCGAAGTGAGAGTATACCCTAAGAGTGATATGTGCGAGTGATTTGTTTCAGTTATTTATATTTGCACATTATGGTTTTCTAACTGTATTAATTTATCATGCATTCTTGCCATACAATCCTATTAGCATAAATCTATACAGTTAAATATTTGCAGGAATTAAAAATGCGAGAAAATAAACCTACGCTATTACAAGGCTTCGGGGAGGGGGATTAATTTACATAACCCAAAAAAAATCGGGGATTTAAACAGTAAATAAAAACCCTAAATTAACTATTACAAACCATGAACAGTTACAAAATAATGGTGAAATAATAAACAAATGCGCGGCGAGTTAAATGCGAGGCAATTAGGGTTTTGACCCTTTGACTAATCCTAATTGCGATTGATTAAAAAAATGTTTTTTCTGTCATGTTTTGTTATTTGAGAAAATAATGAATAATTGCGTTAAAAGAAAATCCTAAATTCTAATTAATGTTAATTTTTGAAAATTAATTAATTAATTCTAAACAACCTAATTTTGTATTTTTTTGTTTGAAAAAGAAAAGAATTAAATCAAGAACTTAAACCTAATTTTCTAATTGGTTTTGATTAAAAAAACTAGTTAAAATTTCCCTAAATTAAATTAAACTAAATTAAATTAAATTTGGTAAAAAAAAGCCTAATTCTAATTTTTGTGAATTTCTGATTTTATAGAAAAAAATGATTAATTTTTATGAGAAAAAATAAATTAAGCAAAATAAATAAATAAGGAAATAAAAAATGTAAAAGAATGAGAATGGGCCTGTGTTGTTGTTACTAAAAGGGGGTTTGAATCTGATTTTTCTGGCCCAACAAAGCTCTAAGCCCAGTCAATGTGCAGGATCTGGTATAGGTGTTGACTTGAGAAGTATGATGGTCCCTTGCTATCTGGGTGTTGGATTTGATGCCATGCTGGATCAAAGGATGGACGTTGATAGCATATGGTGGGCGCTTGAGATTGCAGTGTACCTGATCACATGAAGAAAAATAATATGAAGCAAATGTTGGGACTTGGGGATCGAACCCAGGTCCTTATACTCAAATCCACTGCTTGCTTGCCAGCTGCGCTGCGTTGGTTAATTTTTATTATAATAACAATACAATATAATATATGAAAAGCAAAAGATCTGATTCCAAAACGCGCGAAATTCAAACGGACGAGTGGCTGGCTGACACGCAAGCGTCTTCTTCCTTGGACCATCGTTTTAGCAAACAAGACTTTTGCCTACAAATGTTCACTGTAGGTACAAACCTGTTCATCTCAAAAATTGCACACGAGCAAGATAAATGAAAAGTGATGGTACCAATCAACTCGTCTCATCCTCACGAGCATCATGGTACCAGAATCCAGGCCTAATTTTGCCTGCATTGAAAACCGCTAAACAAGAACATAAAACCCTAACCATGGCAATATCACGTACAAGCATAAAAAATGCAATTAAATCTCATGGTTAGCTTGCAAATATGATGACAAACATGAATATAACAATCAAAAGTGCTAATGATGCAAGAATTTTGATAATCGAATTTAAAAAATATGCCAAACAGTGGGAGGTGTAGCGCGCGTTTCTGGGCGTGTTGAAGCTTGCTAAGGATGTGATTAGCTTCCTGAGATGTCTAGCAAGCGTTTGGGATCACTAGGATGGCTTGAGATAGCCTGTGGAATGAAAACCAACTCCCACTTTTTTTGAATTTTTCAGTTTTGTTCAGCACTTCTCACGACCTCTAACCCTTGTTTTTTGATCTGCAATTCTCCATTATATAACCTAGAATGAATTAGGTTAACAAACTTGGCATGAATCTTTGCATTTATCCAAGATTTGATTTGATTTTCAAGTTGTATGATATGTTCCTATTTTGAGCCAAATCATGCCTTTCTTGTACCAATTGGCCTTAACTCGAATTGATCTTGTTTACTCAGCATATCTTGATTGCCAAACTGTCAAAAAAACAAATCAAATCATATCTTTGATAATTTTCATCATTTATTTGATTTAATGCACTTTTTAATTAATAAAAAATCAAAATAAATTGAAAAATGAAGCACATAATGAGTGAGTGAACATTTGGGTCGTGGACAACATTATAATTGAAGTGCAAGCATAAAAAGTTGGGCCCATTTAGCAAAAAATGCAAATTTGAGCACATTTGACTTTTGGCAATTTTGCAAAAATGGTCAACTTGGCCAATGCATAACTCTCTCAATTTTGATCCTAGAGAGGTTTTATTGGACTTTTTAGAAAGCTTAGGATGTCCTATAAGCAACCCTTTTGGTCTCATCTCAATTGAGTCTTCCATGTTCATGTATGAAGCTTTGACCCAAAAGGTGTTTTTGTTGACTTTTCAAAAGGATCTATAATGTCAAATTCATATCTTTTTGTGAGTGAATATTCTGAACTTTGGATATGGAGATTAATTATAGGGAATTGAATCCTCTTCAAAATGAGCTTTGTATGGACCATTTCTGATAAAGTATGAGAAAGTTATGCTTGGTCAAAGTTTGAGTTGACTTTTCCTATAAAACCCTAATTTAGCAACTTTTGGATTTTGATGAATTGTGACCAATCCTTGAGGAATAACGATCAACCCTTGATCAAATGATGAATAATACTTCAAAATGAGGATGTTGATCAAAAATCTTGAAGTTTGACTGTATGTGGGCCACAGTTGACTTTTGACCTAACACAGTTGATTTTCAGGCATTTGAGCAGTTGACTGAGCAAACTTCTTCTGCAAGGCTTGAAACTTGACATGGATGATCTTGAGAACATATTAGGACAATGGTGAGCATTTGATTCCTTTGTGGTTCACACATCTTGATGAAAATAGAAACCCTAATTTGGGGTATACTGCCTTAGGAGCGAGTTTGTCTGGTCAACTCTTGAACTTCCTTGAGCAATTTGGGGACCTCACTTGTCATGTGTTGAGAAATATGGGAGGACAAATTTTGGGGTACAAAAATAGGTTTTGACTTAGTGGGCTTTTATTTTGAGAGATAATGACTGTCTGTCTTGACGATTATGCGGAACCATCACCGTCTTTTGATTTAGAAGGACGTCTTCAATGTCATTCATTGTGTACGAAGCGGAAGATTACGACTGAATGCGCCTCTGAATTAACTGAGAAAACTACCCTGCCCCAGGTTATGATTAAGGGTTTTAATTAGTATGAAAAGAAAAACTCCTACTTCTTTGGATCAAAGGGGTTGACTAGGGATTATCTTCCTTATAACTCCACTGTTTAGGATTTGAAACAACGCATGTACATCGTCAGCGGGGTCCGTTCAAAAGCATATTGTAGAGATTGTGGTATCGTTTTCGTCATCCTCCCTCTAAAGGCTCAGAGCTTTTGTTTGAGAGTTGAATATCACAAAAAGGAAAGCAATTTAAATATAGTGAATATGAATGAGTTAATTCAAAATAGACATATGCAATGCATTGATAAAGTAACAGAGTTTGACATGAATAGATGTTCGAACAATCAAAAGAAAATTGCAAATTGAAAATTCTAATGAACAAAAGCCTCTTCGTCTGATCTTGTCTCTTCAGAGGACGTGCCTTGGAGGGATGGTAGAAGAACTCAACCTGACCATCTTGTGTAAACTCCAGCACTCCTTCATTAGTCAAGTCCTGAATTTTATTTTTCAATGCCCAACAGTCATCAGTATCATGCCTCGGGCTGTTGGAATGGTATGCACACCTTGTATCAGGATTGTAGTTAGGGGAAGAAGTCTTGGGATTCGGATGAGGTCCTATCAACATAATCAGATTCATCCTTAACAGGTGTTGCAAAGCTTGAGACAATAACATGTTGAATTTGGTAAACTGCCTTTTGGGCATATCCGGCTTACTCTGATTAACCCGTTGTTTTTGGCGAGGTTGTTGTTGGATCCGTGATGTAGTAGCAATTTGGAAAGGTCCACTCTTCACCAAACCAACCTTTTGTCTTCTTGGAGGTTGATCAATGACTTGGTCCTCAGCCTCGATTGTTTGCTTCATACTGTTGTATCCGTCTTGATGAAGTTGGTTGATCATGGCTTTCAGCTCTTCTTGTCTTCGGGCTAGGCCTTGGATAAGAGCCATCTACCCCAACATCTGGGTTCTAATTGCACCTACCTCAGCATGCAGTTGTTCCAGCTGTTCGTCCTTATTGTCTTCAGGACTTTTCTTGACCAAGTTCCCAACGAGGAGTGTTTTCAACTCTTCCCGCCCCTTGGATAGGTTTTAGAATATTTCCCTGAACTGAGCTTCTTGAGTTTGAAGATCTAGGTTGTCTTGTTTGAGAGCCATTGCTGAAATAAACAACGAGAACATGAGAGACCTCTACTGGAAGACCCGTTATGCAATGATATGTATGATATATGTATGCGATGTTTTCAAGGATCTCGCGGGGTAAACAAGAAACTGTTAGAATTTGATTGCAGCTTGATTGAAGAAACTTCGTGTCATTGAGAGTCCTTCTTCAAGAGTCAAGCTCACCATATCGAGTGGGTTATAGCCACTGACCCAAGTTATCGTGTTTTGATCTCTAGACGGCATTGGCTAGAGGAAAATAAATCCCCTTGCCCCTTACTAGACGTCTGATTTACCATAACCTACATCACAAACCCTTGAGATCCTTGAAATAGTTAAGGAAATGTTAAGGCATGATGTTATGATGTGTATGCTATGCGTTTAAGAAAAAGTGCGAGGTGATGTAAGCAAGTAAACCCGACAAGAAATCCAAGTTATTGGATAAGGACTGTAAACAAAACCTGAAAGGAACTCATGTTGTCAGATGATAAAACTGTGCAAGTAGTTAAAGTTGAAAGCACATAAGTCACACAAACAGCCTTAGGTTTAGGCTTGCATGGGTTTTAAGGTAATACCCTCTTGAAGTTTAGTTGGTTCAACCTGTCTTAAAAAGTAACCGGGTTCTAGAGGATCTCAATATCACTGACCATCCTTTATCAGTATTGTCTCAACTCACGCAATATTTTCTTGCGGCCGAAATATCCCGAAAGTCTGATCTCAATGAGTGTAGCATCGAGTATCAACCAGTTCTCAGCTCTACACCGAGGCTGGATATCTCACTACTTTCTAATGGCCAAGTTGGACAATTAAAGGTTCTAAGGTCAGTTGATGCTTCACGACACCATGCAGCGACCCCGTACTCTCCCTGATTGACTCAAGGGTTACCGGTACTAACCAAAGTGCCACATCAACATAACTACTGCTTCAACCGTGCCGGTATACCCTAGCATAGTTCCCTCACAGTTTATTGCTACTTACCTAAAAGGTGTTCCCCATATCCGGGTGTAGGATCAAATAACCCAAACAGTTCCCAAGCAGCTGTTGTACCCCAAAATTTTCCCTCTCTTTTTCAAGACATTCCTTACAAATTATCTTTAATTCTCAAGGATTCTCAAGGAATTGATCAGATAAAATCATCTTCGAAGCGCTGGGACTCTAAATTAGGGTTTTGACTGGGAATGACCAATATTTAATTTTTGACCTAGTACATGACTTATTGGTTTGAAACATGATATCAAGGGTTCAAGTACATAATTTTGACTTAATCTCATATTTCAACTCATCTCCTGAGATCAGTGAGTTGATAGATGAAACTTGGTCAACTGACGAAAAGTCAATTGTACACTGAAAAGTCAAACTTTGACTTTTTGATCAAATTTGAGTTTCAAAAATCACATTTCACCAAGACATTCAGAATATGAAATTTGATCATCAAGAAATCAAGAAAATCAAAAATCAAACTTTGCAAGACTTTGAAATTTTTTCTAAGTATTTTCTATACATGTTAATTTCATTTCTTCATGACATCTTTTCACCATAATTCAAGACAATTCAAATTGCTAAAAGCTTTCAAGTAAATAACAAGGCTGCATTTTTAAAGTTAAAAATTGCAAGTTACAAATCCTAAGTTTTGTCTTGTTTGAACTTTTCCATTTGACTCAAATCTTCAAACCTTGCCATTATGTTGTCCACAAAACCAGACTTGTATCATGTTACAAATGTTGTTGCCCAGAAAAGTCCCAAAGTCCTATATGCTGCCAAGTCCAATCCTGTTGTACTATCCACATAACTTCCCAAAACCTTGTTAAAAGACAATTTGTTATCCTATACAAAAATAGTCCTGTTATGCTGCCTCTAAACACTGTCACAGTCTGTTCGAAAACCTGCAATGCTGCCCTAAAAAATCTGCATCATATCAGTCCCATGTTTGCACCAAATTTGCATATGAGAGCTGCATCTAAAAAGCAATGAGACAGCATACCCAAACAATTTAAAAACTTATTTGTTTTCCCCCAAATCTCAGCCAAACTTCATCTATAAATAAAATATTTTCACAACACATAAGAGGACGGCTTTTAGAGAGGGAAAAGAGAGAAAAACAGAAACCTTTGTTCATTCAAAAATTCTTCTCTGTTTTTATTCACTGAACAGAAAGTCCTCAACCCACTATTCCACCTTGCAATCTTTTCCCATAAACCAGCCATTCAAACACTTTATATCACATAGAGATTGTTCAAACACAAGAACCATTTTTGTAATTCCATTATCATCACCTTTCAAACACAAGCAAAAGACAGTATTGTATAACTTGACTGGGTTGGCATTGGGTCAGCAGCTTCCAATACAGAGGAAGGACTAGAGCAGCTCCCTGGAGGTTCACTGAAGCCACCACAACATCTTGAAAGAGGTTCAGACTCAAAACAAATTGCAGTCTCAAGGTAAGTCTTCTTAACTTTGAGCTCTTCATTTCAAAACATCATTAGTGATTCATTGTTGAAGATAAATGTAGTAATCATTGCCTTTTGAAGCTAACCATTTACTTGTTGTTCATTTTTGTCAATACTATGTTGAGAACCGACCCGTACACATAATAGAACAATGTTTAAGGTAAAAAATTGCAGCATGAGTCGACGCATACTCACATAAGTCGACTCATTTTAGTGACAGAATAAAGTATGAGTCGACACGAGGCCTTATGTGTCGATACATACTGCTATCCAGACCCAAAACAGAAAGACAAAAGGTGCATGAGTCGACACAAAACGCGAAAGTGTCGACACAAACAAGAAATGAGTCAACACATCCCATTATGCATCGACTCATACTAAGTTGATTTGGATTTTTCAGAAACAGGAAAGGGCATGTGTCGGTGCATGCAGCTATGTGTCAATACATAAAGATTATTTTACTTTCTTTGTACATTATTTTCTTTTTACATTTTGTATTGCTATTTATTTCATTCAATATGGTTGTAATAATTTAATTAGGCCTATGCTTCATCCCAATTTGTAAATTGTACCCCCATCCCCCGATTGATGTAATAGTGTAGGATTTTAATTTCCACAGTTTATCACTTTAATATAATTGTTAGTAACTAGGGTGTGTATGGTAAGATAAAATCAAACCGTTAGAAAACCCTAATATAAAAGACAAAAATGCATGCAATCGAAACACAATTCACACACACGCACCAACGGTATGATAGAAACATATAAAGGAGTAGGAAAAGAAAAAGATCCTTTTGACTAGGTAGGACGCTCGTAGTTGCTTGCTCACAAACTAAAACCATCTCCACACTCACATTTTCAAAACATCTTCCAAAAATAAACATCTCTTTGAACTATTTCCAAAACCAACACTTTGTATACATTCTTATAAGACGAGAATCATTAGAAATTTTACCGAAACGAAGGTGTTTTTAAAATATTTTCAAACTCACACCAATCACAAACACATTTCAAACAAATAATTTTCAAAGTGATCAAGCAACTAAGAGCCCGTAGATAACTACGGATGAAAAGGGTGCTAACACCTTTCCTTTTCATAACCTACCCACCGAACTCAAGAAAATATCTCAAAAGGTCTTTCCTGTTTCTTTCACCCTTTCCTTTAATGGATAAAAGAAAAGTCAGTGGTGACTCTTGCTATCCGCAACAATTGCAATAAAACGCAAAACACCCAAGTCAGTTCTCCCACTGTATTACACATAACTTCTTCAATTCTCAACGAAATTAAAATAAAATTGAATCAAAATTGTAGTACTCCATGAGAGGAACAACATAGCATCCAAAATTTCCAAAAATGATGAAACACCCCAGGTATCATTACCTAGGATAATACGTGTATGGTATTAATACAGTAACTAAATTCATACATAAGCAACCAAAATAAGGATAAAAGTATTAGTACAAGATACAAAATGCCGAAATGATCATTGCCTGAATAATACAATTCCAGAAAGTACTAATACATAATCCACGGTACAAAACAGGATGAACATGAATAACAGAACATCACCAAGAAACACCATCGATAAGCTAAGCCATCTTACCCTTGCCACGATCCTGCCTCGAGCTACCTGAAAAATAATAAGCGGATTGGGGTGAGATTACTAAATCTCAGTGAGCCTCCCTATCTTAGGGGTTCACTCGGTTCTACAGGGTCATACATAAACGAATCTGCCGAAGATCAGTGGTTTATCTAAAGGCCGGGTACAAACACACATACGGGGAAGATCATCATTGAAGGTCCCTTGACCAATCAATGGGATCATAGAGATAGCACACAAAACACATAAAACACACAACATGATGTACACATTTGTGCCAAAAATTTGAAAGTGCTACCATGTTACAGTGAAGACACGAGCCCACCGACGAAGGATTATTAAGAATACCTATATGGTACTACTAGGGTGAGTAACGAAGTGATGTAGCCTATGTGGCATCACGACCCCACCGAACCAACATTATTGATGTTTTACTGCCTAAGGAGATGCTTCTAGCAGTGACGCGGTGAGTATACACCAAATCATTCCTATCGAGCACTAGCATTTCCCCCCGATACGCAATGAGTATACACTAGATCATTCTCATTGCGATATCAACACATCCTACACCGATCAATGACCATATTATTCCCATTGAGAACAGTGATAATGCTCGGTTGTTTGTTCCCTCCAATGAGTATAAACCAGATCATTCCCATGGGGGAAGGACAATAGGATACACAGATGGTACGACATGCACAATGAGTATACACCAGATCATTCCCATGTGCATGTCCAGAATCTCTTTGTACTATGATGAGTATATACCATATCATTCCCATCAAGTACCGACACAGAAATCATGGCAAAGCCACAGAGAATCAAACATGTTTGGAAATTGAACCAGAATAACAAAATCATCATATAATGCATTTCCACATAAACATGCATTTTCATAAGGAATATCCATGAACATATCAGAGAAGCATACATAGCTGAAACATATGGTAATACCATGGAATAATAGATAAGGCATCATACTCCCGAACTTGGAACAGATCTGCACTCATGGGAAAAGTTCATGGTTTTGTTAGGACATATTCGTTGAGCAAAGAGCTAGCGAACAACCGATTTTCTAAGCTAATTTCTAGCAAACAAAGTCACAAGCTTCATCCAATTCTAGAAGTCACAGTTTTCTAAGCAAACTTCTAGCGAATCCCCGATTCGCTAAGCGAACTTGTAGCGAGCAATTTATTTAATTCTTACATTCAGTCCCAGACCGTCGCTATGTGAACTCAGTAGCAAAAGCTACTTTTCTAAGTGAACCATAGTTCACTAAGCTAACACTGTTATACACATCTTCTTGATAAACCAGACATATCGCTAAGTGAACATAGAGTTTGCTAAGCGAACTCCAATGTATAGAGAAAAATCAGAAATGGCAGCAGTATGATTTTGGGTCCCAATACCCCAAAATCTTCACATACATATGGTATGTATCAATATACAAATAGGAAGGAGTATACATGTGCATAATATTACATATTTCATGCCAAAATCATGCATAAATCACTCCAAAGTCCCTTATTCCTATTTTTCCCCAAAACACATATTTCCCTAAGTCTCTAAACTATAAGACTCACCTTAATTGATGGAATAATAAGCTACAAAATAGGAAGGGGTGATTGAGAATCATAAGGTTGAACTTGGGTCTTGAGCATGCAAGAGTATCAAGATGAGGGTTTGGAGCTTTTTCTCTTCTTTTCCTTTCTTTCCATGTTCATTCTCTCTACCACAACAAATCTTATTTTCTGACAAAAGAATGGGAAATGTTTTAGCCAAACAAGCCCATATGTTCTCATTAAAGTGGAAAAGACCACTTATCCCTCAATTATGTCTTATTGACCAAAATACCCTTTAGTTCTAAACCAACTAAACACAAAAATGTTCGTATTCTTATGTCTAGAAAAATAGGATATTACAAATGATCAAAGAAACATGGATAAATTCAAGCAACAAGAGCATGTATTATCATTTTGCACACAAAATTCAAGCATCAACTACACCCGATTTTGAGCCTAGCTCCACTTGCCACTTTGATAGGACTATAGATGAAATATGTATGACCAACCCTAAGGATTTTTCTAGATCTAAATGAAAGAGATGGAGAGTGAGGAAACTTACCAAGTGGAGAAATGTCCACTGCACCTTGAGCTCATTTTTAACTCCAAGAAACCCAAATATCTTGCTCCTTATGCTTCAAATAAGAGGAATGAATGAAGAGAATGGAGAGAACTTGCAAGGATTGTGATATTTGAATAAAATGCTTCAAAAATGCCAAGAACTTAAAGATCTACTTTCTCTCTATATTTTGTGTGTGTCTGTGAAAGGAGTGAATGAGAGTGATATAAAGAGTGTGTGTGTTAATCATGGTCAGATTTGAACCAAGGGGAAAGTTAGGAACAAATGGCCAAAAGTGAGGTGATTGTGAGAGCATGCATTTTGTGTGAGTTATATATGGACTTCATGCATTTTGGATTACACACGTGCTAAGAATTATATCCTCAAAAGATAGAACAAAGAGATAGTGGAATGGGTGAGATATGAAGAAGTTGTTATATTGAGTAATTTTGATGAAAATAGTATAAAGATGGTGCATGGGATGCATGGGTATATTAGGAAAGGTTAATGGGGCTTGGTACATGAATACAAACCAATTGGGCCAAAAGAATTAACCTCAAATCGCAAGGAATCAAGAATTGTCCATTTTGGTGCATTAAAGTGACATAAATGGAATGCTTTAGCCTTAAGACCATAACACACTCAATTCTTCAAATAAATTTATGAACTCAAAATTTTTGGAAAGGGAAAATGATTTCTAGCAACTTATATGATGGAAGAAATTTGATTTGAATCCATTAAGGTCCTAAAAAACAGCCACAAAAAATTCTGGGCTTAGAGGGACCAAAATGCCTTGGCAGAATTTTCACTAAGTATTGGAATTTTGGCATGTTGAAACACCAAACTTTTCTCTACCATAACTTGGTGAGTTTTCATCTAAACAAGGAAAACTTTGACTCTATGGAAAAAGGGAAGGTAAATATACAACTTTCATGTTGGAAGTATTTTGAAATGAAGCCTGGAAGTACCTCAAAATTTGCCACGAAAACTACTTCCTGAAGCTGATGCAAAAAACTTAGAAAAAAATTCAAAGTGTTAGGAAATTGCAAGTTTGGAATAGCTAACTTATCTCAAAACCCTAATTCATCTAGTTATGAAGGAGAAACTCTTGAATAATGATGTCTTTTATGATGATAGGATGATAATGCTTCAAAGATCTTGTCCATAAAGTTTCACACACCCAAATAGCCAAAACCCTAACTCAAGGAGAATGATAGGAGAAATAAGAATCACTTCAAAACTCTTGCAATCTTCAATCCACTAATGAAATGGTGCAAATTTTGAGATGTTTTGAGGCATAGAGAGCCTTTGTAGCTTGAGTGAACATAAAATTGAGGATAAAGACCAATAGAACAAAAACACCTTGATCCTATAACCATGAAATAATGCAATGCGAATGGTATGTATGATGATGAAGCATAAGCCTACATAAGATTGAAAAATCAAGATGGAAAATTTTGAGGTACTATAAATAGAAAATGCATCTAATGCCTTAGAAGAAAAGATGTAAGAAGAATAACTTGTTAGAAAGATTCTCATGTCTCTACCTAAGAGATTTGACATGAAGGTAACAACCATTGAAGAAGCTCATGACGTCAGCAACATGAGGGTTGATGAACTTGTTGGGTCACTTCAAACTTTTTAACTGGCTATAAGTTACAAAGTTGAAAAGAAGAACAAAAGCATAACTTTTGTATCCAATGCTGAAGATAAAGAGGATCGAGATGCTTTGGGTACTAAGGAAGGGTTTTCAAATACAATTGTATTACTTGGGAAGAAATTCAATAGAATTCTAAAGATATTGGACAAAAGGGGAAGACCAAATGTCAAGAACATCCCATCTGACATCATCAACAACTATGATTCTTAAGATAAATTTAAAACTGAAGATAAGTCCAATCAAAGCAAAGGAATTCAATCTTTTAAGTGTGAAGGTTTTGGTAACCTTAGGACAAAATGTCCCACCTGTCTCAAGAAACAGAAAAAAGGGACTTTCTGCATCATGGTCTGATGAGGATGAGTTAGAAGATGGTCCTAATTCTGAGATTGTCAAACTTGTGACTGCTCTTGCTGTAAGATGGGAATATGAGGTAGAATCTTGTGATGAGAATTCTATATATAAAGATCTCGATGTATCCTACAAAGAAACTTGTGATAGATGTGAAGAAAGTCTTAAGGCAATGGAAAATAAGAAAAATATCTTGATTTGGAGGATGAAAAAAAGGAACTTCTATGTATTGTCTATCAGCTACAAAGTGAGATAACCCTATTAAATTCTAAGCTTAACAACATGACAAATTCCTTGAGAAGGATGAAAAATGGAACTGATTTAATGAAAGAAGATGAAGATACAAATGTTAATTATCAATTTAATAATATTCTGAGGAAAAGGTCTGGAGAAAAGTTCATTCCTCCTGGAAAAGAAGAAGATGATCACCATGTCCAACCACACGTTACAACATCCAGGAAGATTTAATGAAAATCCAATAAACTCCAATTCTTGAACTTGGAGATGTCATTATTGTGGTGAGTATGGTCATATAAATCCTTTTTGTTACAAATTGTATATAGTTCAAAAGCATCCAGTTCATTCAAGGGCTAATCAAGTGAGTAAAAAGAGAAGTACTAAAGATAAAGATATTAACCTTATAGCTCATACTTCTTTGAGAGTTTCAACTAGAGAAGACTGGTACTTTGATAGTGGATGCTCTAGACATATGACAGGGGTTCAAAACTTATTGATGGATATCAGGTTGGAAGTATTTTGAAATGAGGTCGGGAAGTACCTCAAAAATGGCCACGAAAACTGCTTCGTGAAGCTGATGCAAAAAACTTAGAAAAAATTCTAAGTGTTGGGAAATTGCAAGTTTGAAATAGCCAACTTCTCTCTACCATAACTTGCTCAATAATGATTCAATCTTGATGAAATTGATATGGTTGCAAATATTAGAATAAGGAGAACAAATTTCATGTTAAGGTTATTTTAATTTTAATCTTGAATCAATATGGAAAATGGCCATGAAGATAGTTGAAAATGCATGCAAACTTGCAATAATTGGAAACTTTAGAAAACCCTAATTTTAACAAACTAGGTTAGTTTTCCCAATATTTGATTTTTGATGAAACTTTTGACAATTCTTGATCAAATTCCACACATGGATCAATTTTGACATGTTGAACATAATGTTGACACCAAAAGTTAGGAGTTGGATTTTTTATTGTACAATTGACTTTTCCCTAATTCAATTGATTCATAATCATTTGAGCAATTGAACCTATTCTGATTAAAATTGATTAAAAATCTTCCACCCATAAACACTTAGGGACATATAAAAGACCATGGAATCAAGTTTTCTCGAATAATCAGAAATAAGTTGATCATAACACGAACCCTAATTTTGACTGAAAATGCTAGGAGATGATGTCCCAAGCTAAAAACCCTAATTCCTATGGTTATGGTGAGAAACTCTTGAATTAAATATCTTTTCCACAAAGGTGACACACATCCAAATTGCCAAAACCTAGCTCAAGGATAATGATAGGAGAAATAAAAATCACTTCAAAACTCTTATAATATTCAATCCTCTGATGAAATGGTGAACATTTTGAGATGTCTTAAGGAATAAAGAGCCTTTGTAGCCTTAGTGAACACAAAATTGAGGATAACTCACCCTCCTTATCTTAATTTTCAAATTTCTCTTATGCTTGAATAAAGACCAATAGAACAAGAACACCTTGATCTCATAACCATGAAATAATGCAATGAAAATGGTATGTTTGATAATGAAGCATAAGCCTACATAAGATTGAAAAATCAAGAGGGAAAATTTTGGGGTAGTACAAATAGCAAATACATCTAGTGCCTTAGGAGAAAACAACTCAGAAGAATAACTTATTAGAAAGATTCTCAGGTTTATACTTAAGAAATTTGACATGAAGGTAACAACCGTTGAAGAAGCTCATGACATCAGCAACATGAGGGTTTATGAACTTGTTTGGGTCACTTCAAACTTTTGAACTGACTATGAGTTACAAAGCTGAAAAGAAGAACAAAAGTATCACTTTTGTATCCAATGATGAAGATAAAGATGATCAGGATGATTTGGATACTAAGGAAGGGTTTTTGAATACCATTGTATTACTTGGGAAGCAATTCGATATAATTCTAAAGAGATTGGACAGAAGGGGAAGACCAAATGTCAAGAATATCCCATCTGACATTAGCAACAACTATGATTCTCAAGATAAATTCAAAACTGAAGAGAAGTCCAATCAAATAAACGACAGTCAATGTTTTGAGTGTGAAGGTTTTGGTCACATTAGGCAAAAATGTCCCACCTATCTCAAGAAACAAAAAAATGAACTTTCTACATCTTGGTCTGATGATGATGAGTTAGAAGATGGTCCTAATTCTGAGATTGTCAAACTTGTAACTCCTCTTGCTGGAAGATGGGCAGATGAGGTAGAATCTTGTGATGAGAATGTTCTATATAAAGATCTTAATGTGTCCTACAAAGAAACTTGTGATAGGTGTGAAGAAAGTCTTAAGACAGTGGAAAATCAGAAAAAGATCATAGTTGATTTGGAGGATAAAAAGAAGAAAATTCTATTTATTGTCTATCAACTACAAAGTGAGATAACTCTCTTAAATTCCAAGATTAACAACATGACAAATTCCTCGAGAAGAATTAAAAATGGAACTGATTTAATGAAAGGGGATGAAGATACAAATGTTAATTATCAATCTAAAAATATTCTGAGGAAAAGGTCTGTAGAAAAGTTCATTCCTTATGGAAAAGAAGAAGATGATCACCATGTCCAACCACATGTTATAACATCCTGGAAGATTTAATGAAACTCCAACAAATTCCATTACTTCAAATTGGAGATTTCATTACTGTGTTGAGTATGGTCATATAAATCCTTTTTGTTATAGATTGTATAAAGTTCAAAATAATTCAGTTCATTCAAGGGTTAATAAGTGAGAAAAAGGAGAAGTACTAAAGATAAAGATGTTAACCTTATAGCTCATACTTCTTTGAGAGTTTCAACTAGAGAAGACTGGTACTTTGATAGTGGATGCTCTAGACATATGACAAGGGTTCAAAACTTGTTGGTGGATATTAGGTCTCAGCCCACAAGATTTTTCAGATTTAGTGAATGTTTTAAAGGAGGAATCTAGGGAGTTGGAAAATTAGTGTATGTTGGGTCTCCTAGTCTAGAAGATGTTCTTTTTGTAGAAGGACTAATTGCTAAACTTATCAGCATTAGTCAGTTGTGTGATCAAGGGTTGTTAGTCAATTTCTCAAAGTCAGAGTGTTTAGTCAAAGATGATAAAGTTGTTGTTCTGATGAAGGGTATAGGGTCTAAAGACAACAATTATCTATAGGAACCTCAAATAACTGCTCACTCTTCCATATGTTTAATAACCAAGGAAGATGAAGTAAAGTTATGGCACCAGAATCTTGGACACCTTCATCTCAAAAGAATGAAGGAAATATTACCTGAATGAGTTGTTAAAATAATTCCAGAACTCAAGGTTGAGGAAAGGAAATTCTTCCCTGAGTGTGAGATTAGGAAGCACACCAAGATGTCACACCAAATGTTACAACATCAGACTACTTCCAAAGTGCTGGAACTTCCTCAATGATCTGTGTCAAAGTATTCAAGAGGAGCAGAATAGTGTGATTGCCAAGATTAAAAGTGATCATGACAAGGAGTTTGAGAATGCTAGATTCTCTTAATTTGTGCTTCTAAGGGTACCAATCATGAATTTTCTTTTTCCATCACTTCTAAGCAAGACGAAATTGTTGAGCAAAAGACCAGGGCTATACAAGAATCAAATAGAGTCATGTTTCATGCTAATAAATTTCCATTGTAATTTTGAGCTGAAGTTATAAATATTGCATACTATATTCATAATAGGGTCACTTTAAGGGCGAACACTTCATCCACTCTCTATGAGTTATGGAAATAAAGGAGGCCTACAGTCAAATACTTGTATATCTTTGGAAGTAAATGTTATGTTTTGACTAACAAAGATCAAAAGAATAAGAGGAAAAGAACGACCCTTTTTGAGTAATAAAGTAGATAGCGGTTAGAAGTTTGCTCAAATATTTTGCACTTACACAGAAAACTACTTAACAAAAACAATTTCAAAACACTTTGTATATTTTCTCCACTATCCCGAGAAACATTACAAATTTCGCCGTACTAAGGCGTTTTCGAAACATTTTCAAACACATAAAGCACAAAGGTATTTCAAAATGAGCATACCTCTAAGAGCCCGTAGAAAACTACGGATGGAAAGGGTGCTAACACCTTCCCTTTCCATAATCTACCCCCTTACTCAGAAAACTCTCGAAAAGGTCTTTTTCTGTTCTTTTCACCCTTTCCTTTGTTGGATAAATGAAAAGTCGGTGGCGACTCTTGCTTACCGCAACATTTGTAAACACAAACGCAAAAACTAGTATTAACCAGTCAGTTCTGCCACCGTATCACAAAACTGGTGACTCTGTTGGGGAATGTTATAAAGTTTGGTTTACCTTAGGGTCTAGATCATTTTAAAATTGCTCTCTTTGTTTGCTTTGACTGCTTTATCTTTTGAGGGTTGCTTGGGTTGTTACTATAGATCCTACACCCGGATATGAGGGCCTCTTTTAGGTAAATAGAAATAGATCATGAAGACTATGGAGTACACCGATATGGTTGAAGCGATAGCTGTGTTGGTGTGACACATTGGTTGGTACTGGTATCCCTTGTGTTGAATCGAGGAGAATACGGGGCTGCCGCATGGTGTCGTGAAGCACTAACGGACCTTAGAACCTTAGTTGAACAAACTTGGCCATTAGAAAGTAGTGAGATAGCCGGCCTCGGTGTAAAGCTGGGAATCAGTTGATACTCGATACTACACTCATTGAGATCGGACTTTCGGGATGTTTCAGTCGCAAGAAAAGATTGCTAAACTGAGATAATACCGATAAAGAAAGATCATTGATATTGAGACTCCTTAGAAGCCGGTTACTATTTCTAAGACAGGTTGAGCCGACTAAACTTCAAGAGGGTACTTACCTATAAACCCCATGCAAGCCTAAACCTAGGGCTGCTTGTGTGATTTGTTTGCTTTCAACTTGAGCTACTTGTAGGGTTTTTATCTAACAACTTGATCTCCTTGCAGGATTTGTTTACAGTCATTATCCAGTAACCTGGACTTCTTAGACTCGCTTGTCTTCATCACCTTACACTTTTGCTTAATGTATAGCATACACATCATAACATTAGGCCACAACATTTCCTTAACCATTTCAAGGATCTCAAGGGTTTGTGATACAGGCTATGATAAATCAGACGTCTAGCAAGGGGCAAGGGGATTTATTTCCCTCTAGACAATGCCGTCAAAAGATCAAAACTCAAAAACTTGAGTCAGGGGGTATGACCCATTTGATATGGTGAGCTTGACTCTTATAGAAGTACCTTCAACGATACAAAGTGTTTCAATCAAAGCTGCAAGTTTCAACTTCTGACATCTTCTTGTTTACCCCGCGAGATCCTTGAAAACATTTGAATATCATACATGTCATTGCATAACACGTAGTCTCCAGTACAGGTCTCTCATGTTCTCATTGTTTATTTCAGCAATGGCTCTCAAACAAGACAGTAAAGATCTCTAAACTCAAGAGGCTCAGCTCATGGAAATGTTCCTAAACCTATCCAAGGGGCAGGAATAATTGAAAGCACTCCTCGCTGGGAATCTGACAAAGAAACGTCCTGATAACAACAAGGATGACCAGGTTGAACAACTGCAGGTTAAGATGGAAGCAATGAGAATCCAAATGCTGGGGCAGATGGCTCTTATCCAAAGCCTAGCCCGGGGACAAGAAGAGATGAGAGCCCTCGCCAGCCAGCTTCATCAAGACGGATCCAACCGTATGAAATAGACGGTCGAGGATGGGGATCAAGTCACTAATCAACCCCTGTTGGGACCGAAAGTTGGAGTTTTCCAAATTGTTGCTACATCACAAGCCCAACCACAACCTCCACAGGGTAATCGGCGTAAGCGGGATTCATTCACTAGACAATATACCAAACTCATCATACCAATGTCGCAAGTCTTGCAACACATGTTGAAGTTGAATTTGGTCACATTAAGGGATCCTCCTACAAATCCCAATACTGCCTCTCCAATGTACAATCCAAATGCAAGGTGTGCATATCACTCCAACAGTCCAACGCATGATATTGATAGCTGTCGGACATTAAAATACAAAATTCAATACCTGATCGATGAGGGAGCATTGGAATTTGCACAAGATGGTCAACTAGAATTCTTCTGTCATCCTTCCAAGGCACACCATCTGAAGTGACAAGATCAGACAAAGAGGATTTTGTTCATTATAATTTTCAATTTGTAATTTCCTTTTGATTGTTTGAACATTTATTCATATCAAATCTTGTTATTTCATCAATGCATTACACATGTTTGTCTTGAATTAATTTGTTTGCACTATGCTCGAACTTCTTTATTACTTCCCTTTTGTGATATTCAACTCTTGATTAAAAGCTCTAAGCCTTTAGAGGGAGGATGACGAGAACGATACCACAATCTCTACAATATGCTTTTGAACAGACTCTGCTGACGATGTACAGGCGTTGTTTCAAATCCTAAATAGTGGAGTTATAAGGAAGATAATCCCTATTCAACCTCTTTGAGCCTAAGAAGTAGGAGTTTTATTTTCATACAAATTAAAACCCTTAATCATAACCTGGGGCAGGGTAGTTTTCTCAGTTAATTCAGATGTGCATTCAGTCGCAAGCTTTCCCTTCATACACGACAAATAGTGTAGAAGATGCTCTCCAAAATATGGTGATGGTTCCACATAATCATTAAGAATAGACAATTATTATCTCTCAAAATAAAAGCCCATTAAGTCAAAACCTATGAAGGAGACTTAAGAAAAAAACCGGGGCATCCCGCTGGCTGTAATCACAAAAGAAACAGTTCAGGCAAAAGACAGGGATAGCAAAATCAAAAAAGAAAGAGGTTCTACAAATCCTCAACAAAAATAAAAGGTCACAAAAATGACTGCCTTCTCAAACAAACGTTTAATTTCTGAACCATCACCAGAATATCGGGGCTAATATTCTAGAACTCAATTGGGATTCGAAATGCACAATTAACTGAGCATAGGACTGAAGAACATCACGAAGAACGGGTGGGTACAAATAAAATTGAGCTTTTATCTTTGTTTCTTAAACTATGAACCAGGCCACGTTACAACCCTTAAAAGTCCTAGCTGAAGCATGGGTTAGTTCAAGATCATACTGTTACAAAGGTATCCTGACTCCTGTAAGGTTTGCTATAAATCATGAGTTGATATCACATTCTTGCAAATTTTGTTTTACTACAAAAAATGCATTTTCAAAAATTTCCAAGACAGACATAAGCTTTGCATTCTTTAAATGACATTGTTTGCATATGGTTAATTATTCAAATGGTAGAGAAATTCACACAACGAATATTCAGTGAATGAAGACCCCCTCAATGGACAGAATCACCTCAGACGGAAAAAAACATTCCCAATAACAAGCCTTTCATAATCAAGGGGCATGACATGGTGTCTAATTAATCTGGGGAAGTCAAGTCAATATGAAAAGAATCTCTCCAAAAATGCTGAATAGACATGAGCAGATCTCCATCTGAATCACTCGGGGGCTGTTACATTGATTGGGGGTTCCAGCAGAAAATCACAGTGAAATTTGAGTATTTGGTACCACCAAATTGCTTATATGTGCCAGTAGTATCAGATGGTGTTAGTATCATGTCTTCGAATCCTTCCATGACAGTTATCAGAAAAGATACCTAGGAAATTCAAGACTATCAGAAACTTGATCAAACATCAGGTGCACCAGATTCATCCTGAAGTAGCCCCACACAGGCTCCCACATATGAAAGGGAACATGCAATCACATAAACATTTTTTGGCATTTCTACAACACTTGTTGTCATAGACGGTGACAACTCTCCACATCCTATGAGTGCAGACATAGTCAGAAAATACTACGCCTGAAAAAGACCCGCTAGGTTGACTAGCCTAGGCAAAAATAAGGGCATCCCGACGAACCAAAAGGGTTCGGGCAAAAATTAGGGATATATGTATGGAAAAAAATCTATACACCCGGCAAGTCAAAAACCTTAAAAGGCGGCTTGAGCAAAAAATGGTATCCCAATGGACTGAAAATATGAAAAGACTGTCCAGGCAAAAGTTAGGGATTAAAGCGTACGACTACGTCTAGTCATCTCGTCACTTGTATAATCAGTAGAAGGTTTATTACCCTGATCTGCATTCACCAAGGACTCCAAGAGTTGGGATAACAGTCAAACCATCTAGAAAATCACCGGTTGATATTTTCTACCACAGGTATCGAGACAGGGGCATTCTACTACAAGGTCGTTGTCATATCCTCAAATTACAACCTAGTGATGTCATGTGCTCTTGTATCCCTGGTAAAACAGGAATTGCTAACTACTGCTTCGACATAAGGTTTTCCCCAGTAAAGTCATCAAACTTCTCAGGATTCCACAATAGGATTTCACAAAATTCTCAGGCAGTGCACAGAGCTTTCCTTCCCCAACAGGGTTTATTTCTCTAACAACGGAAGATCATCTACCAGCAGTTCAGCTTCAACAAAATCTGAAGACCTACATTCTTCATCGCCAGCTGCAATCAGGGATTTATTTTCCCTAATTCAATAGCGCTGCAATAGAACAACTGATACATTCACATATTGCATTCATACATCATTCTACAAACGTCATAGCATCTACAGTACAAATGCATACTTCCCAATCTCATTTATTTTGAGAACACCATTACACAATGCATTTCATACATCATGACATTGCATATAGCTAACGCTTTAACTTTTCTGGAAAGATAAATAACAAATATTTTTCATCAACAATTTTCAACAGGTCCAGGATTAGCTCCTGAAACTAAATAGAGTAATTATATGTGCGACCAAATACAACTTTACATGGGCTCATCATGAAGCAATCTTACACAGGTTTCTTATGACTTCCAAATACAGCTTTACACGGGCTCAACATGAAGCAATCTTACACGGGTTTCTTCTGACTTCCAAATACAGCTTTACACGGGCTCAACATGAAGCAATCTTACACGGGTTTCTTTTGACTTCCAAATACAGCTTTACACGGGCTCAACATGAAGCAATCTTACACGGTTTCTTCTGACGACCAAATATAGCTTTACACTTCACCATGAAGTAATCTTACACGGTTTTCTTCTGACTTCCAAATACAGCTTTACACAGGCTCAATATGAAGCAATCTTACACGGGTTTCTTCTGACTTCCAAATACAACTTTATACGGGCTCTTCATGAAGCAATCTTACATGGGTTCCTTCTCCTTCTGAAATACAACTTTACATGGGCTCTTCATGAAGCAATCTTACACGGGTTCCTTCTCCTTCTAAAATACAACTTTACACAGGCTCTTCATGAAGCAATCTTACACGGGTACCTTCTCCTTCTGAAATGCAGCTTTTACACGAGCTCTTCATGAAGCAATCTTAAACGGGTTCCTTCTCCTTCTAAAATACAGCTTTTACACGAGCTCTTCATGAAGAAATCTTACATGGTTCCTTCTCCCTCCTTCTGAAGTTTTACACGGACTTATCCCGAAGAAGCCTTACCCAGGTTCCTTCTGAAGTTTTACACGAACTTATCCCGAAGCAGCCCTACCCAGGCTCCTTCTGAAGTTTTACCCGGACTTATCCCGAAGCAGCCCTACCCAGGCTCCTTCTGAAGTTTTACACTGACTTATCCTAAAGCAGCCCTACCCAGGCTCCTTCTGAAGTTTTACATGGAATTATCCCGAAGCAGCCCTACCCAGGCTCCTTGTCAGATATCTCATACATATACAGTCTTACCCGGACTCATCCTGAAGCAACCCTACCCAGGTTCCTTCTCACAATCTCCAGATGCAGTTTTACACGGACTCATCCTGAAGCAACCCTACCCAGGTTCCTTCTCACAATCTCCAGATGCAGTTTTACACGGACTCATCCTGAGGCAACCCTACCTAGGTTCCTTCTTACAATCTCAAGATGCATTCTTACCCGGACTCATCCTGAAGCAACCCTACCCAGGTTCCTTCTCACAATTTCCAGATGTAGTTTTACACTGACTCATCCTGAAGCAACCCTAACCAGGTTCCTTCTCACAATCTCTAGATGCAGTTTTACATGGACTCATCCTGAGGCAACCCTAACCAGGTTCCTTCTCTTGAATTTCCAGATGCAGTTTTACACAGACTCATCATGAAGCAACCCTACCCAGGTTCCTTCTCACAATCTCCAGATGCAGTTTTACACGGACTCATCCTGAGGAAACCCTACCCAAGTTCCTTCTCTTGAATTTCCAGATGTAGTGTAACACTGACTCATCCTGAGGTAATCCTACCCAGGTTCCTTCTTACAATTTCCAGATGCAATTTTACACAGACTCATCCTGAGGCAACCCTACCCAGGTTCCTTCTTACAATTTCCAGATGCAGTTTTACCCGGACTCATCCTGAAGCTGCCCTACCTAGGCTCCCTCTTATATATCTCCTTAAATAGCCCTACCCAGGTTCCTTCTCATACACTTCCAGATGAAGTCTTACCCAGACTCATCCTGAAACAGTCCTACATAGATTTCTTCTGATACATTTCTAGATAGTAGTTAATTTCCTTCTCCCTAGCAAATTACTGTGAAGCCTGGATTTTAACCAGAAAATAACAAACTTTCATCTTTCCAATCCAGAGATAACCCCTCAATAGAGTCATGGACAACTAAAGTTCCTAGAATTTATTCCCCACAAAGTTTTCCTCAAGCAGGAGAACAACAGAAATCCATATTCCCCAGCGAACTCCTCCCCAGACAACAGGAATAGGGATCCTCACAAAGGAATATCTCATGAAGTCAACATTGTTCTGGATGGCATCTTTAAGCCCATCTCCGACGATCTTCCTTCATCTTTTACAAATGGCATCTATAAGCCCATTCCCAATACTATATATAAAGTCAAGTATCATCTCAGACGATTGCAAATTTATGGGCACTCTAGTGTTCAATAATCTTCCACCTTCCAATCACGAAAGGCAGACAAGCCAATCTACATCCTCAGGTTTAAGAAGATTGAACAGGGGCAATTGTTGTACCCCAAAATTTTCCCTCTCATGTTTTTCCAAGATTTCTTATTGCATAGGTGGTTACAAACCTTTGCCTAAAGAAAAGGAATTTTTTTCAAATAATGGTTAAGTATCCTTCAATTGGCATCTGCAAAATGTCCTTCGATTGGCATCTGCAGAAGGTCTTTCGATTGGAATCTACAGAAGGTCCTCCGATTGACATCTGCAAAAGGTCCTTCGATTGGCATCTGCAAAAGGTCCTTTGATTGGCATCTGCATAAGGTCCTTCAATCGACATCTGCAAAAGGTCCTTCGATTGACATATGCAAAAGGTCCTTCGATTGGCATTTACAAAAGGTCCTTCGATTGGTATAGGGCCTTTTGATGGGCATTTCCAACAAGGCAGCTTCGACGGGAATCTTAAATAAGGTTATTTTTTATTAGAGCGTACAAAGTGCCTTTCGACAGGCATGTTAACCAAGTGATGTTTCGATTGGCATATCAACAGGGCGATATTCTGATTGTCTAAGTTAGAGAAAATGAGATAAAAAGAGTAAGAACTGAGAGGGTTCCAAAAGCTCTGCAGATGGCCATTTGAATCCATACAAACCATGGCTCAAGTGAAGAAGCTCTGTTGAGGGGAGCCTTAAGCAATTCGAATCAGGACTCAGCGCCATCAAGAAGAATAATGTTTCGGGGCTAACCGAAGAAACTTTGATGCTGAGAATATGATCCATTAGAATCAAGTTCAAAGTCTTCATTTGATAGAGAACTGAAGCAACCTTCGACCAGTTAAAAGGGAGAGTTGATGTTTCGATTGGTTTGAGCTGAAATAAAGCCATTCGAAGGAAGTAACAATAGTACAATCGAAGAGCAACGCTGGAGGGCGTTTGAAGGAGTCTGTGATACGGTGGGAGAACTGACTTTTTGTTTTGTGTTTGTATTCGCAAATTTTGTGGTTTAGAAAGAGTTGCCACCGACTTTTCTTTTATCTAAAAGGAAAGGTGAAAAAGCACAGGAAAGACCTTTAGAGATGTTTTCTTGAGTTCGGGGGGTAGATTATGAAAAGGGAAGGTGTTACCACCCTTTTCATACATGGTTTTCCATGGGCTCTTAGTTAATCGCTAGATCACTTGCTTTTGTTTGAATGTGCTTGTGGTGTGGTTTTTTGAAAGTATTTTGAAAACGTCTTTGTAATGGTTCTTGTCTCTATAAGAACGCGTACAAAGTGTTTGTTTGGAAAATAGCTCAAAGATGTGTTTGTGAGATGTGTTTTTGAAAGTGATTTTGAAAAGGTGTCTTTGTAATGGTTCTCGTCTCTATAAGAACGCATACAAAGTGTTTTCTTTCGCAAAAAAATGTGTCAAAATGAGAGTGTTGGTGTATAAAATGTTTTTGTTGTGAGCAAGCGAGCAACTAGGAGCGAATCTACCTACTCAAAAGGTCTTAGATGTTCTTTTCCTCCTCCTTTAGATGTTTCTATTTTACCATTGATTTGGTAAGAAGCCCCTATTGTTGGATGTTAAGGGACGAGCATGGGACGTTTGTATAGTCATAGAAGGCAACCTATGAGATGTTTTATAATGTCATTTAGGGACGAGATCATTTACTGAAGGAAACATTGAGGGTCATCGAGGGACTACGATCTTTTATCGAGGATCTTTGCTAAAACGCCCATATCCGAGGGACGTGACTATTTTTTGATAGGCAACAAGTGAGATTACCCTAAGGGTGCATGTGTGCAAAGTGTGTTTGATTGCATGCGTTTAGTCTTGATTAGGGTTATCTATTTGTCGATTTCATGTCTTTCCATACACACCCTAATTACTAATAATATATGAAAGCAATAAAAGTGCGGAAAGTAAAGATTCTACGCTATTACAATCATTAGGGGGGATGGGGTGTACAAATTTACAAATGGGGGGTTTTGCAAGAAAATAAATCATAATTATTTATTACAACCATATTGAAATAATAATGCAAGAAAGAAAAAAGACTTTGTTTAAAAAAATGTTATTTTGTCTTAATGAGTTAAAAAAAGAAGAATGAATTAGCTAGTAAAAAGAAAATATTTTTATGCCTTTTTTATATTAATAAAAAGAATATTAATATTGAAAGTGATAAGAAAGGGAATAAATGAGATATAGAATCAGCGTGCTGCTGCAAGCAAAATAAAAGGGATCAGAACTTCTGATTCCAGGAGTGTTGTGACTCAGAAGGAAACATCAGTGGGCATCAGAAGTTCTGGATTGGTAAACTCGGAGGTCCTACGAGAAATGTTAGAGGGAAAATACAGCAATTCTGGGTTGTTACGTGCTAAAGTTCTGAATGTGAGAGCAGTGAGAAAACCTTAGAAGCTATGTACGTGTTAAAATAGTGGGAAGAACTCAGAAGTTCTATATTGTGTTAAGACAGTGAATGAACAATCAGTAGTTCAACGTGTTATCAACGTTTGAAAATCAGAAGTTATAAGTGTTAAAATAGTGAGCAAATCATAAAATTTCTGTGTGTTATCAGCATGTGAAAATCAGAAGTTCTAAGTGTTAAAACAGTGAGCGAATCATAGAAGTTCTGTGTGTTGTCAGCATGTGAAAATCAGAAGTTCTAAGTGTTAAAACAATGAGCGAATCATAGAAGTTCTGTGTGTTATCAACATGTGAAAATTAGAAGTTCTAAGTGTTAAAATAGCGAGCGAATCATAGAAGTTTTATGTGTTATCAGCATGTGAAAATCAGAAGTTCTATGTTACATTTCAAATCTTTTCTCATATTAATCAGCACATCAGTAATTTATTCAGTTTTCTAACAAACAGCAAATTAGAAGGATAAAAGCACAACAATTTATAAAAGTTCTAATCCTAATCCTGAGTCTATCCTTAATCAAGAAGTTTTGATCCACAATTTTTCTACTCATGCAACGATATGGACAACATTAATATGATGATATTTACATATTTAATGATGTTCTTAATGAAATATGTGAAGTCAGAAAGACTTACCTTGAATCTAGAGTGTGTGGTTGGAGCTTGAACTGCTGCCTTCAGATGCTCTGGAGTCAGCAAACCTAACGGAAGAGAAAATGCCAAGTTCTTTGATTCAAAGGGAAGAACAAAGGTTTCAGTTTTCTGTTTGGGAATTCTTGATTCTTTATGAAGGTTTCACAATTTTCTTTTCTCTCTTTTGTCAATTCTCTCTCTCCAAAAGCCAGCCCCTTAAACGTGTGATGGAGCCAAATATTTATAGGTGGTTTTGTTGTGGTTTTGAGGGGAAAACAAATGGGATTTAAACTCTTTTGGTATACTGTTCCATTGATTTTCAATCACAGTTTTTGTATGCTAATTTGATGCAAACATAGGGTTTAAGAAAAATGCAGGCGTGGACTAGATCAACAACAATTTGGAGTGTTGTAGCAGCCAGTTGCAGGACTGTGCCATAGTAGTGCAACATGCTATTCAAACCAGGTTTTTTGGGCTTTGTGATGTTCTGATCGAAGAAGACCAGAATGAAACTCGAAGGGTGATACTTTGATCGAAGCATACACTAAAGAGTCATGTTATGATTGAAGAACTATGTTCTGAACCATGTTTTCAACTTCTGACTGCACTTGCGTGGAGGCTGGCTCAGAAGTTCTGAAGTATCATATTCTCTTAACACTTAGAAAATTTTCTAAATGTTTAGAAATTTGACTTTTTCAAAGTAAATTCTGACTTCTGATTTTTGATGAACCAATTTCATGTCTTGATGAAATATAATTGTTGAAACTTTATTTTTGATCTAAAAGTCAAAGTTTGACTTTTCAGTGTGCTTTTGACCATTTTGCCCTTGTGAATGATTTTCTTGAAAAGTTGTAATTCAAGGCTTGAAATTGGATGGAAGCAAAAATTGAGGGTCCAGGATAATCTTTTGAGAAATTAGAGGGAAAATTTTAGGGTACAACAGTTGCCCCTGTTCAATCTTCTTAAGACTGAGGATGTAGATTGGTCGGTCTGCCTTTCGTGATCTGAAGGTGGAAGATGATTGAACACTAGAGTGCCCAGAAATTTGCACTCGTATGAAGTAATACTGATTGATGATGTCGGGAACGGGCTTACCGATGCCATTTGGAAGGCGACAAAAAATCATTGGAGATGGGCTTCAAGATGCCATCCAGAAAAGATTGTTTGCATAAGAGATTCCTTGGCGAGAATTCCTGTACCTGCTGTCGAGGAGGACTTCACCGGGGAATGTTGATTTATGTCCTGGGAAGTAGAGTCTAGGAGCTTCGGTTGTCCATTAATCCACTGGGGAATTAACTCTCGATTGAGGAGGTGAAAGTAGGATGTATACCTGGTCAGGGTCCAGGCTGTACAGCGACTTACTGGGGAAATGTGAAATCAATCGTATCTGGTCGGATCACAGTGTTGTAAACTGTTGTCTGGAGATAAGGGAGAAGGAACCTGGATAGTAGGGTTACTTCAAAATGAAATCCTGGGTAGTAGGGCTTGTGGGAAGGAACCTGGATAGTAGAGTTACTTCGAAATGAAAGCCTGGGTAGAAGGGCTTATGGGAAGGAACCTGGATAGTAGGGTTACTTCGAAATGAAAGCCTGGGTAGTAGGTCTTGTGGGAAGGAACCTGGATATTAGGGTTACTTCGAAATGAAAGCCTGGGTAGTAGGGCTTGTGGGAAGGAACCTGGATAGTAGGGTTACTTCGAAATGAAAGCCTGGGTAGTATGGCTTGTGGGAAGGAACCTGGGTAGTAGGGTTACTTCGAAATGAAAGCCTGGGTAGTAGGGCTTGTGGGAAGGAACCTGGGTAGTAGGGTTACTTTGAAATGAAATCCTGGGTAGTAGGACTTGTAGGAAGGAACCTGGGTAGTAGGGTTACTTCGAGATGAAAACCTGGATAGTAGGGCTTGTGGGAAATAACCTGGATAGTAGGTGTGATACGGTGGGAGAACTGACTTGAGGTTTTGTGTTTGTGTTCGCAATTGTGCGGTTTAGCAAGAAGTTTAAAGGAAGAAAATTTAATTAAACAAAATTTCTATTATTTTTTGTATTTTTATTAATCAAAAAAGAGTTTAAAGAAAACAAAATTAATTAAATCAAATTAAATGTTTTTGTTTTTGGTATTTTCATTAAACGTATGAAAAGAAAAAATGATTAAAACTAATTAAGAAAAATCAAATTTTTAAATATTATTAGTGTTATTATTAACAAAAGAAATAAAAAGATAAGTTAACTAAGCTAATTTTAATTAAATAAAAAAAAGGTATTGAGTTTTTCTTTATGAGTTTATTCAAGAAAGAAAGAAAATTAAAACAAGTTGTAAAATGGGCTTTAGGGATTTGACAGTTGGGCCCAAAACAAAAACTAAAAGAAGAACAAAGGGGTCAGAATGAAAAAGGGGGGGGGGGGCACGCGCTAGCAAATGCTATGGGCTTTGGTTGGAGGGGCGGATAGGCCCAAAGGTGAGTTTGCAACGTTTTTGGTAGGGGTTTGTGAACAATTAGGGTTTGTGGCTTGTTTCACAGCGGCGCTGCTTCCTCGTCTTTTCTTCTTCATCTTTCTCAGTCAAACGCCCTGATTCTCCTCCCACCTAAGCCTCCAGAGCGACCTCACCTCTCACCTCCTCTCAATGATCAGTGGCTCTGTTTTAAGACGGTACGGTTCATCTTTGTTTTGAGTTTTACAGTTTGTTCATGTTTTCTTTGCATGTTTTGTTCAGTTTCGTTTTTAATCTATGGTATTTATGCCTAAAACGCAGTAAATGGTTTGAGGAGCAACTTACCTATGAGATTTTCTGGAAAAATGGGGGGAAGGTGAGACGGAGCTCCCTGGTGGCTAGAGGCGGAAGGGAGATGATGACGGTTGCACTCACACTCTTCTGGTATCTCTTTTTGTCCCTTTAGCACCTCGAATGATGATGCTTGAATGCTTCTGACTTGGTTGTTGATTTGGCCTTTGAAACTCTGTTTGTACAACGATTGATGATGATGCTTGTTCTGAAACTCTTTGTTGTTATTGCTTCTGAAACTCTTTCCTCTCTCTTGAATGTTAATGATGATGATTAAACTGAAACTTTTGATTGTTCTTTTCTGAAACTTTGATGTTGGTGTTTTGATTGATGATGATTATCTCTGAAACTCTATTTTGGTTTGTTAGATAATGGTTTGTGATGATTGTTGCTGAAACCTTTGATTGTTGTCAGTTGAACTTGAATGTTGATGAGATGTATGTTTTGAAACTCTTTTCCTCTCTCTTTGAGTTTGAATGTTGATGAGGATAATAGTTCTGAAACTGTGTTTTGAAATGATTGATAGTGAATGATGATGGCTTTGTTGTTACAGCTTGTTGGCCTTTTTCAGTTGATTGTTTTGGATTGTTGCAGTTTGGTTTGAAACTGATATGTTTTTTTCTGGTTTGTGCAATGTTTGCACAAGTTGGCTAGTTTGATAGCAGGGTTTGGTGATGTTTGAAACTGCTTACACAGGTTTTGTGGTTTTGGGACTGTAGGTTTTTTCTGTTTGATTGGCAAGTTTTGTGGTTTGTTATGAAACTGTTTGTACAGGTTTTTAGGTTTGGAAATATTCAGATTTTGGTTCTGCAAGTTTTGTGGTTTGTTGTGAAACTGTTACATGTTTTTTTTTGGTTAGCAGGCTGTTGGCTTGGACTTGGCCTATTTGTTTACAGGGTTTTGTTGTGAAACTTTACAGTTTGGCAAGATGGTTATGGTTCACAAGGTTTTATGATTGTTACAGTTTTGTTTTAGAACTGCAAGTTTGTTTTTGGCTGTGCAGTTTGAGTAGTTTGGCAGGCTTGCTTCTGTTTGGAGAACTGCAGGTTTTTGCTATTGTTGCAGCTTGTTGGCCTTTTGTGGGTTTGATAAGCTTGTTACAGTTTGGCAAGCTTTGCAGGGTTTTGGAAGTTTTGTTATGTTTGGACAGGTCTGAGAGTTTTTTTTTTGTAGTTGTTTGCAGTTTTGCTAGCTTGGAGATATATGTTTGCACTTCTGAGTTTTCAGGCTTGGCTGTATGCTTTGAACTGCTAGATATTTTTTTTGGTTGTGCAGTTTTTTGACACACAATGTTCTCCTTCTGAAACTGTTATGTTGTTTGATAGTCTTATATCCTTTTGCCCTTTGTTTTGCAACTTGTGACATCCTTTTGCCAAACTGTACAACCTCCAAAAGGTGATATCTTTTCTCTCTTTCTCTCTCAATAACAAAGCACTTTTGCTTTTTCTTATTTTCTGAAAAGTTTGCCTATTAGCTGGAAAGTGATGATAGGCTATGATAAGCCTTTTTGCTTGTGATTTGGTTTACCTCATGCATTTTACTTTTGGCCTACTGTTTGATTTTCCATGTACTTTCTGCATTGTTCAGTTTGCATACTTTTTGCATTCAGTTTGCTTTGCTTGACTTTGTATGCTGCAATGTTTAGTTTTATTGCAATGCTGTTTGGTTTAGTTGTAATGCTTCAGTTTCTTTGTAACTTGCTGTAATGGTTTAATCTGCATTCAGTTTGGTTTTGTTTTGTAATGCAGCTTGACAGTTTGACCTTTGTTTTGTAAATGCTGTTTGGCGCTTGAAACTGTCTTGCATCCAACTTGGCCTTGTTTTGTAATGCTTTTCCATGCTGTTTTGCATTTGAAACTTTCGGTGTACTCTTCTTTTGCATTTTTTTATTTTTCTCTTTGTGAACCAAGAAGAGCAATCTTCTTGTGATTTGCAAAGAGGAAAATAAAAACATGATGAAAAATAGCATTCTGATTCCAGACGGCAAACTTTAATGATGAAAAATTTTCTTTTCTTTGTTGTTTGAAAATTCTATTTAATTAACTGTACTAATCTTCTTTTCTTTGTTTTTCTTTCATGTGAGCACAACTTGGGTGATGACAAAGCAGAGGAAGCAGAAGACTTTGAGCATGGGAGCAATGGAGCTTAGGCTTAGACTTTTTCCTTAGATAGATTTTCCATTTATTGTAATAATTTATTTTTCCAAGTACTATAAGTTGTAAAAACCTACCGTATTCAAATAATAAATTATTTTTGTGTCAACATGTGAAAAATCTTTGTGAGGCAATCTGACATCCAATAAAATCTTCTACTATCTAATATCTTGCAATTCTTCCTTCAAGTCTTCACTTAACCCTTTAAGACTCTCAGATCAAAATAATTGAAATTGCATTCCAACAATTCTAATACAGATAACTTAAACTTAAAGTAATCCAATAAATCTACAATTTCGTAACCTTGCAACAACATTCTAATCAAAATACGCATTGGGTATTCCAATAAACACGCAAACATTTAACAAGCAAACGTTTCATTCCATTAACAAGCTGATGTCTTAACAGACGTATATTATCTGGTCAACCTGGATCAGATAAAACCTGAATATTCCAAATGACCATCTCAGCTCCTATCTCTTATCCCAGATAATCAGGCCTTTGAGAACAACCAGTAGCCTTTCATCCAACTCGAAAAAGTGTGAAAACATGTGACAGTTAATTGAATTTCTGAGAATTCAGCTTCTTCTGAGAAATGCAAGAGAAAACCCTAATTCTTGATTTACTGCCATAGAAAAGTTTGTTTGATGGATTCCTGAGCCAATCTTGAAAATCTGAGAAAACCCTAGGGTTAGGATTTCTTGTGAAAAAGGGAGGGCAAATTTTGGGGTACAACAGCTGCCCCTATTCAATCTTCTTGAACCTGAAGAGTTAGATCGGCGAGTTTGCCGTTCGCGACTCGAAGGTAAAAGATGATTTGACACTAGAGTGCCCATAAATTTGCACTCTTCAAAGCATAGTTGAGGGAATGGGCTTACAGATGCCATTTAGAGATGCGACAGAATCTTGTCGGAGATGGGCTTAAAGATGCCATCCTAGAATGTTTGCTGAATTGTATGTTGTAGGTGAAAGAATGAGCAATAGATTAGCATCCGTGTTTGGAGCATCCGTAAACCGTTTTCAATGAGCTGAATCTGAACAAGCGATAGATTAACATCCATGTTTGGAAGCACCCGTAAATTGTTTTCATGATCCTTGGGTTTGAACAAGCAATAGATTAACATCCATGCTTGGAGCGTCCGTAAACTGTTTTCAATGAGCTGAATCTGAACAAGCGATAGACTAACATCCATGTTTGGAAGCACCCATAAACTGTTTTCATGATCCTTGGGTTTGAACAAGCAATAGATTAACATCCATGTTTTGAGCATCCGTAAACTGTTTTCAATGAGCTGAATATGAACAAGCGATAGATTAACATCCATGTTTGGAAGCACCCGTAAACTGTTATCATGATCCTTGGGTTTGAACAAGCAACATATTAACATCCATGTTTGGAGCATCCGTAAACTGTTTTCAATGAGCTGAATCTAAACAAGTGATAGATTAACATCCATGTTTGGAAGCACCCGTAAACTGTTTTCATGATTCTGGAGTTGAACACGCAATAGATTAACATCCATGTTTGGAGCATCCGTAAACTGTTTTCAATGAGCTGAATCTGAACAAGCGATAGATTAACATCCATGTTTGGAAGCACCCGTAAATTGTTTTCATGATTCTGGAGTTGAACAAGCAATAGATTAACATCCATGTTTGGAGCATCCGTAAACTGTTTTCAATGAGCTGAATTTGAACAAGCGATAGATTAACATCCGTGTTTGGAAGCACCCGTAAACTGTTTTCATGATTCTTGAAGTCGAAGCTTGGTAATCTTATCCTAAAAAGGGTAAAATATTAGCTGAAACACAAAATTATGTTGCATGAAATGTATGATGCAATATATGTGTTTTTATCAATGTTTATAATATATGAATGCAATGTATGCGCATGTATGCTGATTAGCCATCTTGCTGAGGAAGATAAATCCTGGATAGCTGGAGATAATAAAATATTTGACTGCTGTCGGGGAAAATAAATCCTGGACCAATGTTGTGTGTCTTCAAGTTTTTTGACAACCTCTGTGGGGAGAAGCTATACTGCTGGGGAAATCAGGAGTTTGGGTTGTATGCCAATCTACTGGGGATTCCTGTTTTGTTGTTTGAGGAGAACTCTGCTGGGGAATATTTGAAAACTCTGGGGGGAAATTGAGAATGAGAATCTTCATTCTGCTAGGGGAATTCGTGTTGAAGAGTCAAGAACGAGAATCTTTGATCTGCAGGGGATTAAAAACTCCGACAAATTTATGCTGAGAGTAAAGAAGACTCTGGCAACTTTACTGGAGAATCAAAGATGAGAATCTTGATTTTGTTAGGGAGTAAAAACTCTGTGGGGAATAACTGTATTGTTGGGGAGTAGCTATCCTGCTGGAGAGTAAGCTCAGGATTCTGGGAAAAGCTTATTCCTGTTTGGAATAAATTCAGGAGTTTAGGTTGTATGCCACTTTGAGAATGAGAATCTTCATTCTGTCGGGAATATCAGGAATTCGGGTTATATGCCACTTTGAGAATGAGAATCTTCATTCTGTCGGGAATATCAAGAACTCGGGTTATATGCCACTTTGAGAATGAGAATCTTCATTCTGTCGGGAATATCAGGAACTCGGGTTATATGCCACTTTGAGAATGAGAATCTTCATTCTGTCGGGAATATCAGGAGCTTGGGTGTATGCCAATCTACTGGGGAAGCAAGAATGAGAATCTTCATTCAGGCGTTTGGGTCAGGAGCTTGGGTGTATGCCAATCTACTGGGGAAGCAAGAATGAGAATCTTCATTCAGGCGTTTGGGTCAGGAGGTTGGGTGTATGCCAATCTACTGGGGTTTCAAGAATGAGAATCTTCATTCTGTTAACGGTATCAGGAGCTTGGGAGTATGCCAATCTTCTGAGGTTTTAAGGATGAGAATCTTCATTCTGTTAATGGTTAACTGTTATCTGGTCAACGTCCAGGTTTCACAGTGTTGTATTGCTATCTGGTCAACATCCAGGTTTCACAATACCTTACTTCCTATCTGGTCAACATCCAGTCTTCAGAAGAAAATCAAATGGTTATCTGGTTAACATCCGGGTTTCCCTTTTGATCTTGGGGCCTACTAATATCCGGTTGAATCTGGGCTTCAAAGTAATTGGCTGAGTAAACTGTTATTTGGTCAACGTCCAAGTTTCACAATATACCTTACTATTATCTGGTCAACGTCCAGGTTTCACAGTCTTGTATCGTTATCTGGTCAACGTCCAGGCTTCATGATACGAATTCTTCCTATCTGGTCGACGTCCAGTCTTCAGAAAGAAATCAAATGATTATCCGGACAACATCCAGGTTTCCCTTTTGATCTTGGGGCCTACTAATATCCGGTTGAATCTGGGCTTTAAAGTAATTGGCCGAGTAAACTGTTATTTGGTCAACATCCAAGTTTCACAGTATACCTTACTGTTATCTGGTCAACATCCAAGTTTCACAGTGTTGTATTGCTATCTGGTCAACATCCAGGTTTCACAATACCTTTCTTCCTATCTGGTCAACGTCCAGTCTTCAGAAGAATATCAAATGGTTATCCGGTCAACATCCGGGTTTCCCTTTTGATTCTGGGGCCTACTAATATCTGGTTGAATCCGGGCTTCAAAGTAATTGGCCGAGTAAACTGCTATTTGGTCAACATCCAAGTTTCACAGTATACCTTACTGTTATCTGGTCAACGTCCAGGATTCACAGTCTTGTATCGTTATCTGGTCAACGTCCAGGCTTCATGATACGAATGTTGTGAGAAATTGATTGCATCCTTCCTGAAAGGTAAAGGTTAGTGGCATGACATATATCAAATAATGATGTTCTCAAAATAAATGAGATTGCGTTCTATGATGTCCTGATGTATGGATGTGTAATGTTTTTCAAGACAAACTCTCGCTGGGGAAAATAAATCCCGAACTGGTGATAGAGAAAAGAGTTGGATTCTTCGTCTCTGATAGTGAAAAATATGGAAGTGAATCAAAATAAATCATAGAGAGATTTATTTGAAACAGCAAAACCCGGAATATCTTCCACTGGAATAAGAATCAGGGAGATCTTAGTGTCGATCTGACTGAACCAGAGAAGGTCTTGGATTAACTTTGACTCAACCGGATGATGAAGGAATCTTGGACGATTACTACTCCAAAAGGTGATGATAACCTTTACCTGCCGATCAATCTGCATATGTTATGAATGTTGTTGAAATGTAATTTTGTTTTGGAGAATAAATCCTTGACAAGTGTTGGGGAAATAAACCCATGACCGCTGGTCTGCTAGAGAGGTGATGAACTTCTCGAGGATTCTTGAATTTCTATTCAGAAGGACTTTGGAGAGATTCGTCATTGCCCCTAGTAGCGAGTGTTTATGGCTTCGCTAGGAAATGTTTGACTGTATGCAAACCTTGGATGAGATTGACGTTTAATGCCCCAAGTGATGGAGACTTGCCCCAGGTTACTCTGTAATTGAGAGATTTCTTGAAATCTTGACTGGACTACCCCAGGTTGACTGGACTTTGAGAGATTTCTTGAAATCTTGACTGGACTGCCCCAAGTTTAACTGTACTTTGAGAGATTTCTTGAAATCTTGACTGGACTGCCCCAGGCTTATTGGACAATGCCATGCCAAGTCCCCTTTTGTTGATAGGATATTTTTGCAAAGGAAGTGTCATCCAACTTGAAGTTATTTTGTTCACTGAGAGAGCTTTCGTTCATCGGAACTTTCACTGTGTGAATTTCTTCGCTGTCAAACAAATAGCCATATGCAAACGATGATATTCAAATAATGTAAAGTTTATGATTGTCTTGAAATTTTGAAAAATGCGTTTTTTAGCAGAAAACTTTTATAAGACAAATTCAACTCAATATTTAGAGCAAAGCCTTACAGGAGTCAGGATACCTTTTGTAACAGTATACTTTCGAACTAACCCATGCTTCAATTAGGACTTTTGAAGGGTTGTAACGTGGCTTGGTTCACGGTTTAAGAAACAAAGGATAAAGGCTCAAAGTATATTTGTACCCACCCGCTCTTCGTGATGTTCTTCAATCCTAAACTCAGTTAATTGTGCGTTGAACTCAAAATGAGTCTTGGAATGACGTTTTGGTGATGGTTCACACAAGTTGAATTTTGCTGGAAGGTAGTCATTTTTGCAACATTTTTCATGTTGTCGAGGATTTGTAGTGACCTCTTTCTTCTTTTTTTTGTTATCCCTAATTTTTGCCTGATTGTTCCTGTTTTCGAGATTACAGTCAGCGGGATGCCCCAACTTTCTTAAGCCTCCTTTGTAGGTTTTGGCTTAGTGGGCCTTTCTTTTTTTAGAGATAATGACTGCCTATGAGATAAGGAACCATCACTGTCTTTTGGTTCCAAAGGAAATTTTGATGTCATTCCATGTATTACAAACTGAGAGTTTGCGGCTAAACGCACATTTTGAATTAACTGAGAGACTACCCTGCCCCAGGTTCGATTAAAGGTTTCAATTTTTTGTTAAAAACAGAAAACTTCTACTTCTTTGGCTCGAAGGGGTTGACTAGGGATTATCTTCCTTATAACTCCAGTGTTTAGGATTTGAAAGAAACGCCTGTATATCGTCAGCAAGGTCTGTCCAAAAGCACATTGTATGAGATTATGGCATTGTTTTCGTTATCCTCCCTCTAAAGGCTTGTAACTTTTAGCAAGAGTTAAATGTCATAAAGAAAGTAGAAAGCATAGTTCAAGAATAGTGAAAACGAATGGATGAATTCAAGACAAACATATGCAATGCATTAATGAAACAGAGTTTGACATCAACAGATAATTGTTTGAATAACAAAAGAAATTATAACTTGAAAATTCAAATGAAACGAAAGCCTCTTAGTTCGAACTTGTCATTTTAGGCGGAGAACCCTCAGCAGAAGATTTTCATCTGGCCATCTTGTATGAATTCCAGCACTCCTCTGTCAATCAAGTCTTGGGTCTTGTTTTTCAAAGCCCAACAGTCATTTGTATTGTGCCCAGGACTATTGGAGTGGTATGCACATAATGCATTGGGATGATAAAAAGGAGAAGTTGTATTGAGATTCTGGAGAGGATCCCTTAATACAATTAGCTTGACCTCCAACAAGTGTTGCAGTACTTGTGATAATGGCATGTTAATCTCAGTGAAGTGCCTTCCAGATGTATTTTGCTTACGCCGATTACCCTGTTGGTGTTGGTGAGGTTGTTGTTGGGCTTGTGACCCTGAAGCAAATTGGGGAGACTTTCCCTTGACTTCTTGTCTCAAGGGAGGCTGAATGATGACTTGATCCTCAACCCTAGTGGTTTGCCCCCATTTGGTTACATCCATCCTGGTGCAGTTTGTTGATGAGGACCTTTAGCTCTTCTTTGTCCTTGAGCCAGGTTTTAAATAAGAGCCATCTGGCCCACCAGCTGTCCCATCATCTGGATTTTCATTGTTGCCAACTCAATTTGTAGCCCTTCCAACTGATCATTCCCGATGTCTCCTGGATTCCTTTGGACCATGCCCCTTGTGAGGAGAGCTTTCACTTCTTCCTGCCCCTTGGACAGGTTCAAGAACATTTCTTGAAGTTGAGCGTTTTGAGCCTGGATATCTTTGACAGTCCTCTCTAGAGCCATCTCTACTGAAATAAACAGTAGGAAGGTAAGGAGACCTGAAAGGGGGAAACCTGTCATGATACGATGCATGATATGTGGATGCATGTTTTCAAGGATCTCACGGGGTAAACACAAGAAAATGTTAGAGGTTGAACTTCGATCAACATCTTTGATTGGAGAACTTTGTATCGGTGGATGTCTTTCCACGAGAATCAAGCTCACCATGTCAAGTGGGTCATAGCCCTCAATTCAAGTTGTTGTACTTGATCTTTAATGGTGTTTGTTTAGAGAAAAATGAATCCTCTTTCCCTTTGGTAGACGTCTGGTTCAACGTGACCCTGCATCAAAGACCCTCGAGATCCTTGAAATGGTTATTGAAAATGATATGGTATGATGTTATGATGTTATGTACAAGTATGCAAAAGTAAGAAAGTGTATATACAAGCAGTCATATTCACACAAAGCAGACAAGTCCTTAGGTTTAGGCTTGCATGGGGTTTGTAGGTAAGTACCCTCTTGAAGTTAGTTGGCTCAACCTGTCCTATAAATAGTAACCGGGTTCTAAGGAGCTCAATATCACCGAATTATTTTCTGTGTTCATTGTTTCAGTTTAGCCAATTTACTGGTGACCGAAATATTCCAAGAAAACAACCCTCAATGAGTGTAGTATCGAGTATCTACCAACTTCGGACTGCACCAAAGCCGGTTATCTCACTACATCCTAAAAGGCCAAGTTGGTCAAATAAGGTTCTAAAGTCAGTTGATGCTTCATGACACCACGAGGTGGCCCCGTACTCTCCTTGATTCAACTCAAGGGTTACCGGTACCAACCAATGTGCCACATCAACGTAGCTACTGCTTCAACCATGTCGGTATACCCCACACAGTTCCCTCACAGTTTATTGCTACTTACCTAAAAGGTGTCCCCAAATCCGGGTGTAGGATTTAAAACAAACCCAAACAATGAACCAAAAGTAAAGCACATAAGTCAAATAAGATAAGCATGTAAAGGTGATCTAAAACCCTAAGGTAACCCCCACTTTTAGATGACTCCCCAGCAGAGTCGCCAGTTCTGTGATACGGCGGGAGAATTGACTTGAGGTTTTGCGTTTGTGTTCGCAATTGTGCGGTTTAGCAAGAGTCGCCACCGACTTTTTATTTTATCCAAAGGAAAGGTCAAAAAGCACAGGAAAGACCTTTGAGATGTTTTCTTGGGTTCGGGGGGTAGATTATGAAAATGGAAGGTGCTAACACCCTTTTCATCCATGGTTATCCATGGGCTCTTAGTTACTTGTTTAGATCGCTTGCTTTTGCTTTTCAATTGTTTGAAATGGTGCTTTGTGTGTGGTTTTTGAAAATGCTTTGAAAAGAGGCCATCGTTGTGGCAACCTTTGTAATGATTCTTGTTTGAATATATACAAAGGTGTTTGTCTTTTGAAAATATATTTCAATGTTTGAAAGTTTGATTTGGGAAATGTTTTGAAATTGTGTTGTGAGGTGTGTTTGAAAAATAGCAAGGATGTTTTTAGAAGTTTTGATCAAGTAACTAAGAGTTGTCTACCCTATTTTACTCAAAGATCTTTCCTATACGTTTTTAACCCTTTTGACAGTGTTGTTTTACCATTGCATTTGGTAAACAACCTTGTATTTAGATGTTAAACGGGACAGGCGCGGGTCATCGCATACAATCACTGAAGGCAACTTGTGTGACGCTCTAGCAATTTTGTAAGGGACGAGATCATTTTATCGAAGGCAACATCGAGGGTCATCGAGAGACTACGATCTTTGTTTATCGAACGGTCATTTGCTAGAGTGTCGCATATTCGAGGGACATGATTGCATTTCCGAGGGACTGAATCATTTTTTTTAGGCACCCAAGATAGCGTCATCGAGGGACTATTATCTTTTGTTTTGTTTTTGTTTTACCAAAGTACTCAACATGCATAACATGGACAATTTTAAAGGAAACAAGTGGATGAAACCCTAGGGGTGCAAGTGTGCATTGTGTATTGATTTCAAGTTATTTATTCTTAGATTAGGTCATCTAGCGATTGATTTTGAATCTTGCCATACACGCCTAATTACTATACAATATATAGAAAGCAATAAATTGCGGGAATTAAAAGTCTAAGCCATTAGAAAAGTATCCGGGGATGGGGGTACAATTATTACAAATATGGATGAGTCTCACAAGAATAATAATGTCCAAATATCAAGTATTACAACCAAATTGAATCGTCGCAATTCTATACAAAGTTATAACAAATTATGAAATAGATAAAATCAATAAATTATGAAATGCATGTATTTATTAAAAAGAGATAAATAAAATCTATTCTAAAAAAGATTAAAAATTATTATTATTCTTTTTGTATTTTATTAATCATGTAAATAAAAAGTTTAAAGGAAGAAAATTTAATTAAACAAAATTTCTATTATTTTTTGTATTTTTATTAATCAAAAAAGAGTTTAAAGAAAAAAAAATTAATTAAATCAAATTAAATGTTTTTGTTTTTGGTATTTTCATTAAACGTATGAAAAGAAAAAATGATTAAAACTAATTAAGAAAAATCAAATTTTTAAATATTATTAGTGTTATTATTAACAAAAGAAATAAAAAGATAAGTTAACTAAGCTAATTTTAATTAAATAAAAAAAAGGTATTGGGTTTTTCTTTATGAGTTTATTCAAGAAAGAAAGAAAATTAAAACAAGTTGTAAAATGGGCTTTAGGGATTTGAGGGCCCAAAACAAAAACTAAAAAAGAACAAAGGGGTCAGAATGAAAAAGGGGGGGGGGGGGCGCTAGCAAATGCTATGGGCTTTGGTTGGAGGGGCGGACAGGCCCAAAGGTGAGTTTGCAACGTTTTTGTTAGGGGTTTTTGAATAATTAGGGTTTGTGGCTTGTTTCACAGTGGCGCCGCTTCCTCGTCTTTTCTTCTTCATCTTTCTCAGTCAAACGCCCTGATTCTCCTCCCACCTAAGCCGCCGGAGCGACCTCACCTCTCACCTCCTCTCAATGATCAGTGGCTCTGTTTTAAGACGGTACGGTTCATCTTTGTTTTGAGTTTTACAGTTTGTTCATGTTTGCTTCGCATGTTTTGTTCAGTTTCGTTTTTAATCTATGGTATTTATGCCTAAAACACAGTAAAGGGTTTGAGGAGCAGCTTACCTGTGAGATTTTAAGGAAAAATGGGGGGAAGGTGAGACGGAGCTCTCTGGTGTCTAGAGGCGGAAGGGAGATGATAACGGTTGCACTAACACTCTTATGGTATCTCTTTTTGTCCCTTTAGCACCTTGAATGATGATGCTTGAATGCTTCTGACTTGGTTGTTGATTTGGCCTTTGAAACTCTGTTTGTACAACGATTGATGATGCTGCTTGTTCTGAAACTCTTTGTTGTTATTGCTTCTGAAACTCTTTCCTCTCTCTTGAATGTTGATGATGATTAAACTGAAACTTTTGATTGTTCTTTTCTGAAACTTTGATGTTGGTGTTTTGATTGATGATGATTATCTCTGAAACTCGGTTTTGGTTTGTTAGATAATGGTTTGTGATGATTGTTGCTGAAACCTTTGATTGTTGTCAGTTGAACTTGAATGTTAATGAGATGTATGCTTTGAAACTCTTTTCCTCTCTCTTTGAGTTTGAATGTTGATGAGGATAATAGTTCTGAAACTGTGTTTTGAAATGATTGATAGTGAATGATGATGGCTTTGTTGTTACAGCTTGTTGGCCTTTTTCAGTTGATTGTTTTGGATTGTTGCAGTTTGGTTTGAAGCTGATATGTTTTTTTTTCTGGTTTGTGCAATGTTTGCACAAGTTGGTTAGTTTGATAGCAAGGTTTGGTGATGTTTGAAACTGCTTACACAGGTTTTGTGGTTTTGGGTACAGTTTTGGGACTGCAGGTTTTATCTGTTTGATTGGTAGGTTTTGTGGTTTGTTATGAAACTGTTTGTACAGGTTTTTAGGTTTGGAAATATACAGGTTTTGGTTCTGCAAGTTTTGTGGTTTGTTGTGAAACTGTTACATGTTTTTTTTGGTTAGTAGGCTGTTGGCTTGGACTTGGCCTGTTTGTTTAAGGGGTTTTGTTGTGAAACTTTACAGTTTGGCAAGCTGGTTATGGTTCACAGGGTTTTGTGATTGTTGCAGTTTTGTTTTGGAACTGCAAGTTTGTTTTTGGCTGTGCAGTTTGAGTAGTTTGGCAGGCTTGCTTCTGTTTGGAGAACTGCAGGTTTTTGCTATTGTTGCAGCTTGTTGGCCTTTTGTAGGTTTGATAAGCTTGTTACAATTTGGCAAGCTTTGTAGGGTTTTGGAAGTTTTGTTATGTTTGCACAGGTCTGGGAGTTTTTTGTTGTAGTTGTTTGCAGTTTTGCTGGCTTGGAGATATATGTTTGCACTTCTGAGTTTTCAGGCTTGGCTGTGTGCTTTGAACTGCTAGATTTTTTTTCTGGTTGTGCAGTTTTTTGACACACAATATTCTCCTCCTGAAACTGTTATGCTGTTTGATAGTCTTATATCCTTTTGCCCTTTGTTTTGCAACTTGTGACAGCCTTTTTCCAAACTGTACAACCTCCAAAAGGTGATATCTTTTCTCTCTTTCTCTCTCAATGACAAAGCACTTTTGCTTTTTCTTATTTTCTGAAAAGTTTTCCTATTAGCTGGAAAGTGATGATAGGATATGACAAGCCTTTTTGCTTGTGATTTGGTTTACCTCCTGCATTTTACTTTTGGCCTGCTGTTTGATTTGCCATGTACTTTCTGCATTGTGCAGTTTGCATACTTTTTGCATTCAGTTTGCTTTGCTTGACTTTGTATGCTGCAATGTTTAGTTTTGTTGCAATGCTGTTTGGTTTAGTTGCAATGCTTCAGTTTCTTTTTTACTTACTGCAATGCTTCAATCTGCATTCAGTTTGGTTTCATTTTGTAATGCAGCTTGATAGTTTGGCCTATGTTTTGTAAATGCTGTTTGGCGCCTGAAACTGTCTTGCATCCAACTTGGCCTTGTTTTGTAATGCTTTTCCATGCTGTTTTGCATTTGAAACTTGCTTTGTACTCTACTTTTGCATTTTTTTATTTTTCTCTTTGTGAACCAAGAAGAGCAATCTTCTTGTGATTTGCAAAGAGGAAAATAAAAAATGATGAAAAATAGCATTCTGATTCCAGACGGCAAACTTTAATGATGAAAAAATTTCTTTTCTTTGTTGTTTGAAAATTCTAATTAATTAACTGTACTAATCTTATTTTCTTTGTTTTTCTTTCATGTGAGCACAACTTGGGTGATGACAAAGCAGAGGAAGCATAAGACTTTGAGCATGGGAGCAATGGAGCTTAGGCTTAGACTTTTTTCTTAGATAGATTTTCCATTTATTGTAATAATTTATTTTTCCAAGTACTATAAGTTGTAAAAACCTACTGTATTCAAATAATAAATTATTTTTGTGTCAACATCTGAAAAATCTTTGTGAGGCAATCTGACATCCAATAAAATCTTCTACTGTCCAATGTCTTGCAATTCTTCCTTCAAGTCTTCACTTAATCCTTTAAGACTCTCACATCAAAATAATTGAAATTGCATTCCAACAATTCTAATACAGATAACTTAAACTTTAAGTAATCCAATAACTCTGCAATTTCGTAACCTTGCAACAACATTCTAATCAAAATACGCATTGGGTATTCCAATATACACGCAAACATTTAGCAAGCAAACATTTCATTCCATTAACAAACAGATGTCTTAACAGACGTATATTATTTGGTCAACCTGGATCAGATAAAACCTGAATATTCCAAATGACCATCTCGACTCCTATCTCTTATTCCAGATAATCAGGCCTTTGAGAACAACCAGTAGCCTTTCAGCCAACTCGAAAAAGTGTGAAAACATGTGACAATTAATTGAATTTCTGAGAATTCAGCTTCTTCTGAGAAATGCAAGAGAAAACCCTAATTCTTGATTTACTGCCATAGAAAAGTCTGTTTGATCGATTCCTGAGCCAATCTTGAAAATCTGAGAAAACCCAAGGGTTGTGATTTCTTGTGAAAAAGGGAGGGAAAATTTTAGGGTACAACAGTAGGGTTACTTCGAAATGAAAGCCTGGGTAGTAGGGCTTGTGGGAAGGAACCTGGATAGTAGGGTTACTTCGAAATGAAAGCCTGGGTAGTAGGGCTTGTGGGAAGGAACATGGATAGTAGGGTTACTTCGAAATGAAATCCTGGGTAGTAGGGCTTGTGGGAAGGAACCTGGATAGTAGGGTTACTTCGAAATGAAAGCCTAGGTAGTAGAGCTTGTGGGAAGGAACCTGGATAGTGGGGTTACTTCGAAATGAAAGCCTGGGTAGTAGGTCTTGTGGGAAGGAACCTGGGTAGTAGGGTTACTTCGCTTGATCATGTAGATTAGTTGACCCGTTTAGTTTCGGGAACTGATTTTTCGTTAGTTGTCTGCAGATATGACACGTATAACTGCTGGAGTTGTTAGCGATAACTGTCTTTCCTGAAAAGATAACAGGGTTAATTAAAAGCGATGCATGAAATGTGTCGTGAGGTGATGTCCTCAAAATAAATGAGATTATGCTAAATCTGATATGTATGCGCATGTCATGATGTATGAGCATGGGATGTTAGTTATGACACATCTGAGTCTGTGAAAATAAATCCCTGATCGCTGTTGTAGAGTATATCATTCCTGACTGTTGTAGAGAACTGTGGTTTTTCTACTCCTATTGGGGATGGTGAATGGAAGTGACTATGTTGGAGATCTACTCTTTGTTGTTTGTGAATATTCTGCCAAGGAGAGACCTTGTTCGAGAATAGCTCTGCAGGGGAACGACTCTGTTAAACTCTGTTAGGGATTGAGCTAGAGAATCAAACTCTACTTAGGGAGGTAATAATTTTATGATGATCCTCTTGCAATCATAAATGTCAGGTTTCTGGACGACCCTGGCGAGGGAGATTACTTCCCATTTTGAGAGAACTGATATTAATGCTTTGATTACCTCTACTCTGTGGGAAGTACAGATGTTATTGGATCACATGTACTGATGACTGTGCTTCAAAGTTGTCTCTGCCCTGGTACTTGCTGGACAGAGTAACTGTCGGGTTTGACATTTCTCATTTTCCCCCTATTTTTTAAGTTATGAGTAATTGTCTTTCTTTTCCTATGCAGATATTTGTGAACAACAATCATATTCAAATGCATATGTCAAGAATAAATCATTTGAGGTTCTTGCAAAACAAAACAGAAAAAGAAAAACAAATAGTTTTGTAAAAATGACTTGTATTAATTTTTGAAGTTGGCCTATAACAGGTGTTTTTGTACAAGGAAGCTGACGCTCTAGTAAGAGAACGCCGCTGTAAAAATGGAAGCTATACAGTATTGTGTAAAAAGAAAACATCTATGTGCAACAATCCCATTGGGTTCCAACTCTGCTATTTTCCCTATGTCTCTGAGTGTCTCGTCAGTTTGCTGCTTGTCCGAAGCTGATTAGATTGTTTGATGTCGTTTGAGATTGACAGTTGATACTGAGGTTTGGTCACAAGATGATCCAATGGGACATAGTGATACACTTTTCATCCCTAACTTTTTCCTGGACTGCCCATTCGGGTTTTCAGTCCATCGGGATACCCTTTTTTTCCCAAGTCACCTTTTCAGGTTTTCGACTTGCTGGGTGTGCAGATTTTTTTTCATTTTCATCCCTTATTTTTGCCCGAACCCTTTTGGTTCTCCGAGAAGCCCTTATTTTTTCCTAGGCCAGTCAACCTAGCGGGTCTTTTATCATGCGTAGTATCTTTTCACTATGTCTGCATTGACAGGGTGAAGGAGGTCGTCACCATCCATGATGGTTAGAATCATGGCTCCACCCGAGAAAATGTTTTTAATCATAAATGGCCCTTCGTAGGTAGGAGTCCATTTGCCCCTAGGATCACTTTGCGGCAGTATGATGCGCTTGATTACTAGGTCCCCGACTTGATACTCTTGGTGTCTGACTTTTTTGTTGAAAGCCTTGATCATCTGTTTTTGATACATTTGACCATGACAGACAGTAGTAAGTCGCTTTTCATCGATCAAATTCAGTTAATCAAGTCGAGTCTGGATCCAGTCGTCTTTGTTTAAACCTGCATCTTTCATAATCCTTAAAGAAGGAATATGGACCTCAATGGGTAGGACTGCCTCCATGCCATATACCAGAGAGTAAGGTGTTTCCCATGTCGACGTTTGTGCTGAGGTACGGTATCCATGCAGGGCGAATGGAAGCATCTCATGCTAGTCTTTGTATGTCACTGTCATCTTCTGTATAATCTTCTTGATGTTCTTGTTAGCTACTTCAACATCGCCATTCATCTTCAGTTGGTAGGGAGAAGAGTTATGATTTTGTATCTTGAATTGCTTACAGAGCTTGGTGATCATCGTGTTATTGACATCCGTACCATTGTTCGTGATAATTCTCTTTGGCACACTGTTGTACCCCAAAATTTGCCCTCTCATGTTTTCAAAGGTCTTCCCTTACATGGTTGGTCATAAACCCTTGCCTAAGAAAAATAAATTTCTTTTGAAGATGAACAAAATGCCTTTCGATTGGCATCTGGGAAAAGTCTTCGATTGGGCATTTGGCACCCTTCGATCAGGCTTAGTTCACTAGTTTTCGATTGGGCATTTGGCACTCTTAGATCAGGTTTTGGTTCACCAGTCTTCGATTGAGCGCTGGACCTCCTTCGATCAAGCTTTGGTGTGAAAGTCTTCGATTGAGCGTTGGACCTCCTTCGACCAAGCCTTGATGTGCAAGTCTTTGATTGAGCGCTGGACCCCTTCGATCAAGTCAATTTCACAATGCTTCGACTAGCACTTTAGAGGGTCCTTCGACTGGAACTTCATATTGTACCTCAATCAGAACATAAGAACGAAATGACCTTCGAATGGCATTTTAGTTCAGAGTTTCCCTTAATAAGAACATCAGAACGAAATGACCTTCGAAGGGCATTTCAGTGCAGAGTTTCTCTTAATCCAAGGTGCTCTGATGAAGGAAGTTCTGGACACTTCGAATCAGAACTTAGACTCATCACAAGGCCAAGGGCTGGTCAAAGTTGTCTAATAGGGAATGTGCTAAATATATTCGAATTGGATTTTGAAGCTGGCAAAGAAGGCAGATTCGAAGTAGGTTGGCATGACTAAGCAAAAACACATATCCTAACCTGTCCAGAATACCCAAAGTTCACAATGGCATGTGTCCCTTGGAAATATGCAATCGAAGCAGGGGGAGTCTCAATCGAAGGGACTGAAGCTGGAATAGATTCGAATGGGACTTTGAATCAATCGAAGGGAGCAAATTTGAAGGGGCAAGTCAGCTTTTGATTTCCATCATATTGGAGGCCCAAACAGCTCATAACAGGCTGGCAGTAACGCATGCAAGCAGATTGGCACCTGATTGAATCAAATATAGCAAGTCTTTATGAAGAAATCAAATCAAATCTCTTCATCATAATGGACCAAGATTTTATACACAAATGTTGACCTAATTTCTTTGCCTATATAAACCTCTACTCACAAACAAAACACACACGTGAAACACACACACGAAACCCTGCTGCAGACAAAGGAAAACGCACAAAAACTCTGTGGAAACGGCCAGAACAGTCTTGCAAAAAGCCTTGAAAAGTGTAGGATCAAGAACCACATTGGAAGCAGATTCAGACCAAAAGAAAGACGCAGCTCTCTTGCCAGCAACCTCCTGAAGCGAGGCCAATCATAAACCAAGCCTTTCATTACCTCTAACACGATGTAAGTCTCCATGAAATTTTCTCTGAACATGAAATCAAAAAATCCATTCTTGCATCTATTCTGTAAATTATTGACATATTTGTGATTGTTATTTGATTTAGAATGTTTTGACATTATCCAATTTAATTTTCATGGCTTCTAACCCCATATATAGAACCTAGGGTTCCTGTTCTTGTTTTTAGGCGTTTATGTCACAGGGAAAATCAATGCAAACCATGGTTACAGGGATGACCAGGATGAAGATACGAGTACGTTGGTACTCTGGGATTTTATTTTCATGGCCTAGGAGAGACGTTTGAATGACCCTATGAAACTTCCTGCAGAACAAAATCTGCAGGTAAACGAACCAGGCTTTGTGAGGAAGACGATAACGTGGCATGGCCAGATTGGCCTGTTTGAAATATTAGTGCTTTCTTTTTTTTATTTCCCAGCGTATTCATTGATTTCCCCATATATTATTTGTTTCTTAATTCAATAACAATAATGCAGTGTAGTTGGATTGGTGAAGCGTGCATTGCAGAACCCCCTGGGACCTGGATTCGAATCCCAGGTCCCCCAAAACTTTATTACATTTTTTCTTCAGGTACTCAGATGCAGCGCTTCAGGCAGGGAGCATCATATACCTCCAGATCTCATGTGCCAGGTGGTTCCAGATCCAGATCCAGTGGTCCAGGATGAGGTTCACCATGAACCTTGATCAACAAACGCCCAGGCAGTCTGAAAGTCCAACAGGCTGGACGTTTGGGCCTGGAAATTGCAATTCATACTCCCTTTTCGAGCCCAGCACCCCTGAGTTTGTTTCTTTATTTTTCTTTTCACTGTTTTTTATTTTATTATCATAATTAATTAATTAACTAATTAACTCTTTTTCATAAAAAAAATCAGAAACAACAAAAATATTTTTATTTTAATTTTATTACTTATTTTTGTAAATAAATTGTAACCAATTAATTTAGTTTTTTTAATTAGGTTTAATCTTAACGTTTTTTACAATAAATTAAAATTAACTTAGACTTAGGTTTTTTTTTATTTCTGATTTTACTGCCTTAATTAAAATAAAACTCAAAAAGTATTTTCTTTTTAATTCCATTATTAATTTAGACTTAATTCTTAAATCCAAAATAACAAAAAATATGTTTTATTTGAAAAAGGGTCAAAACCCTAAAGGACAATTTGATTCAACTTTTCTCGCGCATATTATTTTGATTCATATATTGTAATTGCTCCGAGGATGTAATAGTTTTAACTTAGGACTTTTTATTTACCGCTTTTATTTACTTTTCGCATTTAATTTTCAAGGGTTTGTTTTTGGCGATGTAAATACCCGACGCATTGTAATAGCTTAGATTTATTTTCCGCAACCATTAACTGTTTAGATGTATGCTAACTAGGCTATGCATGACAAGATTAACTCTTAACTTAAAATCAATAGTAGCTCACCATGACATGTAAAGATAATATAACTGAAAATTGACACACTTGCACATGCCACTCATAGGGTACGCCTCACTTGGTTGCCTCGAACGTGGTCATTGAGTATAGGAAGTTTTAGAGGTCGTCCTTTTGTCCAAAGATCATAAGTTGCCTCGAAACGGTTGCCTCGGATAAAAATGATCTAAGACATTAGGGTTACCGCTAAGGCATCCTAACATTGCTTTAGTGACCACACATCCCTAAAATCGAATTGACCCGAAAACTCCAACGACGGTGCTACCTACTCCTCAATAGTGGGATAGCACTGTCTAAAGGACATTTGCATAGTTTAATTCCTTTTTGAGTAGGTAGATCTTCTTAAGTACTTGCTCCTTTTAAAACAAAAACAAACTTTTCGCACTTACACTCTCTTCAAAAACAAAACTCTTTTCAAAATCCACGAACACAAAGAAAAGAAAACTTTTGAAAACATAGTGAGCAAGTACCTAAGAGCCCGTGGATAACCACAGATAGAAAGGGTGCTAACACCTTCCCTTTCTATAATCTACCTCCCGAACCTGAGAACCGTCTCGAAAAGGAATTTTTCTGTGCTTTTGTCCTTTCCTTGTTGGATAAAATAAAAGACGGTGGCGACTCTTGCTTACCGCGACATTTTGCGAAAATAAACACAAACGCGAACCAGCATTCCAAAAACAGTCAGTTCTCATTCCCACCGATCACAGAACTGGCGACTATGCTGGGGATTTCTTATAAGTGAGGTGTACCTTAGGATTAGATCACTTGTGTTTTCAATTGTATGCTTTGTATGCTTTAAATTTTGTGGGCTTGTATCGGAGTTTTATAGATCCTAACCCGGATCTGGTGGTACCCTTTTTAGGTAAGTAGCAATAAACTGTGAGGGATCTGTCCGGCGTAGACCGACACGGTTAGCTACGTTGGTGTGACACCTTGGTCTGTACCGATATCTCTTGTGTTGGAACGAGGAGAATATGGGTCTTCTAAGGAGTCATTAAGCACCAATTGACCTTAGAACCTTAAATTGACCAACTTGGCCATAGAATAGTAGCAGTATGCTACACTCATTGAGACTAAACTCTCGCGATGATTCCGTCCGCAAGAAAAGGTTGCTAAACTGGAATTATGACCGATTGAGGGTAGTCAGTGATATTGAGATCCTCTAGAACCCGGTTACTATTTTTAGGACAGGTCTTAACCAACTGAAACTGAAAGAGGGTAGTACCTAAACTTCATGCCAGCCTGAAATCTAAGGGCTCTGTTGTGTGACTTGTGTGCCTTTAACGTGTTTGCTTTTTGTGAATACTTGTGGTGTGCCTTTACCATAACATCATAACATCATAACATTGCATACATCCTGCATAAGGACTAACCTATTTCAAAGACAAGAGGGTTTCATCTTTGCTCTGTTTTGTAGGACATCATGATGCCCATGCATAGGAATACTATCCGGATCAACTTTGTTCAAGTACCTACTTTGCTTAAAGAGTTGGTTGTCAGGATTCCAGACACTACTTCCTTCATCAGGAGGCATGGCTCTCTCCTCAGTTTAGTCACCTCAAAGTTGGACCAACAAATGATGAGTGTCTTGGTCCAATTTTATGATCCGCTATACCATTGCTTCACCTTTCAAGACTTCCAGCTTGTTCCTACCCTGGAAGAGTTCTCTGAGTTGCTTGGTATCTCTATTTTGGAGCAGACTCCATTTACTGGTTGGGAAAATACTCTCAGGCCTGAAGAGATTGTTGCAGCCCTTCACTTGACCAAAGAAGAGGTAATGGCCAACTGGGAGACTAGAAGTGGAGCTAAGGGGTTTTTGGCTAAGTTTCTGGTTGACAAAGCTAATTGTTTCTGGGATGACTTAGACTTCAAGGCGTACGAGGACATTCTGTCTCTTTTGATCTGTGGTCTGGTATTGTTCCCAAATCCTGATATTTTTGTTAATGTTAATGCCATAAAGATCTTTATCTCTCGGAACCCTGTACCCACTCTCTTGGGTGATATCCTTCATCAGCTCTATGCTCGTACTGCCTGAAAGCGGGGAACTTTGATGTGTTGTGCTCCTTTATTGTCGAGGTGGTTTATTTCGCACCTCCCTAAGTCTGTACTGAAGAACAAAGAAGGAATGGGCTGGGCTCATAGGATAATGTCTCTTACTAATAATGACGTTATCTGAACTCTCAAAGGCTTGGATGAGGTGACTGTCATTGATTGTTGTGGAGAGTATCCTAATGTTCTGTTGATCGGAACCCATGGAGGAATCTCTTATAACCCATGTTTAGCTCTCCGTCAATTTGGAAGAGCCAGAAGAGAAGGGCCTCATGAGATGTTGATACCTCATATCATCTTTGATTTTCAGGGAGATAGCGACGAGCTGCGTCGTAGATTCATCAGGGCTTGGGATAGAGTTCACAAATATGACCCACATGAGTTGGGACCAAAGACTTCTCTGCCAATGGAGCCATATCTCATATGGGTCCGCATCCGTGCCCAGAAGTTAGGTATGCCATACGGAGCTGTCATGCCTATTAATCTTGAAGTTGCTGATAAAGACGGGGTTCCTCCAACTATTCTCCATCCTCATACGCCCACTGATAGTGGCACACTGAAGAGGTCTTGGGCGCAACTGCGGGAAGAACGGGATTCTTATCGGGAGAGGTTCAATGAACAAGAACAGAAGATCCAGAAGCTGACTAAGCAACTGGAGAACGAGCGGATCCTGAATGATTATATCCACACTGAGAAGAAGAGGCCATGGGAGCAATGATGGATCTTTGATGATTTCTTTTACAGTTTTTATTTACTTTTCAGTATTTCCATTCTTGTAACGCCTAAGGGCAATTTGTTGAACAGTTTAAATTCTGAAGTTAAATCTAATAAAGTGTGTTTCCTTTCTTGTTTACAAATTTAAATCCCGATTGTCTTTGAAATCATAAATCATACGCATTTCATCTCATGCACTTCATAAACAGGTACCCTTTTAAAGGACTCTTATCTTCTGCGCTGTTTATTTCAGCAATCATCATGTCTACTGAACCTTCCACTGAGCAAGCTATAAAGGCCCTCCAGGCCCAGAATGCCCAATTTCAAGAGTTGGTCATGAGCCTAGCTAAGGGTCAGCAGGACCTGAAGACCCTGATTCTGAAAGAGAGGAAGAAGAAGAAAAAGAGGACCGTCCTGTTCAACACCGGACGCAGGTTTGGGAACGGGCTGCAAAACGAAGTTGATCTGGCCACCTCATCTGGGGGGAAAGATAGTCCACAAGAAAGGAGGGCTCCTAGCCCTATGGTCTCCGACAACGAGACGGACTATGATGAAGAACAGTATCCTCCTGCTGAGGATAAGTACAAACAGCTGGAAGACCGTTTGAGCGCCATGGAAATACAGAAGGTGCCTGGTCTGGACTTCAGAGATCTAGGTCTATCCTCTGGGGTGGTGATTCCCCATAAGTTCAAGGCACCTGCCTTTGCCAAGTATGACGGAGCTTCCTGTCCAAAGCTGCACCTCCGATCATATGTAAGGAAGATCCAACCTTACACTGCTGATAAGAACTTGTGGATCCACTTCTTTCAAGACAGTCTCTTAGGGACTCAGCTTGAGTGGTTCTATCAGCTGGATGGAGCCAGTATCCGTAGCTGGGAAGATTTGGCTACTGCATTCTATAAGCAGTATCAATATAACTCCGACCTCGCTCCTACGCGTACCCAACTCCAGGGTATGTCAATAGGGACGGGTGAAGGATTTAAAGAGTATGCTAAAAAATGGAGAGACCTTGCCAGAAGGGTGCAACCTCCTTTAGCTGAACGTGAACTTGTTGATATGTTTTTGGGGACCCTGTCTGGTCCATTCTTTAACCATTTGATTGGAAGCTCTTCAGCCGGGTTTACAGACCTTATCTTGACTGGTGAGAGGATTGAAGCTGGTATCAAGGCTGGGAAGATACAGAAGGGTGCCTCCTCGGGCACCGAGAAGAAGCCGTTCAAGAAAGAATCCAGTGCTGTCTACGGTTCAAGAAGACAGAATAGACCGGAACACCGCCAAGCTGTCAACGCGGTTGTTATTTCAAAACTTGATGGTGCTCCTCAGCATCACAACCAACAAAGGGGCGAGAGACCTCGAAGGCAATTCACTCGTCTCAGCATGACCTTGTCTCAGATATTGCCACAGTTACTGACGACCAATCTGGTGACTCTAAAAGAAGCTCCGAAGATCTTAAACACAACGTCACCAAAGTATAACCCCAACGCCCGCTGCGCTTATCACTCTGATAGCCCGGGGCATAATACGGATGCTTGTTGGGCTTTGAAGAACAAGGTTCAAGACCTAATCGATGCAAAGGAGATTGAGTTTGAGGCGCCCGAGAGGCCTAATGTTGTGACTACTCCCATGCCCAAACATGGAGTAAATGCTATAGAGGAAGACTTATTTGTTGTTTATGTGGATGATGTTGTTACCCCTCTAATGACTGTCAAGAAGAACCTGTTGCTAGCCGGTTTATTTCTGGGCTGTGGTGAAGGTTGCCATATGTGTTATGTTTTACCTACTGGTTTCCCATCTTTGAAGTCAGGCATCCAAAACCTAATGGATAACAAGGAGATCCTGTTTCAGAAGATTGTTGTTCCTGCCACCCCTACTGAAGATGTTTCCATTATTACCATTTTCAACAATTCTCCCAAGGCTCCCTCGAGGAAGCCTATCAGAATTACGCCTGTTCAGAAGATTGCACCCATAATCATCTTGTTTCGGGGCCTATTCCCTACACCTCTGACAAAGCTGTCCCTTGGCACTATGGGGCAAATGTTTATGTTCTTGGAGTCAAGAAATAGTTTGATGCTGATACCGGCATCAACAACATTACTGGGCCTGCTAAAGTCACCCACAGTGGTAGACTTTTCTCACCTGATATTGCTCCACCGACTGTCCGAAGACCTGTTGTCATTTCACCTGCAAGTGTACCTACTTCCATTCCTGATCAGGTTCCTGTTCCTACCCCTGTCGCCGAGTCATCTAACGCTCGGGGCAAAGGGATCACCACTGATATGCCTGCCCAGACGGAGGCGCCAAAGACCACCACTATTGAAGCTTCCAAACAAGAGATGGAAGAGATCCTGAAGATTATTAAGAAGAGTGATTATAATGTAGTTGAGCAACTGGGGAAAACCCCATCCAAGATTTCTATGTTATCACTGTTGTTGTGTTCAAAGGCCCATGCCAAGGCTCTGATTACCTTCCTGAAGATGGCCCACGTGCCACAAGAGACATCGGCTGATTAGTTTACCGATTGTGTGGCCAATTTAACTGCTGATAATGGTTTGGGTTTCTCCGACGCTGATCTGACTGCTAAAGGGAAGAACCATAACGATGCCATGCACGTCTCCATTGAATGCAAGGGAACTACTCTTGCATATGTGTTGGTTGACACTGGCTCCTCATTGAACGTCTTGCCCAAGAAAGCTCTAGACAAGTTGGATTACAAAGGGTTGGAGCTAAAGCCAAGTAACATTGTTGTCCGGGCCTTTGATGGGTCTAAAAGGATGGTGCATGGTGAGGTGGATATTCCAATCAAAGTTGGTTCTCAGGTCTTCAATCCTACATTCTACGGGATGGACATTCGACCATCCTATTCTTGTTTGCTGGGTCGTCCATGGATCCATAAAGCTGGAGCTGTGACCTCAACACTCCATCAGAAGCTGAAGTACCCGGTCAGAGGGAAGATTGTGACAGTACAGGGGGGGGGAGAGTACTTGGTCAGCCACCTCAACTCTTTTAGATACGTAGAGATGGATGAGGAGTTCATTGAGACCCCATTTCAACACTTTGAAGAGGTTCCTCAGACACTGGCATCAGCTGAGACTGTGGTTGAAGATTCTCCTTTGAAGATGGCTTCCTTAAAGGATGCCCGGGCTGTTATTGAGAAGGGTGAGTATGCAAACTGGGGCCGACTTTCTGATTTCACTCAAAAGACTAACAAGTTTGGTTTGGGTTTCACTGCAGAAGCTCAAAGGGCTGTTCGTAGTGCAAGGATTGGAAGACCTCCTGTGTTCATCAGCAACTTGGGAATAAACGCCATCGAAGATGACGTGGAGGAGTCTGAATTCGACAACTGGATCTACCATACGACCAACGGTGGACCAAGCAACTGGACAGCAAAGGACTTCATCCCTATTACTTTTGTTACTCAGTAATGAACTCTTTGTTTTGAATTTTTAACAGACAATATTCTGAAACTTTATGGCCCGGTGTCTTACTCGGGGCACCGTGGCTTCATTTGTGAGGGATTTTGTGTGCCATTTTCATATATCATTAATAAAAGCATTGGACGTTTTTGCATTTCAAATCTTGCGCTCCTTGTCTTTCTTTATTATATATTACAAAACTGCTATTTTACACACACTCACATATACAGGTCTCAATCCACTATGGATCTCACTGGTAACGACTCTACTACTGCCATTTATGACTTCGAAAATCCGATCAACTTAGCCGAAGACGAGGGTGAAGATGATTGCGAAGTGCCTGGTGAACTTGCAAGACTATTACTCCAGGAAGAGAGGGCCATTCAGCCACATGAAGAGCTAGTGGAAACAGTGAATCTGGGTACTGAGACAGACAAAAAGGAAGTCAAGATCGATGCAAATCTGGAGCTTAGTGTGAAACAGCGGTTGATTCAGATGTTGTATGACTACGTGGAAATCTTCGCCTGGTCTTACAAAGATATGTCTGGGTTGGATACTGACATTGTGGTCCATCGCCTGCCTACCAAGGAAGATTGTCCTCCAGTAAAATAGAAGGTTCGCCGTATGCGTCCAGAGATGTCTGAGAAAATCAAGGCCGAAGTTATGAAACAGTTTGACGCCGGTTTTCTAGCAGTAACTTCTTACCCTCAGTGGGTTGCCAATGTGGTTCTGGTACCGAAGAAAGATGGTAAGGTCTGAATGTTTGTTGACTACAGGGATTTGAACAGGGCAAGCCCTAAAGATGACTTCCCTCTACCTCACATCGACGTTTTGGTTGACAATACGTCTCAGCACAAGGTATTCTCCTTTATGGACGGTTTCTACGGTTATAATCAGATAAAAATGGCTCCCGAAGACATGGAGAAGACCACTTTTGTTACTCAGTGGGGCACCTTTTGTTATAGGGTCATGCCTTTTGGGTTGAAAAATGTTGGGGCAACATATCAGCGTGCCATGGTTGCTTTGTTTCATGACATGATCCATCATGAGATTGAAGTATACGTCGACGATATGATTGTGAGGTCCCAAACTGAGGAGGAACACCTTGACCATCTACATAAGCTGTTTGACCGGTTGAAGTTGTACAAGCTAAGATTGAACCCGAACAAGTGCACCTTCGGGGTGAGGTCTGGTAAGCTACTGGGTTTCGTTGTAAGTGACAAAGGAATTCAAGTGGACCCTGCCAAAGTGAAAGCTATTCAGGAGATGCCAGCTCCCAGAACAGAGAAAGAGGTCAGAGGCTTTCTAGGACGATTGAACTACATTGCCTGATTCATCTCACATCTAACTGCTACTTGTGAGCCAATCTTCAAGCTGTTGAAGAAAGATCAAGTGGTATGTTGGAACGATGAATGTCAGGCTGCTTTCGAAAGAATCAAAGAGTACCTCCAGGAGCCACCCATTCTTATGCCACCAGTTGAAGGGAGACCTCTGATATTATATGTGACAGTACTTGACAACTCAATGGGGTGTGTGTTGGGTCAGCATGACGAGTTTGGCCGAAAAGAGCATGCTATTTATTACCTTAGCAAAAAATTTACCGACTGTTAGACCCAATACTCACTGCTTGAGAAAACTTGTTGTGCTCTAGCATGGGCTGCTCGCCGGCTAAGACAGTATATGCTGACTCACACTACTCTATTGATTTCAAAGATGGATCCAATCAAGTATATCTTCGAAAAGCCTGCCTTGTCCGGAAGAATAGCAAGATGGCAGATGATATTGACTGAGTATGACATCCAGTACACAACTCAAAAAGCAATCAAGGGAAGTGTATTGGCAGATCATTTGGCACACCAGGAAGTGGATGATTACCAGTCTATAAACTTTGAATTCCCGGACGAGAATATCATGTTGATAACTGATTGTGAACCACCTGGACCGGATGAAGGACCTGAGGAAGGATCCCGATGGTCTCTGCACTTTGATGGAGCTTCAAACGCTTTGGGTAACGGCATTGGCGCTGTGATCATATCTCCTAAAGGCTCTCATACTCTGCTTACCGCCCGACTATGTTTCAACTGCACCAACAACACGGCGGAGTATGAAGCATGCATCTTGGGTCTTCGAGCCGTAATTGACCTAAGGATTAAGTTTCTGAGTGTCTTCGGTGATTCCGCTCTCGTGATCAGTCAGATCAAAGGCGAGTGGGATACGAAACACCCAAATATCATTCCTTATAAGGAGTATGTGTTGACATTGCTTCCCCACTTCGAGGAGATAACCTTTGAACACTTCCCAAGAGAGGAGAATCAGTTGGTGGACGCGTTAGCTACGATGTCTTCTATGTTCAAAGTCAAATGGGACAACGAGGCTCCCCTGATCATTATTTAGAAATTGGATGAACCTGCACATTGCTGTGATCTTGAGACCGAAGAGGTAACAGAAAAGCCTTGGTATCATGAAGTGAATAGGTACCTTGAAGCTCAAGAATACCCCGAGGGTGCATCTGTTAATGACAAGAAGTTTCTGAGAAGGTTCGCGGCAAAGTTCTTCATCAGCAATGGCATTCTCTACAAGCGTAACCATGATTCAACCTTACTGTGTTGTGTGGATAAGATTGAAGCAGAAAGGATCATGGCAGAGCTGCATGAAGGTACCTTCGGAACTCATTCCAGTGGACATACCATGGCAAAGAAAATCCTTCGGGCAGGATATTACTGGTCCACAATGGAAGCCGACTGTTATCAGCATTCTCGGACATGTCACAAGTGCCAGGTCTATGCTGATAAGGTGCACATTCCTCTGGTTCCTCTGAATGTCTTGACAGCACCTTGGCCTTTTGCAATGTGGGGCATTGATATGATCGGCGAGATCAGACCTACGGCATCCAACGGGCATCGTTTCATCCTGGTAGCAATTGATTACTTTACGAAGTGGGTTGAAGCAGCTTCCTTTGCTACGGTAACCAAGAACGTCATGGCACGGTTCATTCGGCACAACCTGATCTGTCGATACGGTGTACAAGAGAGGATCATTACGGATAATGGTACCAATCTTAATAACAAGATGGTCATTGAGCTCTGCGAGCAATTCAAAATACAGCACCACAACTCTTCTCCCTACCGGCCGAAGATGAATGGGGTTGTCGAAGCGGCAAATAAGAACATTAAGAAGATTATACAGAAGATGACAGTGACCTACAAAGACTGGCACGAGATGTTACCATTTGCTCTTCATGGGTACCGTACCTCAGCACGGACGTCAACAGGGGCAACACCCTATTCCTTGGTTTATGGCATGGAAGCAGTTTTGCCTATTGAAGTTCAGATACCCTCTCTTCGGATCATGAAGGATGCAGATTTGAGCAAAGACGACTGGATCCAAACCCGACTTGATCAACTGAATCTAATCGACAAAAAGAGACTTACTGCTATTTGTCATGGTCAGACGTACCAAAAACGAATGATCAAGGCATTTAACAAGAAAGTCAGACGACAAGAGTATCAAGTCGGGAACCTGGTAATCAAGCGTATTATTCTACCTCAAGGTGATCCCAGGGGCAAATGGACCCCTACTTATGAAGGGCCATTTGTGGTTAAGAACATTTTCTCAGGAGGAGCGATGATTCTAACCACCATGGATGGTGACGACCTTCCTCACCCCGTCAATGCAGACATAGTAAAAAGATACTACGCATAATCAAAGACCCACTAGGTCGACTGGCCTAGGCAAAAATAAGGGCTTCCCGGCGAACCAAAAGGGTTCGGGAAAAAATAAGGGATGAAAATAAAAAAAATCTGTACACCCGGCAAGTCGAAAACCTGAAAAGGCGGCTTGGGAAAAAATGGGTATCCCAGTGGACTGAAAACCCAAAAGGGCGGTCCAGGCAAAAGTTAGGGATAAGTGTAACACTATGTCTCATTGGATCACCCAGCATCCAGACTTCGGTATCAACCATCAGGCTCGGACGACACCAATCAATCAGATTCATCTCCAACTAAGCAGCAAAGTGATGAGATGCTTGGAGATATACAGGCGATAGCAGAGTTGGAACCCAGTGAGACTATTCACATAGCTGTTTTGTTTTCTTTTCACAAATTGTATAAATCCTATTTGTTCGGCGGCGTTCTCTTACTAGGACGTCAGCCTCTTGTACAAAAGCGCCTATTTACAGGCAAACTTCAAAATCAATACAAATTCATTTTCAAGACAAATTTCAAATTGTTTTTCCTTTATCTGTTTTCTTTTGCAAAGAACATCCAATGTTCATTTTTGATATATGCATTTGACATTAATTGCTGCTCATAAATATTTACATGCGAAACAAAGAAATAATCACGGGTGACATCAGAAGTAGGGGCAATAAGAATTGTCTGAGCGGTCTAGTTGCTCTGTCCACCAAGGTATCAAGGTAAGTTCAGCTGAAGAATGTGACCAAGATACCGTCACTCCCTGCAGAGTAAGACAATAATGATAGCTCTCCCCACTGAGACTTGCAACTATGAACGAATCAGCCATACTCTCCCCCAAGCAGAGTTAGTCTACCATCAGCCCTAAAAAGGATTGGTATCCCCAGAAGGTCTTAATATTCCCCAGCGGAGTATAAGGATATTCCCCAACAAGCATGAGGGCATCCCTGGCAGTCTTAATATTCCTCGACGGAATATAAGAATGATCCCCGGCAGAATGCAAGATACCCCCAGTGGAGCCATTTCCCCAGCGCAGTCTAGAAAAGTTTCCCCAATGGAGTTGAATCACCTTCCCCAGTAGATTCTGGAAGCTTATCCCCTGCGAAGCACAAATAAGTCTCCCCAGCCAAATTCAGAGGTTATCCCTACAAGAGTCTAACCGGACTGTCCTCAGCAAGTTGCAACTGAAAGATCATCCCCAGCGAAGTTCTTTCTATCCCCAGCGGAGTTCATCATCAAAATCCCCAACAGAGCTTATCAACGGAATCCCCAGCAGAGTTTATTAGTAAAATCTCAGCAAAGCATCTCTTCCCTACAGAGTAATTCCCCACAGAGTAATTCCCCGCAGGGTAATCTCTTCACCATGTTTATTCCCCAACGGAGTTATCTTCTCCTACAGGTTTATTCTCACAACCATCTTTGTTCGTCATCCCCATCAAGAACATCCTAAGAAAAGTTTGAAGACACACATACTCTTCAACAGCAGTCCAGGATTTGACGAACTCCCCGACATTTGTCAAGGATTTATTTTCCCAAACGAAAATACATTCATAAACATTTCACGTTTCATACCTCCTATTTACATACATGATGAAGTGCATACGACACAATCTCATTTATTTTTTGAGAACATCATGACATCATGCATTTCATACATCATGACATTGCATACAGCTAACATTTACCTTTTTTAGGAGAAGGTCAATCAAAAGATGGCTACCATCAACCTTTTCAAGTCCCAGTTTAATACCTGTAACAAGCCAGGAAAATATCTGTGGACGACTGACTGTAGATTAATACCTGTAACAAGCCAGGAGAATTATCTACACAAAGAGATTGAAGATTAACACCTGAAATAAGCCAGGAAGACCATCTTTCTTTCTCAGGTCAGAGATTAATACCTGAAACCAGCCAGGACAGCTATCTCCTCGACCAACCTTTTTAAGTTCCAGTTGAATACCTGTAACAAGCCAGGAAAACTATTTGTGAACGACTGACTGTAGATTAATACCTGTAACAAGCCAGGAGAATTATCTACCCAAAGAGATTAAAGATTAACACCTGAAACAAGCCAGGAAGACCATCTTTCTTTCTCAGGTCAGAGATTAATACCTGAAACCAGCCAGGACAGCTATCTCCTCGACCAACCTTTTTAAGTTCCAATTGAATACCTGTAACAAGCCAGGAAAACTATCTGTGAACGACTGACTGTAGATTAATACCTGTAACAAGCCAGGAGAATTATCTACACAAAGAGATTGAAGATTAACACCTGAAACAAGCCAGGAAGACCATCTTTCTTTCTCAGGTCAGAGATTAATACCTGAAACCAGCCAGGATAGCTATCTTCTGGACCAACCTTTTTAAGTTCCAGTTGAATACCTGTAACAAGCCAGGAAAACTATCTGTGAACGACTGACTGTAGATCAATACCTGTAACAAGCCGGGAAAATTATCTACATGAAGAGATTGAAGATTAACACCTGAAACAAGCCAGGAAGACCATCTTTCTTTCTCAGGTCAGAGATTAATACCTGAAACCAGCCAGGACAACTATCCCCTCCACCAACCTTTTCAAGTTCCAGATTAATACCTGTAACAAGCCAGGAAAAATATTTGTGGACGATTGACTGTAGATTAATACCTGTAACAAGCCAGGAAAATTATCTACATGAAGAGATTGTAGACTGATACCTGTAACAAGCCAGGAAAACCATCTACACAAAGAGATTGAAGATTAATACCTGTAACAAGCCAGGAAGACCATCTTTCTTTCTCAGGTATGCAAGTTCTCGCTAAGGAATCTCTTATGCGATCGACACTCTTGCAGATGGCATCTATAAGCCCATCCTCCTACCAACAATCTCCAAATGGCATCTGTAAGCCCATTCCCGACATTACAATGCTGATACTACACCATGCGAGTGCAAATTTCTGGGCACTCTAGTGTTCAATCATCTTCCACCTTCAGATCACGAAAGGCACGCAAGCCAATCTACATCCTCAGGTTTAAGAAAATTGAACAGGGGCAACTGTTGTACTCCAAAATATGCCCTCTCATGTTTTCAAAGGTATTCCCTTACATGGTTGGTCACAAACCCTTGCCTAAGAAAAATAAAGTTTTTTTTGAAGATGAACAAAATTCCTTTCGATTGGCATCTGGGAAAAGTCTTCGATTGGGCATTTGGCACCCTTCGATCAGGCTTGGTTCACCAGTTTTCGATTGGGCATTTGGCACTCTTCGATCAGGTTTTGGTTCACCAGTCTTCGATTGAGCGCTGGACCTCCTTCGATAAAGCTTTGGTGTGCAAGTCTTCGATTGAACGCTGGACCTCCTTCAACCAAGCCTTCATGTGCAAGTCTTCGATTGACTGCTGGACCCCTTCGATCAAGTCAATTTCACAATGCTTCGACTAGCACTTTAGAGGGTCCTTCGACTGGAACTTCATATTGTACCTCAATCAGAACATAAGAACGAAATAACCTTCGAATGGCATTTTAGTTCAGAGTTTCCCTTAATAAGAACATCAGAATGAAATGACCTTCGAAGGGCATTTCAGTGCAGAGTTTCTCTTAATCCAAGGTGCTCTGATGAAGGAAGTTCTGGACACTTCGAATCAGAACTTAGACTCATCACAAGGCCAAGGGCTGGTCAAAGTTATCTAATAGGGAATGTGCTAAATATATTCGAATTGGATTTTGAAGATGGCAAAGAAGGCAGATTTGAAGTAGGCTGGCATGACTAAGCAAAAACACATATCCTAACCTATCCAGAATACCCAAAGTTCACAATGGCATGTGTCCCTTGCAAATATGCAATCGAAGCAGGGGGAGTCTCAATCGAAGGGACTGAAGTTGGAATAGATTCGAATGGGACTTTGAAGCAATCGAAGGGAGAAAATTCGAAGGGGCAAGTCAGCTTTTGATTTCCATCATATTGGAGGCCCAAACAGCTCATAACAGGCTGGCAGTAATGCATGCAAGCAGATTGGCACCTGATTGAATCAAATATAGCAAGTCTTTATGAAGAAATCAAATCAAATCTCTTCATCATAATGGACCAAGATTTGATACACAAATGTTGACCTAATTTCTTTGCCTATATAAACCTCTGCTCACAAACAAAACACACACACGAAACCCTGCTGCAGACAAAGGAAAATGCACAAAAACTCTGTGGAAACAGCCAGAACAGTCTTGCAAAAAGCCTTGAAAAGTGTGGGATCCAGAACCACATTGGAGGCAGATTCAGACCAAAAGAAATACGCAGCTCTCTTGCCAGCAACCTCCTGAAGCGAGGCCAGTCAAAAACCAAGCCTTTCATTACCTCTAACACGCTGTAAGTCTCCATGAAATTTGCTCTGAACATGAAATCGAAAACATCCATTCTTGCATCTATTCTGTAAATTATTGACATATTTCTGATTGTTATTTGATTTAGAATGTTTTGACATTATCCAATTTAATTTTCATGGCTTCTAACCCCGTATATAGAACCTAGGGTTCCTGTTCTTGTTTTTAGGCGTTTATGTCACAGGGAAAATCAATGCAAACCATGGTTACAGGGATGACCAGGATGAAGATACGAGTATGTTGATACTCTGGGATTTTATTTTCTTGGCATAGGAGAGACGTTTGAACGACCCTACGAAACTTCCTGCAGAACAAAATCTGCAGGTAAACGAACCAGGCTTTGTGAGGAAGACGATAACGTGGCATGGCCAGATTGGCCTGTTTGAAATATTAGCGCTTTCTTTTTTTTTATTTTCCAGCGTATTCATTGATTTCCCCATATATTATTTGTTTCTTAATTCAATAACAATAATGCAGTGTAGTTGGATTGGTGAAGCGTGCGTTGCAGAACCCCCTGGGACCTGGATTCGAATCCCAGGTCCCCCAAAACTTTATTACATTTTTTCTTCAGGTACTCAGATGCAGCGCTTCATGCAGGGAGCATCATATACCTCCAGATCTCATGTGCCAGGTGGTTCCAGATCCAGATCCAGTGGTCCAGGATGAGGTTCACCATGAACCTTGATCAACAAACGCCCAGGCAGTCTGAAAGTCCAACAGGCTGGACGTTTGGGCCTGGAAATTGCAATTCATACTCCCTTTTCGAGCCCAGCACCCCTGAGTTTGTTTCTTTATGTTTCTTTTCACTGTTTTTTATTTTATTATCATAATTAATTAATTAACTAATTAACTCTTTTTCATAAAAAAATCAGAAACAACAAAAATATTTTTATTTTAATTTTATTACTTATTTTTGTAAATAAATTGTAACCAATTAATTTAGTTTTTTTAATTAGGTTTAATCTTAACGTTTTTTACAATAAATTAAAATTAACTTAGACTTAGGTTTTTTTTTTATTTCTGATTTTACTGCCTTAATTAAAATAAAACTCAAAAAGTATTTTCTTTTTAATTCCATTATTAATTTAGACTTAATTCTTAAATCCAAAATAACAAAAAATATGTTTTATTTAAAAAAGGGTCAAAACCCTAAAGGACAATTTGATTCAACTTTTCTCGCGCATATTATTTTGATTCTTATATTGTAATTGCTCCGAGGATGTAATAGTTTTAACTTAGGACTTTTTATTTACCGCTTTTATTTACTTTTCGCATTTAATTTTCAAGGGTTTGTTTTTGGCGATGTAAATACCCGACGCCTTGTAATAGCTTAGTTTTATTTTCCGCAACCATTAACTGTTTAGATGTATGCTAACTATGCTATGCATGACAAGATTAACTCTTCACTTAAAATCAACAGTAGCTCACCATGACATGTAAAGATAATATAACTGAAAATTGACACACTTGCACATGCCACTCCTAGGGTACGCCTCACTTGGTTGCCTCGAACGTGGTCATTGAGTATAGGAAGTTTTAGAGGTCGTCCTTTTGTCCAAATATCATAAGTTGCCTCAAAACGATTGCCTCGGATAAAAATGATCTAAGACATTAGGGTTACCGCTAAGGCATCCTAACATTGCTTTAGTGACCACACATCCCTAAAATCGACTTGACCCGAAAACTCCAACGACGGTGCTACCTACTCCTCAATAGTGGGATAGCATTGTCTAAAGGACATTTGTACAATTTAATTCCTTTTTGAGTAGGTAGATTTTCTTAAGTACTTGCTCCTTTTAAAACAAAAACAAACTTTTCGCACTTACACTCTCTTCAAAAACAAAACTCTTTTCAAAATCCACGAACACAAAGAAAAGCAAACTTTTGAAAACATAGTGAGCAAGTACCTAAGAGCCATGGATAACCACGGATAGAAAGGGTGCTAACACCTTCCCTTTCTATAATCTACCTCCCGAACCCGAGAACCATCTCGAAAAGAAATTTTTCTGTGCTTTTGTCCTTTCCTTGTTGGATAAAATAAAAGATGGTGGCGACTCTTGCTTACCGCGACATTTTGCGAAAATAAACGCAAACGTGAACCAGCATTCCAAAAATAGTCAGTTCTCATTCCCACCGATCACACACACCGTACAGACAGATCGGGTTATGCTTGATAAACCGCGCTACTACATTCTTGGTAACGGTAGCAAAGGAGGCAGCCTTAACCCATTTCGTGAAATAATCGATAGCTACCAGGATGAAGCGATACCCATTGTAAGCGGTAGGGTTGATTTCTCCAATCATGTCAATGCCCCATATTGCAAAGAAACCGGAGGCACATGCACCTTATCAGCATAAATTTGGCATTTATGACAGGTTCGAGAGTGCTGATAACAGTCTGCTTCCATAGTGGACCAGTAGTATCCTGCCCGTAGGATCTTCTTAGCCATGGTATATCCACTGGAATGAGTTCCGAAGGTACCTTCATGTAGGTCTGTCATAATCCTCTCTGCTTCTCTCTTGTCTACACACCGCAGTAAGGTAGAGTCATGATTGTGCTTGCAGAGGATTCCATTAATGAGGAAGAATTTCGCAGCAAACTTTCTCAGAAACTTCTTATCATTGACAGATGCCCCTCCAGGATATTCTTGAGCCTTGAGATACCTTTTCACTTCGTGAAACCAGGGTTTTTCTGCTACCTCTTCAGTATCAATCTCGCAGCAGTGTGTCGGTTCATCAAACCTTTCAATGGTGATTTGAGGAGCTTCGTTGTCCCACTTGACTTTAAACATGGAAGACATGGTGGCTAGCGCGTCCGCTAACTGATTCTCCTCTCGTGGGAAATGTTCAAAGGTTACCTCCTCAAAGTGTGGGAGCAACGTCAGTACATGCTCTTTATATGGGATGAGATTCATATGTTTCCTATCCCATTCGCCTTTAATCTGACTTATCACAAAGGCCGAATCCTCGAAGACATTTAAGAACTTGATCCTGAGGTTAATAGCAGCTTTGAGAGCCATGATGCAGGCTTCATACTCTGCTATATTGTTAGTGCTGTTGAAACATAGTCCGGCAGTGAAGGGAGTATGACAGCCCTCGGGAGATATGATTATGGTGCCAATGCAATTACCGAGTGCGTTCAAAGCTCCATCAAAAAACATAGTCCATCGGGATTCCTCTTCGGGTCCTTCATCTGATCCAGGTTCTTCATAATCAGTCGCCAACATAATGCTCTCGTCCGAGAACTCAAAATTTATGGACTGTTAGTCATCCATGGCCTGATGAGCCAGATGATCATCCAATACACTCCCCTTGATTGCTTTCTGGGTTGTATATTGTATATCATATTCAGTTAAGACCACCTTCCATCTCGCTATTCTTCCAGAGAGTGCGGGATTTTCGAAGATGTATTTGATTGGATCCATCTTAGATATCAACAAAGTAGTGTGAGTCAGCATGTATTGTCTTAGTCGGCGAGTAACCCATGTCAAAGTGTAGCAATTTTTCTCGAGCAGTGAGTATCGTGTCTCACAGTCGGTAAACTTTTTACTAAGGTAGTAAATTGCATGCTCTTTTCGACCAGACTCGTCATGCTGGCCCAGCACACACCCCATTGAATTGTCTAGCACTGTTAAGTACAAAATCAAAGGTCTTCCTACAACCGGAGGCATCAGAATTGGTGGCTCTTGAAGGTATTCCTTGATTATTTCGAAAGCAGTCTAGCATTCGTCATTCCACTTTACCACTTGATCTTTCTTCAGAAGCTTGAAGATGGGTTCACAAGTAGCAGTTAGATGTGAAATGAACCTGGCGATATAATTTAGGCGTCCCAAGAAACCTCTAACTTCCTTCTCGGTACAGGGAGCCGGCATCTCTTGTATGGACTTTACCTTTGCGGGGTCTACCTGAATACCTTTTTCATTGACGATGAAACCCAGAAGCTTACCAGACCTTACCCCGAAGGTGCATTTGTTCGGATTCAACCTCAACTTGTATATCTTCAACCTGTCAAAAATATTTTGTAGGTGGTCGAGGTGCTCTTCTTCGGTTTGAGACCTGGATATCATGTCATCAACATAAACCTCGATCTCATGGTGAATCATATCATGGAACAAAGCGACCATGGCTCGCTGATAGGTTGCCCCAGCATTCTTCAACCCAAAAGGCATCACCTTGTAACAGAAAGTGCCCCACTTTGTGACGAAGGTTGTCTTCTCCATATCTTTAGGAGCCATCTTGATATGGTTATAGCCAGAGAAACCATCCATGAAGGAGAATATTTTATGTTGTGCAGTGTTGTCAACCAGAACATCAATGTGAGGAAGCGAGAAGTCATCCTTGGGGCTTGCCCTGTTCAGGTCTCTGTAATCCACACACATTCGTACCTTGCCGTCCTTCTTAGGTACTGGAACAACGTTAGCAACCCACTGTGGATAAGAGGTGACAGCTAAGAACCCTGCATCGAACTGCTTCATGACCTGTGCCTTGATCTTCTCTGACATTTCAGGGTGCATACGGCGGACCTTTTGTTTAACCAGAGGACAATCCTCTTTAGTTTGCAGACGGTGCACCACGATATCAGTGTCTAAACCAGGCATGTCTTCATATGACCAGGCGAAGATCTCAACGTAGTCGATCTTGACTTCTTTTCTGTTTATCTTTGTGCCCAAGTTTATTGTCTAAAATGGCTCCTCATGAGGCTGTAAAGCCCTCTTTTCTTGTTGTAGCAGTCTAGCAAGTTCTCCAGGAACCTCACAATCGTCCTCACCTTCGTCCTCGGCTTGGTTGATCGGATTTTCGAAGTCATAATTGGCAATAGTAGGATTGTTATCAATGGGATCCAAAGTGGATATGGATATGCAGTTTGATATGTGAGTGTGTGTAAGAGCATACCTGTATTGATAAAGTAAAGGCAGAAAAGAAAGATAGAGAGCGCAAAATTTGTATACAAAGAACGTCCAATGCTTCATTGATGATATATGAGATAACATATAATAACCCTCACAGATAGAACCATCGTGCCTCGGGTAAGACACAAGGCCAAAAAAAGTTTAAATTGTTCGTTACAAACTCAGAAAACAAGTAAGACAATTACTGCGGAATAAAAGAAACTGGTATAAAATCTCTGGATGTCCAATTACTCAGTCCACCATTGGTAGTTGGGTAAATCCAGCTGTCAATATCAAAGTCTTCCTCACTGTCTTCAATAGCATTGACCCCTCGATTACTGATGCGTAGGGGAGATCCTTCAACTCGAGCGCGTCGAACAACCCTCTGAGCCCCTGAAGTAAAGCCCAAACCAAACTTGTCAGTTTTGTGAATAAACTCAGGAAGCCATCCCTAATTGGTACTCCTACCTTCTTTAACTACTACTCTAGCGTCCTTGAGAGAAGCCATCTTTAGAGGAGGTTTGGTGCTGGTAGTGATCTCTGTTAACGCCAGAATCTGGGGAACCTCTTCAAAGTTTTGACAAGGAGTCTCTATGAATTCTTCGTCCATCTCTACGTACCTGAAGGAGTTCAGGTGGCTCACCATATACTCCTCTTCGCCATGAACAGTGACTATCTTCCCCTTCACTGGATACTTTTGGTGTAGTGTAGAAGTAACAGCCCCAGCTTCGTGGATCCAAGGACGACCCAACAAACAAGAGTACGATGGCCTGATGTCCATCATATAGAAGGTGGACTCGAAAGTTTAAGAGCCTACCTTGACATGGATGTCCACCTTCTCATGCACCATTATTTTCGACCCGTCAAAAGCCCTTACCACAATGTTACTGGGCTTTAGGGCCGAGCCTTCACAATCTAGTCGATCGAGAGACTTCTTAGGCATAACATTCAGCGAAGATCCATTGTCTACCAGCACATGAGCCATAGTGGTGCCCCTGCATTCGATCGAGATGTGCAGAGCATCGTTATGCTTCCTTCCTTTTGGTGTCAAGTCGGCATCTGAAAAAACCCAGCCCATTGTCAACTATCAAGGTGGCTATACAGTCTTTGAATTGGTCGGCTGAGGTTTCTTGCGGCACATGTGCAGTCTTGAGGAATGCAATCAGAGCCTTTGCATGGGCCTCGAAACATAACAGCAAAGACAACATTGATATCTTTGAGGGAGTCTGCCCCAATTGCTCGACCACATTGTAGTCACTCTTTTTGATTATTCTTAAAATTTCCTCTATCTCTTGCTTAGAGGATTCCACAACAACTTTCCTAGGTGCCTCCGTCCGGGAAGGCTCACCTACAGCTCCTTTTCCTCGAATCCCAGATGACTCATCGGCAGGGGTAACAACTGGAGTAAGAACAGGAATAGTAATTGAAGTACTAGCAGGAACAGAAGATTAAATAACAACAGGTTTATTGAAAATATTTGGGGAAATCTCGGGACAGAAAACCCTTCCACTCCTGGTAATCTTGCTGGTCCCGACAATGTTACTCGCATTGGGATCAACTTCTTCGGTCTTCAAGTTTTGTTTAACACCATGATAGTAAACATCGGCGCCATAATGCTAAGGGACAGCTTTGTCTGAGGTGTACGGGACAGGCCCAGGACAAGTGATTATTAACTGAGCAATTCTCGCAGCGGGTGTAATCCTAACAGGTCTTCTTGAGGAGGCCTTAGAAGGATTGGTAGAAATGGTTATAATAGTAATATCTTCACACGGAACAGTTGGAATCAAAGTCTTTTTGAACAAAATTTCTCTGCTGTCCATCAGGCGTTGGGCACCTGTTTTCAGCAAATAGCAACCAGAAGTCAGGGATGAACATATGTGGCAACCTTCATCACAACCTGGAAATAAACCGGCCAATAAAAAAATTCTTAACAGTCATAAGAGGAGTAGAAACTTCATCAACTGAGGTCACGAACAGATCGGTATCAACGGCGTTAACTCCATGGTTGTGTTTAGGCATGGGAGCAGTTATGACATTGGGCTTCTCCGGAGCATCGAACTCAATCTCCTTGGCTTCTATTGTACCCCAAAATTTTCCCTCTCATTTACCACGATTTTCTCACAAGATCTCTTTGACTCAAGGCTGGATTAGGGTTTGATCAACTCAAGATATCTCATCTTGCACTGATGACCCAGAATTAGGGTTTAAGTTTGCACAAGTATTTTTGGACTATCAATGCTAAATATGACTTTCAATTATCATCATGGACCCCTAAGATTACTCAGGTCAAGTTTCAAGCCTTGAATCACATTTTTGACCAATTAATTGGACAGTTGACCTAAAAATCAACTGTATTGGGGGAAAAAGTCAACCATGGCCAAGTTACAGTCAAACTACATAATTTTTGATCCACATCAACATTTTAAACTCATATGTATCATTTGATCAAGTTTGGACCATAATCTCTCAAGAAATTTGATCAAATCATCAAAAGGGAAAAATGGGCAAAATTAGGGTTTTGACTGAGAAAGGGTGAAACCACCTGGCCGAACCTATCATCTGGTGTAATGAAACATCAATGAAGTCGCCACCGAACGTCTTTTATCCTGCTGAAAGGGAAAGGTAAACATCGAGAAAACCTGAAAAGGGAGAAATCAAGGTCTTTCGACCGAGAGATTGGGTAAGGGAGTCTGTTACGTGAGGGGAAGGTATTAGCACCCCACACACCCGTAGTACTCTATGGTATCCACTCTTGTTGTCTAATCTAATGGGTGTGGTCAAAACCTATGTCTATGGCTTAAAGCTAAGAAGGGAATGCATGCGAATGAAAATAAGAAAACAATGTAGGGAAAATAAAAAGTTGTGCTCGATTGGGCCCTACCCCAATGCCTAAGTATCCCTTTTAAGGAATCAGAGCAGCCGTAGTTCGGCTCATATATTCTGGTTAGTTTGTGTTTTTTAGTTAAGACAACAAAAACAGTCAAGATGGCAAAACATCAAATGAAACAACAAACAAATGAGATGGTAAAACATCGACTAAATAATAACAAAGTAACATCTCAAAGATGGCGAAACACCAAATGATAAAAAATCACACCTAACAATGATATTGAGAATCAAATTAGGATAACAAACATGTGTGATGGCGAAACATCGGCTTCAAACAAATGTGCGATGGCGAAACATCGGCTATAAGATAACAAGGTATCATGGCAAAGATGGAGAAACATCAATAAACCGGATGGCAAAACATCACACCTAACAATGATATTGAGAATCAAAGTAGGATAACAAACATGTGTGATGGCGAAACATCAGCTTCAAACAAGTGTGCGATGGTGAAACATCGGCTAAAAGGTTGTAAGGTATCATGGAAAAGATGGCGAAACATCAATAAACCGGATGAAAAAACATCACACTTAACAATGATATTGAGAATCAAAGTAGGATAACAAACATGTGCGATGGCGAAACATTGGCTTCAAACAAATGTGCGATGGTGAAACATCGGTTAAACCAGATTTAAAAACAAAGCCAAGAGGAGCACAAACAAATAAGATTGATTTGTATCTTTTACCTTGAAGAAGGGTTTGAGTTTATTAGAGGTGTTTTATGATTTGCCAAGAAAACAATTTTTTGTTTTAAGATGCAAAATGCAAAGGAAGAAAAACAACAACTAAGGGAAACTAGCCTAGCACTATCCCTAGTGTTATCATACAATGATTGACCCTAAGGTTGAGGTTAAGTAAATTCCTATCCTATGTTAGCATACATGGATTCCTACCTTAATCAACATGTCAAAGGAAGCTCAACAAAACTATCCTATAGGGAACAGGCAATGAGAGCGAAGTCGTGATATCAATTTCTAAATTGAGTGACTCATCGATCAACAATTAAAGAAATAAAACAATAAACATCCTATAGGAAACATGCACTGAGAGCGAAGTCGTGATCTCAATTTCTAAATTGAGTGACTCATCGATCAACAATTAAAGATAAAAGACAATAAACATCCTATAGGGAACATGCACTGAGAGCGAAGTCGTGATCTCAATTTCTAAATTGAGTGACTCATCGATCAACAATTAAAGAAACAAACACAAACACAACACATGTATCAAACAAAAACAGAGGGCCTCCTGACATATATCAGCAACAGAGGTCCCATCATGCAACATAGAACTATACAAAATGAAAATATAAGAAAGGAAATAGTGGAATACCAAACGGATAACTATCCGTAGAACCTGAGCAAGAATAAAAGAAACCCAGAGAACTTCAAGCAAGCTGGGATCAACAGACAAATCAAGTCAGAAATTACGCCATCAGGATGTAAGTATTGAGATTTTCAGATATGAACAGATCCCATGGGAAATGTATAGCATTCATAATCACATACATATGTCCTGCATAGACTATCAAATATGCCAAGCACAAGAGTAGTACCAACATAATAAAATTGTGTTCCACAAATAAAGTGAAACACAGTAGCCTCAAGTCAAAAATGGAAAACTTTTCTCAAAGTACCTCGCACATTCAACAGCCAAGTTAGTATTCCCATAAATTGAATGATGACTCACATAAGGGATGGATGATGACACCATAATAAAGTGAGAAAACATGATAACAACTATCAAAACATTAGATATGATGGACAAAAAGAAACATGCATATGCACAATTTGGTCAAAAGTTAGAGGAATGTTGCTCCTTTCTATCACCATATTGAATTGACAATTGAATATCAATCAAGGATCATGGGAGCTTGAGAAGAATACAATCAAAGACCATGAAAGTTAGTAGCAACCACAATTCAATCATACTCAAATACTTCATCACAGCTCACAAGCATAATAGAAGAGGAATCCCACACAATGCATCAAAGACTTAGATTTCAAGCTAACCATGGAAGAAAGTCAAACAAGGACAAAATTAGAGAGTTTGTAACAATAAAATATTTTAACTAAAGCTTCCAAAACATGATTAGGACATGATCAAAATGTTTAAAGTGTTGATTCTATAACATGCTACACAAGTGCATTCAAAATGCCTCAAAAATTCAACAAGGATAAAAGAAAGAAGCCAAACTCTATTCATGATTAGAACTAACTTAAGTAATAGGGATCAATTACTCTCAAGTCTTCACGAGACTATCATTGAAGTATAATTTCCCTTCATGTTATCATTGGCCATCTAATGACCTCGAACTCAAATTGAAAACTCAAGTTTCAAAGTGAAGATCAACAAGAAAGCAAAAAGTCATAAAACATGCATCAAAAGGTTCAATCATTCAAACATGGGGCATTAAGTGAAATCAATTGAGTTTATATGGGTAAACAAAACCAACATGATCATTAGGTGCCCAATTATAGGCCTCACTCAAGTTCATTGTCCATCAAGAAAATTGCAACAAGATATGCAACATTAATTGGGTACCTTCACTTCAAAAATATATCAAAGATAGAAAAGGATTTCAATAATTCAAACCAAAACTTCCATAATATATTTAAGATGTGTATAGGTCAGAAAACAAGTTTGAAGTTCATGGATAGTAAAGGAGAGGATCTAATGAGGCCCAAAGATCAAAACTAGTTGGCAAAACTACCAAACTAGACAAGCTTTCAAAATAATTTGTGGAAAAATATCCAATCAAGTCAAATAATTCAAGAAAAATGGTTTTCAGATCCTCAATACATCTATGAACCTTAAACAAGATCCAAATTCCAATGGAAACCCAAGGAAAATTGGTTTTGAAATTGAAACTTGCAATGTAAGCTACAAAACCCTAATTGTTTGAATTTTAATCTTAAATATTGATTAGGTAAGATCAAAATTCAAACAATTCAAACCAAGATCATGCAAATCACAAGGAAACCCTAAATATCATAATAAATATTTTTTCACATTTTTAGGATTAAGGAAAAGTCAAGAATAAAATCAAAATTCAAACCATTAATCAATTAAACAAATAATCACATATCAAAATAAAATTCTAATCAAAAATCAGAAAAATATCCAACCAAAATTATATTTAAACATTAGAATTTAAAACACACATCCCTGATTTTTTTGTGGAATTTTTGAATTAAAGGAAATATTAAAATAAAATTAAACAAACAATTAAACTATTAAACTATTACTTAATGACAAAAATGCAAACCCTAGTCAAAGATCATAAAAAGGTCAAAACAAAATTATATTCAGACGTTATGATTAAAAACAAACTTATATGATTTTTTTTGAGGATTTTTGAATTAAAGGAAATATTAAAACAAAAATTATGAAGCAAACATTTCAAATAAACTTCTCAAATTAAATTTCTAATCAAAAATAGAAAAAATGCTAAACCAAGATCAGAATCAATTTCTAAATTATTTTATGAGTCAAAGATAATTTTTGTGGAATTTTTAGATCAAAAGAACTATTAAAATAAAAATAATCATTAAACAAATAATTAAATAATAACACAAATTTTTAAACCAATCAAAACATTTTCAAAAATTATTTAAAAAATGCACAAGGTCAGAAATATTATTTTTAGGTTTCCTGAATTTTTTCATAATTTTTCAACCATTTTTGAGCAAGAATTAAAATCATGAAAATCAGGTTATGAAACAAAATTCAAATAAATTAAAAAAACCAAATCAGCCAACCAGAAGAGGCCACGCCGTTATCTTCAACCTCTGGCTAGGGCAAAAATGCGCGCAAGACCAGATCCACCACCTCATGTTCTAATCAACATAACATGCTCAATTCTACACCATTTTTCATGAAATTTTGTGCAAAGCTGAGCTAGAAACGACATCTACATTATGCTATTCAAATCACATCAAAAAATTAACCATAGATCAAGAACGGATCTCATGAAAATGACAAAAACTCACTGAGCCGAAAATTTCAGATGCATCATACATGCACATCTCATCAAATCAAAAGCTCTAAAGCTATAGAAACACTTAATGAACCTCAAACAACATGATTACGAGCTCAAATCACACAATGCACGGCTAAAAATCAAGATCCAAAGTTAAGAATTCTAACTTTTGAGGCAAAAACGAATATACTATCTCCTTCACTCCAGTTGCAAACCAAGCCTCGATCTAAAATCCTTGTCACTTGGAGAAGAGAATGCAAGAAGAAATACTCAAAACGCGCAAGTAAATTGAGAGAATCAAAGAAATTTGCAGAATAAGTGGCTATAGAGTTTTTTGAGCTCATGGATGAAATGAAGCACCAATGAGCCTCAATGAAGCTTGCCTCTCAATATATAGAGCATGAAGAGGAGGGTAGGATAGGCTTTTCACACTGAAAACCGTTAGAAAGAATGAATTCCCCTTTTTGCAAAAGTGAAGTGTGCAATGAAGCACTAAGATCCCTCGTGCATTCTCAATCATTTCACGTGCATTTCAGTTCTTTTTATCTCAATAAGAGGTTAACAAAAGATCAAGGCTTAATTCCTTGTATTAACCAAGTGTTGGTGATTAGGCATTTTCATGCCACTTTTTGCAAAACCAGGGATTGCCCTTGAATTTGCCCATGTGTAGCTCAAACTTTGGCATGATGGGCCTTAGTACATTGCAAATGAGCCATGGGCCAAGTTTGAAGTGAAACAAAGAGCCACAAATCAGGTTATTAAGAATTTGCAAATTGCTTGCTTGGTCAAAATTCAATGAAATGCCTCAAAATTCCAAAGCTCATAACTTGCTCATATTTTTGAATTTGGACACAAATGAGTACAATTTGGAAAGGTATTGAAAATATATAAAATACCTTAGTTTTTAGTTTTTGCAATTGAATCCATTAAGGTCCTCAAAATTTGACATGAAATTCACTAAATTTGGAAAATGACCTATAATTTTAACTTGAGGCATGAATTTCCAAAGACCATAACTCTTGACTCTTTGCCAATTTGGACATGAAATCAAAAGGAGATGAAAGATCACCCTCTTATCTTATAAGCATACTTCATTTGCATTTTTTTGATCAAAGGTGAATAAAATACGAATTTTTGAAGTTAAGTCCTTATTTTCCAAAATTAGAAACTTTTAGGGTTTCTTCATGAACAAGTTTCAACCCAAACCTCAATCTTTTTGATCCAATGATTAAAATGGACTTGAAATATGAAAAGTAAATCCTTGAATTGATGGTTGACCAAAAGTTCACTTGGCCAACCTTGACTTTGACTGATTTTGACCAAAATGACCATTTTTCCCCTTTGAATCAATTGATCCACTTCCCTTCAAAATTGATGATCAAAACTTCAAACATATGATCTTCCAAATATATAGAGGCCATGTACAAAGTTTAACTTCAAAATTCTCAAGAAATATTGATGAAATCCCAAACCCTAGTTTTGGTTAACACCTTAGGAGACTGATGAATCATCTCCAAAATTTCAAATCCTCTGGGCATCTTGACCAATTTCTTGTACAAAGACTTTTCCAATACCAATGAGATGTTGTAGCTTCCAAATCAAGACTTGTACATTAATCAATAGCCTTGATCAAGCAAAACCCTAATTTTTACTGGTGAATCAAAAGAGTGATTCTTATTATAATCAATCTCAAACTTCAATTCTCTGATGATCCAAAGAGATGGATAAAACATCTTGAGATATGCAATAACTTTTGAGCTTGAAACATCCAGAGGTTTATATGAAAAGATTCTACTTGAGTAACTTATCAATGCAATCAACCTTCAAAGCTTGAGGAAGACTTGATAACCAAAGTAATTTAATCTCATCTCAATGTATGAATGCAATGCAATATGATATTCATGATGAAACATAAGCCTAAATCAAGAGGGTAAATTTTGGGGTGCAACAAAGGGCAATTTCTGATTTTTTACCTAACAAATGACCAATTGGTTTGAAGCATTATTTCAATAATTAAATTGCATTATCTTGACCTAATTACATGGTTCAAAATATTGCAAATCCATTGGATAGACAGATGAAATTTGCAGTCAACTGATCAAAAGTCAACTGTATACTAAAAAGTCAAACTTTGACTTTTTGGTCAATATCAAGTGCCAAGGGTCACAATTCATCAAAACATGTCAAAATGTGAAACTTGTTCATCAAGAAATCAAGGATTAAAGATTAGGTTTTAAAATTGGAAATTTTCTTAACTTAGAAATTTTTCTAAGTATAGAAAATTTCTTATTTTTTCTCAACTTTAAGCCATTTTTTGACCATAATACAAGATGATTCAAGGAAAGTTCCCAACATGAAAGTTGTAGACCTCCATGAAATCTACAACTTTACTTCACACATTTTTCCCTAAAGATGCTTGGATCTCAGGATATAATTTTATGATTACATGCTCATGAACTAGATAACTTAGTGAAATTTTGCCCTAATTTAGGCAGGTTTTAGGCCCAAGAATGACCAAGAACTCCTCAAGATCATTTTTGAGTAGGGAGAATCGAAGAGATGAAGTTGGCAATTTCTCACTTTCAATTCAAGCCATTTCATGAAGAACAAAATTCAAATTTGAACCTATGCTGCCTAATACTTGCTTTACAGGTCTCTAACTTGTTTCTCACTTCATAATTTAATGCTTATTCAGTTGAAAAAGCTTTAATTCAAGCTCAAGAGCCTTTGTCCAAGTTGTAATTCCATAAATGGCATAAAGTGGCCATTTCCATTTTGAAAAAGCTTCACTTTTGCAACTTTCCAATTCTTGAGCATTGGACTTGTCTTCTCTGCACACACAAGTACTACAGACCTAAGGCAATTTGTATAGAGCTCATATCAACCCCAAGCAAGCTAGTACAAGCATGTGAAGACTTGTCTCTTCACTTTGTTTCAAAAGCAAGAAAGTGTGCCAAAGGGATAGAACTCACAAACTTGTTGGAGAGTTGACTTGAAACCTTTTCCATACTAATACACAAACACATTACAACAGAAAACACGATTGCTAAAGGGCTGAAACATTCCAAAACTCCATATCACCAAAAAACTGTCAAAACTTGCAGTTTGTGCATAAGCATAGCAATCCATCATTTGGCCCGTGCGTTCCAAGTTTTAATCATCAAAACACTTTACCTACTTCATATCTAAGAGATCCAGACCCTCATTCCTGCACTGTAACTCCTCCTTCTTCATCTGCCATTTTTGTTTTCAAAGCTTGCAGGTTGACTTAGATAGAGAGCTTCAGACACTTTCAAAGCAAGGTAAAGGTTGGAACACACTCAGGGAGGTTCAAGCAAGCTAAAGCAACCTTCAGGCCATCCTAAATCCCACTCAAACTCCATTCACGATCTCAGCTGAAAGAGGTAAGAATCTCAACTTCTATCTCTTCATACAAGCATCCATTGACCACAATTTGTGAATAAATAATGTAGACATCATTGCTACAAAGTTGTACATATCCATAACTTGCATTTATTTGGCCTGAGTTGAGAGAATTTTGAAGTTTAAATTCCTGTAAAAATTAGGTTTAAATTTAGGGCTTTTAAAATTCATTTTGATTTTTGATTGTTAGCTTACATGGTTGAAATCATGGGAATGAGTACTACCATTTTCATGTTGGGAGTTTTCATTTTCATGAAGAAATGAGAAAGTTACAGAGCTTCTGGCCAGCTTGAGGAAGAAGATGAAGTACAGGGCAAGGACTTTGTTTGTGTTATGTTTTTGTTGTTTCATATAAATCAACGGATGTATAGCCACCCCAGTGGCAAGGTAGCGCGCTGGTGAGGCCCAGGTCATGGGTTCGAACCTTGGCGCTACCTTTTATTTTTTCATACTTTTCATTTTTCATTTTTTTGCTGTTTTGCAGGATTGGGCTTCAACGTTGGGCCTAGCTTTTTTTTCTAACATAACACCACTTGATTTTTCAGGATACCCCCCTGGCCCAACTATTTTCATATATTTTATTTATTTGTTTTTATTTTCATTTTTGTTTTTTAAATATTTTATTTAATACATAAAAATCATAAAAAATATAAATATGATAATATTGCATTTTTATTTATTTTTATTTTATTTTTCACATAAAAAATATATTTTATCTTCAATATAAACTAACTATCTTTCTTAAATAAATTTGTAAAGAAATAAATTAAACTTAGATATATTCTTATCTTTTCTTTTATATATGTATATACTTGTAAATATTTATTTTAACATATAAAAACTAAATATTTTCATAAAATATTATTTATTATTTTAAATACAAAAAAATACACAAAGAATAATGCATAAGAACTTTATTTTCTTTTAAATTAGAAATTAGGGTTAACTTTGTTTTTTTTTCAAGAATTAATTTCTTTTCCTTAAAATTATTAGGTTTAGGTTAAAACTTTTCTCATATAAAAAACCAAACAAAATATTCTTTGCATATATATCATTGCATATTTTATTTTTATATTGTATCTTATTTATTTAAATATTTGTACAAATTCGATTTGGTTGTAATAGCTTAATTAGATTTACATTATTGCAAATCCCCATTTATAATTTTTTTCCCCTTCCCATAAAAATGTTGTAATAGCGTAGTCATCTTTAAATTACGCAATTTACCGCTTTTATATACCATGCTAGTAATTAGGGTTTGAATGGCAAGATAAAAACAAATCAAATAGAAAACTCTAATCCAAGACAAAATCAAAGCATGAAAATAACACACTTGCACACAAGCATCCTTAGGGTTTCTCCACTTGGTTGCCTTATACAAAAATAGTCATATTACACATGCGAAGTATCTTGGCAAAAACAAACGAGTATAAGATCATAGTCCCTTGATGACGCTATTCAAAGTTGCCTTAAAAAATGATCTTGGTCCCTCAAAAATGCTAAGATACTTTGCAATATTGCTAATCATGGTTATACGATGACCCACGCCCATCATGTTAACATCCAAAGATAGGATTGCTTACCAAACCAATGGTAAAACAAAAATGTCAAAGGAATAGAAAATGAACAAGAAAGACATTTGAGTAGGTAGATTGCTTCTAGTAACTTGCTCCATTTCAAAACAACTATCCTTGCTATTTTCAAAAACAAACACACACATTTTCAAACATTTTACAAACGTTGAAAACATTTTCAAAAAAAGACAAACATCTTTGTATACATTCTTATGAACGAGAATCATTACAAAGATTGCCTAAACGAATGGCCTCTTTTACAAAATACTTTCAAAACTACACCAAACACATTTTCAAACAACAAAAGCAAGTGATCTAGCAAGTACCTAAGAGCCCATGGAAAACCATGGATGAAAAGGGTGCCAATACCTTCCCTTTTCATAATCTACCCCCCGAACTCAAGAAAACATCTCAAAGGTTTTTCCTATACTTTCTCACCTTTCCTTTTGGATAAAAGAAAAGTCGGTGGCGACTCTTGCTAAACCGCAACATTTGCGATAAAACGCAAAAACCCTCAAGTCAGTTCTCCCACCGTATCACAGAAATGGAGACTCTGCTGGGGATTTTTATAAAAGTGGGGTTACCTTAGGGCTAGATCACATTTATTTGCTTACATTTGTTTGACTTGTTTGCTTTACATTATGGTTCTTTGTTTGGGTTTGAATCCTCCACCCAGATTTGGGGAACATTATAGGTAAAATAGCAATACGTTGTGGAAACTGTGCGGGGTATACCGAAATGGTCTAAGCAATAACTATGTTAGTGTGACATATTTGTGGGTACCGGTAGCCTTTGAGTCAATCAAAGAGAATACGGGGACGCTGAGTGATGTCATGAAGCACTAATGAACTTCTAGAACCCTTTACTTGACCAACTTGGCCTTTAGGATGTAGTGAGATGACCGACTTTGGTGCAGTCCGAAGTTGGTAGATACTCGATACTACACTCATTGAGGTTTGGTTTCTTGGGATATTTCGGTCACCATTAAAGAGGCTTGAGCTGAAACAATGACCAAGGAAACAATCTGGTGATATTGAGCTTATTAGAAACCGGTTACTATTACTAGGACAGGTTTAAGCCAACTAAACTTTAAGAGGGTACTTACCTATAAAACCCCATGCAAGCCTAAACTAAGAACTTGTTTGTTTTGCTTGTATATGCATACTTGTACATAACATCATGGACATCATGGAAATCATGAACATCATATGCATCCACTAACCATTTCAAGGATTTTGGAGATTCATCTTTGTTCTTGTTTTGTAGGATATGGATTCACTTCGCAGGAAAACTATCCAAGTCAACCTTGTAAGAATTCCTCCACAACTCAAGGAGCTAGCTTCAAGGATCCCTGAGAACTCTCCATTCACCGAGAGGCATGGTAGTCTACTCAACTTGGTCACCTCTAACACAAATGAAGATATGATGAAGGTGCTCTTCCAGTTCTTTGATCCTTTGCACCATTGCTTCACATTTCCTGACTATCAGCTTGTGCCCACTTTGGAAGAATTCTCTCAACTCTTGAGAATTCTCATTCTCAATCAACTACCTTTCAACGGTATGGAAAGAGACCCAAATCCAGAAGAGATTGCTCAAGCTCTACACTTGCACTCATCTGATGTCACAACTCATTGGGAAACTAGGAGTGGTGTCAAAGCCTTCTTAGCAAAGTTTTTGTTTGAGAAAGACAAAATCTGTTGGAATTCCTTAGACTTGCAAGCCTTTGAGGAAATTGTGGCTCTTCTTATCTATGGGATGGTCTTGTTCCCCAATCCTGACCAACTCATAGATGTGAGCGCCATCAAAATCTTCATGTCACACAATCTGGTGCCAACATTGCTTGGAGATATCCTACACTCTTTTCACACTCGTACAATTAGGAAAAGAGGTGTCCTTATGTGTTGCACTCCTCTCCTAGAAAGGTGGTTTATTTCTCATCTTCCCCAATCAGTTTTAAAGAATGAGAAAGGTTTGAGGTGGTCACAGAGGTTAATGACGCTCAAACATTCAGACATTCATTGGTGCTCCCGATCCAAAGAGAGTGTTATCATTGTTGATCGTTGTGGGGAATTCCCTAATGTCCCTCTACTTGGCATTAGGGGAGGCATCACCTACAACCCATGCTTAGCTCTAAGACAGTTTGGTTATGCTCGAAGGGATGGCCCGCACGAGATGCTGATTCAAGGCTTGGTATTCAACTACGACAACAACGATCAAGGTCTTCGCCGGAGATTCATTCGAGCTTGGAGGATGCTAAACAAGGTGGATAGCAAGAATTTGGGACACAAGAATTCCATCCCTCTTGAGCCTTACCTCAAGTGGGTACGAACCCGAGCTCAAATTCTTATGATGCCTTATCCTTCCATTCTCCCAGTGATCATTGAGCCTGTTAAGGAAGGAGAAGTTCCATACACTATCCTACATCCTGACATGCCCACATCTCTTGAAGACCTACAAAGGGATTGGATACAGCTCAAGGGAGAGCGAGATACTTTCGAAGCCCAATTCTACGCAAGAGAGAAGAAGGTTTTGGAACTCACTAGGCTACTTCACGAGGAGCAGACTCTAAATGCCTACATTGCACCAAAGAGGATGCGCACTACTTTTTATCTTAGAGTTTTGTATTATTTTGCCCAAGGGTAATTGATGTACTCAAACTTTATCTTATTAATATAACGTGTGTTTCTTTTTGTCTAAAACAAACTTGAATCTTTGAAATCCTTGAAAACATTTCATATGCACATATCATTCATCATAACATAAATAGGTCTTTTGCAACGAGTTTCCTCATCTCTCTACTGTTTATTTCAGTAAGATGGATCTCAAACAAATAGTCAAAGACCTCCAAACTCAACACGCAGTTTCAACATTTTCTCACAACCCTAGCCAAGGGGCAAGAGGAGTTGAAGACTCTATTAGCCAAAGAGAAGAAGAAAGCGAAGAAACCAACCGGTGTTGTAATCATGGGGAGAAGGTTTCAAGGACAAGCTAGAAGAACCTTGAATTTCGCAACAACATCTGATGAAGGAGAAGGGAAAGGAAAGGAAACAGTTGTTCCATCAGAATCTGAAGAGGAGGAAGAAGAGGAAGACTACTCTGAGGAACAATATCCTCCAGCTCATGATAAGTACAAACACCTTGAAGAGCGTTTGAACGCAATGGAAATACAAAGGGTACTGGGCCTAGATTTTGAATACTTGGGACTAGTATCTGGGATTATGATTCCCCCGAAGTTCAAAGTACCTTTGTTTTCAAAATATGATGGAGTGTCATGCCTTAAGATGCACCTCCGATCATATGTGAGAAAAATCCAACCACACTCCGCTAATAAAGACTTGTGGGTGCACTTTTTCCAGGATAGTCTATCTGGAACATAAATCGACTGGTTTTACCAACTAGAAAGAGCCAACGTCCACAATTGGGAAGATCTCGTTGCAGCTTTCTATAAGCAATATCAATATAATGTCGATTTGGCGCCTACCCGTACTCAACTTCAGAGTATGGCTATGGTTTCCAATGAGGGTTTCAAGGATTATGCACAAAAGTGGAGAGATCTAGCTGGGAGAGTACAACCCCCTCTATATGAAAGGGAGTTGGTGGACATGTTATTAGGCACTCTATCAGGCCCTTTCTTCAACCATCTGATTGGAAGCTCATCTATAGGATTTACTGAATTAATACTAACCAGAGAGAGGGTGGAAGCTGGCATAAAAAGTGGAAAGATTCAGAAGGATTCATCTGCCTCTACAGCTGTGAGAAATCCTTTCACTAGGAAGAAGGAGGTACCTGCTGTTTATCCATAAAGGAACCAAGGGAGAACTGAACGCAGACCAATGGTAGGAGCTGTTATGATCCCAAAGCCTACATCTGATCAATAAAGAAGTAACCAACCAAGGGTGGAGAGGCCAGTACGACAATTCACCAGAATCAACATGACTCCGTCTCAAGTGTTACCGCATCTATTGAGATCCAATTTGGTAACCCTGAAGGAAGCTCCAAAAAATCCCAACACGACATCCCCTCATTATCACCCAAATGCCCGTTGCGCATATCACTCCGAAAGTCCTGGGCACGATACCAATAACTGTTGGGCCTTGAAAAACAAAATACAAGATATCATTGAAGAAAAGGAAATTGAGTTTGATGCGCCCGAGAAGCCAAATGTTATCTATGCTCCCATGCCCATACATGGTCACAACACCAATGCTATTGAAGCAGACTTGTTTGTTACCACAATTGATGAACTCGTGACTCCACTTCCAATCATTAAGATAAATTTGTTGAAAGTCGGTGTGTTCCCAGGCTGTAATGAAGTTTGCCACCTCTTCTTATCCTCACCAACTTATTGCCCTTTGTTGAAAATAGGCATTCAACGCTTGATAGACAACAAAGAGATTTTGTTTGAAAGTACTCCTATTTCACCTGTTTCTGTTGAAGATGTTTCAATCATTACCATATCCGCCAATTCTTCCAGGGTTTCCAAAAAACCCATTAGAATTACATTGGTTTCGAAAGAAACTCCTCTTATAATCACAATGCCTGGGCCAGTCCCATATGAATCAGACAAAATTGTGTCGTGGAATTACGGTGGGGACATTTATTACAATGGCATCAAACAAGATGGGCTGGCCACCGAAGAAATAAGCTCTGAAGAAGAAGACTTCGACATTAGCAATATTTTCGGAACCAGTAAGATTACCCGAAGCGGTAGAATCTTCTCTCCAGAAATTTCCCCCTCAAAGGCAGTTTTTGGACCCGTGGCTGCTCCAAAGGATACCTCCGTACCAATAATCATATCTGCAAGTGCTCCTATTGACGAAAACGACACAACCCCTGCTATTATCCCTACCAATACTCCTACTGCTGAAACTCGAGGAAAAAGTATTCAAGAAGAGCCTGTCCGGATGAAGGCTCAACCACTGACTATCCACGAAACCTCCAAGAAGGAAATGGAGGAGATCCTGAAAATTATAAAGAGGAGCGACTACGACGTAGTCGAACAGTTGGGGAAAATTCCATCCAAAATCTCCATGCTAGCATTACTACTGTGTTCTGAGACACATGGGAAAGCCTTAGTGAAGTTCCTTAAAATAGCACATGTGCCTCAAGAGACGCCGGCTGACCAATTTCAAGATTGTGTGGCCAGTCTGACGGTGGATAACGGCCTAGGCTTCTCGGATACTGATCTGAAACCAAGGGGAAGAAAGCACAACGAGGCATTACATGTCTCTGTGGAATGTAGGGGCCCAACTCTGGCCCATGTCTTGGTGGATACCGTCTCATCTTTGAAGGTTTTGCTGAAGAAAGCTCTTGACAGACTTGACTGCAAAGGACTGGCATTAAAGCCAAGTAACATAATAGTAAGGGCATTTGATGGCTCGAAGAGGATGGTACACGGGGAGGTAGATATCCCCATAAAGGTTGGAACTCAAACTTTCAGTTCAACCTTTTATGTAATGGACATTCGCCCCTCTTACTCCTGTCTGCTAGGACGGCCATGGATCTATAATGCTTGCGCTGTCACCTCCATATTGCACCAGATGTTGAAATATCTGGTTCAAGGAAAGATCATGACTGTCCATGGAGAGGAGGAATACATGATTAGCCATCTCAATTCCTTTCGGTATGTGGAATTGGACGCTGAGTTCATTGAGACTCCTTTTTAACACTTCGAAGAGGTCCCCCAAGAGATTGCAGTGACCAAGACTGTGTCCTAGATTCCCAAGATCACAAGACCTCCACTCCGGATGTCATCTCTGAAGGACGCCAAAGTTGTAGTAGAGGAAGGAGGATGCACCATCTCGGGGCAACTTCCAGACATCCTGTATAAGTCTGATAAGTTTGGCTTAGGTTTCACTTCAAGTGCTCAAAAGGTTGTACGCCATGCCCGTGCTGGAGGGCCACCCTTAAAGATTAATAACCGAGAGGTCAACGCAGTAGAAGATGGTGAAGAGGATTTCAGCTTGGAGGATTGGATCTTTCCGACTATCGATGGAGGACTTCGCAATTGGGAGGCCAGAGACTTTATCCCAATAACTTTCATCCCTCGGTAATTTATCTTTTCTTTTTGTTGGATCTGTAATATTCACAAACAATTCGCACCCTAAAACCTTGTGTCTTGCCCGAGGCACAATGGTCCATTTGTAAGGGTTGTTATTTTCATCTTCATATGACATTCAATGAATCATGGACGTTTTTCGCATGCAAAATTTTGTGCTCATTGTTTTTTCTTTTACATTTTATTTTCGTTTAAAGGTGTCTATACCCTTACACACACCCACACTCACAAATGCAGGTACCCATCCACTCTGGATCCCATGGGTAACGATACTGCTATAGCCTTTTGTGACTCTGAGGATCTAATCTACCAAGCCGAAGACGAAGGTGAGGAAGATTGTGAGGTACCAGGGGAACTTACCAGACTGCTTCAACAAGAGGAAAGAGCCATTCAGCCTCACGAAGAACCTGTGGATACAATCAACTTAGGTACCGAGGAGGATAAAAAAGAGGTCAAGGTGGGTGCCAATCTAGATACCAGTGTCAAAGAGCGTCTGATTCAGCTGTTACATGACTATGTTGATATCTTTTCCTGGTCATATGAAGACATCTCGGGGCTTGATACAGACATCGTGGTACATCGTCTGCCTACGAGAGAAGACTGTCCGCCAGTAAAACAAAAGGTTCGCTGCATGAGACCTGATATGTCAGAAAAGATTAAAGTTGAGGTCATGAAGCAATTCAATGCTGGATTCTTGGTTGTCACTTCCTATCCTCAATGGGTTGCCAACATTATTCCCGTACCTAAAAAAGATGGCAAAGTGCGAATGTGCATGGATTATAGAGATTTGAATAGGGCGAGCCCTAAAGATGATTTTCCACTCCCCCACATTGATATCTTGGTTGAAAACACCGCACAACACAAAGTGTTTTCCTTCATGGACGGATTCTCAGGTTATAACCAAATCAAAATGGCACCTGAGGACATGGAGAAAACTAAATTTGTCACACAGTGGGGCACATTCTGCTATAAGGTGATGTTGTTCGGATTAAAGAATGCTGGGGCAACCTATCAATGCGCCATGGTAGCTTTATTTCACGATATGATACATCATGAAATAGAGGTCTACGTAGTCGATATGATAGCCAGATCGCAAACGGAAGAAGAACACCTCGATCACTTACAAAAGTTGTTTGAGAGACTGAAGAAGTATAAGCTGAGGTTGAATCCCAATAAGTGCACATTTGGAGTACGGTCCGGTAAACTCCTAGGTTTTTTCGTCAGTAACAAAGGTATTGAGGTCGATCCTGCCAAAGTTAAAGCAATACAAGAGATGCCTGCTCCTCATACTGAGAAGGAAGTCAGAGGATTCTTGGGACGCTTGAACTATATTGCCAGATTCATTTCTTACTTAACAGCTACTTGTGAGACTATCTTCAAACTATTGAAGAAAGATCAAGTAGTTAGATGGAATGATGAATGCCAAGTTGCTTTTGACAAAATCAAAGAATATTTACAAGAGCCTCCTGTGTTGATGCCACCAGTCGAGGGAAGACCGTTGATCATGTATCTGACTGTTTTAGAAAAATCAATGGGGTGTGTATTGGGGCAGCATGATGAGTCTGGCCGAAAAGAGCACGCTATTTATTACCTGTGAAAAAAGTTTACTGACTGTGAAACCAGATATTCACTGCTCGAGAAAACTTGCTGCGCTCTAACATGGGCTGCTCGCCGGCTAAGACAGTATATGTTGACTCATACTACCTTATTGATATCTAAGATGGATTCGATAAAATATATCTTCGACAAGCCTGCTCTTTCTGGGAAAATAGCTAGATGGCAGATGATCCTAACGGAATACGACATGCAGTATACTACCCAAAAAGCTATAAAGGGCAGTATATTGGCTGATTATCTTGCTCACCAAGCTGTGGAAGACTATCAGTCCATGAAATTTGATTTCCCGGATGAAGACATCATGACATTAGACAACTGTGAAGAAATCAGGCCATATGACGGACCTGAACAAGGATCCCGATGGACCCTGTTCTTTGATGGGGAATCCAATGCACTTAGTAATGGTATCGGCGTCGTACTCATATCTCCAGAAGGGTTTCATAGTCCCTTTACTGCCAGACTTTGCTTCAACTGTACGGACAACATGGCAGAGTACGAAGCATGCATCTTCGGTCTCAGAGCTGCCATAGACTTGGGGATCAAATCCTTAGACGTGTTTGGAGATTCAGCTTTGGTCATCAGTCAGATCAAAGGGGAGTGGGACACTAAGCACCCAAACCTTATCCCTTACAAAGAACATGTTTTGACATTGCTACCACATTTTGAGAAGATTACCTTCGAGCATTTCCCACGAGAAGAAAATCAGCTAGAAGATGCTCTAGCCACAATGTCATCTATGTTTAAACTTAATTGGGATAACGAGGCTCTCCAGATCACCATCGAACGAATGGATGAACCAGCACACTAGGACAAGATTAATACTAAAGAAGTAGTGGACCAGCCTTGGTTTCACGAAGTCAAGAGGTATCTCGAGGATCAAGAATATCCAGAAGGAGCTTCAATCAATGATAAGAAGTTCTTAAGGAGATTCTCTGCTAAGTTCTTCCTTAGTAACGACATCCTGTACAAACGCAATCATGACTCCATTTTGCTTCGGTGTGTGGATAAGGTTGAAGCTGAAAAGATCATGGTTGATTTACATGAAGGTACTTTTGGCACCCACTCCAATGGGCATACGATGGCGAAGAAAAACCTACGGACATGCTATTATTGGTCTACTATGGAAGCAGATTGCTATCAACACTCTCGGACCTGTCATAAGTGCCAAATTTATGCTGACAAAGTGCATGTACCTCCGGTTCCTCTAAATGTCTTGACGTCTCCTTGACCCTTTGCTATGTGGGGAATTAATATGATTGGAGAGATCAAGCCTACAGCCTCCAATGGACACCGCTTCATCCTAGTGGCCATTGACTATTTTACCAAATGGGTCGAAGCAGCTTCTTTCGCCTCCGTTACTAAGAATGTTGTTTCCTGCTTCATCAAGCAAAACCTTATTTGCCGGTACGGTATCTCGAAAAGGTTCATCGCTGACAATGGTACAAATCTTAACAACACTATGATCACCACCTTGTGCGACCAATTCAAGATCCAACGTCATAATTTTTCTCCCTATCAGCCAAAGATGAATGGTGCTGTCGAAGCTGCAAATAAAAACATTAAGAAGATCATACAGAAAATGAGAGTCACATACAAAGACTGGCATGAGATGCTACCATTTTCTCTCAATGGTTATCGTACCACATCTCGCACATCAACTGGGGCAATACCCTATTCTTTGGTTTACGACATGGAGGTTGTCTTTCCTATTGAGGTTCAGATCCCCTCTCTGTGGGTTATGAAAGATACAGGGTTGAATGAAGACGATTGGATCCAGACTCGACTTGATCAACTGAATTTAATTGATGAGAAGAGACTTAGTGTTATTTGCCATGGTTAGATGTATCAAAAGGGGATGATTAAGGCCTTCAACAAGAAAGTCAGACGTCAAGTATATCAAGTTGGGGATCTAGTGATCAAGCGTATCATCTTGCCACAAAGTGATCCTAGGGTAAAATGGACTCCAACCTATGAAGGACCATTTGTAATCAAAAACATATTCTCTGGTGGAGCAATGATCTTGACCACCTTGGATGGCGACAACCTGCCACACCCTGCAAACGCGGACATAGTCAAAAAATACTACGCATAAGAGACCCACTAGGTTGACACACCTAGGCAAAACAAGGGCATCCCGGAGAACCAAAAGGTTCGGGCAAAAATTAGGGATAAAATAAAAATTTGTACAACCGAAAGTTGAAAACCCGAAAGGGCGACTTGGGCAAAAAAGGGTTTCCTGGTGGACTGAAAACCCGAAAGGGCAGTCCAGGAAAAAGTTAGGGAATAAAAGCGTATGACTTTGTCTCGTCGGATCATTTGACAGACAACCTTTGGCTTCCGCTGACAAACTCAGAGTTTCTGATCAATTCAATTATCTTCGGACAAGGAAAATAGACGATATACTCGGAGATACAAAGGCTATAGCAGAATGGGAACCCCATGGGATTATTACACATAACTATCTTTCTTTGTATTAAATTTTTCTTGTTTACGACGGCATTCTCTTACTAAAATGTTTGTCTCCTTTGTACAAAACTTTTACTCAAAATCAATACAGAGATGCCCCTTTGAAAGTGCAAAAACTATTTATCTTTTTCTTTACACTTGTGTTTTGTTTACAAAAACGTCCAATGATTCATTAATGAACATATGCATTTGAACATGATTACTGTTTACAAATAAACAAAATAAGAAAGAGACAATTACTGATAGGTCGAAAGGATAGGAAAATATCTCAAGGCCATTCCATAATTACTCCCCACAGAGTTTTCACTAATCCCAAGGCGGAACAAAGTATCAAATTATTAATCCCCAGTAGGATTCGTCAAAATCTCAGGGTTCCCCGAGCAGATCTTACAAGTAGTACATAGCATTGCCCTCGCAACAGAACTTATTTCTCTCAACAAGAATTCGTCAGTACTTCAATTCCAAGACTTGAAAATTCAACATATCCTCGGCAGCATTCAAGGATTTGTTTTCCTCAGCAATACAGCAACTCAGCTTACATGCGCATACATTACATCCACATATCATAAACATTAATAAAGAAAATACATTGCATCATACATTTCATGCAATATAACTCTGAGATTCAGCTAACATTTTACCCTTTTCAGGATAAGATTAACAGTTACCATTAACAATATGCAAACAGATACAGTACAGATACGCTCCAGACACGGAATCCATTCTAATACTCATTCAAATTCAGACTTCAGATACAATTCAGATACGCTCCAGACACGGATGCCATTCTGATACTCATTCAGATTTAAAGTTCAGATACAGTTCAGATACGCTCCAGACACGGATGTTATTCTGATACTCATTCAGATTTCTCATTCAGATTTCAAGTTCAGATACAGTTCAGATACGCTTCAGACACGGATGTCATTCTGACACTCATTCAAATTCAGCATTCAGATACAGTACAGATACGCTCCAGACACGGATTCCATTCTGACACTCATTCAAATTCAGCATTCAGATACAGTACATATACGCTCCAGACACGGATGCCATTTTGACACTCATCCAAATTCAGCTTTCAGATACAGTACGGATACGCTTCAAGCACGGACGCCAGTCTGACACTCATTCTTTCGGCTTACAACTTACAATTCAACAAACATTCTTGGATGGCATCTACAAGCCCATATCCAAACAATACTCTATCACTTCTCTAAATGTATCATTCGATCAAGTTTGAACCACAATCCCTCAAGAAATTTGATCAAATCATCAAAAGGGCAAAATGGGCAAAATTAGGGTTTTGACTGAGAAAGGGCAATTTCTGATTTTTGACCTAACAAATGACCAATTGGTTTGAAGAATTATTTAAAGGATTCAATTTCATTATCTTGACCTAATTACATGGTTTAAAATATTGCAAATCCATTGGATAGACAAATGAAATTTGCAGTCAACTGATCAAAAGTCAATTGTATACTGAAAAGTCAAACTTTGACTTTTTGGTCAAAATCAAGTGCCAAGGGTCACAATTCATCAAAACATGTCAAAATGTGAAACTTGTTCATCAAGAAATCAAGTATTGAAGATTAGGTTTTAAAATTGGAAATTTTCTTAACTTAGAAATTTTTCAAAGTATAGAAAATTTCTTATTTTTTCTCAACTTTAAGCCATTTTTTCACCATGATACAAGATGATTCAAGGAAAGTTTCCAACATGAAAGTTGTAGACCTCCATGAAATCTACAACTTTGCTTCACACATTTTTCCCTAAAGATGCTTGGATCTCAGGATATAATTTTATGATTACATGCTCATGAACTAGATAACTTAGTGAAATTTTGCCCTAATTTAGGCAGGTTTTGGACCCAACTTCATGGAAATATTTCCCCTAGTTCCAAGAGAAGTATTGAAATTCATTTCAAAGATGAGTTATAGAGAACATTACAAGCTTTACAAAATGTCCAAGAACTCTTCAAGATCATTTTTTAGTATGGAGAATCGAAGAGATGAAGTTGGTAATTTCTCACTTTCAATTCAAGCCATTTCATGAAGAACAAAATTCAAATTTGAACCTATGATGCCTAATCCTTGCTTTGCATGTCTCTAACTTGTTTCTTACTTCATAATTTAATGCTTACTCAGTTGAAAAAGCTTTAATTCAAGCTCAAGAGCCTTTGTCCAAGTTGTAATTCCATAAATGGCATAAAGTGGCCATTGCCATTTTGAAAAAGCTTCACTTTTGCAACTTTCTAATTCTTGAGCATTGGACCTGTCTTCTATGCACACACAAGTACTACAGACCAAAGGCAACTTGTATAGAGCTCATACCAACCCCAAGCAATCCAGTACAAGCTTGTGAAGACTTGTCTCTTCATTTGTTTCAAAAGCAAGAAAGTGTGCCAAAAGGCTAGAACTCACAAAACTGTTGGAGAGTTGACTTGAAACCTTTTCCATATTAATACACAAACACATTACAACATAAAACATGATTGCTAAAGGGCTAAAACATTCGAAAACTCCATATCACCAAAAAACTGTCAAAACTTGCAGTTTGTGCATAAGCATAGCAATCCATCATTTGGCTCGTGCGTTCCAAGTTTTAATCATCAAAACACTTTACCTACTTCATATCTAAGAGATCCAGAACCTCATCCCTGAACTTTAACTACTCCTTCTTCATCTGCCATTTTTATTTTCAAAGCTTGTAGGTTAACTTCGATAGAGAGTTTCAGACACTTTCAAAGCAAGGTAAAGGTTGGAACACACTTAGGGAGGTTCAAGCAAGCTAAAGCAACCTTCAGGCCTTCCTAAATCCCACTCAAACTCCATTCAAGATCTCAGCTGAAAGAGGTAAGAATCTCAACTTCTATCTCTTCATACAGGCATCCATTGACCATGATTTGTGAATATAATGTAGACATCATTGCTACAAAGTTGTACATATCCATAACTTGCATTTATTTGACCTGAGTTGAGAGAATTTTGAAGTTTAAATTCCTGTAAAAATTAGGTTTAAATTTAGGGCTTTTAAAATTCGTTTTGATCTTTGATTGTTAGCTTACATGATTTACATGGTTGAAATCGTGGGAATGAGTACTACCATTTTCATGTTGGGAGTTTTCATTTTCATGGAGAAATGAGAAAGTTACAGAGCTTCTGGCCAGCTTGAGGAAGAAGATGAAGTACAGGGCAAGGACTTTGTTTGTATTATGTTTTTGTTGTTTCATATAAATTACCGGATGTATAGCCACCCCAGTGGCAAGGTAGCGCGCGGGTGAGGCCCATGTCATGGGTTCGAACCTTGGTGCTACCTTTTGTTTTTTCATACTTTCCATTTTTCATTTTTTGGTTGTTTTGCAGGATTGAGCTTCAACGTTGGGCCTAGCTTTTTTTTTTCTAACATAACACCACTTGATTTTTCAGGATACCCCCCTGGCCCAACTATTTTCATATATTTTATTTATTTGTTTTATTTTCATTTTTGTTTATTAAATATTTTCTTTGATACATAAAAATCATAAAAAATATAAATATGATAATATTGCATTTTTATTTTATTTTATTTTATTTTTCACATAAAAAATATATTTTATCTTCAATATATACTAACTATCTTTCTTAAATAAATTTGTAAAGAAATAAATTAAACTTAGATATATTCTTATCTTTTCTTTTATATATGTATATACTTGTAAATATTTATTTTAACATATAAAAACTAAATATTTTCATAAAATATTATTTATTATTTTAAATACAAAAAAATACACAAAGAATAATGCATAAGAACTTTATTTTCTTTTAAAGTATAAATAGGGTTAACTTTGTTTTTTTTCAAGAATTATTTTTTTTTCCTTAAAATTATTAGGTTTAGGTTAAAACTTTTCTCATATAAAAAACCAAACAAAATATTCTTTGCATATATATCATTGCATATTTTATTTTTATATTGTATCTTATTTATTTAAATATTTGTACAAATTCGATTTGGTTGTAATAGTTTAATTAGATTTACATTATTGCAAATTCCCATTCATAATTTATATTCCCCCTTCCCATAAAAATGTTGTAATATCGTAGTCATCTTTAAATTATGCAATTTACCGCTTTTATATACCATGCTAGTAATTAGGGTTTGAATGGCAAGATAAAAACAAATCAAATAGAAAACCCTAATCCAAGATAAAATCAAAGCATGAAAATAACACACTTGCACACAAGCATCCTTAGGGTTTCTCCACTTGGTTGCCTTATACAAAAATAGTCATATTACGCATGCATAGTATCTTGGCAAAAACAAACTAGTATAAGATCATAGTCCCTCGATGACGTTATTCAAAGTTGCCTTACAAAATGATCTTGGTCCCTCAAAAATGCTAAGATACTTTGCAATATTGCTAATCATGGTTATACGATGACCCACGCCCATCCCGTTAACATCCAAAGATAGGGTTGCTTACCAAACTAATGGTAAAACAACAATGTCAAAGGAATAGAAAATGAACAAGAAAGAAATTTGAGTAGGTAGATTGCTTCTAGTTACTTGCTCCATTTCAAAACAACTATCCTTGCTATTTTCAAAAACAAACACACACATTTTCAAACATTTTACAAACATTGAAAACATTTTCAAAAAAATACAAACATCTTTGTATACATTCTTACGAACGAGAATCATTACAAAGATTGCCTAAACGAATGGCCTATTTTACAAAATACTTTCAAAACCACACCAAACACATTTTCAAACAACAAAAGAAAGTGATCTAGCAAGTAACTAAGAGCCCATGGAAAACCATGGATGAAAAGGGTGCTAATACCTTCCCTTTTCATAATCTACCCCCCGAAGTCAAGAAAACATCTCAAAGGTTTTTCCTGCGCTTTTTCACCTTTCCTTTTGGATAAAAGAAAAGTCGGTAGCGACTCTTGCTAAACCGCAACATTTGCGATAAAACGCAAAGACCCTAAAGTCAGTTCTCCCATCGTATCACGGCTTCAATCAAATCTTCTACTTTGTTTCTTAGAGCCCAACCGTCATTTATATCATGACCAGGACTCACATAATGATAGGCGCACTGAGCGTTCAGATTGTAACAAGGAGAGGAGTTATTAGGATTCTTGGGAGCCTCTTTTAAAGTTGCCAAGTTAGATCTCAGCAGATGGGGTAGAACCTCTGTCAATGTCATGTTAATCTGGGTGAACTTCCTTTGTGGTCTTTCCACCCTTTGTTGATTGTTGCGTTGTAGGGCAGCCGCAGGGCTAGGTATTATTACAGCACCTATCGTTGGACGGTATCCCGCTCTACTCTGATCTCTCAGGCTATAAATGGAACTGGCCTCCTTCTTACCAGTGAAGAGCTTCTTTACTGAACTTGAAGAGGTCTCTTTTGGTATTTTGCCGCTCCGGATCCCAGCTTATACCCTCTCTCCGGTTAATATCATCTCAGTGAAACCAGCTGACGAGCTGCCGATCAAATGGTTGAAGAATGGACCAGACAGCGTCCCAAGAAACATGTCAACCAACTCCCTGTCAGATAAAGGGCGTTGAACTCTCCCAGCCAAATCTCTTCACTTTTATGCGTAGTCCTTAAAGCCTTCACCTGCACCCATGGACATACTCTGGAGTTGAGTACGAGTAGGGGCCAGGTTGGTATTGTATTGATACTGCTTGTAAAAAGAAGCAGCCAAATCCTCCCAGTTTCGGACATTGGTTCCCTCTAATTGGTAGAACCATTCAAGCTGAGTCCATGACACTTAGTGGGAGGATACTGCTCATCATAGCACTTAATCGATCCTCTAACTGCTTGTACCTATCCTTAGTGGGAGGATACTGCTCATCATTATAGTCGGTATCATTGTCAGAGACTTCAGGACTGGGTTCCTCTTCCCTTGTCTACCCCTCTTGATTTTCCCCCTCTTTGGACGAGAAGGTCAGATCAACTGATTTCTTTAATAGCCCCCTGAATCTTCTGCCCATATTGAGGGCACCAATGCGCTTCTTCTTCTTCTTCTTCTTCTCTTTCTCTTTCAGAATGAGGGCCTTCAGATCCTCCTGCCCTTTTGCCAGAGTTATGAACATCTGTTGAAATTGGGAATTTTATGCCTGAAGATCTTTGATGCTTTGTTCAGAAGACATTTCTGCTGAAATAAACAGTGAAGGAGATGAGAAACCTGTAAAGGTACCTGCTTATGCAATGTCATGGATGGTATGCATATGTGTTGTACCCCAAAATTTTCCCTCCCATATTCTTCAAGATTTGCCAAGATCAAGGTTCAAAATCTCTCAAGGGTTGCACAGTCCAATTGCCTCCTAACACAGTCAAAATTAGGGTTTTGGTTCTTGCAAAGAAAATGAGGTTTCCAAGGGACCAATCAAGTCCCATATTCACATAAACATTGTCAAGCATCCATATGCCAAGTTTCAAGACTCACATCATCAAATTGCACAGTCAAAAACCCTAAATGCTTCATAGTCAACTGTAGGGGCAAAATGGTCATTTGACAGTCAAAAGTCAAAAATTTTGGTCAACATCTTATTTTGAAGCCACAAACATCATTTGATCAATTCTTGATCATGATTCTCAAGGCATGGCTCAAAAAGTCTCAAGATGCAAAAGTTTCTATTTTTGGACAGTTGAAAAAGTCAACTGCAAATTGACCAGGGCGTAACTTCTTCATGGTTTATCAGAAAAATCCCATCCAAAGATCATTTTGAAGAGGATGATATTTCCTACAACTCATCTTCACACTTCAAGTCCAATAAATGCTCTCACAAAAAGTTATCAATTTCAACATTATAGGTCATTTTCAAAAGTCAACAAAAAGGCACTTTAAGTCAAAGACCATAACTTAAGATTGGTAAATCAAAATGACATGGGACCAAAGGCATTGGTTAGAGGACTTCAAGACCTTTCCAAAATGTCCAAGAACATGTTCATAGCTTCAAAATTGAGCAAGATATGCCTTGTAGAAGTTGGGAAATTTTTGGGAATTTTGAAAAGTCAACTTTGCTTCAAAAGCATCAAAAATGCTAATGGGCCTCAATTTCTTTCATGAATCATTACCCAAAGGCTATGCACGACCCATTGACCTCAAAGGGATTTATTTTCTTATTTTTTATTAATTATTTGAATTTTTATTATTATTAATTCATTTAATTAGTTTTAAATATGAAAAAATAGCAAATCATGGTTTTAAATCTTTTTTGTGCAGCAAATATATTCATGATATGCAAAAGATCTCGTGCACCTTCTCAAGGGTACAAAATCATCCATATTTGGCATGATTGGCATGGAAAAAGATTGGATTTACATGATTGGAAATCAAATATCAAAATCATTAATTCATGGACTATGGGCTTTGTTTTTGACCTAGAATGCTTCCCATACATATGCAAGACTAAACCTAATGCTCATACACACGAAAAAATTGCTCAAAAAGACATAACCAAATTGCAACTTTTGACAAAAATTTTGGAATCTGAAATCATATTTGCAGGGTGTTTCAAAGCATAACAAGTATTCCATTGTGTTGCTGGACCTTCCAGGAATAGATTGCAATCAAGAACACGCCTCCACACTCAAAGAAACGGTAGAACGGCATCGTGCTTGTCACAAACATATCCATTATCGTTTTTTAATTCTCATGCATTATTCATATGTTTTAAATGTTGATTTACACTAATATTGATGTTCTGAAGCTATTGGTAGCATTTAATTGAACCAATGATGCGTGTATTCAAATTTGCCATGGATGAAACCTAGGGTTTCAGAAGCTTTGAATTAGGGGTTTCTTCATATGGAAAAATTAGACCTTCAAACTGGTACCATTGAATTCGTGACCTCAAGACGAGACAAACTCATACCTCGCGCCCTTTTTATATTTGCCCATGTTCTAATCGCTATTTTCATAGTTTGCAGTTTGTGGGGATTTAAAACCCCCGCTATTTGTTTTATAATTACAGGGAAAATAAGGAAGAAGATGAACGTGGCCTATGATGATTGGAGCGTTTGAAATCTGGCGCGTCTTTTGTTTGTTCCATATCATGAGTGTGCGTTTCTTTTATATTATTTATGTTCCACTAACCTTACAAATAAACGCAATGGTTCAATCGGTGGCTGAGGTGTCTGGCAGGTATTGGGACCTGGGTTCGATTCCCAGGTCCCCCCACATGCTTCATAATTTTTCTCTTAACATATTTCTATGCAGCATTCCTTCAAGGCTTCACCATACACCCTCATGCGCTGGCCTGACAAGTGGCTTCAAGACCAATCTGAAGGCCAGAACGTGCAGTCTATGGTACACGCTAGTCAACCACTCCACACGCAAGCACAGAAAGTCAAAAAAGGCTTGGATTCAGTGGGCCAAAATGCTTCAATAAACCTCCTTTTGGGGCCTGATACCCCCCATGGTTTGCATTATTTTTGATTTTTATTTGATTTTCTTTAAATTCTTTTTAATATTTTAATTATTTCTTTTCACCATAAAATAAATTTCACAATAAAAAAATCAGAAACTAAAAATGTTTATTTTTTAATTATATTTAATTTCACCATTAAAATGTTTTTGTAAATAAATTCTAATAATTAATTTAGTTAATTTAGGTTTTAATTCAATCTTTTTCTTAATAAATTAAAATAGGTAGAATTAGGGTTTTGATATTTTTTCACCCTTTCTTTTTTTTAGTAAATAATCTTCTCTCATTATTATTATTATTATTAATTATTAAATATTTTTGTAAATAAACATGTAATTTAATTAATTAGCGTAAATTAAGTCAACTTTAATATTTTTCATTTAATAATTAAAAATAACTTAGAATTAGGGTTTCTCTTGATTTTTTAAAATATCAAAAACATAAAAAATATTTATTTCCTTTTATTAAATAATTAATTAACTTTTAATTTCAAAAGGGTCCAACGCCCTCGAACGTTCTATCTTTAATTCTTTCGCGCGTTTATTCTTTTTTTTTTCTTTGTGAATATTATGTAATTGTTCAAGCCATGTAATAGTAATTAGGAATTTATTTACTTTTCGCATCTTTTATCAAACGGGTCTTTGTATTTTGGCGATGTATAGACCCGCGCCTTGTAATAGCGTAGGATTTTACTTTCCGCATTTAAATTTCCGCACTTTTAAATTATAATCGCATGAAAGAATGTATGGCCTAAATTAAAAACAAGCGTAGATCACCATGATACATGTACAAGATAAAACATAACATGAAAATAACACACAAATTCACACACCACTCTTAGGGTACGCCTCACTGTTGCCTTACCTTCGAAACGTGGTCGTCGAGTATAGGACGTTTTAGTAAGTCCTTATGTCCATGACATGATCCAGTTGCCTCGGAACGGTTGCCTCAGAATTAAAAAGGATCAATGGCATAAGGGTAGCTTCTAAGGTGTCCTACTGTTGCTCTGGTGACCACACTGTCCCTACAAACGAATTGACCCGAACACCTCCAACGGTGGTGCTACCTACCTCTCAATGGTGGGATGGCACTACCTTAAGGACATTTACACAGCCTAATTCCTTAGGGTAGGTAGATGACTCATAGATACTTGCTCTATTCAAAAGCAAATCAAAAACTCTTTTCACACCGACACTTTCAAAAAAGCTTTCAAAACAATTTTTCAAACACTCTTGAGGACTGATACAAGAGTCGATCTGAAATCTTTAAACGAAACTTTTTCAAACCCACTCACACTTTGAAAAGCAAACACTTTTGAAAACACAATGAGCAAGTATCTAAGAGCCCATAGATAACCATGGATAGAAAGGGTGCTAACACCTTCCCTTTCTATAAATCTACCTCCCGAACCGAGAAACTATCTCATAAGGAATTTTGCTGTGCTTTTGTCCTGTCCATGTTGGAGAAAATAAAAGACGGTGGCGACTCTTGCTTCCGCGACATTTCGCGAACCAGCGTTAAACAGTCAGTTCCAGATCCACTGATCACAGAACTGGCGACTCTGCTGGGGATACTTAAAGTGAGGTGTACCTTAGGACTAAGATCACTTGTGTTTTCAATTGTTGTGCTTGTTTGCTTTATTATTGTGGGCATCGGAGTTACATAGATCCTACCCCGGATCTGGGGATACCCTGTTAGGTAGCATAAGTTGTGAGGGATCTGTCCGGCGTAGACCGACATGGGTGAAGCAGTAGCTACGTTGGTGTGGCACCTTGGTCTGTACCGATATCCCTTGTGTCGCAACGAGGAGAATATGGGTCTTCTGAGGAGTCATTAAGTACCAACCGACCTTAGAACCTTAAATGACCCAACTTGGCCAATAGAACAGTAGCAGTATGCTACGCCCATTGAGGCTAAACTCTCGTGATGGTTCTGGCTGCAAGAAAAGATTGCGATGCTGGAGTTATGACCGATTGAGGGTAGTCAGTGATATTGGTATCCTCTAGAACCCGGTTACTTCTGATAGGACAGGTCTTAACCAACAAACTGAAAGAGGGTAATACCTAGACCCCATGCTGGCCTAAACTCTAAGGGCTTGTCTTGTGTGACTTATGTGCCCTATCATGCTTGCCTTTGTGAATATTTGTGGTGTTCTTTATCATAACATCATGCCATCATAAACATTGCATGCATCCTGCATAAGGACTGACCATTTCAAAGACAAGAGGGTTTCACCTTTGCTCTGTTTTGTAGGACATCATGATGCCTATGCGAAGGAACATTATCCGGTTCAATTTTGTTCACCCACCTGAGTTGCTTGAAGAGTTGGTTAGCAGAATTCCAAATACTACTTCCTTCATCCAGAGGCATGGTTCTCTTCTCAGTTTAGTCACGGCAAAGTGGGACCAACAACTGATGAGTGTCCTGACACAGTTTTATGATCCCTTGTACAACTGTTTCACCTTTCAAGACTTCCAGCTGGTCCCTACCCTGGAAGAGTTCTCTGATTTTCTTGGCATCCCTATCTTGGATCAGACTCCCTACACTAGTTGGGAAAAGACTCTTAGGCTTGAGGAGATTGCTGCAGCTCTTCCTTTGACCCACAAGGAGGTAATGGACAACTGGGTGACTAGAAGCAAAGTTAAGGGTTTCTTGGCCAAGTTTCTGATTGTTAAGGCTAACAGTTTCTGGAATGACCTGGACTTTAGGGCGTATGAAGACATTCTGGCTCTCTTAATCTATGGTCTAGTCTTGTTCCCTAATCCTGACAACTTCGTTAACGTCACTTCCATAAGGATCTTCATGTCTCGGAACCCTGTGCCCACTCTCTTGGGTGATATCCCGCAACAGCTCTATGCCCGTACTGCCCGAAGACGAGGAACTCTGTGGTGTTGCATCCCTTTGTTAGTGAGGTGGTTTATTTCGCACCTCCCTAAGTTCGTGCTGAAGAACAAAGAAGGAAGAGGCTGGGCTCATAGATTAATGTCTCTCACTGATAAGGACATCATTTGGACTCTCAGAGGTTTGGATGAGGTAGCTGTTATTGATCGTTGCGGAGAATATCTTAATGTTCCTTTGATTGGTACCCAAGGAGGAATCTCTTATAATCCATGTCTAGCTCTCTGTCAGTTTGGAAGGGCCAGAAGAGCAGGGCCTCATGAGATGTTGGTACCTCACATCAGTTTTGAGTTTCAGGTGGATAGTGACGAGCTGCGTCGTAGGTTCATCAAGGCTTGGGACAGAATTCACAAAGCTGACCCACAAGAGTTGGGACCAAAGACTTCCCTACCTATGGAAGCCTACTACAAATGGGTCTGCATCCGTGCTCAGAAGTTAGGTATGCCATATGAAGCTGTCAGACCCATCATTCTTGAGTATCTTGATAGAGATGGGGTTCCTCCAACAGTTCTCCCTCCTCAGATACCTACTGATCTTGATACACTAAAGAGGTCTTGGGCGCAACTGCGAGAAGAACGGGATTCTTATCGGGAAAAGTTCAACGAGCAGGAATTGAAGATCCAAAAGCTGACAAAGCAATTGGAGAACGAGCAAGCCTTGAATGACTACATCCGTACTGAGAAGAGGAGACCCTGGGATCAATGATGAGCTTTGGATATTCTTTTACAGTTTTACTTCCCTTTTCAGTATTTTCACTTTTTATGTAACGCCTAAGGGTAATCTGTTGAACAATTTAAATTTCAAAGTTGAATCTAATGAAGTGTGTTCCTTTTTGTTTACAAAGTTGATTCCTGATTGTCTTTGAAAACATAAATCATACGCATCCCATTCATCATGTGCATAGCAGGTACTCTTCTTTTCAGGTTGCTTAATGTTCTTAGCTGTTTATTTCAGCATCATGAACCCTGAATCATCTACCGAGCAGTCCATCAAGGCCCTTCAGGCTCAGAACGCCCAATTCCAAGACCTGATCATGAGTTTGGCCCAAGGTCAGGAGGAGTTGAAGGCTCTGCTGGTTAAGAAGAAGAAGAAGAGAACGATACTATTCAATACTGGCCGGAGGTTTGGTAACACGCTGCAGAATGAGGTTGATCAAGCTGGTTCTTCTGTGGGAAAAGGCAGTCCCCAAGGGGGAAGAGTTCCTAGTCTAGTGGTCTCTGACAACGAGACTGATTTTAATGAGGAGCAGTATCCTCCAGCTGAAGACAGGTACAAGCAGTTGGAAGATCGTCTGAATGCCATGGAAATTCAACAAGTGCCTGGGTTGGATTTTGGAGACTTGGGTCTATCTTCTGGTGTGGTCATCCCACACAAGTTCAAAGCACCATCTTTCGCAAAGTATGACGGGGCGTCCTGCCCTAAGCTACATCTCAGATCTTATGTGCGGAAGATTCAACCATACACTGTGGACAAGAACTTGTGGATCCACTTCTTCCAGGAGAGTCTTTCAGGGACTCGTCTCGAATGGTTCTATCAGCTGGATGGAACCAAGATTCGTAACTGGGAGGATTTGGCTACTGATTTTTACAAGCAGTATTAGTATAATGCCGACCTCGCTCCTACACGTACCCAACTCCAGGGTATGTCGCTAGGATCGGGAGAAGGTTTTAAAGAGTATGCGCAGAAGTGGAGGAACCTGGCTGGCAGGGTGCAGCCACCATTAACCGACCGTGAACTAGTGGACATGTTCTTGGGAACCCTATCCGGGCCATTCTTCAATCATCTCATTGGCAATTCGTCTGCAGGGTTTACAGATCTCATTCTGACTGGGGAAAGAATAGAAGCTGGCATGAAATCAGGGAAAATTCAGAAGGGTGCATCCTCAAGTTCTGAGAAGAAGCCTTTCAAAAAGGAAGCCAGTGTTGTGTATGGGCCTAGAAGGCAAAACAAACCAGAGCGCCACCAAGCTGTCAACACGGTGGTGATTGCAAAGCCTGCTGCCGCTCCTCGACAACCCAACCAACCAAGGGCTGAGAGACCCAGAAGATAATTCACTCGGCTTAGTATGACCTTGTCACAAATCTTGCCGCAGCTGCTATCAACCAACTTGGTGACCGTCAGAGAGGCTCCAAAGGTGGTGAACACGACCTCTCCGAAGTATAATCCAAATGCCCGTTGTGCTTATCATTCTGATAGCCCGGGGCATTCTACTGATGATTGCTGGGCCCTGAGAAACAAGGTGCAGGACCTTATTGATGCGAAGGAGGTACAGTTTGAGGCACCTGAGAGACCCAATGTAGTGACATCTCCCCTGCCTGATCATGGGGTGAATGCTATCAGGGATGGTGACGAAGTTGATGAGTCTAAGTTCAACAGCTGGATCTGCCCGACGACCGACGGTGGACCGAACAATTGGACCGCAAAAGATCACATACCTGTTACTTTTTTTACGCAGTAATGAATTCCTTTGTTTCTTTAATTTGTAATAAACAATAAATTGAAACTTTATGGCCCGGTGTCTTACCCGGGGCACCGCTGGCTTCATTTGTGAGGGCTTATTACTTGTCATTTTCATATATCATGAATAAAGACATCAGACGTTTTTCGCATTTCAAATCTTGTGCTCCTTTTCTTTCTTTCTTTCTTTATATTGCAAAACAGCTATATTTACACACACTCACTCATACAGGTTTCAATCCACTCTGGATCTCACTGGTAACGACTCTGCTACTGCCAGTTATGACTTCGAAAATCCGATCAACTTAGCCGAAGACGAAGGTCAAGATGATTGCGAAGTTCTTGGCGAGCTTGCAAGACTGTTACTCCAGGAAGAGAGGGCCATTCAGCCACATGAAGAGCCAGTGGAAACGGTAAATCTGGGTACTGAGATAGATAAAAAGGAAGTTAATATTGGTGCCAATCTGGAACTCAGCGTGAAACGACGGTTGATTCAGATGTTACATGATTATGTGGAAATCTTTTCCTGGTCCTACGAAGACATGCCTGGGTTGGATACCGACATTGTGGTCCATCACCTGCCTACCAAGGAAGACTGCCCTCCGGTCAAACAAAAGGTCCGCCGTATGCGTCCAGAGATGTCCGAGAAAATCAAAGTTGAGGTTATGAAGCAATTCGACGCCGGTTTTCTTGCAGTGACTTCTTATCCTCAGTGGGTTGCAAACGTAGTTTCGGTACCGAAGAAGGATGGTAAGGTCAAAATGTGTGTCGATTACAGGGATCTGAACAGGGCCAACCCCAAGGATGATTTCCCTCTACCTCACATCGACGTCCTGGTTGACAATACTGCTCAACACAAGGTGTTCTCCTTCATGGATGGTTTTTCAGGTTACAATCAGATTAAGATGGCTCCTGAAGATATGGAAAAGACTACCTTTGTTACTCAGTGGGGCACCTTCTGCTACAAGGTCATGCCATTCGGGTTGAAAAATGCTGGGGAAACCTACCAACGTGCCATGGTTGCTTTATTTCATGACATGATCCATTATGAGATTGAAGTGTATGTCGATGATATGATTGCAAGGTCCCAAACTGAGGAGGAACACCTTGACCATCTGCAAAAGCTGTTTGACCGTCTGAAGTTGTACAAGCTGAGGTTGAACCCGAACAAGTGCACGTTTGGAGTAAGATCTGGAAAGTTGCTAGGTTTCGTCGTAAGTGACAAGGGTATTCAAGTGGACCCTGCCAAGGTTAAAGCCATTCAAGAGATGCCAGTTCCCAAGACAGAGAAAGAAGTCAGAGGCTTTCTAGGACGTCTGAATTACATTGCCCGATTCATCTCACACCTAACTGCTACTTGTGAACCAATCTTCAAGCTGCTGAAGAAAGATCAGGTAGTACGTTGGAATGATGAATGTCAGGCCGTTTTTGACAGAATCAAAGAGTATCTCCAAGAACCACCCATTCTTATGCCACCGGTTGAAGGGAGACCTCTAATACTATACCTGACAGTACTTGACAACTCAATGGGGTGTGTGCTGGGACAGCATGACGAGTCTGGCCGAAAAGAGAATGCCATTTATTACCTCAGCAAAAAGTTTACCGACTGTGAGACCCGATACTCACTGCTCGAGAAAACTTGCTGCGCTTTGGTATGGGCTGCTCGCCGGCTGAGACAGTATATGCTGACTCACACTACTCTATTGATTTCAAAGATGGATCCAGTAAAGTACATATTCGAAAAGCCTGCTCTGTCTGGAAGAATAGCAAGATGGCAAATGATCTTGACAGAATACGACATCCAGTACACGACCCAGAAATCTATCAAAGGAAGTGTATTGGCAGACCATTTGGCACACCAGGCAGTGGATGACTACCGGTCAATGAACTTTGAGTTTCCTGACGAGAGCATCATGATAGTGACTGATTGTGAAGTACCTGGACCGAACGAAGGACCTGAGGAAGGATCCCGATGGTCTATGCACTTTGACGGAGCCTCCAACGCTTTGGGTAACAGTATCGGCGTTGTGATCATATCCCCTCAAGGCTCTCATACTCCACTTACTGCCCGGCTATGTTTCAACTGCACCAACAACATGGCGGAGTATGAGGCATGCATCATGGGTCTTCAAGCTGCGATTGACTTAAGGATCAAGTTTCTGAGTGTCTTCGGAGATTCCGCTCTCGTGATCAAACAGATCAAAGGCGAGTGGGATACGAAACATCTGAATCTTATTCCGTATAGAGAATGTGTGTTGACATTGATCCCCCATTTCACAGAGATAACATTTGAACACTTCCCAAGAGAGGAGAATCGGTTGGCGGACGCGTTAGCTACGAGGTCTTCCATGTTCAAAGTCAAGTGGGACAATGAGGCTCCCCGGATCATTATCTGGAAACTAGACGAACCTGCATACTGTTGTGATCTTGAGGCTGAGGTAGTAACTGAGAAACCTTGGTACCACGAGGTGAAAAGGTACTTAGAAGCTCAGGAATACCCGGAAGGTGCATCCGTCAATGACAAAAAGTTTCTAAGAAGGTTCGCAGCGAAGTTCTTCCTCAGCAACGGCATTCTGTACAAGCGAAACCATGATTCAACCTTACTGCGTTGTATGGATAAGACTGAAGCAGAAAGAATCATGGCGGAGCTACATGAAGGTACCTTCGGGACACATTCCAGTGGACACACCATGGCAAAGAAAATCCTTCGGGCGGGATATTTCTGGTCCACAATGGAAGCTGACTGTTACCAACATTCTCGGACATGTCATAAGTGCCAGATATATGCTGACAAGGTGCACGTTCCTCTAGTTCCTCTGAATGTCCTGACTGCACCTTGGCCTTTTGCAATGTGGGGCATTGACATGATCGGCGAGATCAAACCTAAGGAATCCAACGGGCATCGCTTCATCCTGGTGGCGATCGATTACTTTACAAAGTGGGTTGAAGCAGCTTCCTATGCTACAGTAACCAAGAACGTGGTGGCACAGTTCATTCGGCATAACTTGATCTGTCGATACGGCGTCTCGGAAAGGATCATTACGGACAACGGTACCAATCTTAATAACAAGATGATCACTAAGCTCTGCGAGCAATTCAAGATACAGCACCATAACTCTTCTCCTTATCGACCGAAGATGAATGGGGCTGTAGAAGCAGCAAATAAGAATATCAAGAAGATTGTGCAGAAGATGACAGTGACCTACAAAGATTGGCACGAGATGTTACCGTTCGCTCTTCATGGGTACCGTACCTCAGCAAGAACGTCAACCGGGGCAACTCCCTTTTCCTTGGTCTACGGCATGGAGGCAGTCTTGCCGATTGAAGTCCAGATACCCTCGCTCCGGATAATGAGGGATGCAGATCTGAGCGAAGATGACTGGATCCAGACACGACTTGATCAACTAAACCTAATTGACGAAAAGAGACTCACTGCTATTTGTCATGGTCAGACGTACCAAAAACGGATGATCAGGGCATTTAACAAGAAAGTCAGACCACAAGAGTATCAAGTTAGGGACCTGGTAATCAAGCGCATCATTCTTCCTCAAAGTGATCCTAGGGGCAAATGGACCCCTACGTACGAAGGGCCATTTGTGGTTAAACATGTGTTCTCAAGAGGAGCCATGATTCTAACTACCATGGATGGTGACGACCTTCCTCACCCCGCCAATGCAGACATAGTAAAAAGATACTACGCATGATAAAAGACCCGCTAGGTTGACATACCTAGGCAAAAATTAGGGCTTCCCGGCGAACCAAAAGGGTTCGGGCAAAATGAGGGATGAAATGAAAAAATCTGTACACCCGGCAAGTCGAAAACCTGAAAAGGTGGCTTGTGCAAAAATGGGTATCCCGGTGGACTGAAAACCCGAAAGGGCGGTCCAGGCAAAAGTTAGGGATTAAAGCGTAATACTATGTCTCATTGGATCACCTTGCATCCAGAATCCGGTATCAACTATCAAGTTCAAATGGCATCGATCAATCAGCTTCATCTTCAACCGAGCAGACAAGTGATGAGACGCTCGAAGATATAAAGGCGATAGCAGAGTTGGAACCCAGTGGGATTATTCCTTTCACATAGTTGTTTCGCTTTCTTTGTAAAAATTGTATAAAACTCTGTTGTTCGGCGGCGTTCTCTTACTAGGACGTCAGCCTCTTGTACATAAACGCATATTTACAGGCAAATTCAAAAATCAATACAAATTCACTTTTCAGACCAATTGCCAACTGTTTTTCCTTTTTCTGTTTTGTTTTGCGAGGAACGTCCAAGGTTCAATTTGTGATATATGCATTTGACACTAATTGCTAACTCATAAATATTTGCATACGAAACGAAGGATTAATTACAGGTAACATTAGAAACAGGGGCAATAATGAGTGGTCTAAGCAATCTAATTGCTCTGTCCACCATGGTACCAAGGCAAGTTCGGCTGAAGAATGCAACCAAGATACCTTAATTCCCCAGAAAGTGAGCCAAGATTCAGCAATTCTCCCCCAAGCAGTTGGTCTCCCATCAACCCTGAACAAGGCACAGTATCTCCAGCGAGTCAGCGATACTCTCCCCAAGCAGAGTTAGCCTACTCTATCAGCCTTAAGGAAATTGGGTATCCCCAGCAGATCTCAACATTCCCCAGGAGTATACAAACATTCTTAACAAGCATCCCCGGCAGTCTTAATCTAAGATTGTTCCCTGGCGGTATACCAGACATTCATTGGAGCCACTTCCCCAGTACATCTCAAAAATTTCCCCAGGAGAGTCCAGTCCAAAAGTCTCCCCAAGAGAGTTCAACCAATCTCCCCAGCAGGTCTTGAAGCTTATCCCCAGTAGATTCTGGAAGCTTGTCCCCTGCAGAGCACGAACGCTCCCCCGGCTTTATTCAAAGGTTATTTCCCCACCAGGATATAACTGGGTTATCCTCAGCCAATAACCATGGAAAGATCGTCCCCGACGAAGTCTTCCTATCCCCCAGCGGAGTTCATCAATTCCTTCAACATAACACAACAATGGTATCCCCAGCAGAGTTATCATCAGCACCTCAGCAAAGTATCTCTCTTTCCCCACAGAGTTATCTCCCCGCAGAGTAATCTATTCGCCAAGTTTATTCCCCAACGGAGTCATCTTCTCCTACCGGTATTCTTGCAACCATCATCCCCAGCGGAAACAACAAAGCTCTATTCTTCAACATCAGCCCAGGAGTTAATTTCCCGACACCCGTCAAGGATTTATGTTCCTAGACGAAAACGCATTCATGAACATCACATCTTCATACATTATAGCATGCATATACGCATCATGAACATACAATCACATTTAATCTGAGAACATCACGCATGTCATACATCATGACATTGCATACAACTAACGTTTTGTCTTTTCAGGACAAAGGTTAATACAAAGATGATTATTATCAACTGTCGTGATTCCAGATCCGATTCCTGTATCTTGCCAGGGTTTATCTGTTGACGACTATATTCCAGACTCGATTCCTGTATCTCGCCAGGGCACATCTGAAGAGTTCGAAGATCCGATTCCTGTATCTTGCCAGGGTGTATCTGTTGACGACTAACATTACCAGACTCGATTCCTGTATCTTGCCAGGGCACATCTGAAGAGTTCGAAGATCCGATTCCTGTATCTTGCCAGGGTGTATCTGTTGATGACTACATTACCAGACTCGATTCTTGTATCTTGCCAGGGCACGTCTGAAGAGTTCGGAGATCCGATTCCTGTATCTTGCCAGGGTGTATCTGTTAACGACTAACATTACCAGACTCGATTCCTGTATCTTGCCAGGGCACGTCTGAAGAGTTCGAAGATCCGATTCCTGTATCTTGCCAGGGTGTATCTGTTGACGACTACATTACCAGACTCGATTCCTGTATCTTGCCAGGGCACGTCTGAAGAGTTCGAAGATCTGATTCCTGTATCTTTCCAGGGTGTATCTGTTGACGACTAACATTACCAGACTCGATTCCTGTATCTCGCCAGGGCACGTCTGAAGAGTTCGAAAATCCGATTCATGTATCCTGCCAGGGTGTATCTGTTGACGACTATATCCTCCGGACTCGATTCCTGTATCTTGTCAGGGCACGTCTGAAGAGTTTAAAGATTCGATACCTGTATCCAGCCAGGGCACATCTACATAAATAGTTTGAAGATCAACTCCTGTAACAGGACAGGTAATTATTTTTCTTTCTCAGGTACGCAAGTTCTGGCTAAGGAATCTCTTACGCGATCGACACTTAGATGGCATCTGTAAGCCCATCCACATACCAACAGCTCCAGATGGCATCTATAAGGCCATCCTCCTATCCATCATCTCTCCAAATGGCATCTGTAAGCCCATTCCCTGCATCATACTGCTGACACTCTACTATGTGAGTGTAAATTTCTGGGCACTCTAGTGTTCAATCATCTTCCACCTTCAGATTACGAAAGGCACGCCAGCCAATCTACATCCTCAGGTCTAAGAAGATTGAACAGGGGCAACTGTTGTACCCCAAAATTTTCCCTCCCATATTCTTCAAGATTTGCCAAGATCAAGGTTCAAAATCTCTCAAGGGTTGCACAGTCCAATTGCCTCTTAACACAGTCAAAATTAGGGTTTTGGTTCTTGCAAAGAAAATGAGGTTTCCAAGGGTCCAATCAAGTCCCATATGCCCATAAACATTGTCAAGCATCCATATGCCAAGTTTCAAGACTCACAGCATCAAATTGCACAGTCAAAAACCCTAAATACTTCACAGTCAACTGCAGGGGCAAAATGGTCATTTGACAGTCAAAAGTCAAAAATTTTGGTCAACATCTTATTTTGAAGCCACAAACATCATTTGATCAATTCTTGATCATGATTCTCAAGGCATGGCTCAAAAAGTCTCAAGATGCAAAAGTTTCTATTTTTGGACAGTTGAAAAAGTCAACTGCAAATTGACCAGGGCATAACTTCTTCATGGTTTATCAGAAAAATCCCATCCAAAGCTCATTTTGAAGAGGGTGATATTTACTACAACTCATCTTCACACTTCAAGTCCAAGAAATGCTCTCACAAAAAGTTATCAATTTCAACATTATAGGTCATTTTCAAAAGTCAACAAAAAGGCACTTTAAGTCAAAGACCATAACTTGATATTGGTAAATCAAAATGACATGGGACCAAAGGAATTGGTTAGAGGACTTCAAGACCTTTCCAAAATGTCCAAGAACATGTTCATAACTTCAAAATTGAGCAAGATATGCCTTGTAGAAGTTGGGAAATTTTTGGGAATTTTGAAAAGTCAACTTTGCTTCAAAAGCTTCAAAAATGCTAATGGGCCTCAATTTCTTTCATGAATCATTACCCAAAGGCTATGCACGACCCATTGACCTCAAATGGATTTATTTTCTTATTTTTGATTAATTATTTGAATTTTTATTATTATTAATTCATTTAATTAGTTTTAAATATGAAAAAATAGCAAATCATGGTTTTAAATCTTTTTTGTGCAGCAAATATATTCATGATATGCAAAAGATCTCGTGCACCTTCTCAAGGGTACAAAATCATCCATATTTGGCATGATTGGCATGGAAAAAGATTGGATTTACATGATTGGAAATCAAATATCAAAATCATTAATTCATGGACTATGGGCTTTGTTTTTGACCTAGAATGCTTCCCATACATATGCAAGACTAAAGCTAATGCTCATACACACGAAAAACTGCTCAAAAAGACATAACCAAATTGCAACTTTTGACAAAAATTTTGGAATCTGAAATCATATTTGCAGGGTGTTTCAAAGCATAACAAGTATTCCATTGTGTTGCTGGACCTTCCAGGAATAGATTGCAATCAAGAACACACCTCCACACTCAAAGAAACGGTAGAACGGCATCGTGCTTGTCACAAACATATCCGTTATCGTTTTTTAATTCTCATGCATTATTCATATGTTTTAAATGTTGATTTACACTAATATTGATGTTCTGAAGCTATTGGTAGAATTTAATTGAACCAATGATGCGTGTATTCAAATTTGCCATGGTTGAAACCTAGGGTTTCAGAAGCTTCGAATTAGGGGTTTCTTCATATGGAAAAATTAGACCTTCAAACGGGTACCATTGAATTCGTGACCTCAAGACGAGACAAACTCATACCTCGCGCCCTTTTTATATTTGCCCATGTTCTAATCGCTATTTTCATAGTTTGCAGTTTATGGGGGTTTAAAACCCCTGCTACTTGTTTTATAATTACAGGGAAAATAAGGAAGAAGATGAACATGGCCTATGATGATTGGAGCGTTTGAAATCTGGCGCGTCTTTTGTTTGTTCTGTATCATGAGCGTGCGTTTCTTTTATATTATTTATGTTCCACTAGCCTTACAAATAAACGCAATGGTTCAATCGGTGGCTGAGGTGTCTGGCAGGTATTGGGACCTGGGTTCGATTCCCAGGTCCCCCCACATGCTTCATAATTTTTCTCTTAACATATTTCTATGCAGCATTCCTTCAAGGCTTCACCATACACCCTCATGCGCTGGCCTGACAAGTGGCTTCAAGACCAATCTGAAGGCCAGAACTTGCAGTCCATGGTACACGCTAGTCAACCACTCCACACGCAAGCACAGAAAGTCAAAAAAGGCTTGGATTCAGTGGGCCAAAATGCTTCAATAAACCTCCTTTTGGGGCCTGATACCCCCCATGGTTTGCATTATTTTTTTTATTTGATTTTCTTTAAATTCTTTTTAATGTTTTAATTATTTCTTTTTACCATAAAATAAATTTCACAATAAAAAAATCAGAAACTAAAAATGTTTATTTTTTAATTATATTTAATTTCACCATTAAAATGTTTTTGTAAATAAATTCTAATAAATAATTTAGTTAATTTAGGTTTTAATTCAATCTTTTTCTTAATAAATTAAAATAGGTAGAATTAGGGTTTTGATATTTTTTCACCCTTTCTTTTTTTTAGTAAATAATCTTCTCTCATTATTATTATTATTATTAATTATTAAATATTTTTGTAAATAAACATGTAATTTAATTAATTAGCGTAAATTAGGTCAACTTTAATATTTTTCATTTAATAATTAAAAATAACTTAGAATTAGGGTTTCTCTTGATTTTTTAAAATATCAAAAACATAAAAAACATTTCTTTCCTTTTATTAAATAATTAATTAACTTTTAATTTCAAAAGGGTCCAACGCCCTCGAACGTTCTATCTTTAATTCTTTCGTGCGTTTATTCTTTTTTTTTCTTTGTGAATATTATGTAACTGTTCAAGCCATGTAATAGTAATTAGGAATTTATTTACTTTTCGCATCTTTTACCAAACGGGTCTTTGTATTTTGGCGATATATAGACCCGCGCCTTGTAATAGCATAGCATTTTACTTTCCGCATTTAAATTTCCGCACTTTTAAATTATAATCGCATGAAAGAATGTATGGCCTAAATTAAAAACAAGCGTAGATCACCATGATACATGTACAAGATAAAACATAACATGAAAATAACACACAAATTCACACACCACTCTTAGGGTACGCCTCACTGTTGCCTTACCTTCGAAACGTGGTCGTCGAGTATAGGACGTTTTAGTAAGTCCTTATGTCCATGACATGATCCAGTTGCCTCGAAACAGTTGCCTCAGAATTAAAAAGGATCAATGGCATAAGGGTAGCTTCTAAGGTGTCCTACTGTTGCTCTGGTGACCACACTGTCCCTACAAACGAATTGACCCGAACACCTCCTACGGTGGTGCTACCTACCTCTCAATGGTGGGATGGCACTACCTTAAGGACATTTACACAGCCTAATTCCTTAGGGTAGGTAGATGACTCATAGATACTTGCTCTATTCAAAAACAAGTCAAAAACTCTTTTCACACCGACACTTTCAAAAAAGCTTTCAAAACAATTTTTCAAACACTCTTGAGGACTGATACAAAGTCGATCTGAAATCTTTAAACGAAACTTTTTCAAACCCACTCACACTTTGAAAAGCAGACACTTTTGAAAACATAATGAGCAAGTATCTAAGAGCCCATGGATAACCATGGATAGAAAGGGTGCTAACACCTTCCCTTTCTATAAATCTACCTCCCGAACCGAGAAACTATCTCATAAGGAATTTTGCTGTGCTTTTGTCCTGTCCATGTTGGAGAAAATAAAAGACGGTGGCGACTCTTGCTTCTGCGACATTTCGCGAACCAGCGTTAAACAGTCAGTTCCAGATCCACCGATCACAATATGCAATTATTTCAAGGATTCTTAAAAGCTCAAATTTTCTTAACCAAAAAAGAAACACACGTTAATTGTATTAATGAGTTTGAATTGTTACAAAAAATGTCCTTTAGGCTTACAGTTTAAACAAAACTCAAAGCAAAAAGAAACTAGGTTTCCCAAGAGCGCATCCTCTTTGGTGCAATGTAGGCGTTTATGTTCCTTTCTTCATGAAGTAGCCTAGTGAGCTACAGGACCTTCTTCTTGCTGGCATAAAACTGAGCTTCAAACGTGTCGCGTTCCTCTTTAAGTTGAACCCAGGACTTCTACAACTCCTCGTGATCGGTTGGCATTTCAGGATGATGAACAAGGGAAGTCGTATCTCCCTCAGCAACTGGTTCCAAAATTATTGGTAGGACAGAAGGGTAAGGCATCATAAGACTTTTAGCGCCGACTCATACCCATCAGAGATAAGGCTCAAGAGGGATGGAATTCTTGTGCCCCAGCATCTTGCTATCAATTTTATACACCATGCCCCAAGATTTTATGAACCTTTTGCGGTATCCCTGAGCATCATTCTCATAGTTGAAGGAGATTCCTTGGATAAGCGTATCATGAGGACCATCTCTCCTTGCATAACGAAACTAACGCAAGGCCGAACAACGGTTGTAAGTGATTCCTCCCCTAATGCCTAAGAGAGGGACATTAGGGAATTCACCATAGCGATCGATAATGGTGATATCTTCCGAGAACCGCAAACACCAATGAATGTCTGAATGCTTAAGGGACATCAGCCTACGAGACCATTTCAAACCCTATTCGTTCTTCAAAACAGACCTGGGTAGGTGCGAAATAAACCACCTAGCCAGTAGAGGATTGCAACACGTGAGGGTCCCCTTCTTTTTAGAGTGCGTGCATGCAGAGAGTGCATAATATCCCCGAGTAATGTAGGCACTGGATTATGAGACAGAAAAACCTTAATAGTGCTCACATCTACGAGTTGATCCACATTAGGTAAAAGTATCATCCCGTAAACGAGAAGTGCCAACACCTCTTCGAAAGATTGTAAATCTAAGGTATCCCAAAAATGGTAAGCCTTCTCGAATAGAAACTTAACCGGAATTCCTTGGACACTCCCTCTAGTCTCCCAATTTGTCACTATGTCAGACCGTTGTAAAGATAGAGCTCTAGCAATCTCTTCAGGCTTTGGATGTTTTTTGTACCGTTGAAAGGTAATTGATCTATAATAGGTACCCCTAACAACTGAGAAAATTCCTCCATAGTAGGTACTAGCTGGTAATCCGAGAAGGTGAAACAATGGTGCATAGGATCGAAGAACTGAAATAGCACTTTTAACAATTCTTCATCAGGTTTTGAAGTAACCAAGTTAAGAAACCGACCATGCTTTTCAATGAAGGGAGAGCCTTCAGGGACCCTTAATGCCAGATCCTTTAGTTGGAGAGACACTTTCACAAGGTTGATCTATATAGTGTTCCTACAGGTGGATGCCATGTCCTACAAAACAAAGCAAAAATGAGCCCTAGGAAATCCTTGAAATGGTTAGCCATGATATACCATGCTTATGATGTCATGATTATGCTAGAAAATCACAGGTATAGAATACAACAAACAAGTCACACCAAGTCCTTAGGTTTAAGGCCTGCATGAGTTTTAAGGTCATACCCTCTTGAAGTTGGATTGGTTCAACCTGTTCTATAAATAGTAATCGGGTTCTAAGGGATCTCAATATCACTGATCTTTCTCCCAACTTCGTTCAATAGGAGATTGACTCCCAACCAAACAAAGCTCAAGAGTCAAACCTCAATGAGTGTAGCATCGAGTATCTGTCTACCTTGGGAATACACCAAGGCCGGCCACCTCGCTATGTCCTACTGGCCAAGTTATGAAATTAAAGGTTCTAAGGTCAGTTGATGCTTCACGATACCACGCGGCGGCCCCGTACTCTCCCTGATTGACTCAAGGGTTACCGGTACCAACCAAAGTGCCACATCAACATAGCTACTGCTTCAACCATATCGGTATACCCTGCACAGTTCCCTCACAGTTTGTTGCTACTTACCTAAAAGGTGTCCCCAAATCCGGGTGTAGGATTTTTTACAGTAACCTAAACAAGGACACAAAATGTAAAGCATACAAGTCAAACAATGAAAGCAAGTAGATGTGATCTAGCCCTAAGGTAACCCTACTTTAAATTTTTCGCAATCCCCAGCAGAGTCGCCAGTTCTGTGATACGGTGGGAGAACTGAATTTTTGTTTTGCTTTTGTATTCGCCAATGTTGCGGTTTAGCAAGAGTCGCCACCGACTTTTCTTTTATCCAAAAGGAAAGGTGAAAAAGCACAGGAAAGACCTTTAGAGATTTTTTCTTGAGTTCGGGGGGTAGATTATGAAAAGGGAAGGTGTTAGCACCCTTTTCATCCATGGTTTTCCATGGGCTCTTAGTTACTCGCTAGATCACTTGCTTTTGTTTGAATGTGCTTGTGGTGTGGTTTTTTGAAAGTATTTTGAAAACGTCTTTGTAATGGTTCTCGTCTCTATAAGAACGCGTACAAAGTGTTTGTTTGGAAAATAGTTCAAAGATGTGTTTTTGAAAGTGATTTTGAAAAGGTGTCTTTGTAATGGTTCTCATCTCTATAAGAACGCATACAAAGTGTTGTCTTTCGCAAAAAAATGTGTCAAAAGGATAGTGTTGTTGTATAAAATGTTTTTGTTGTGAGCAAATGAGCAACTAGGAGCGAATCTACCTACTCAAAAGGTCTTAGATGCTCTTTTCCTCCTCCTTTAGATGTTGCTATTTTACCATTGATTTGGTAAGAATCCCCTATTGTTGGATGTTAAAGGATGAGTATGGGACGTTTGTATAGTCATAGAAGGCAACCTATGAGACATTTTAGCAATGTCATTTAGGGACGAGATCGTTTACCGAAGGCAACATTGAGGGTCATGGAGGGACTACGATCTTTTATCGAGGATCTTTTCTAAAACGCCCATATCCGAGGGACATGACTATTTTTCGATAGGCAACAAGTGAGATTACCCTAAGGGTGCATGTGTGCAAAGTGTGTTTGATTGCATGCGTTTAGTCTTGATTTGGGTTATCTATTTGTCGATTTCATGTCTTGCCATACACACCCTAATTACTAATAATATATGAAAGCAATAAAAGTGCGGAAAGTAAAGATTATATGCTATTACAATCATTAGGGGGGATGGGGTGTACAAATTTACAAATGGGGGTTTTGCAAGAAAATAAATCCTAATTATTTATTACAACCATATTGAAATAATGATGCAAGAAAGAAAAAGGAATTTGTTAAAAAAAAAATGGTTTTTTGTCTTAATGAATTAAAAAAAGAAGAATGAATTAGCTAGTAAAAAGAAAATATTGTTATGCCTTTTTTATATTAATAAAAAGAATATTAATATTGAAAGTGATAAGAAAGGGAATAAATGAGATATATAATCAGCGTGCTGTTGCAAGTAAAACAAAAGGGATCAGAAGTTCTGACGCCAGGAGTTTTGTGACTCAGAAGGAAACGTCAGTGGGCATCAGAAGTTCTGGATTGGTAAACTTTGAGGTCCTGCAAGAAACATTAGAGGGAAAACACAACAGTTATGGGTTGTTACGTGCTAAAGTTCTGAATGTGAGAGCAGTGAGAAAACCTTAGAAGCTTTGTACGTGTTAAAACAGTGGGAAGAACTCAGAAGTTATGTATTGTGTTAAGACAGTGAATGAATAATCAGCAGTTCAGCGTGTTATCAGTGTGTGAAAATCAGAAGTTATAAGTGTTAAAACAATGAGTGAATCATAGAAGTTTTGTGTGTTATCAGCATGTGAAAATCAGAAGTTCTAAGTGTTAAAACAGTGAGCGAATCATAGAAGTTCTATGTGTTATCAGCATGTGAAAATCAGAAGTTCTAAGTGTTAAAACAGTGAGCGAATCATAGAAGTTTTGTGTGTTATCAGCATGTGAAAATCAGAAGTTCTAAGTGTTAAAACAGTGAGTGAATCATAGAAGTTCTGTGTGTTATCAGCATGTGAAAATCAGAAGTTCTATGTTACATTTCAAATCTTTCTCATATTAATCAGCACATCAGTAATTTATTCAGTTTTCTAACAAACAACAAATCAGAAGAATAAAAGCACAACAGTTTATAGAAGTTCTAATCCTAATCCTGAGCCTAGCCTTAATCAAGACGTTTTGATCCACAATTTTTCTACTCATGCAACGATATGGACAACATTAATATGATGATATTTACATATTTAATGATGTTCTGAATGAAAGATGTGAAGTCAGAAAGACTAACCTTGAATCTAGAACGTGTGCTTGGAGCTTGAACTGCTGCCTTCAGATGTTCTGGAGTCAGCAAAACTAACGAAAGAGAAAATTCCAAGTTCTTTGATTCAAAGGGAAGAACAAAGGTTTTAGTTTTCTGTTTAGGAATTCTGGATTTTTTATGAAGGTTTCACAGTTTTCTTTTCTCTCTTTTTACAATTCTCTCTCTCCAAAAGCCATCCCCTTGAACGTGTGATGGAGCCAAATATTTATAGGTGGTTTTTTTTTGGTTTTGGGGGGAAAACAAATGGGATTTAAACCCTTTGGGTATATTGTTCGATTGATTTTCAATCACAGTTTTTGTATGCTAATTTGATGAAAACATAGGGTTTGAGAAAAATGCAGGCGTGGACTAGATCAATAGTAATTTGGAGTCTTGTGGAAGCCGGTTGCAGGACTGTGCCATAGCAGTGCAGCAGGCTATTCAAACCATGTTTTTGGGCTTTGTGATGTTCTGATTGAAGAAGACCAGAATGAAACTTGAAGGGTGATACTCTTATCGAAGCATACGTTGAAGAGTCATGTTCTGATTGAAGAACTATCTTCTGAACCATGTTTTCAACTTCTGACTGCACTTGCGTGGAGGCTGGCTCAGAAGTTCTGAAGTATCATATTCTCTTAACACTTAGAAAATTTTCTAAATGTTTAGAAATTTGACTTTTTCAAAGTAAATTCTGACTTCTGATTTTTGATGAACCAATTTCATGTCTTGATGAAATATAATTGTTGAAACTTGATTTTTGATCTAAAAGTCAAAGTTTGACTTTTCAGTGTGCTTTTGACCATTTTGCCCTTGTGAATGATTTTCTTGAAAAGTTGTAATTCAAGGCTTGAAATTGGATGGAAGCAAAAACTGAGGGTCCAGGATGATCTTTTGAGAAATGAGAGGGCAAATTTTGGGGTACAATAGAGTCAGATGTCCAGGTTCATCCAAGATTTCAAAAGGGGCATGAATATTTCAAAAATGAAATCTTTTAATATGTCTGATTCTTGTCTCATAGCTTTAAAAGCCTAGTTAAATGGTTGTCTCTTGTCGTTACTATGCACCATCACACTCCTATAAATACAAGGCCAAGGACACAGTGCCAAGGGGGACGAAAAAGAGGAGAGATCACACGTATTACATCACACACATACAGATTTCCCATCGAAGCTTCCCAAAATCTCCAAATCTTCACCAGGTTCCAGGAGACGTTTCCAAACACTAGGAAGATCCAACACACGCTCCCTCTATTTGGTAATCTGTTCGATCTCAAATTAGCTAAATATGCAGTTTATTTTAAATTCATATTAATCATTATACGCATGTTATTGTTGATGTTTGTGATTATTTCAATGTGTTATATACAAGTTTAAGTGCAGGGAAGAGATTGTGTCATTGCTAGGGCACGATCTGTATCTTCTTTCGAATCTCAGGATTCTTGGTATTGCAAGACGAAATAACTTCAGATTCAAATTAGAGAGGGAATCGAAGGACCTGGGTTTGACACCTAGGTCTACATTTATTTTGTTGCTAACACTTGCTGCAGGTATAGCCTGAAAAGACCCAGCGCACACAGGATCGAAGGACTTGGGTTTCGATACCCAGGTCCTGCATTTTATTTTGCTAACATATTTTTGCAGATGCAGTGCCTCCACAGGTGATCCTTCTAGCCTTTCCAGCAACACCCTTCATAGAATCGAAAGGCAGCCTTCTTCCTCTGAATAGAAGCCCCCCCTTTCTCTCTACAATCAAAGTTTACCCATATCCTTCCCAAACCCAATCGAAGGAAGCAGGAAAGGGTGAAAATCAAAGCTTGCCCCATCAATTCTCAAGCCCAATCGAAGGCTACTCACACCAATTCCCTAGCTCAATCGAAAGAAGGCCAAAGGAGGGTGAATCGAAGAAGTCCATGGCATGGATTGAAGAAGTCTTCTCTCTTCTTTATTTTTACTTTTTACTTGTCTTTCAATTTGGTTGTAATAGCGTAGGACCTCTGTTTTCTTCATTTTTTACTGCTTTTCATATTAACTGCTAGTAACTAGGCATGTATGAAAAGACTAATAATCAAACGTTAGCAAACTTAACAAAAAGACAAAAAAAATTGAACATAACACACTTGCACATATACACCTCTAAGGTACGCCCACTTTGGTTGCCTTCAATAAAACAGTGATGAGGCAGGAACACTTTAGCAAAGACCCATATAATCAAAAGATCATAGTCCCTCAATGACCCAACAATTGCCTTTTTGGTAAATGATCTCGTCCCTTAAACAAAATTGCTAAAGCGCCTTCATATGTTGCCTTTATGACTGTAAAACGTCCCTTCGATTGTCCCTTAACATTCAACGACAGGGCTACCTACTCACTAATAGTAGGATAGCACTGTCTAAAGGAAAAGAGGAAAAGAACGACCTTTTTCGAGTAACAAAGTAGATAGCTGTTAGAAGTTTGCTCAAATATTTTGCACTTACACGGAAAACTACTTAACAAAAACAATTTCAAAACACTTTGTATATTTTCTCCACTATCCCAAGAAACATTACAAAGTTAGCCATACTAAGGCGTTTTAGAAACATTTTCAAACACATAAAGCACAAAGGTATTTCAAAATGAGCAAACCTCTAAGAGCCCGTAGAAAACTACGGATGGAAAGGGTGCTAACACCTTCCCTTTCCATAATCTACCCCACTGGTGATACGGAGGGAGAACTGACTTGGGTGTTTTCATTTTGATTGCAATTGTGCGGATAGCAAGAGTCGCCACCGACTTTTCTTTTATCCAAAAGGAAAGGTAAAAAAAGTACAGGAAAGACCTTTCGAGATTATTTCTCGGGTTCGGGGGGTAGATTATGAAAAAGAAAGGTATTAGCACCCTTTTCATCCGTAGTTATCTACGGGCTCTTAGTTACTCGCTAGATCACTTACTTTTGCTTTGATAATGTGCTTGTGGTGTGGGCTTTGAAAATATTTTAAAAATACTTTTGTAATGGTTCTCGTTTCTATAAGAACGCGTACAAAGTTTTGTTTCGAAAAATAGTTCAAAGATGTGTTTGTGGAATGTGTTTTTGAAAGTGGTTTTGAAAAGATGTTTTGCAATGGTTCTCGTCTCCATAAGAACGTATACAAAATGTTTTGTCTTTTTGAAAATGTTTTGAGATGAAAGTGTTGGTGTAAAAATGAGGTTTTTGTCGTGAGCAAACGAGCAACTAGGAGCGAATCTACCTACTCGAAAGGTCTTAAATATTATTTTCTTCCTTCTTTAGATGTTGTTATCTTACCATTGATTTGGTAAGAATCCCCGTCGTTGGATGTGAATGGACAGGCACGGGTCAATCGTACAGTCATCGAAAGCAACTTATGAGACGCTTTTAGCAATTTTCATAAGGGACTAGATCGTTTTGTCGAAGACAACATCGAGGGTCATCGAGGGACTACGATCTTTTATCGGAGGGTCTTTGCTAAAGCGTCCCATATTCGAGGGACATGACTGTGTTTCCGAGGCAACGAGTGAGGTTACCCTAGAGGTGCACGTGTGAAAAAGTGTGTTGGATTCAAGTTATTTTATTGAAATTAGGTTATCTAGCGATTGATTTTAAATCTTGCCATACACGCCTAATTACTATACAGTATAATAAAATGCGGTAAAGTGCGAAAAATGAAATTCTACGCTATACAGAGCTTTCGGGAATGGGGGTACAATTTTTACAAATGGGGATGAGTCGAATGCGATTAAAAAGTTCAAATAGCAAACAATACAACCAAATTGAATTTAACAATTAATTAAAATTATAACAATCTATGAAATAAAATTAATTGACGAAGTATAAAAATTCTTGATTTTTGTTTGTGAGAATTTCAAAAGAAAATAAAGATATATTCTATATTTTATTATTTTTGAATTTTTAACATGTAGAAAACTAAACTATTCAAAAGAAAAGTTAACTAAACAAAAAATGTTAATTAATAAAATTATTCACAAAGTCATAAACTAACTAATTAAGAAAATCAATTAGTTTAGATACTATATTTTTATTTAATTTCATTTTTTAAAACCTAAACTAAAGATTAAGAAAATTATAAAAAAAAAACAAAACAAGATAAAATGGGGGGTTTGAAGAAGAATTAAGGGAGATGAGGTAAGTAATTCGCTGGGCCTGAGGATGAAATTAGGGAAGAGGCCCACATGTTTGTAACAAGAGAATTTAAAAAATAAATTTAAAAAAAACATCAGTTGGGTCGGACTGGGTCAGAGGGTCCGGACCCAGGTTATTACACCATCCAGGTTTAGAAAACCCTAAGAAAAACGAGGTTATCACCTCCTTCTCTGTCCCAAACGCAAACCCTAATTTCATTACTCCCTCTGCTTTTTCACGATAACACACATAAACAACCCCACTTCTTCATTCAACAACAACAACTCTCCTTCAATATCGTGATTCTATTCCCTTCTATTATCGCTCAGTTCCATGGTGTAAAAGCTACAACAATTTAATCTACTTCCTAGCTTTGCCTCGATATATAAACAGAACTTGGTTTCAAGACAACATCAACATGGAGCTCACAATGCAGAACGCAAGAAACAACAACAATAATGGTAATCACAACAACAAATTCTAGTAGATGAAAGGGAAACTTACAAGCTCAGAGTTAGTCTAAGGGTCTCGATTCCGATGACGTATCAAGGAGAAAACCAGAGGTGAGGTGAGTCCCTTATCTTCTATACTGATGTTTTGGAAATGTGATTAAAATCATTGCTAGAAAATTCCTTCTTGCGGGTTAATGAAGCATAGAACCGATTGAATGGTGGATAGTGAAGAGATTTGATTGTTCCTCCCTTTATCCCTGAAGAATCTTTGGGGGAAATGGTGTAAAAGGTTTGAGGGTCTGTGTGGTCGTTTCTTTTCTTCTTCTTATGATGATGGTTGATGAAGGGTGGATTGAGGAGTTCTGTTTGATTTATGTTTCCTGGTTCTGTTTTGGCTATTTTGTTGGTTTTTGATGGCTTGTTGGTCTGTGATGGCTTGTTGGTTCTGTTTGGTTTATGGTATTTTTGCTGGTTCTGTTTTGGCTTTTTTGTTGGTTTATAGTGAGGTTTTTACAAGGGTTTGGTGGTGAAATGAAGGAAATTTTTGAAGGAGAAGGTGTTTAAGGTTTTTGTTTCTGTGTGTTGATTGTGCCGTCCACTTGTCTCTTTGTTTCTTAGTTCTGTGTTGGTTTTTTGTATATTTGCTGGTTTTATTTTGGCTTTTTTTTGTTTATAGTGAGGTTGTTACAAGGGTTTGGTGGTGAAATGAAGGAAATTTTTGAAGGAGAAGGTGTTTGAGGTTTTTGTTTATGTGTGTTGATTGTGTCATCCCCTTGTTCTCTTTGCTTCTTAGTTCTGTGTTGGTATTTTGTATATTTACTGGTTTGGCTCTTTGTTTAGTTGGTATCTTGTCTGTGCCCTGATGTTTTGGTTTTGGTTTTTGGTTTAAAGCCGTTGGGAAGTGATAATTGGAGGGAATGTTTGATGAGTTTTGAATAAAATTGGTTTTTTTAACTTTGGGCTTTAGAGTGCAGGTTATGTTTTTGTCATTTTGGTGCAAGTTTTGGTGCAGGCTGTAGCAGGACTGTTTTTGCGGCCAATTTGTTTTGTGATAGCAGTTGGCTTGGCAATTTTGGGATTGCTTGTGGCCTAGGTGATATCTTTCCAAAACTTGTCTCTTTCCTTCTTCATCTTTCCATGAAATAAAGCAGGCTTTGCTTATTATATATTTTTCTGAAGGGTTTTTATTAGGGAAATGATGACATTCTTGGTTTAATGAGCAAGTTAACTTGCTATTTTTCCTTGTTATAATTTGTCTTACTCATTGCTGCTTTCTCCTGTCATCTTGGCAGCCTATGCTACCTTACTTTCTATGTTTTATTTGTTTGCCTATTGTGAACTTTGCTGCAGGTTGGGCAGCTTGCTTGCCATGTTTCATTGCAGCTTGCCTTGTTCTGGTTCCATAGCAGCCTATGCTGCCTTGTTTGACAGCAGGTCGGGGCTGTGTTGCATTCCAATTTTTATAGCAGCCTGCTGTTATATATCTTGCTGCAAGTTTTTGTTTGCTTTGATGTTGCTGTGCTACCTTGTTTGCTATGCTTACTTTTGTTTGACAGCAGGTTAGGCAGCTTGCTTGCTGGCTTTATGGACTGCTGCAGTAGCTGTTTGGGTTGCTTGCTTGCCCTGCTAGTTTTGCTTTGTTTGCTGCAAATGCAATGCAGCCCTGTTTTGTTTGGTGATTTTGCAATGCAGCCCTGTTTTTGTATATTTTCTTTTTCCCCTTTTTTATGAACTGAAATTTAGGTTTTAAGTGAAAAATAGGGAGAAATGAATGATGATTAAACAAACAAAAATCTAATTCCAAAATGCAAACCCTAATGATGAATCTCTCCTTTTTCACATATTACTTTACTTGAATTTTGCTAACTTTTTCTTTTCTTGTTTCATGAACGGCAAGCGAGACTTGGATGCAAACGAAGGTTGGATGGCTTACTTGAAGATGAAGATGAAGACTTGAAGAAGAAACTTCTCTTTGTAAAATTTGAAATTCTTTGTAAACAACAATTTGTAATTTCTCTTTATAAACAAGAAACTTGTGATTCTTTGTAAACAAACAAAAATTTGTAATTTTATTTGCAATGCAATAATACCAAGAGTTGAACAACTTTGGTATGATAGGATTCTATACAAATTTTGTATTCTAATTGAATTTTTGAAATTCCCAATCAGAACATTTGAAATGAAATCTTCAATCTGGTAACTTGAATTCAAAATAATCACAACTGACTTTGTAACTATATTTCAAACAAACATGCACCTTGTACTCTAATTCCTAAACAAAATAAATGTTTAAGAATGTAATTCATTTGGTCAACTTGAAATCAAAATCATGATTGTTTTAAATGATAGTCTTAATCTTCACATCTTGTCCCAACAAACATGCTCTGAGAACAATCGTCAATCTTTCAGTAAATTATGGTTAAGAAAATTCAAAATCAACAAATGCCTTGCGACGATTCGATAATTTAAAAGTCTTACAAACATAATTTTCCTTCGATTCTTTGAAAATAAACCCGTGAGCGACACCACATATGACCATGAACAGAAATAATTGTCTCAAGGTCCTATAATTTGAAGAAATCATAATTCTTAAAAATCAGACGACTGTTATTTGAAATTAGGTCAAAATTCATGATGCGACTTCCAACGCATTCGAATTTTGGTGATCTTCTACGCGTAATCAGCTCTTGACTTGTGAAGAGAAAATGGATATGACATTAAGGAGAATCATACACAAGAAAAACCGCTCAAAAATATTTAATAATGAAGAAGTTACGATCGTTTGAATTTGTTCCCGCAAAAGGGTCGATTTTGGGGTTATTATAGTCGTTTTCAGTTATCTGGACAATTGATTGAGAAAACTTGCAATGCGGGGTTTTTGAGAACTGGATTAAACAACTTTGAGGATACACGAAGACCTATGAAGACCAATTGAAACCTTGAAGACTCAATTTCTTTTGAGAAATGCAAAACCCTAATTGTTGATTTGCTACTTAGGAAGAGAATCTGTCTGATCAACTTCTGAGCTAAATTGAGTATTCGAGAAACCCTAGGGTAGTATCTTGTATGAAAAAATGGGAGATAAAATTTTGGGGTACAACAGCTGCTTCTGTTCAATCTTCTTAAACTTGAAAAGTGAGATCGACATGTTCGTCGTTCGTAGCTTGAAAGTAGAAGATGATTGAACACTAGAGTGCCCGGAAATTTGCACTCGATGATGTATTGGTTGGTTGTGTAGGGAATGGGCTTAAAGATTCCATTTGGAGAAATGATGGAGAGTTATCAGAGATGGGCTTATAGATTCCATCCAAAGGTGATTGTTGACAGAAATTAGACTAAGTCTGAACTTGATTTTAAACGGAGAAGAAATCAGAATAAACCTTTGGTCGATTTAAACTGGAACTAGTGGAAGTCTTTAATGTTGTTTGATTGGAAAGAATCAGAATAAATCTTGGAGTGATTTAAACTGAACCAATAAAGGCCTTGGATTAACTTTGACTGGAAAGCATCAAAATAAATCTTGGTGCAATTTATCTGAACCAGAGAAAATTATCCGCTGGGAAGGAATCAGAATAAAACGTTGAGAGATTTAAACTGAACCGGTTAGGGATCTGGAGAAGAATCAGCATAAATTATGGAGCAATTTATCTGAACCAGCAAGAATCTGGAGAAGAATTAGAATAAATAATTGAGAGATTTATCTGAACCAAAGAAAACGTCTATTAGGAAAGAATCTGGATAAACTGTTGATAGATTTAAACTGAACCAGCAGGGGGTCTGGAGAAGAATCAGAATAAATCGTTGATAGATTTATCTGAACTAGAGAAGATATCTAATCAGAATAAGCCGTTGAGAGATTTAAACTGAACCAACAGGGGTCTGGAGAAGAATCAGAATAAATTGTTGAGAGATTTATCTGAACCAGAGAAGATATCCGTGGGAAAGAATCAGATTAAACCATTGGGAGATTTAAATTGAACCAGTAGGAGTCTGGAGAAGAATCGAAACAAATTGTTGAGATATTTATCTGAACCAGAGAATATGTCTCAAGGGAAAGAATCAGGATAAACCGTTGAGAGATTTAAACTGAACCAGCAGGAGTCTGGAGAAGAATCAGAACAAATTGTTGAGAGATTTGTCTGAACCAGAGAATATGTTTGCAAGGAAAGAATCAGGATAAACCGTTGAGAGATTTAAACTGAACCAGCAGAAGTTTGAAGGAAGTATTTTCTATGTAGATGGTCGACCAGTCCTTTCTCGGGAATTGATCTTTAAATGACTTGTTGAAAATATTTGACTGTCGGAAATTTGTTGATGATAATTTCCTGTCAATTGATTCTTTCCTGAAAATGTGAAGAGTTAATCGTATGCAATGCTACGATGTATGCAATGCATGGTATGATGTTATTTTCTCAAAATAAATGAGATTGCACTGTATGTACTTGTGTTGTCAATGCTATGACGTATGAATGTAATGTGTGGACATATTAATTGTTCTGCCACAGTGTTGCCGGGGTCGGGTAAAATAAATCCCTGAGTACTGCTGGGAAAGAGGAGTGTAAGTCTCTATACTTTGTTGAAGTTGAAGCGTTGATGGATGAGTTTCCATTTTGTTAGAGAAATGAACTCTGTTGTGGAAGGGGAACATTGTGCATTGCTTGTGGATTTCGTGAAATCCTGCTGGGGAATCCTGAGAAGCCTGGCGACTTTCACTGGGGAATCTTTGGAGCGGTAGTTAGAGGTTTTGCTCTGTCAGGGATGTGAGAGCGCTTGATACCACTAGGCCGCATACTGGGGATACGTTAGTGATCCTGTAATAGGATGTCTTGGTTTCCGCTCTTGCTGGGGAAAATACCTGCGGGGATTTTATGGAATACCCTAAAGATATTATCCTGTTTCTTAAAGCCATTAGTGATTGTCTTTCTATTTTCTGTTCATTTGTAAATAGTAATCATGTTCAAATGCATATGTTTAAAAATAAATCATTTGACGTTTTTGTAAACAAAACACAAATAAAGAAAAACAAGTAGTTTTGCACTTTCAAAAGGGATATCTTTGTATTAACTTGAATAAGTCTTTTTGTACAACGAGACGAGCATTCTAGTAAGAGAATGTCATCGTAAAAAAATGAAAATTGATACAAAGAAAAGGTAGCTATGTGAAATAATCCCATGGGGTTCCCATTCTGCTATAGTCTTCTTGTCTCTGAGTGTCTTGTCTACTTGTCGCCTCGGCGAAGCTGATTGGATTGATTAGAACCTTTGAGCTGGTTGGTCGATGCTGAAGATTGTCTGCAAGATGATCCAATGGGACATAGTCATACGCTTTAATTCCCTAACTTTTGCTTGGATCTCCCTTTCGGGTTTTCGATCCACCGGGATACCCTTTTTTGCCCAAGCCACCCTTTTAGGTTTTCAGCTTGACGGGTGTATAGATTTTTTTGTATTTTATCCCTAATTTTTCCCAAACCTTTTGGTTCGCCGGAATGCCCTAATTTTTGCCTAGGTCAGTCGACCTAGCGGGTCCTTGTTCATGCGTAGTATCTTTTAACTATGTCTGCGTTTACAGGGTGTGGAAGGTCGTCACCATCCATAGTGGTCAAGATCATTGCTCCACCAGAGAATATGTTTTTGATCACAAACGGTCCTTCATATGTAGGAGTCCATTTTCCCCTGGGATCACCTTGCGGTAGTATGATACGCTTGATTACCAAGTCACCAACCTGATATACTCGATGTTTGACCTTTTTGTTAAAAGCTTTGATCATTCGTTTTTGGTACATCTGACCATGACAGATAGATGCAAGCCTTTTCTCATCAATTAAGTTCAGTTGATCAAGTTGAGTTTGGATCCAATCTTCTTCGTTCAGCCCTGCATCCTTCATAATCCTCAAAGAGGGGATCTAGACCTCAATAGGTAAGACAACCTCCATGCTGTAAACCAGAGAATAGGGTGTTGCCCTGGTTGATGTGTGAGTTGTGGTACGATACCCGTGGAGAGTGAATGGTAGCATCACATGCCAGTCTTTGTATGTGACTGTCATTTTCTGTATGATCTTCTTAATGTTTTGTTAGCGGCTTCTACAGCGCCATTCATCTTCGGCCGGTAAGGGGAAGAATTGTGATGTTGGATCTTGAATTACTCGCACAAGGCGGTGATCATAGTGTTGTTTAGATTCATACCATTGTCAGTGAGGATTCTCTCTGGGATTGCATACCAAAAGATGAGATTATGTTTGATGAACCGGGCGACAACATTCTTGGTAACGGAAGCAAAAGAGGCTGCCTCCACCCATTTTGTAAAATATTCAATGGCCACTAAGATGAAGCGGTGTCCATTGGAGGTCGTTGGCTTGATTTCCCCAATCATATCAATTCCCCACATAGCAAAGGGCCAAGGAGCCATCAAGACATTTAGAGGAACCGGAGGTACGTGCACTTTATCAGCATAAATCGGACACTTATGGCAAGTCCAAGAGTGTTGATAGCAATCTGCTTCCATGGTAGACCAATAATAGCCTGCCCGTAGGGTTTTCTTTTCCACCGTATGCCCACTGGAATGGGTACCAAAAGTGCCTTCGTGCAATTCAGCCATGATCCTTTCAGCTTCAACTTTGTCTATGCACCAAAGTAATACAGAGTCATGATTGCGTTTGTACAAAGTGTCGTTACTAAGGAAGAACTTAGCCAAGAATCTTCTTAAGAATTTCTTGTCATTAACTGAAGCTCCTTCAGATATTCTTGAGACTTGAGATACCTCTTGACTTCGTGAAACCAGGGTTGGTCCACTACTTCTTTGGTATTAATCTCGTGACAGTGTGATGGTTCATCCATTCGTCTGATGGTGATCCAGGGAGCCTCGTTATCCCAATTAAGTTTAAACATAGATGACATTGTAGTTAGTGTGTCTGCTAGCTGATTTTCTTCTTGCGGGAAATGCTCGAAGGTAATCTTCTCAAAATGTGGCAGCAATGTCAAAACATGTTCTTTGTAAGGGATAAGGTTAGGGTGTTTGGTGTCCCATTCCCCTTTGATCTGACTGATGACCAAAGCTAAATCTCCGAACACACTCAAAGATTTGATCCCCAAATCTATGGCAGCTTTGAGCCCAAAGATGCACGCTTCATATTCTGCCATGTTGTTCGAACAATTGAAGCAGAATCTTGCGGTAAAGGGAGTATGACACCCTTCAGGAGATACGAGTACAACACCAATACCATTTCCAAGTGCGTTGGATGCCCCATCGAAAAACATGATCCATCGGGATCCTTGTTCAGGTCTGTCATATGGTCTGATCTCTTCACAATTGTTTACCGTCATAATGTCCTCATCTGGGAATTCGAACTTCATGGATTGGTAGTCTTCCACAGCTTAGTGAGCAAGGTGATCAGCTAGTACACTGCCCTTTATTGCTTTCTGTGTAGTATATTGTATGTCATATTTCGTCAGGATCATCTGCCATCTTGCTATTCTCCCAGAGAGAGCAAGCTTCTCGAAGATGTGTTTTATTGGATCCATTTTAGATATCAACAAGGTAGTATGGGTCAGCATATACTGTCTTAGCCAGTGAGCAGCCCATGCCAGAGCCTAGCAAGTTTTCTCGAGCAGTGAATATCTTGTTTCACAGTCGGTAAACTTTTTGCTCAGGTAATAAATAGCATGCTCTTTTCGGCCAGACTCGTCATACTGCCCCAGCATACACCCCATTGAGTTTTATAAAACAGTCAGATACATGATCAATGGCCTTCCCTTGACGGGTGGCATCAACACAGGAGGCTCTTATAAGTATTCTTTGATTTTGTCAAAAGCAACTTGGCATTCGTCATTCCATTTGACTACATGATATTTCTTCAATAAATTGAAGATCGGTTCACAAGTAGCTGTCAGGTGAGAAATGAATCTGGCAATGTAATTCAAACGTCCCAAAAATCCTCTGACTTCCTTCTCAGTACGAGGAGAAGGCATCTCTTGTATCGCTTTAACCTTGGCAGGATCAACCTCAATACCTTTGTTTCTGACGACAAAACCTAGGAGTTTACCAGACCGTTCCCCGAACGTGCATTTATTTGGGTTCAACCTCAGCTTGTATTTCTTCAGCCTCTCAAACAACTTCTGTAAATGATCAAGATGCTCTTCTTCTGTTTGAGATCTGGCTATCATATCGTCCATGTAGACCTCTATTTCGTGATGTATCATGTCGTGAAATAGATCTACCATGGCACACTGATAGGTTGCCCCAGCATTCTTCAGTATGAATGGCATGACCTTATAGCAGAATGTGCCCCATTGTGTAACAAAGGTTGTTTTCTCCATATCCTCAGGCGCCATTTTGATTTGGTTGTAGCCTGAGAAATCGTCCATGAAGGAAAACACTTTGTGTTGTGCCGTATTGTCAACCAGAATATCAATGTGGGGGAGTGGAAAATCATCCTTAGGTCTTGCCCTATTCAAATCTCTGTAGTCCATGCACATTCGTACTTTTCCATCCTTTTTGGGGACGGGAACAACATTGGCGACCCATTGCGGATAGGAGGTGGCGGCTAAGAATCCAATATTGAACTGCTTCATGACCTCAGTCTTGATCTTCTCTGACATGTATGGCCGCATGCGACGGACTTTTTGTTTTACTAGAGGGCATTCTTCTCTTGTCGGTAAATGATGGACCACAATATCAGCGTCGAGCCCTGGCATGTCTTCATATGACCAGGCAAAAACATCAACATAGTCATGTAGTAACTGAGTTAGGGGTTCCTTGACACTAGGTTCCAGGTTGGCACCTATCTTGATTTCTTTCTTATCCTCCTCAGTACCTAAGTTAACTATTTCAATCGGCTCTTAGTGTGGCTGAATGGTCCTTTCTTCCTGTTGCAATAACCTGGCCAATTCCCCTGGTACCTCACAATCTTCCTCACCTTCATCTTCGACCTTGTAGATCGGATTTTCAAAGTCACAATAGGCTATAGAAGAACCGTTACCCATGGGATCCTGAGTGGATGTAGATCTGCATTTTAATATGTGAGTGTGTGTAAGAGCATATCTATCTCTGAAAGAAATAAAATGTAAGAAAAGAAAGACAAAGAGCACAAAATTTGCATGCAAAAACGTCCATGATTCATTGATGACATATGAGAATGAAGTAACAACCCTCACAAATGGACCGTTGTGCCTCGGGTAAGACACAAGGTTTTAAAAAGTCTGAATTGTTTAAATATTACAAGCCTGAAAACATTAAAAGACAATTACTCTTGAAAAAAGTAATAGGAATGAAATCTTTGGCCTCCCAATTGTTGAGTCCTCCGCTAATGGTTGAAAAAATCCACTCGTCCATATCACATCTGCCACCACTGTCTTCTACTGCATTGACTCCGTGATTACTGATACGCAAAGATGCTCCCCTGGTGCGAGAACGTCGAACAGCTCTTTGGGCCTCTGTAGTTAATCCCAAACCAAATTTGTTGGACTTGTAGGGAATATCTGGAAGTTGACCCCAGATGGTACACCCGCCTTCTTCAACTACTGCTCTAGCATCTTTTAAAGAGGCCATCTTCAGTGGAGGTCTGGTAACCTTCTGAACTTTGGGAGTAGACTTGGTTGCCGCAACTGTTTGTGGAACCTCCTCAAAATTCTGACATGGAGTCTCAATGAATTCACCATCCATTTCAACATACCTGGAAGAGTTCAGGTGGCTAACCATGTACTCCTCTTCCCCGTGAACTATGACGATCTTTCCTTTGATCGGGTATTTCAGCATCTGATGTAGGGTAGAAGTGACGGCACCAACGCCATGGATCCAGGGTCGACCCAATAGACAAGAGTAGGAAGGGAGGATATCTATCACATAGAAAGTTGAATCAAAAGTCTGAGTTCCAAATTTTATAGGGATATTAACTTCTCTGTGCACTATCTTCTTAGAACCATCAAAGGCCCTCACTATGATGTTGCTAGGCTTTAAAGTGAGTCCCTCGTAGTCCAGTCGGTCGAGAGTGTTTTTGGGCAAGACATTCAATGATGAGCCGGTATCCACCAGAACATGGGCAAGTGTGGTGCCCTTGCATTCAATGTAAACATGCAAGGCATAATTGTGCTTCCTTCCCTTGTAAGTTAAATCAGTGTTCGAAAAGCCCAATCCGTTATCAGCAGTTAGACTGGCCACACAATTCTCAAATTGGTCGATGGAGGTCTCTTAGGGCACGTGGGCGGTCTTGAGAAATTTTACCAAGGCTTTGGAATGGGCTTCAGAACATAAAAGTAAGGACAACAATGATATCTTCGAGGGGGTTTTCCCCAACTGTTCTACAATGTTGTTGTCACTTTTCTTGATTATCTTCAGTATTTCTTCTATCTCCTTTATAGAAGCTTCAGGGATGATCTCGGGACGCTCTTTCGCTTGGACAGGCTCATTCAAGACCTCTTTGCCCCTTGTCTCGGTAGCAAGGATAACAGTAGGAGTATCACTGGGAGTGTTGGTAGGAGGGGCAGTGGGAATGATCACAGGAGTAGCAATGGTCTTTGGAGAAATCTCTGGTGAGAAGACTCTTCCACTTCTTGTTATCTTACTGGTTCCAGTGATATTATCGATGTCAGGATCAGTATCTCTCGCAACTTCGTCTTTGATAGCCAACTGATCTTGCTTGACGCCATAGTAATAAACGTCAGCCCCATAATTCTAGGGAACATCTTTATCCGAAGAGTATGATATTGGTCTTGGCATAATGATGATTAGAGGTGCAGACCTTGGAACAGATGTAATCCTGACGGGTCTTTTGGCGGAGACCCTGGGAGGATTGTTGGAAATGATGATTATTGAGACATCTTGGTAAGAAGTTCTGGTAAAAGGAATCTTTTCAAATAAGATTTCTTTGCTAGTCATCAAGCGCTGAACGCTTATCTTCAGTAACAAACAGCCATTTGATAGAGACTTACATAAGTGACAATTCTCATCACAGCCCGTGAACAGACCGGCTTGCAACAGATTCTGTTTAATGGTCAACAGAGGAGTAGTTAAGTCATTCACGGATGAGACAAAATGATCATCATCAATGGCGTTGATACCTTGACCATGTCTGGGCATTGGCGCCGTTATTATATTAGGCATTTCTGGGGGATCAAACTCAATCTCTTTCGCCTCGATAAGGTCTTGTACCTTATTCTTCAAGGCCCAACAGTCGTTTGTATCATGCCCCGTGCTTTCAAAATGATAGGCACATCGAGCGTCCGGGTTGTAGCGAGGAGAAGCATTGTTGGGTTTCTTAGGAGCTTCTTTTAAAGTTACCATATTGGTATTCAAAAGGTGTGGCAAAACTTGAGACATGGTCATGTTGATCCGGGTAAATCGTCTCATGGGCGCTTCTGGCTTGCATTGATAATTTCGCTGTTGATTTGGCACAGGATTAGAAATCATAACAGCACCTACCGCCGGGCGATGTTCATTTTTGTTTTGATTCCTATGGTCATATGCATCACTGACCTCCTTCTTTCAAACAAAGGGTTTCTTCATCGTGCTCGAGGATGCATCTCTTTGAATTTTTCCACTTTTTATACCGGCTTCGACCCGCTCACCAGTCATGATTAGTTTAGTAAATCCAGCTGAGGAACTTCTGATCAGGTGGTTGAAGAATGGACCTGATAAGGTGCCTATGAACATATCCACTAATTCTCTGTCCGATAGAGGGGGTTGGACTCTGCCTGCGAGATCCCTCCATTTTTGAGCATAGGTTTTGAAACCATCACCTGCACCCATAGACATGCCTTGCAATTGCGTCCAAGTTAGACCTAAGTCAGCATTATACTGGTATTGTTTGTAAAAGGAGGCAGCCAAATCTTCCCAATTGGGAATATTGGTCCCTTCCAACTGATAAAACCAATCCAACTGCGTCCCTGACAAGCTCTCTTGGAAAAAACGCACTCATAGATTCTTATCAGCCGTATGGGGTTGAATCTTCCTGACGTATGACCTTAAATGCAGCTTCGGGCAAGAGACACCATCATATTTAGCGAAATTGGGGACCTTGAATTTCTGCGGGATGATAACCCCTGAGACAAGTCCTAACTCTTCAAAATCCAATTCGGGTACCCTCTGGACCTCCATAGCATTCAAACGATCCTCTAGCTCTTTGTATTTATTATCAGCAGGAGGATACTGCTCCTCAGAGTAGTCGGGTTCTTCCTCTTCTTCGGATGTTGGGTTGTTGTTCACTTCCTTGGTCCTGTCTTCTTAATTATCTCCTTCACCTGATGATGTTGCGAAGTCTAAAGTCCATCTGGCTTGTCCTTTGAACCTTCTTCCCGTGATCACAATACCGGGTGGTTTCTTCGCTTTCTTCTTCTTTTCTTTGGCCAGTAGAGTCTTCAACTCCTCTTGTCCTTTTGTCAGAGTCAAGAGCATTTGTTGAAACTGGACGTTCTGTGCATGAAGATCTTTCATTGTCTGATCAATATCCATCTCACTAAAATAAACAGTAGAAGGATAAGGAGACTTGTTGTAAGAAACCTGTTTTATGTTATGATGAATGAAGATGCATATCCAAATGATTTCAAGGAAATTAGAGATTTAAATTTGTTCAGACCAAAAAGAAACGCACGTTATATTAATAAATCCAAGTTTGAGTACATCATGCCTCTTTGGACTTACAATGGAAAAAAAACAAAATGCAACAAAAACTCCTAAGATAAAAAGGTTGAACGCATCCTCTTTGGCGCGATGTAGGCATTCAGATTCTGCTCTTCATGAAGCTTCTTGGTGAGTTCCAAAACCTTTTTCTCACTGGCATAAAATTGGGCTTCAAAGGTGTCTCGATCTTCCTTCAACTGAACCCAAGCTTTCTGCAAGTCTTCGAGAGAGGTAGGCATGTCAGGATGAAGGACAGTGTACGAGACGTCTCCTTCAACAATAGGCTCTATGATAACAGGGAGGATGGAATGGTAAGGCATCACGAGACTCTGAGCACGAGTCTGTACCCACCTAAGGTAAGGCTCGAGAGGGATAAAGTTTTTGTGTCCCAAAGTTCTACTGTCCACCTTGTTCACCATTATCCAAGCTCGTGTAAACCTCTGGCGATAACCTTGGTCTTCTTTATCGTAGTCGAACACCAGACCTTGAATGAGCATCTCATGAGGGCCGTCTCTTTGGGCATACCCAAATTGTCGAAGAGCTAAGCCAAGGTCGTAGGTGATACCCCCTCTAATACCAAGCAGAGGGACGTTAGGTAATTCCCTCACAGCGGTCAATGATAGAGACGTCTTCCAAGGATCTCGAACACCAGCAGATGTCAAAATGGGTGAGGGACATCATACTTTGAGACCATGTCAGTCTTTGCTCTTTCTTCAGTGCTGATTGAGGTAGGTGTGAAGTGAACCACTTAGCGAGTAGGGGATATAACACAAGAGAGTACCTCTTTTCTTCATGGTGCGGATATGAAGGCAGTGCAAGATGTCTCCCAGTAAGGTAGGTATGGGATTGCGAGAGAGAAAGACTTTGATGGCGTTAACATCTATGAATTGGTCCGAGTTGGGGAACAGAACCAAACCATAAATGAGAAGAGCCAGGATGTCTTCAAAAGCTTGGAAATCCATGTCGTCCCAGAATGAACGAGCCTTCTCCAATAGAAACTTGGCTAGGAAGCCTTTAACCCTGCTTCTTGTCTCCCAATTGGCTATAATGTCGGCTCTCTTCATATGCAAAGCTTCGGCGATGACTTCAGGTTTTGGAATCCCCTCTAGACCGGTGAACGGTATCTGATCAAGTATGGGCACCCCTAAGAGTAGAGAGAACTCTTCCAGTGTAGGTACCAACTGATAGTCCGGGAAAGTGAAACAATGATGTACGGGATCAAAGAATTGGAATAGCACACACATCATCTCTTCTTGGAAACTTGATGTAGCCAAACTGAGGAGTCGACCATATTTCTTGGTAAAAGGAGAATCCTCGGGCACTCTTGAGGCTAACTCTTGAAGTTGAGGGTGTGCTTTTACAAAGCTGATTCGTGTTCCTTCGGACGAAATTCATGACCTACAAAACAAAAACAAAGATAAATTTCTAAATCCTTGAAATGGTTAGTGAGCATGCGTATGATGCTTATGATGTTTATGATGTTATGTACAAGTAAATATATACACACACAGCAAACAAGTTCTTATGTTTTAGGCTTGCATGGGGTTTTATAGGTAAGTACCCTCTTGAAGTTTAGTTGGCTCAACCTGTTCTAGTAATAGTGATCGGGTTCTAAAGGATCTCAATATCACCGACCTTTCTCTTAGGCATTGTCTCATCATAATCAATCTTTTCTTGCGGCCGAGATATCCCAAAAGTCTAGCCTCAATGAGTGTAGTATCGAGTATCAATCAATTTTCAGCTCTACACCGAAAACGGTTATCTCACTACGTCCTAATGGCTAAGTTTGTTCAATTAGGGTTCTAAAGTCAGTTAGTGTTTCATGACGCCACTCAGCGGCCCCGTATTATCCTCGATTCACCACGAGGGATACCGATACCCACAAATGTGTCACACTAACATAGCTATTGCTTCAACCATATTGGTCTACGTCATACAATTTCCACAATCTATTGCTACTTATCTAAAAAGGTGTCCTAGATCCGGGTGGAGGATCAAAGCAAGCCCAATACAAAAGAACAAAATATAAATCATGCAAAGAAACAACTAAAGGTGATCTAACCCTAAGGTAACCCCACTTTTAGTTTAAATCCCCAACAGAGTCGCCAGTTCTGGTGATACGGTGGGAGAACTGACTTGGGTGTTTGCATTTTGATCGCAATTGGGCGGATAGCAAGATTCTCCACCGACGTTTCTTTAATCCAAAAGGAAAGGTAAAAAAATCACAGGAAAGACCTTTCAATATTATTTCTCGGGTTCGGGGGATAGATTATGAAATGGGAAGGTATTAGCACCCTTTTCATCCGTAGTTATCTAGGGGCTCTTAGTTACTCGCTAGATCACTTACTTTTACTTTGACAATGTACTTGTGGTATGGGCTTTGAAAATATTTTGAAAATACTTTTGTAATGGTTCTCGTTTCTATAAGAACGCGTACAAAGTTTTGTTTCGTAAAATAGTTCAAAGATGTATTTGTGGAATGTGTTTTTGAAAGTGGTTTTGAAAAGACGTTTTGTGATGGTTCTCGTCTCCATAAGAACGTATACAAAATGTTTTATCTTTTTGAAAATGTTTTGAGATGAAAGTGTCAGTGTAAAAATGAGGTTTTTGTCATAAGCAAATGAGAAACTAGGAGCGAATCTACCTACTCAAAAGGTCTAAAATATTATTTTCTTCTTCCTTTAGATGTTGCTATCTTACCATTAATTTGGTAAGAAGCCCCATCGTTGTATGTGAAGGGACAGGCGCGGGTCAATCGTACGGTCATCGAAAGCAACTTATGAGACGCTTTTAGCAATTTTCGTAATGGACTAGATTGTTTTGTTGATGGCAACATCGAGGGTCATCGAGGGACTATGATCTTTTATCGGAGGGTCTTTGCTAAAGCGTCCCATATTCGAGGGACATGACTGTGTTTCCGAGGCAACGAGCGAGGTTACCCTTGAGGTGCACGTGTGAAAAAGTGTGTTTGATTCAAGTTATTTTGTTGAAATTAGGTTATCTAGCGATTGATTTTAAATCTTGTCATACACGCCTAATTACTACACAGTATAAGAAAATATGGTAAAGTGCGAGAAATGAAATTCTACGCTATTACAGAGCTTTCGGGAATGGGGGTACAATTTTTACAAATGGGGATGAGTCGAATGCCATTAAAGAGTTCAAATAGCAAACAATACAACCAAATCGAATTTAACAATTAATTAAAATTATAACAATCTATGAAATAAAATTAATTGACGAAGTATAAAAATTCTTGATTTTTGTTTGTGAGAATTTGAAAAGAAAATAAAGATCTATTCTATATTTTATTATTTTTGAATTTTTAGCATGTAGAAAACTAAACTATTCAAAAGAAAAGTTAACTAAATAATAAATGTTAATTAATAAAATTATTCACAAAGTCCTAAACTAACTAATTAAGAAAATCAATTAGTTTAGATACTATATTTTTATTTAATTTCATTTTTTAAAACCTAAACTAAAGATTAAGAAAATTATAAAGGAGATGAGGTAAGTAATTCGCTGGGCCTTAGGATGAAATTAGGGCAGAGGCCCACATGTTTGTAACAAGAGATTTAAAAAAATAAAAATAAAAAACATCAGTTGGGCTGGACCGAGTCAGAGGGTCCGGACCCATATTATTACACCATTCGGGTTTAGAAAACCCTAAGAAAAACAAGGTTATCACCTCCTTCTCTGTCCCAAATGCAAACCCTAATTTCATTACTCCCTCTTCTTTTTCACGATAACACACAAAAATAACCCCACTTCTTCATTCAACAACAACAACTCTCCTTCGATATCGTGATTTTGTTCCCTTCTATTATCGCTCAGTTCCATGGTGTAAAACCTATAACAATTTAATCTACTTCCTAGCTTCGCCTTGATATATCAACAGAACTTGGTTTCAAAACAACATCAATGTGGAGCTCACAATGCAGAACGTAAGAAACAACAACAATAATGGTAATCACAACAATAAACTCTAGAAGATGAAAGGGAAACTTACAAGCTCAGAGTTAGTCTGAGGGTCTCAATTCTGATGGTGTATCAAGAAGAAAACCAGAGGTGAGGTGAGTCTCTTATCTTCTATACTGATGTTCTGGAAATGTGATTAAAATCTTTGCTAGAAAATTCCTTCTTACAGGTTAATGAAGAATGGAACCGGTTGAATGGTGGATACTGAAGAGATTTGACTGTTCCTCCCTTTATCCCTGAAGAATCTTTGGGGAAAATGGTGTGAAAGGTTCGAGGGTTTGTGCGGTCGTTTCTTTTCTTTTGCTTATGATGATGGTTGATGAAGGGTGGATTGAGGAGTTCTGTTTGATTTATGTTTCCTGGTTCTGTTTTGGCTTTTTTGTTGGTTTTTGATGGCTTGTTGATCTGTGATGGCTTGTTGGTTCTGTTTGGTTTATGGTGTTTTTGCTGGTTCTGTTTTGGCTTTTTTGTTGGTTTATAGTGAGGTTGTTACAAGGGTTTGGTGGTGAAATGAAGTAAATTTTTGAAGGAGAAGGTGTTTGAGGTTTTGGTTTCTGTGTGTTGATTGTGTTGTCCCCTTGTTCTCTTTGCTGCTTAGTTCTGTGTTGGTTTTTTGTATATTTGCTGGTTTTGTTTTGGCTTTTTTATTGGTTTATAGTGAGGTTGTTACAAGGGTTTTGTGGTGAAATGAAGGAAAATTTTGAAGGAGAAGGTGTTTGAGGTTTTTGTTTCTATGTGTTGATTGTGTCGTCCCCTTGTTCTCTTTTCTGCTTAGTTTTGTGTTGGTTTTTTGTATATTTGTTGGTTTGGCTCTTTGATTAGTTGGTATCTTGTATGCGCCCTGATGTTTTGGTTTTGGTTTTTGGTTTATAGTCGCTGGGAAGTGGGAATTGGAGGGAATGTTTGATGAGTTTTGAATAAAATTGGTTTTTTTTAACTTTGGGCTTTAGAGTGCAGGTTATGTTTTTGCCGTTTTGGTGCAGGCTGTAGCAGGGCTGTTTTTGCAGCCAGTTTGTTTTGTGATACCAGTTGGCTTGGCAATTTTGGGACTGTTTGTGGCCTAGGTGATATCTTTCCAAAACTTGTCTCTTTCCTTCTTCATCTTTCCATGAAATAATGCAGGCTTTACTTATTATATATTTTTATGAAGGGTTTGTATTAGGGAAATGATGACATGCTTGGTTTAATGAACAAGTTAACTTGCTATTTTTCCTTGTTACAATTTGTCTTACTCATTGTTGCTTTCTCCTGTCATCTTGGCAGCCTATGCTACCTTGCTTGCTATGTTTTGTTTGTTTGCCTATTGTGCACTTTGAGGCAGGTTGGGTAGCTTGCTTGCCTTGTTGCATTGCATCTTGCCTTGTTCTAGTTCCATAGCAGCCTATGCTGCCTTGTTTGACAGCAGGTCGGGGCTGTGTTACATTGCAATTTTCATAGCAGCCTGTTGTTATATATCTTGCTGCAGGTTTTTGTTTGCTTTGATGCTGCTGTGATACCTTGCTTGTTATGCTTGCTTTTGTTTGATAGCGGGTTAGGCAGCTTGCTTGTTGGCTTTATAGACTGCTACAGTAGCTGTTTGGGCAGCTTGCTTGCCCTGCTAGTTTTGCTTTGTTTGCTGCAAATGCAACGCAGCCCTGTTTTGTTTGGTGATTTTGCAATGCAGCCCTGTTTTTTGTATATTTTCTTTTTCCCTTTTTTTGTGAACCAAAATTTAGGTTTTGAGATTTTCAAAATAGGGAGAAATGGATGATGATTAAACAAACAAAAATCAGATTCCAAAATGTAAACCCTAATGATGAATCTCTCCTTGTTGACATATTACTTTGCTTGAATTTTGCTAACTTTTTCTTTTCTTGTTTCATGAACGGCAAGCGGGACTTGGATGCAAACGAAGGTTGGATGGCTTACTGGAAGATGAAGATGAAGACTTGAAGAAGAAACTTCTCTTTGTAAACTTAGAAATTCTTTGTAAACAACAATTTGTAATTTCTCTTTGTAAACAAGAAACTTGTGATTCTTTGTAAACAAACAAAAATTTGTAATTTTATTTGCAATGCAATAATACCAAGAGTTGAACAACTTTGGTATGATAGGATTCTGTATTCTAATTGAATTTTTGAAATTCCCAATCAGAATATTTGAAATGAAATACTTCAATCTGGTAACTTGAATTCCAAATAATCAAAACTGACTTTGTAACTATATTTCAAACAAACATGCACCTTGTACTCTAATTCCTAAACAAAATAAATGTTTAAGAATGTAATTCATTTGGTCAACTTGAAATCAAAATCATGATTGTTTTAAATGATAGTCTTAATCTTCACATCTTGTCCCAACAAACATGCTCTGAGAACAATCGTCAATCTTTCAGTAAATTATGGTTAAGAAAATTCAAAATCAACAAATGCCTTGCGACGATTCGATAATTTAAAAGTCTTCCAAACACAATTTTCCTTCGACTCTTTGAAAATAAACCCGTGAGCAACATCACATATGACAATGAACAGAAATATTCATCTCAAGGTCCTGTAATTTGAAGAAATCACAATTCTTAAAAATCAGACGACTGTTATTTGAAATTAGGTCAAAATTCAGGATGCGAATTCCAACGCATTCGAATTTTGGTGATCTTATACGCGTAATCAGCTCTTGACTTGTGAAGAGAAAATGGAGATGACATCAAGGAGAATCACACACAAGAAAAACCGCTCAAAAATATTGAATAATGAAGAAGTTACGATCGTTTGAATTTGTTCCCGCAAAAGGGTCGATTTTGGGGTTATAGTAGTCGTTTTCAGTTATCTGGACCATTGATTGAGAAAACTTGCAATGCGAGGTTTTTGAGAACTGTCTTAAACAACTTTGAGGAGACACGAAGACTTATGAAGACCAATTGAAATCTTGAAGACTCAATTTCTTTTGAGAAATGCAAAACCCTAATTGCTGATTTGCTACTTAGGAAGAGAATCTGTCTGATCAACTTCTGGGCCAAATCAAGTATTCGAGAAACCCTAGGGTCGTATCTTGTATGAAAAAATGGGAGGGTAAATTTTGGGGTACAACACCCCCTTACTCAGAAAACTCTCGAAAAGGTCTTTTTCTGTTCTTTTCACCCTTTCCTTTGTTGGATAAAAGAAAAGTCGATGGTGACTCTTGCTTACCGCAAAATTTGCAAACACAAACGCAAAAAACAGTATTAAACAGTCAGTTCTGCCACCATATCACAACTTCCAACAATCTGATATCACAACTAATTGGGAAACAAGGAGTGGTGTTAAAGGTTTCTTAGCCAAGTTCTTGTTCGAGAAAGCTCAATATTGTTGGAACTCTTTGGACTTACAAGATTTTGAGAAAATCTTGGCCCTTCTCATCTATGAGATGGTTTTGTTTCTAAACCCTGACCAACTCATAGATGTAAATGCTGTCAAAATCTTCATGTATCGCAATTCGGTGCCTACCTTGCTGGGAAATATCCTACATTCTTTTCACTCTCTCACTATGAGGAAGAGAGGGATCCTTATGTGTTGCACTCATCTCTTGGAAGGATGGCTTATTTCGCATCTTCCCCGGTCCGTGTTGAAGAAAGAGCAAGGTTTAAGGTGGTCCCGTAGGCTGATGACGCTCAGACATTTATATGTTCATTGGTGTTCTCGATCCTTGGAGAACGTTACTATCATCGACCGTTGTGGCGAATTCCCTAATATCCCTTTGCTTGGCATTAGAGGAGGTATCACTTAAACCACTTACTTAGCCTTACAACAGCTTGGCTACGCCCGAAGAGATGGTCAGCATGATATGCTCATACAATGAGTGGTATTCGACTACGCAAGTGACAATCAAAGCTATCGTTAGAGGTTTATACGAGCTTGGAGGATAGTGAGCAAAGTGGATAGTAAATCACTAGGACACAAGAATTATATTCCACTTTAACCTTATCTTAAGTGGGTACGAGCTCGTGATCAGAAGCTTGTGATTCCTTATCCCTCCATCTTGCCAGTTTATCATAGAGCCTGTGGTTGAAGGAGATGTCCCATACACTGTCCTCCATCCCGACATGCCTACTTCTCTCGAAGACTTGCAAAAAGGTTGGATTCAGCTAAAGGAGGAACGAGATACCTTTGAATCTCAATTCTAAGCTAGTGAGAAGAAGGTCTTGGAGCTCACAAATTAGCTACAAGAAGAGAAAAGTGTGAATGCCTATCTCGCGCCGAAGAGGATGCGTTTTGTATTTTTATCTTAGAGAGTTATTTTGTAAGACCAAGAGGCATGTTGTAATCATTTCGAACTAATTAATGAAAATTGAAGTTTGTTCATTCTTTTTCTATACAAATTTAAATTTCATAAATCCTTGAAATCATTCGCATGTACATTTTCCATGCATCATAACATCACAGGGTTTTCACACAACAGGTTTCCTTATCTTTCTGCTGTTTATTTCAGCAAGATGGATCTAGAGAAAACTGTGAAGGATATTCAGGCACAAAACTCTCAATTCCAAGAGACTCTACTGGCCCTATCTAAGGGGCAACAAGATATGATGGCATTGCTGGTAGTTAAGAAGAAACCCAAGAAGAAAGCCTTGGTCAACATGGGTAGAAAGTTCAAAGAGTCGGTTCGTCAGATCCCGCTAGTAGAAGACTCGTCTGAAGAAGACGAGAATCATATTGGAGAGGTTAGGAGTACCCAGACTGACTGTATTAATAATCAAGCATTTGATGATGATTATTTTGACGAGCAGTACCCACCCGCCGATGTCAAGTACAAGCAGTTGGAAGACAGATTGAAAGTCGTCGAAATCCAAGCCGTCCCCGGTTTAGATTTTGATGATTTGGGTTTAATCTCTGGGGTTGTTATTCCCCACAAATTCAAAATACCAGTCTTTGCAAAATACGATGGGGTTTCTTGTCCAAAACTTCACCTGAAATCTTATGTGCGCAAGATACAGCCGCACACTGCTGATAAGAAACTATGGGTTCACTTTATTCAAGAGAGCTTGGCCAGAACACAACTAGAGTGGTTCTACCAGTTGGATAGTTCTCGTATCAATACCTCAGAAGACTTAGCTACCGCTTTCTACCATCAGTACCAGTATAATGCCGACTTGGCACCGACAAGAGTTCAGTTTCAAGATATGACAATGGGGAAGAATGGAGGATTCAAAGAATATGCACAAAAGTGGAGAGACCTTGCCAGTAGGGTTCAACCACCTTTGACTGATAGGGAGCACATTGACATGTTTATGGGCACGTTATCTGGTCCTTTCTTTAATTTATTAGTTGGCTTCACCGAGCTAATCTTAACCGGTGAAAGAGTTGAAAGCGGCATCAAAAGTGGGAAGGTTTCCATGGCATCTGCCTCCACTTTCAATCCTGTAAAGAAACCTTTTGCTTCTAAGAAGGAAATTAATGTTGTGTACGGGGAAAGGGCCCGTACCAAGAAGGATGACCGCCAGTTTGTTAATGTTGTTCGAATCTCCAATCCAACTCCTGCTCAAAGACCATCTACAAATCATAAATAGTTTGAAACTCTGATAAGACAGTTCACGAGGTTAGGCATGTCACTATCTCAAGCCTTACAACATTTTCTAAAGGCTAATTTGGTGACATTGCGCGATCCTCTGGCCAACCCAGATACCTCTTCACCAAAGTACAACCCGAACGCCAAATGTGCTTACCACTCAAGTAGCCCCGGGCATGAGACTAACCAACGTTGGGCCTTGAAGAATAAAATGCAGGATTTGATCGATAACAAGACTATTGAATTTGATCCTCCTCCAACTCTGAATGTAATCACCGCACTTATGCTGAACCATGGCAAGGGTGTCAATGCTATTGAAGATACCATTTTTGTTGCCTCTGTCAAAGACTTGACTACTCCTTTGAACATCATCAAAAAGAACCTGTTAAAAGCCGGTATTTTCCCTGGTTGTGTAAAGGACTGTGTTTGTTGTGCCAAACAACTCAATAGATGCGAAGGGCTGAAGGAAGGCATTCAACGCCTGATGGATAGCCACAAGATCCTATTTGAGAAGACCCCGCTTGCCAAAAGTTTGACTAATAAATGTGAAGATCTCTCCATTATCACCATCTCAAACAAGCCTTTTAGGATCTCCTCCAAGGGTCCTATCAGGATTTTAAATGAACTAACTGTTGCTCCCCTAATAATTACCAATCCTGGACCAATTCCCTACTCTTCAAACAAGGAAGTGCCATGGAACTATGGTGCTGAGGTGTTTTACCATGGGATAAAACAAGACGCTTGGATCGAAGAAGACAATGTTGATAATGTTGGTAACATAACTGGCTCAAGTAAGGTAACCTGAACTGGTAGAATCTTTTCACCCAACATCTCACCACCAGTTGTTACAAAGGCACCTATATGTATCACTGTTGTCCGACCAAGTACTGATACAAGAGGGAAGGAGAAAGTTGTTGAGCCGGTCGTGACAAAAATACCCGCAAAGGACGTTGCTGATGGAGAACCTTCCACTCGTGAGATGGACGAGATCTTGAAAATAATAAAAAGAAGCGATTTCAAGATTGTGGAGCAGTTGGGGAAAACCCTTCCAAGATTTCTATGTTGTCTTTGCTACTCTATTTCGATGCCCATGCTCGAGAACTAATAAAATTCTTGAAGAAGGCTCATGTCCCTCATGAGACCACAACGGACCAGTTTGAGAATTGTGTGGCGAGCTTAACGGCTGATAATGGTTTGGGGTTCTCAGATGCTAATCTGACGCCGCTTGGGAAGAACCATAATAAAGCTCTAAATGTTTATTTCGAGTGCAAGGTGACCACCCTAGCACATGTTTTGGTCGACACTGGTTCTTCTTTAAATGTACTACCCAAGGGGGTGTTAGACCGTTTAGACTGTGAAGGTTTAGTCTTGAAACCAAGTGATATCATTGTGAGGGCCTTCGATGGATCAAAAAGGACAGTTCATGGAGAGGTAGATATTCCAATCAAGGTGGGCTCACAAGTTTTAAACTCCACCTTCTACATCATGGATATCCGTCCTGCCTATTCCTGTTTGTTGGGTCGCCCTTGGATCCATAAATCTGGGGCAGTAACCTCAACTCTTCATCAAAAGCTTAAGTATCCGGTTAAAGGAAGACTTGTCACCGTATGTGGAGACGAAGAGTTTATGGTAAGCCACCTCAACTCTTTCAAATACGTGGAAATGGATGGAGAGTTCGTAGAGACTCCATGTCAAGACTTTGAAGTTGTGCCACCAATGATTTCCACTGCCAAATGTTCCTCTGATGTGTCCAAAGTTGTTAAGATCGTGCCGAAGATGGTTTCAGTCAAAGATGCTCGTGCTGCAATTAAAGAAGTAAGTTGTGATACTCGGGGGTAACTCCTCGAGATACCATTCAAAGCGAACAAGTTTGGTTTGGGTTTCACCGTCGAGGCTCAGAAGGAAGTGAGGCGCGCTCGTGCAAGAAAGCCACATCTCCGTGTTGGAAGCCATGAAGTTAACACTATGGGTGATTCGGATGATGAAGTTTCATTTGAAGATTGGGTGTATCCTACTACAACGGAGCTCAAGAATTGGCATGCAAAGGACTTCGTGCCCATCTCCTTCATTGAGGAGTAATCACTTGTTTTTGCTTTCTTATTAATTCAAGAACATTTTGTCTGTAATATTTAACAATGACTTTTAAGCCATGTGTCTGGCCCAAGGCACTATGGTCCATTTGTCAAGGGTTTTGTTTATGTTCATCTTATCATATGATCATTCAAATACATTTTCAAAATAGCCATGTATCTTACATGCACACGTACACTCTTGCAGGTCCACATCCACTCTGGATCTCATTGCCAATGACTCTATTGTTGCCAATTACGACTTCGAATGTCCAATTAACCAAGCCGAAGACGAAGGCGAGAAATATTGTGAAATACCATGAGAACTAGCCAGACTTCTATTACAAGAGGAAAAAGCTATTCAACTGCACGAAGAGTCAGTTGAAGTCATCAATCTGGGTACCGAGACCAACAAGAGAGAGGTTAAGATTGGTGCTAACTTAGAAGACAGTGTCAAGATCAGGTTGGTTCAAATGTTGCATGACTATGTGGAAGTGTTTGTTTGGTCGTATGAAGATATGCCAGGGTTGGATACCGATATCATAGTTCATCGTCTACCAACAAAGGAAGATTATCCTCTTGTCAAACAAAAAGTTCGTCGCATGAGGCCTGATATGTCTGAAAAGATAAAAGCTGAAGTGATGAAACAATTTGATGATGGGTTCTTAGTTGTAACATATTATCCCCAATGGGTTGAAAATGTGGTGCCAGTGCCAAAGAAAGACGGAAAAGTTCGTATGTGTGTAGACTATAGGGATCTGAATAAGGCAAGCCCCAAGGATGATTTCCCTCTACCACACATTGATGTCTTGGTCTATAATACTGCTCAGCATAAAGTCTTCTCTTTCATGGATGGCTTCTCTGGCTATAAACAGATAAGGATGGCTCCCAAAGAAATGGAGAAGACTACTTTCGTTACGCAATGGGGCACCTTATGTTACAAGGTCATGTCGTTCGGACTAAAGAATGCAGGGGCAACATATCAAAGGGCTATGGTAGCTTTGTTTCATGATATGATCCATTATGAAATAGAGGTCTATGTGGATGATATGATTTCCAGATCACAAACTGAAGAAGAACATCTTGATCGCCTGTACAAACTATTCGAGAGGTTGAAAAAGTACAAGTTGAGATTAAACCCTAACAAGTGCACATTCGGAGTACGATCTGGAAAGCTTCTAGGTTTTGTTGTCAGCAGTAAAGGAATTGAAGTTGATACCACCAAAGTAAAGGCCATCCAAGAAATTCCAGTCCCCCACTATGAAAAGGAATTTAGAGGATTCTTGGGTTATCTCAATTACATCGCTCGCTTCATATCACACTTGACTTCTACTTGTGAGCCAATCTTCAAACTCTTGAAGAAAGATCAGGTAGTCAGATGGAATGATGAATGCCAAGCTGCCTTAGAAAAAATCAAAGAGTATCTGCAAGAGCCTCCTATTCTCATTCCTCCAGTTGAAGGAATACCCTTGATCATGTATTTGACAGTACTAGAGAACTCTATGGGGTGTGTTTTGGGCCAACATGACGAGTCTGGCCGAAAAGAGCATGCTATTTACTACCTGAGCAAAAAGTTTACCGACTGTGAAACCAAATATTCACTGCTCGAGAAAACTTGATGCGCTCTGGCATGGGTTGCTCGCCGGCTAAGACAGTATATGTTGACTCATACCACTCTATTGATTTCTAAGATGGACCCAATCAAGTACATGTTCGAGAAACCTGCTCTTTCCAGACGGATAGCTAGGTGGCAAATGATCTTGACTGAATACGACATTCAATACACAATGCAAAAGGCCATCAAAGGAAGCGTACTAGCAGGTCATTTGGCCCACCAGGCTGTTGATTATTATCAGTCTATAAATTTTGACTTCCCGGATGAGAACATCATGCTCGTAACCAACTACGCAAAACCTGGACCGTATGACGAACCTGAACAAGGATCCGGATGGACTATGGTCTTCGATGGGGCTTCCAATGCCTTGGGTAACAGAATTGGTGTTGTGATCATCTCCCCTGAAGGTTTCCACACTCCATTCGCTGCCAGACTATGCTTTGATTTCATGAACAATATGGATGAGTACGAAGCATGCATTTTGGGTCTGAAAGCTGCCATTGATTTGAGGATCAAGCATTTGAATGTGTTTGGGGATTCCGCTCTAGTGATCAGCTAAGTAAAAGGAGATTGGGACACTAAGCACCCTAATCTCATCCCTTACAAAGAACTTGTGTTATCTCTAATTCCTTACTTCGAAGAGATCACCTTTGAGCACTTCCCTAGGGAAGAAAATCAGTTGGCTGACGCCTTGGCAACCATGTCTTCAATTTTCAAGGTTAGATGGGACAATGAATCCCCTATGATTACTATTGAGAGATTCTGCAAACCTGTACATTGCTGTGAGCTTAATACTGACACGGAAAAGCCATGGTACCATAAGGTGAAGAGGTACCTTGAAGAACAAGAGTATCCCGAGGGAGCATCCATCAATGACAGAAAGTTCTTACAGAGATTTTCAGCCAAATTCTTCTTAAGTAACGGAATCTTGTACAAGCATAACCATGATTCTACTCTACTCCGATGTGTGGGCAAGAAGGAGGCAGAGGAAATTATGAAAGACATGCACGATGGTCTCTTTGGTACTCACTCAAGCGGACATACTATGGCCAAGAAAATCTTGAGAGCTGGTTACTATTGGTCAACAATGGAGACTGATTGCCATCAACACTCAAGGACTTGCCACAAATGCCAAATCTATGCTGACAAGATCCATGTGCCTCTTATCCCTCTAAATGTGCTCCGTGGCCATTTTCAATGTGGGGCATTGACATGATCGAAGAGATCAAGCCTACTGCTTCCAATGGACATTGTTTCATTCTTTTCGCTATCGACTATTTCACCAAATGGGTCGAAGCCACCTCGTTTTCCTCAGTCACCAAGAACGTGGTAGCCAGATTCATCAAACATAACCTCATATGCCGCTACGGTATCCCCGAAAGGATCATTACCGACAATGGGACTAACCTCAACAATGTTATGATCACCGAGCTTTACACTCATTTCAAAATCAAGCATCATAATTCTTCTCCATATAGACCTAAAATGAATGGCACAGTTGAAGCGGCCAACAAAATCATCAATAAGATTATGCAGAAAATGGTAGTAACCTATAAGTACTGGCATGAGATGTTACCGTTTACTTTACATGGCTATCGTACTTCATCTAGAACATCAACTGGGGCAACTCCCTTTTCTTTAGTATATGGCATGGAAGCTGTTTTTCCAGTGGAAGTTTAGATTCCCTCACTGAGGATAATGAATGAAGCAGGTCTAGGCGAAGACGAGTGGATTCAGACAAGATTGGATTAGTTGAACTTGATTGATGAGAAGCGATTGGTTGCTGTTTGTCATGGTCAGACGTACCAAAAATGTATGATCAAGGATTTCAAAAAAAAGATTAAGCCTCGAGTATATCAAGTTGGTGACTTGGTGATAGAGCACATCATTCTTCCACAAGGCGACCCCATAGGCAAATGGACTCCCACCTACGAAGGGCCATTTGTTGTCAAGAGAGTTTTCTCTGGAGGTGCCATGATGTTGACTACCATGGATGGTGAAGAGTTCCCACATCCTATAAACGTGAACATAGTTAAAAAATACTACACATAAAGGACCCGCTAGGTTGACACACCTAGGAAAAATAAAGGCATCCCGGCAAACCAAAAGGTTTGGGAAAAAATTAGGGATATATGCAAAAGATTGTACACCCGGCAAGTTGAAAACCCGAAAGGGCGACTTGGGAAAAAATGGGTATCCTGGTGGGCTGAAAACCCGAAAGGGAGGTCCAGGAAAAAGTTAAGGATTGAAAGCGTATGACTATGTCTCGTGGAATCACCACAGTAGACTTTATTACCAAGGTCTGGATTCAAACGGTCCAAGATCAATCCAATCAACTTATGTCAATGACAAGGGGCATTCGAAGACATTGGGGCAATAGTAAAGTTGGAATGCAATAAGATCATTTCCACATTGCTATTTGTTTTGTTTTCAATTTTTGTTTTCCTTTCGACGATTTCCTCCTACTAGGATCTCTGTCTCTTTGTACAAAAAATGCCTATTCATGGGCAAAATATCAATACAAATATACTTTGAAGTGCAAAATTTTTGTTTTTGTTTTGAATGCAAAGTTGTCCAATGACTAAAATTGAACGAACATATGCATATGTACATAATTAAAACTATTTGGCACATGTGTCCTGCTAAACAGTAACAATCATATCTTTAATGTATATGGAATATCCCTACAGTTATTTCATTAGCATTATCCCCACAAAGACGGCTACAATAAACCATTTCTCTCAACAGAGTTACCCACAAAGTCTCTTTGCATAGGTTGATCTCCAACCAGAATCTCAATCTCTTGGCAGCTCTCTCCCCAGCTAAGTTGATCCTACAAGAAGAAGCCTTACAGATCTATTCCTCAAAGAACTCACCTCGTCAGTAGTTCATCAATAGGGTTTATTTCCCCAACAGGGTTTATTTCCCTAACATACAGCAATCAACAAACAACAAATTTCCCCTGGCATAGTCTATCTTCCCTAGATGAATCTGTTATCCCCAGCTGAGTATATCCTCCCCAAGTTGAGTCTGTCCTCCCCGACTAAGTCTACACTCTCCAACTTGAGTTTGCCTTTCAGACTATTACAAATCATAGGGCCATAACCCCTAATCCCCAATAAAGTCGTTAATAAAACCTTTACTATTTCCAAAAAGATATTATGAAGCCTGAACCCGACCAGATAATAGTCAAATTCTCAAGTCACTATAGAGCCTGGAACCGACCAAATAATAGTCAACTTCTCAAGTCACTATAGAGCCTGTACCCGACCAGATAATAATGTAACCTTTCAAATACTATGAAGACTGAATCCGACCAGATAATAATTAAATTCTCAAAAAACTATGAAACCTGGACCCGACCAGATAATAGTTTAACTCTTCAAGATATAGAAGAACCTGGACTCAACCAGATTAGGGTTTAACTTCTTTTCCCCAGTAGAGTTTGCCTCTACCCCAGCAAGTTACTGTGAAGCCTGGATTCGACCAGATACCAGTTTTCAACTTCATCATTTTCAAGTAAGTTATTGTGAAGCATGGATCCGACCAAATAGCAATTCCCCTCAGAAGTTCATTGTAAAACTTGGAATCCGACCAGATAACAACTGAGTTCCAAGCAAGTAATTGTAAAGCCTAGACCCGACTAGATATCAGTTCAACCCTATCTTCTTCAGACAAGTTTATTGTGAGGCCTGGACCCGACTAGATAACAATTAACTTCATCCACCTCAAAATTTGAAAAGCCTGGAACCGACCAGATATCAGTTTAACTTCGTCTATTCAAGCAAGTTATTGTGAAGCCTGGAGTTCGACCAAATAACAACTAGCTATAATCCCCAGCAAGACACTGTGAAGCCTGGACCCGACCAGATAATGGTATAAATTTTCAAAAAAACTATGAAGCCTGGACCTGACCAGATAGTAGTTACCTCTTCAAGTTACTAGAAAGCCTAGACCCGACCAGATATCATTTCAACTTCATCCTTTCTAGCCAGTTACTGCGAAGCCTGGATCCGACCAGATAACAGTTAACTTCCTTATCCCCAGCAAGTTGTTGTGAAGCTGAGAATCTAACCAAATAATAGCCTAACTTCATTCTCCCCCAGAAATCTTCTGCAAAGCCTGGAATCCGACCAGATAACAGTTAATTCATTCTTCTCCAGTAAGTTACCGTGAAGCCTGGATCCAACCAAATAGCAGTTGACTTCCTCATCCTTAACAAGTTGTGAAGCCTGGATCTGACCAGATAACAGCTAGCATTCAAGAGATAATCCCCAACAGTAATTCGGGATTCAAAATTCCTCAGCAGCAGTCATGGATTTATTTTCCCGGACAAATATGCATCCCACATTCATACATCATAGCATATACATACAAAATTCATTTAGCATGATCTCATTCATCTTGTGAACACCATGCATACATATTAATTTTACTAACCCTTTTTTTACCACAGGAAAAACATCGAGTTTTAGTATAAATCGACCAAACATTTGTGTTGATACTTCCTCCAGTATTTACCATCATTCCTCCAAATGGCATCTATAAGCCCATTCCTGATCCATCTTCGAGTGCAAATTTCTGGGCACTCTAGTGTTCAATCATAGTCCACCTTCAAGTCACGAATGGCGGATCCGCCAATCTAACTCTTCAGGTTTAAGAAGATTGAACAGGGGCCGCTGCTGTATCCCAAAATTTTCTCTCTCATTTATCAAGTAATCTCTCACAAGATCTCCTTGGATTCAAGACTATACAAGGTTTGATCAACTCAAGACACCTCCTCAAGCACTGATAACTGGAAATTAGGGTTTGAGTTTGCACAAGGACAAATGGACTTTTAATTCCCCATATGACTTTCATGGATCATTTTTGACCTTCAAGATTTCTCATGTAAAGTTTCAAGTCTTGGATCACTTTTTTGCTCAATCAATTGATCAATTGACCTAAAATCAACTGTATTGGGGAAAAGTCAATTGTGGTCAATTTACAGTCAAACTTCATAATTTTTTATCTATATCAACATTATGAACTCATATATGTCATTTGATCAAGTTTGGATCACAATTCCTCAAGAAATTTGATCAGATCATCAAAAGGGCAAAATGGTCAAAATTAGGGTTTTGACTGAAAAGGTGTAATTTCTAATTTTTGACCTAGAAAATGATTTATTGGTTTGAGACATGATCTCAAGGATTCAAATGCTTCATTTTAACCTAATGACATGGCTCAAAACATTTCTCAAGTTCAATTGATTGACTGTTGAATTTCAGTCAACTGATGAAAAGTCAATTGTACACTAAAAAGTCAAACTTTGACTTTTGATCAAAATCAAGTATCAAAGATCACAATTCATCAAGACATGTCAAAATATGAAACTTGTTCATCAAGAAATCAAAAAGTCAAGATTTCATTTTGAAAAGTCAAAATTTCTAAACTTAGAATTTTTTCTAAGTGTTGGAAAATTCATATTTTTCATAACTTTGAGCCAAATTTCCACCATGATGCAAGATGATTCAAAGGAAACTTCAAACATGAAATTTGTAGATATCAATGAGATATAAAACATTGTAGAACATAACTTTTCTAGAAATTCTTGGATTTCAAGTTATGGTTTTGTGAAGACATGTTCATGAAACTTGAAAGCTTAGTGAAAATTTGCCCTAGTTAAGGCAGAATTTTAACCTAATTTCATGGCAATTTTTCACATAGTTCGAAGATGAATATTCAAAAAATTTCAACATAGAGGTTGTGGAGGATGTTACAAGATTTCCAAAATGTCCAAGAACTCATTGAGATCATATTTTAGCAAGGAGAATCGAAGGCAAGAAGTTAGGGTTTCATTCTTGAATTACAAGTCATTTCTTGATGAACACATAATCCAATATCTTTGTTAGGCTGTATAATATTGATTTGTAGGCCTTCTAACTTGTGTATCTATCCACCATTAATGGATTATACAAACTTTTGATCTATAATCCAAGTGGTTTAAGCTTTATCCAATTTAAATTGCCATTTTGGGAAGAAAGTGAAGAATGCCATTCTTGAAAAACAAGCTTTATGCACAAAGTCAATGAGCCTCTCACTTGTTCCCTATGATCACACTCCATCTACAAAGTTAGAAGAAAGTTTGTTTAAATCATAACCACTCTACAATAGCAAGTACACAAGGCATTGAAACTTGATTTCTCAAAAAATCACATGTTGAGCTTAAACATGGGATTTTGAATTCTGATTAGATACAAGTCTCCAAACTTGTTGCTTATAAATAGAGGCACTATTTGTGAGCTAAGACACGAGCTTAAGTACCCTGAAACTCTCTCAAACTCCCTCAAGCCAGAAATTGTCCAAAAACACCATTGTTGCACAGTTTCTGACTTTGAACTTGTAACTCCCATTTCCCTCGTGCGTTTCTTGGCTTTTCACTTCCAAAAGCTCCTATACATCAAGCATAGTCCATCCCTGACCTTGTTACATAATTGTAACTCCATTTCCATCATCCTCCATAACCAAAAATTCAGCACTGCAAGTTTACTTCTCCAGACCATTCCAGCCATCCATTGCTCAAACTAACCATTGCATTAGCTTCCTGGGAACTTGAGGAAGCTAACCTGATCATTGCAGCACCTTGAATCAAGCTCATTTGCATTTCACGATTTCCAATTTTGAGGTACACTTTCTGAACTTCTATCTTTTCATTTAGGCATTGTTAGGCTTTCATTTGTGAAGATAAAATGTAGACATCATTGCCCTGAAACTGTACATGTCCATAGATTTCATTTATATTGATTGAGCTTAGAGAATTTTAGGTTTGAATCTCTGAAAATAATTAGGTCAAAATTTGGTATTTTTAGAAAATCTCGTTCATCTTTGATTTATAGCTTATGATATTTATATGGTTGGATTCGTATGGAAAAATGGAGCAACTTTCATGTTTGCATATTTCATTTTTGTTGAGAATTGGTGAAGTTACAGATGTTCAGGCTGGAGGTTGAAGATGAAGTTATATTCAGGACGTGACTTGTGTTATGTATTTATTGTTTTGTTTATGTTACCGGATGTACAGCCACCCCAGTTGCAAAGGTAGCGCGCGTGTATACTGAGGACCAGGGGTTCAAGTCCCAGCGCTACCTTTTGTTAATTTTTTCAACATTTTCCCTTTTTTTGTCAAATATGCGCATGGGCCTTCAAGTTGTTGGGCCTTTGTTTTTTTTTGCTGACTTCTAAACCCCCCCCCCCCCCCCCCCCCCTCCTTGTTTACTTTTGCATGCTAGCCCAATTTCTTTTTATTATTTCATTTACTTTTATTTTCTTTTTCTTATTTTTATTTTATTTCAATTTTCTTATTATTTATTATTATTATTAATATTATTTTTATTTTTATTAATAAAAAATTCAAAAATATTTTATTTGTTTATTTACATATTTATAAATGCTCATTTATATTTTATTTTCTTTATAAACCAAAAAGAACAAAAAACATTTTCTTAACAAATTAATTTCTTTTTCTTAAATAATTAATATTTAGGTTTAGGTTTAAGTATTATTTTTTCTCTTTTATTTAGAATTTAGGTTTCCTTTAATTAATTAATTTTCATATTTATTTTATTAAATTTAGAACATTTTCACAAACATTTTCATGAAATCCTTTTATTTAATTATAATTAATCATTTTCTTAATTAGGTCAAAACTAAACCCTTTCATGAAAACCAAACAAAAATCATTTCCTTTTCCATTTACATTCTTGCATTATTTTCTTATTTAATTTTTGTACATTATTCTATATGGTTGTAATAGATAATTAGGTTTAATTTTCTTGCAAATCCCCATTTGTAAATTTGTATACCCCCTCCCCTAATGATGTAATAGCATAGTAATTTTACTTTCCGCAATTTATCGCTTTAATATAAATTATAGTAATTAGGGTTTGTATAAAAAGATAAAATCAACAAGTAGCAAAGCCTAATTCAAGATAAAAAATGCATGTAAATCCAATACACTTGCACACTTGCACCCTTAGGGTAATTCTACTTTGTTGTCTTATAAAAAATGATCATGTTATGCATGTGGGATGTCTTAGAAAAAACAAATCAAATTACAAGATCATAGTTGTGATACGGTGGGAGAACTGACTTGAGGTTTTGCGTTTGTGTTCGCAAATGTTTCGGTTTAGCAAGAGTCGCCATCGACTTTTATTTTATCCAAAAGGAAAGGTCAAAAAACACAGGAAAGACCTTTGAGATGTTTTCTTGAGTTCAGGGGGTAGATTATGAAAAGGGAAGGTGCTAGCACCCTTTTCATCCATGGTTTTCCATGGGCTCTTAGTTACTTGCTTAGATCACTTGTTTTGCTTTTGCAATTGTTTGAAATGGTGCTTTGTGTGGTTTTGAAAGTATTTTGAAAAGAGGCCATCATTTAGGTAATCTTTGTAATGATTCTCGTTCATAAGAATGTATACAAAGATGTTTGTCTTTTGAAAAATGTTTCAATGTTTTGAAAGTTGTTTGGAAATTGTTTTGAAAATGTGTTGTGTGTTTTTTAAAATAGCAAGGTGTAGCGGTAGAAATGTGCAAGACTAAGCCATTGGATTGACTAGACTTTATACAAATCAAAATAAAAATCGCCACCGCGCTTTATTGTTTCCAAAGGAATGGGAAAAGAGCGAATAACCCAAAAAGAGGGGGGAAGATTCAAGGTAAGGGGGTTGGTTATGCAAAGGGAAGGTATTAGCACCCTAAACATCTACGGTACTCCGCAGGAACCTCTTTGAAAAATCTGTATATTTTGGCTATAAAATGTGTTGTATATAAAATGGATGGTGGAGGTGAGAAAAGAAATATTTTTATGATTTTTTCACCCTCCGCGGTTGCGAACCTTTAGTGCCTACGTACCACCTTTCGTGCAATAGGGGATCAGGGTACACGTAGTTCCTCTAGAAAAGACTTGTATGTTGGTTGATTTTAAACAAGAAGAAAAGTCGTCATTGTTAGGAGAGAAATCTCGACTAATGCCCACAAGGTGTAAGAAAGATAGACCTTGCATCAACAAGAGTGAGGGTTTGAGAACACCTCTAGTACTCAAGTGGAAAAGTCGACACTTTTATAACCATATGGATAGGAGAATGTTGCTCGACTATCAATGAATCATGTCTCACCTTGAAAAAAGTTTTGAATGTAAAAGGTGCTCAGGCGCACAAAAGAGTTTGAATATGTTGAATTGTTTTGTTAATTTTGAAAGATGTCAAAGTATGATTAAGTGAATTGAAGTTTGTTTAAGGAAAAGAAGTTTTAAAAGAAAATGCACTCGACAAAGTCGAGGTTTATTATGAAAGCTGTTTGATTTTATAAACAAAGAAGGTTTTGAAAAAGATGAGAAGATTTTGAAAATTAAAGAAGATGGGAGGAGATTAAGGGACTATCCTAAAGCATAAGGTAAAAGCTAAGGAAGAGAACCGTCTAACCAACATGAAGCCGATACTTGACATTATAATCCAATGTAGAATTCCCATTCTTTGGAGTGAAATAAGGCAAGAAAAGATACTAGACCTCTTGAGAGAACCATGCTTTAAGTGTATCAAGTCTTTGAAAAATTGGGCAGAGTAACGGCTGTATACGGGTGAATTCCAGATTACAAACAAAGATCGTAATCTCAATAACCAAAGGTAGATCTAGAGAATTATCAAAACAACTTCAAGAATTTGCTTCAATTCAACCACAAGAATCAATTAACCAAGCTTGGATGTAGAGAATTGATGGAGAAAAAGTGTTTGGATGAAGGTTTAGCTTAAAGATTAGTAAGCTTCAATGCAAAGCTTACTAACTTTTTGAAAATGGAGCTTTGAGTGAATTTGGTAGATGGAGAGAATTGAGAGATTTTTTAGCAAGGTGGATTTGGCTATCAAAAGCTTGAAATTTGAATGAAATGAGGGCTCTATTTATAGAGTTTAGGATTGGGATTAGTGGTAATTTGGTAATTGATTCTTGGAGCCAAAAATTGAATTAATGATAACTCTTTCAAATATTAGAGCCAAAATTTGAATTAATGATAATTCTTTTAAATATTAGAGCCAAAATTTAAATTAATGATAATTCTTTTTAAAAATGAAAGATTGGCACTAAAATTTGAATTAATGATACATCTTTCAAAAATGAAGGAAAATTGGAGCCAAAAATTTGACAAGCTTGAAATGCTGATTTTTTTTTCAAATTTTCACGTTGTGAAATCCATTGCACTATAGTGCAAATCGATTTGCACAATGTATTTTTCCAAAAATTGCACAAAATTCACTTTGTGCAATCGATTGCACTCTAGGAGCAATCGATTGTACAGTGAAAAAAAATGAAAATTTTTAATTCTTTTTCTTTGCAAATAGAGATTTTAGGGAAATAATACCGGAAAACCTTATTTGCCATATGCTTCGACTCGGTACCTACAAAACACAAATATGAAAAGACAAAGACAAATATTTTTTTGCATTTTGATTAGAAGTTAGTCAACAACACAAGAGCAAACTTAAAGATAGGATGCAAATGTGATGAATGAAGTTATTTATTAATGATTGTGACTGAATGACAAAATATGGTATGAAAGTGCGACTGAAAAAGTTAGGGGAAAAATTTAGGGTACAACAGTTGCCCCTATTTAATTATCTTTTAGCCAGATAGGCGGAAAGTATTTAAATACAAACAGACCTGAATTTTGTCCCTGATACGATGAGATGATAGCATATGTTATGAATGAATGCAAGGACTTTTTTTACACATATTTTTTGAATGATGTATGAGATGAGTCAGACTTTGTGGGAATATGGAAAGACTCGAAATAGGAAACTTGTGGTAGTTTAGATGGAATGACGTTGAAAGGCAGACTAGGGAAACCACAAGATACTTCTGGATATCTATCAGGGCGACAAAGAGTAACCAGCGATACTTGGAAAAAAGAGATAAAACTCGAGAAGGCAAGCAGCGACACCCAAGAATGGCATTGAGTGAGGCGAGCAACTCTCTTGAAAAGACAATCAAAAACATCTAGAAGAACAATAGATGTGGGATGAGACCAAATCTGAAGCTACATCAGAGTCGTCCAGGAAAGACGCTGGACAGAAAAGAAACACGACATCCAATACTGGCTTTGAATGAAGGGAAACTCAACGTCTAATACTGGCTTTAGACGAGAGAAAAGATCACAACATCCAATACTGGCTTTGAATGAGTGAAAGGGATCTTAACATTCAATATTGGCTTTGAATGAAAGAAAAGCTCAACGTCTAATACTGGCTTTAGACGAGAGAAAAGATCACAACATCCAATACTGGCTTTGAATGAGTGAAAGAGATCTTGACATTCAATATTGGCTTTGAATGAAGGGAAAACTCAACGTCTAATACTGGCATTAGACGAGAGAAAAGATCACAACATCCAATATTGGCTTTGGATGGAAACAAAAGATCCTGACATTCAATACTGGCTTTGAATGAAAGAAAAGCTCAATGTCTAATACTGGCTTTAGACAAGAGAAAAGATCACAACATCCAATACTGGCTTTAGACTAGAGAAAAGATCACAACATCCAATACTGGCTTTGAATGAGTGAAAGGGATATTGACATTCAATACTGGCTTTTAATGAAGAAAAAGGTAACAACATCCAATACTGGATTTGGATGAAAAAAGAGAAACAACTCAAACTGATGTTTACTTTGGTAGATGCCAAGTAAGTTGGAATTTGATCTCAAGGTGACATGTCAACTGCAATAAGACCTCGGGAAATGCAAATGAGGATGAAACACTCTTGCTATGCATTATGTTTGGATTTTTTTATGCATGATATGTGAATGATTTATTCATGTAATGCCGACGTTTACGAGAATGGAGTTTGACTCTTTTGTGGAGAATAGTTTGGAAATTTGATTCCTCAACACGGAGAACTCTGCCAAATTTGATTGGAAAGAAGAAGAAAAATCTTGCGCCAAAATTTGTCACCCTTGAAAACTGTGTTGAACTGATGATCTTCTGAAGAAGGATATGGAGAGATACTTGGGGACTTGTCCCAGATTAGCTGACTGTTGAAGATAAACTGATCATGGCTTCAGTCGAAAGTTGCTGGAAATAAGCTGATCACGGCTTTAACTCCGAAATGACTATTGGAGATAAACTGATCATGGCTTCAGCTTCTGAAATGTTTGTTGGGAATAAACTGATCATGGCTTCAGTTCTGAAATGATTGTTGGAGATAAACTGATCATGGCTTCAGTTCTTGAGATAATTGTTGTAAATAAATGCCCCTGTATGAGTCTTGAAAATGATTTCCTGGCTGGCCAGTTCTGAGAAAACTTGCATTGAGCAGTAAATCTTGAACTGATTCACAATTGGATCTGGAAGATACTTACCCTTGATAAGGTCACTAACCAAGTTTCTCAGCTGCTTGAAATTCCTTGATGAAGAAAGCTTGTTTGCAAGAAAAATTGTTTATTCAAACATGGTAATTTTAATGCAAAGTTCATGCAAAAGTTTTGAATCCAAAATCATTTTTGAAATGATCTTATTGGTGTATAGAAAATGTATCACTGATTAAAACACAGTGGTTTATACTTTTAAAGTGGAAGAGAAAGCAAAGGTATGATACTAAAAACAAATGATTTGCAAAAGATCATAGGAGTCAGTTTACGCAACCTTGTTGTAGTATGCTTTCAAAAGAAACCTGGCTTCAATTAGGTCTTTTGAGGGTTGTAACGTGGTCGGGTTCACGGTTTAAGAAATAAAGGATAAAGGCTCAAAGTTTATTTGTACCCAACCCAATCTTCGTGATGTTCTTCAGTCCTACATTCAGTTAATTCAGACTATGCATTCAGGTTCCAAGAGAGTTTGGAATTGCACTGATGGTAGTAATGAAGATGATTCAGAAGCTTAGGAATTATTGAGAATGACAGTCATTTCTTCTTACATCTTTTTTTGTTTTGAGGACTTTTGTCAACTCTGGTGGAGAATTTTGAGGATTTGAAGACCTCTTCTGATTGAATTTATTATTCCCAATTTTTGCCTGAACTGTTTCATTTGAGATTACAGTCAGCGGGATGCCCCAGTTTTTGCCTGAGTCTCCTTCATAGGTTTTGACTTAGCGGGAATTTTCTTTTGATTTTTCTTTTCATTTCATTCTTCCTTTTTTGGAAAGACAATGACTGCCTTGCTCAATGATTACGGGGAACCATCTTCGTCATTTTTTGTTTGAGAGCATCTTTGACACTTCTTGTTGTGTGCAAAGGAAAGCTTGATCGCGACCTTTGTTGAAAGGTGTCTTGCATGATTTCTCTTGTAATTGAGTGCACAACCAAATTAACTGAGAACTACCCATCCCCGGGTTAAGATTGCGGGTTTTTCTGTATAGAAAGAAACTCCAACTTCTAGGCTCAAAGGGGTGAACGAGGGATTAACTTCCTTATTTCTCCAGTGTTTGGGAGTTGAAACAGTGCCTGTATATCCTCAGCAAAGTTTTATTCGAAAGCATACCAGCAACAATTATGGGTATTTCGTTTTCATCATCCTCCCTCAAATCTTTGCATAAACAAAATCTTGATAAAGGGAGTAAACAAGAGAAATATATTTGAAAGCAGTAAATGAAAAATGATTTGAATCAAAATATTGCAATGCTCATTTCATTAGAATTAACATGAAAGTATAAACAGAATTTGAAAGCAACAATTTTAACATAAACAATGGAAAAATGCAAACAGAAAGAAAGATGGCCTAGTGACTAATCAGTAACAAGGATGAGTTGTCTTGTCTCAAACACTGGCTTTAGGAAGTGACTTGAGGGTACCTCGACTCAGTCCTCAGCCACTTTGTTTTGGTAAAGGATGTTGATGCCATTAGGACCTGCCTCTTTGAAAGTGAGAATATTTTCTTTCACCAATTCTTGCACTTTGTTTTTCAAAGCATAACAACTTTCTAAATCATGATCGGTAGCTCCTTGATGAAACTCACAGTGAAGGTCAGATATGAACCCGGATGGAGGAGGATTTCGAGGAATCAGAGGCCTAGTTATAATCAATCCCTTCTGCATCAATGCAGGGTACAATTCAGTGTACGTCATAGGGATGGGATCAAACTGAGCCCTATTCCGATTATGATTATGTGCAATATTCTGTCGTTGAGGGACATGAACTGGTTGAGCATTGACCGCGGGAGTAACAACCGCTACTTGTGGTTGATCAGTGTATTGAGGCCTACGGCGAGGTCCTCTTCTCTTAGTCGAGATAGCATTGGCTTCTACCTCTTTCTTCTTCTGAAAGTTCCCAAGGTATTTCTTTGCACCATTAGAAGATTCAGCAGCTTTAGACACTTTACCATTCTTGGTTCCTTCTTCTAATCTCTGGCCAATAGTCACCAGGTCTGTGAAGATGGAGGACACACTACCAATCATTTTCTCCCAAAAGAAAGGGGACAAAGTATCCATGAAGAAACCAGTTAACTCTTTCTCTGCCAGAGGTGGTTCAACTTGAGATGCCAATTCTCTCCATCGTTGAGCATATTCCTTGAAAGATTCTCTCATTCTGAGACATATTTTGTAGTTGGCGACGATCAGGTGCCATGTCAAGGTTGTATTTGTATTGCTTTATGAAGGCATCAACAAGATCTTGGAAGCATTGTATACGACCTTTCTCAAGTCCCATATACCATTTCAATGAAGCTCCACTCAGACTGTCTTGGAAACAATGGATAAGCAGCTTGTCATTCTTGGTGTAAGCAGACATCTTTCGAAAGTACATCACCAAATGACTTCTTGGACAAGTATGCCCCTATATTTCTCAAACTCAGGAGTCTTGTGTTAGAACAATGTTTGAATCTACTACCCTATATTTAAGTTTTGATGATAACAAAGTGAAAAGATATAGTATTTATAAGTTTCATGTTTGAACTATCTGCTGCCTAAAATTATTATGTTCTGACTTGCAGATACGCTGATTGAAATAAGCAAGATCACATCTATTCAGCATCAAAACTTGATTTCAGACACCAGCATCAGAAGTTGCTACATCAGAACGTCAAAATCAGATGATCAACTCACGTACATGCTGAAGCCTGATGAACAAGACTGCGCTTAATACTCTGATACAGAAACACAATAGTTCATCAGCAGCGAAGCAGAATCAGAATGAGCCAAGCCAGAACTTGCATTAAGTAAGCAACGGTACTGTGCATTGAAAGCAAATTAATTCCAACGGCTCCATTCCAGACAAGATCTGCTCAATAAGGAAAGTTTGTTATTAGCATTGAATCAAGACTATTGCATCCAACGTTCATCATCTCAATGCTATATAAACAAGGCTTTGAAGATTGAAATGGTTAATGCTCTCCAAATCTCTACACGCACAAAAGCTGAACCATAATCTTCGTTCTACCAGTTTTGCTAAACCACACTCTGATATTCCATTACTGTTTAGCAATCTAGTTTCTAAGCTTCATTTTGTGTATACATCACAGTTGTGATACAGTTTTGTAGAAAACATCCACACACATAGTTTTATCTCTTTGTAAGAAAGTGTTACCTTGACAAACCGGGTTGTGGTTTGAATCAAGAAGGCTTTAGCAGTTGTTAAAGCAGTCTGTAATATTCAGTTGAATATAGTGGATTAAGACCTCGTTGGAGAGAGGCGAAATCACCTTGACGGGTGGACTGGAGTAGTTTGAGATCAAACGAACCAGGATAAAAATATCTTGTCAATTGCTTTAGATTTCAGTTTTACAATTCAACCCCCCCTTCTTGTGTTTTTCACCCCTTCAATTGGCATCAGAGCGCCTGGTTCTGAGCTAAAACACTTAACCGTGTTAGTACAAGATCCAGCGTCAGAAAAACACAATGGCAGGAAACAATTCTCACATTAGCAATGACAACAATGAGGACAGAGACAGATTCAGTGGCAAACCTCCAGTCTTTGATGGAGAAAACTTTGATTACTGGAAAGACAGAATTGAAAGCTTCTTTCTAGCACATGATGTTGATCTGTGGGATATGGTGACAGATGGATACACGCACCCTGTGAATGCAAGTGGTCAGAAGATTGATAGAAAATCAATGTCTGATCAACAAAAGCGTGACTTCAAGAATCACCACAAGGCCAGAACCATCCTCCTCAGTGCCATCTCCTATACTGAGTATGAAAAGATCTCCAACAGAGACACAGCAAAAAATATCTTTGATTCTCTCAGAATGACGCATGAGGGCAACGTTCAGGTCAAAGAAACAAAAGCTCTGGCGCTCATTCAGAAGTATGAGGCGTTCAAAATGGAAGAATCTGAATCCATTGAAACTATGTTCTCTAGATTCCAGATTCTGGTAGCTGGTCTCAAAGTTCTGGACAAAGGATACTCTACTGCTGACCATGTCAAGAAAATCGTCAGAAGTTTACCCAAGCAGTGGAGGCCTATGGTTACTGCTCTGAAGCTAGCTAAAGATCTCAACAAAATCACTCTGGAGGAACTTATCAGCTCCCTCAGAAGTCATGAGATAGAGCTAGAAGCTGATGAGCCTCAGAAGCAAGGTAAGCCTTTAGCATTAAAATCTAACAGAAAATTTGAGTCTAAAGTTTTGCAGGCAGTTGAAGAAACATCTGATGGATCCTCATCAGAAGAAGACGAACTTTCCCTTCTCTCCAGAAGAGTAAATCAACTGTGGAAGCAAAGACAAAGGAAGTTCAGGAATCCCAGAAGATCTGATCAGAATGAGTCTTCTTCCAGATACAGAAGGACAGATTCTTCCTCTGGATACAGAAGATCTGAAGGCTCCTCCAGTAGCAAGAAGCCAAACACCAAAGACATCATCTGCTATGAGTGCAATGAGCAAGGACACTACAAGAGTGACTGCCCAAAGCTTCAGAGGGAAAAGCCAAAAAAGAAGTTTGGAAGAGAGAAGAAGAAAAGTCTCATGGCTACATGGGATGATGCTGACTCGTCTGAAGCTGACTCAGAATCAGATGATGAAAGGGCAAACATAGCTCTCATGGCAAACATTTCAGAAGATAGTGAAGCTTCTGAATCAGACTCAGAATCAGACACAGAAGAGGTATTTCCTAACTTCGCTGTTAACTTTACAAAGGCTGAACTTGCTGAAAGCCTTAATAAGATTCTGGAACGTTATCAGCAAATTAGAGCTAAATTCAGAGACCTGAAAAGGAATCTTGAATCTGACTCTAATAAGTCTGAGAGTCTCAAATTGGAAAATTCTGAGCTGAGAAATAAGATTTCAAAATTAGAAAACACTTTACAAAACTCTCAGAAGGAACCAATTTCTGAAACTCCCAGCAACGCTGATGAGATCATCAAGGAGTATGATCACAGTTTCCAGAAGTTCCTAGCTAAAAGCATAGATAGAAGCAGAATGGCTTCAATGATCTATGGAGTTAGCAGAAACGGCAGGAAAGGAATAGGATACCAAGGTAAGGTTCCTACACCAAAGAATGTCATGGACTTAACCATTAAACACACTCCTCTAAATTCACACTTTGTGTATGGTCACACACATGATATCAAATATACTAGCAGTAAGCACTCTGTGAAACCAAAATTCAACCAGAGTTTTGGTAAAACTAACAAATCAGGACCCAAGAAAATCTGGGTACCTAAGGACAAAATAATACATGTTGCAGATATCTTTAGCAGCAAGTCAGAAACACCAGTCATGGTACCTGGACTCTGGCTGCTCACGACACATGACGGGAAGAAGGCATATGTTCCAAAGCCTGGAACTTAAGCCTGGAGGCCACGTTGGCTTTGGAGGCAATCAGAGGGGAAAGATAATTGGCTCTGGAACTGTAGGTAATGGAAATCTTCCCTCTATTAATAATGTTCTGCTAGTAGATGGATTGATGCATAATCTGTTATCCATAAGTCAATTAAGTGATAACGGTTATGATATAATCTTTAATCAAAAATCATGTAAAGCTGTTAGTCAGAAAGATGGGACTATCCTGTTTAATGGTAAGAGGAAAAACAACATTTACAAAATCAAACTTTCTGAACTAAAGAGTCAGAATGTAAAATGTCTTCTGTCTGTTAACAACGAGCAGTGGATCTGGCACAGAAGATTGGGGCATGTTAGTATGAGAAGAATATCTCAGATTAACAAACTCAATCTGGTCAGAGGACTTCCTAATTTGAAGTTCAATTCAGATGCTCTGTGTGAAGCATGTCAGAAAGGCAAATTTGCAAAACCTTCTTTTAAATCCAAAAATGTTGTTTCCACCTCTAAGCCATTAGAACTTCTGCACATTGACTTATTTGGACCAGTTAAAACTGCTTCAGTCAGTGGTAAGAAGTATGGGTTAGTAATCGTAGATGACTATAGCAGATGGACATGGGTAAAGTTCTTAAGACACAAGGACGAGTCACACTCTGTGTTTGTTACCTTCTGTAACCAAGTTCAGAATGAAAAAGATCTTAGAATCGTTAAAGTCAGAAGTGATCATGGTGGAGAATTTGAAAATAAAGATTTTGAGTCATTCTTTAATGACAGAGGCATTCTGCATGATTTCTCTTGTCCTAGAACTCCCCAACAAAATGGAGTTGTAGAACGAAAGAACAGAACATTGCAAGAAATGGCCAGAACCATGATCAATGAGACAAACGTTGCTAAGACTTTCTGGGCAGAGGCAATAAACACAGCGTGCTACATTCAGAATAGAATCTCAATAAGACCTATTCTGGAAAAGACTCCATATGAATTGTGGAAGAACAGAAAGCCCAACATTTCATATTTTCATCCATTTGGATGTACTTGCTTTATATTAAATACAAAGAATTATTTGAACAAGTTTGACTCTAAAGCACAGAAGTGTATTATGTTAGGATACTCTGAACGCTCAAGAGGGTACAGAGTATACAATACAGAAACACAGATTGTGGAAGAATCAATCAGTGTTCGTTTTGATGATAAGCTTGACTCTGAAAAGTCAAAGCAGAATGAAGTTTTTGCAGGTATAGAAATTGAATTTGCAGGTTCTGAAGACAAGTCATCAGAAGCTCTCAACCCAGACATTCCTTCAACGTCTGAAAGGAGCACTGCTAGAAATCCTACAACAGCTGTTGATCAACCTCAGAAGAGATTACCTAGAAGCAGCTTGGATCACCCAGAAGAGACTATCCTAGGAAGAAAGGAAGATCCAATCAGAACAAGAGCAAGCTTCAGAAACTCTGAAGAAACACTTATGGGACTTGTGTCTCTGATTGAACCTTCTTCTATTGATGAAGCACTTCTGGATAATGACTGGATTCTGGCAATGCAAGAAGAGCTGAATCAATTCACCAGAAACGACGTATGGGATCTCGTTCCCAGACCAAAAGGATTCAACGTCATTGGAACAAGATGGGTGTTCAGAAACAAGCTAAATGAACAAGGTGAAGTCATCAGAAACAAGGCACGACTAGTTGCACAAGGTTATAGTCATCAAGAGGGGATAGACTATACAGAAACCTTTGCCCCAGTCGCCAGGTTAGAATCTATCAGACTCTTAATTTCATTTGCTGTTAATAGAGGCATCACTCTATATCAGATGGATGTCAAAAGTGCATTCTTAAATGGTTATATAGAAGAAGAAGTTTATGTTCACCAACCCCCAGGTTTTGAAAATACAAAACATCCAGAACATGTTTTCAAACTAAAGAAGTCATTGTATGGTCTGAAACAAGCTCCCAGAGCTTGGTATGAAAGGCTAAGTAACTTTCTGCTTAAAAATGAATTTATCAGAGGGAAAGTGGACACTACTCTATTCTGTAAAACAGTTAAGAGTGACATCTTAGTCTGTCAAATTTATGTTGATGATATTATTTTTGGTTCTACTAATCCTTCTCTTGGAAGAAAATTTGCTAAGTGTATGCAAGCAGAATTTGAGATGAGCCTCATGGGGGAACTGAAATTCTTTCTAGGAATTCAGATCAATCAAACTCCAGAAGGAACTTACATTCATCAGAGCAAATACATCAGAGATCTTCTGAAGAAATTTGACCTCTCAAAATGTAAGCCATCAAAGATTCCAATGCATCCCACGTGCATTCTGGAAAGAGAAGAGGTAAGCAAAAAGGTAGAACTGAAAGTCCACAGAGGTATGATTGGTTCTCTCCTCTATCTGACTGCTTCAAGACCTGACATATTATTCAGTGTTTGTATCTGTGCTAGATTCCAATCAGATCCTAGAGAATCTCACTTAACAGCTGTTAAGCGAATTTTCAAGTATCTGAAAGGTACTACTAATCTGGGTTTGTTTTATAGAAAATCTAGTGATTACAGCTTAGTAGGCTACTGTGATGCTGATTTTGCTGGAGACAGAGTGGAACGTAAAAGTACTTCTGGAAGCTGCCAGTTTCTGGGAGAAAATCTGATCTCTTGGTCCAGCAAAAGGCAATCAACAATTGCTCTGTCAACAGCAGAAGCTGAGTACATAGCAGCAGCAGGATGTAGCACACAAATGCTCTGGATGAAAAGTCAGCTTGAAGACTTCCAGATTTTTGAGAGTAACATTCCTATACTTTGTGATAATACTTCTGCTATTTGCTTAAGTAAGAATCCCATTTTACATTCTAGAGCAAAGCATATAGAAATAAAACATCACTTCATTAGGGACTATATTCAGAAAGGTATTTTGAACTTAAAATTTATAGATACAGACCATCAATGGGCTGATATCTTTACTAAACCCCTTTCAGAAGATAGGTTTAATTTCATTCTGAAACATCTCAGCATGAAAGTATGTCCAGAGTGAAAATGTTTTAATTCCATATATTTACCTTCAGAATGTAATTATTTTACTGTGAACTTCTGATCAATCTCCTTTCAGAAAGATAGAACATGCAGATTGTATCAGATGCAAGTCTAAAGATCTGAGAGTCTAAGCTCAAAAACAGACGTGCTGATCACTACATCAAACAAGTGTCATCCAATCATCAGCATATCTCTGAAGCAGAACGCGTGCACGCTTCTGAGAAGGCAAAGCGCTGATTGGGTGCATTGAGACACATGTCTGGTAACCGTTTTTAAGTATCTTTCTCAAATCCCCCAAAATCAGCAAGCATTTAATGAAAAGTAATCATGCTTTTAAATGGCAATCATGATTTTTCTCTCTCTTAAAAACGTTTATCTTTTCAAAATAGTTTTGAAATACTCTATTTAAGCACATTAATCTCTCATTCTTATTCTTTACGCTTTCTCACTATCACTCAAGCATTTTCTGCATATTTCTGAGTTCATCTCTTGCAAACCTTTTTCCTCAGTTCATTCTCAAAACCCTTTTAGTGTGAACATGGCAACCTCCAGTAGCGTTTCTGCAGGTAATCAGAAGAAAGCAACTTCTGAGCAATATCAAGTGCCACTCAGAACTCTCCTCACTCCGGTGAAGAACCTTGAAGTGCTCTCTGAGTTAATCATTGATTTTGAAAGCTTGAAGGAGAATGGTTTTGACCTAACTGAAGAAGTTAGGGCTCAAAAGTGGGAAAGGTATTTCGATAGGTTGGTTGGACCAACATTCCCAGCGCTGGTCAAGGAATTTTGGATTCACGCCAAGGTTTCAAAACATCTAGTCATCTCCTCTGTTATGGGGAAGAAGATTGTGATTTCTGAAGATCTCATTGCAAGGCTAATCGGTCAAAGTGGTGGTGGCGTCCGTTGTGTGGACATGGCTGAAAGATGTGCTGATACAGGTGTGGTAGCTAACAGGATTTTCACTCTTGGGATGCCCAACAGCAAGATTAAAGATCTGAAGGATCATTGCAGAGTATGGGCTAAGATTGTTCTGGGGTGCTTCAACCACAGGAAACCAACAAGTTCTCCTGATTATATAAATGTGGATCAGCAGTTTCTGATCTACTTTATTGATCAGAAGATAAAGATCAATCTGGCTCACTTCCTGTTCAACCATCTCAAAACCAGTGTGAAAGAAACAAGGGAAGAAGAAAGAACCAAGAGGGACTGGATACCTTTTGGAAGGTTGATATCAGATATTCTGACAGAGAATAGACTGATTGAGCATCTGATAGAAGCTCAAGAGCTGAGCACTATTGAACCAACAATTGGGAAACCTCTGAACGCAAAGAATCTGAAAAAGATGAAGCTGATAGAGAACATTCAGAAGGAACCCAGAGCTACTTCCACTGCTGATATCTCCAGCAGAAGAGTGCCTCTGAGTGATTTTCCGATATTTTCTGAAATGGAATCCAAACCAGAGATGTTTCTCAGGTACCCAGATGCGTACAAGGCAGATGATACAGATCCAAAGCTGAATATCAGAGATCTGCGTCAACCCCAACCAGAAGTGACTCTGAAGAAGACAAAGAAGAGGAAAGCGCCATCAGAAGGATCATCTCAGCAGACTCCAAAGAAAAGAGGTATTTCATCTGCTACCCCTATTTCAAATTCTTTTACTATTCCAACATCTATCCCTCCTCAAACCTCTCATAGAATACCAATTCCCATCCCTACCATTGATGAAACCGTACAAGAAGAAGACCCTTCTGAGGCATTAAAACTCAGAAGACCTAGAACCAAACACCCCAAACAACCAACAATTTCAACAACAACAGCACTTGACCAAGTGCTGTCTGATATTGAGCGTCAACATGCCTCTGCTCAACCAAACTCTGAACCACAAAATGTTCCTCCTCCACAACCAGAACAACAACAACAACCAGAACCAGAACCACAACAACAACCACTCTCAGCAGAACCTCTGATCCCTGAGCAATCAGAGATTCCACCTCCCTCTCCCCAACCAGAAATAAATCCACCTTCACCACAAACAGAGTTTCACCACTCTGAAACTCCTTCCCCTCATCAATCTGACCCTCACTCACCTCAACCATCACCGTTGGCAATTCAGCTGCCATGTGGAACCACTGTTATCATGCCCCAGTTACCATCCCCATTAGAATCGACACCACCAAATACTCCCAAAACACCACCCACTCCAATCGAAATATCTGACTCTGATACCCCTTCTCCAAAACAAACAGCCTCTCTGAAAACCTCTGAAAACCTCAGCAGGACTTTCATTGACTTAACCAGTCTTGACCGTCTTGCTGATTTAAAACACAAAATTGCCATCCCAAAACCAAAGCAACCAGATGTTGGCTCTGGTATTTTGAATTTTGAAACAGGTGTGCTGCAATGGATTGCTTCTTTGAAGCTGCTTCTGATCAGCTCTGGTCACAGTTCAGACTCTGGGTACGTGCTGAAGCCCTCAAGTTGCAGGATATCAACTATGAGCAGGCACAACAAAATTTCAGCAAACTTCTGAATAAAGTTGGAAGTATGCTTCTGAAAGAGGACGTGCTCCCTCTGGACAGTGAACCCTGGTCTGAGAAACAGCAAGCTGCAAAGGTGCAACCATCAGAAGAAGACAAGACCATTCAGGCTGAAAGTCAAGCAGAGGATGTTGCTGAAAGTTCTGAGAAGCCTCCTCCTTCTGATGCTTCTCAAGCTGCCTTGGACAGGCAAACTCTGGAAGAACTAAGGCTGAATGACATGCGTCTGCAGCAGCGGATGGATGAAAACGATCAGAAGATGAAAGAGAGAATGGATGTGCAGGACAGCAAGATTGACACTGTTGTCAGCATGGTGCATAAGCAGAATGAGACTTCTGAAAAGATTCAAGCCATGCTGGAGAGCCTGTTCACACGCTTGCCTCCTCAACCTTAATCTTTTTCATACATGACCTTTTTTTATGTTTTTCCTGATTTTCTGATGTACTGTTTGATTATGTTTTGTAATATTTTCTCGTTTTGACTCTGAACTATCTTAATATGATTAGTTTTTCTGATCTTAATTGTTTTAGCACATCACCGACACTTTTTGATTGCTGACAAAAAGGGGGAGAACAAGAATGATATTTAAATCAATAACGGGCTAACTAGACAAGAATTCTCAAACATTCTAACTCTATTACTTGAAATGTTTTTTTTTCTGTTTTGTTTAAAGTCTACAGGCACAAGGAAGCTCCTGGACACTCTGAAGACTAGAAGCTCTGATCAATATGAAGTTGCTCTGATCAATATGAAGTTCTGATCCGTCCTAATATTCTGATCCAAAGCAAAGCTCTGACAAGAAAAGCTCTGAAGCTCTGCTCTGACATAAAGCTTTTGATAAGTCAAAGACTCTGATACTCTGATGTTCAAAGAAAGGCAGAAAGATCTGATCCTGAAGAACACGTATAATCAAAGGGAAGTAATAAACTCAGGGGGAGTATTTCCTTACTCCTTATTCTTTTACTTCTTATTCTGATACATATTCCAGATACCTTTTCACGTTATTTTCATTTAAAATATCTAGTTTTTGTCATCATCAAAAAGGGGGAGATTGTTAGAACAATGTTTGAATCTACTACCCTATATTTAAGTTTTGATGATAACAAAGTGAAAAGATATAGTATTTATAAGTTTCATGTTTGAACTATCTGCTGCCTAAAATTATTATGTTCTGACTTGCAGATACGCTGATTGAAATAAGCAAGATCACATCTATTCAGCATCAGAACTTGATTTCAGACACCAGCATCAGAAGTTGCTACATCAGAACGTCAAAATCAGATGATCAACTCACGTACATGCTGAAGCCTGATGAACAAGACTGCGCTTAATACTCTGATACAGAAACACAATAGTTCATCAGCAGCGAAGCAGAATCAGAATGAGCCAAGCCAGAACTTGCATTAAGTAAGCAACGGTACTGTGCATTGAAAGCAAATTAATTCCAACGGCTCCATTCCAGACAAGATCTGCTCAATAAGGAAAGTTTGTTATTAGCATTGAATCAAGAATATTGCATCCAACGTTCATCATCTCAATGCTATATAAACAAGGCTTTGAAGATTGAAATGGTTAATGCTCTCCAAATCTCTACACGCACAAAAGCTGAACCATAATCTTCGTTCTACCAGTTTTGCTAAACCACACTCTGATATTCCATTACTGTTTAGCAATCTAGTTTCTAAGCTTCATTTTGTGTATACATCACAGTTGTGATACAGTTTTGTAGAAAACATCCACACACATAGTTTTATCTCTTTGTAAGAAAGTGTTACCTTGACAAACCGGGTTGTGGTTTGAATCAAGAAGGCTTTAGCAGTTGTTAAAGCAGTCTGTAATATTCAGTTGAATATAGTGGATTAAGACCTCGTTGGAGAGAGGCGAAATCACCTTGACGGGTGGACTGGAGTAGTTTGAGATCAAACGAACCAGGATAAAAATATCTTGTCAATTGCTTTAGATTTCAGTTTTACAATTCAACCCCCCCCCCCTTCTTGTGTTTTTCACCCCTTCATCTTGAACTTTGCAGGCATAACCAGATCAAAAACCAAGCACATATTGTTAGCATCAACATTGAAGAACTCATTTCCTTCCATAGCTCTGAGTCTCTTCTCCAAAGTCTGATATTGTTCTTTGAAATATTCAAACTCACCAAAGTCTCCTTGACTCACACTTCGAGTACTGGCAGCATGGTGCTCAAAGAGAGGATTCCCAAAAGCAGCTTGTGCAGCAGGTTGACGAAAAGCAGTATGAACAATTGGATGAGGTTCAGTGAAAACTGGATCTTGAAAGACTGGTCGGGAAGACTGACCAACCATTGAAGTAATTACAACAGGTGGAGAGTAATTCTGAGGTAACCCAAACTCTGGCCATGCAGTAGATGTATGCTGGATAGGTTGAGTGTCAACAGCCGCAGTTTGGATTTCAGATATCGCAGTTCTTTGAGGTGGCTCTCCTATGGAAATCAGGACTTGCATCATCTCAGTAAGTTTGGCCATGCCAGACTTTAACTCGTCGATTTCCATTCTGACTTCCATGTTGTGTTGTTCTTGGTTTTCCATTCTCAATCTGACAGCAGCTCTAGTCCCGTAGTTATGTTGAGGAATCAGCTTGATGGTAGATGACTAACTGGAAGGAAGAAGCAACTGGGAATAAGGTCCTGATAAACCTGGATGTATGCAGAATGATGCAGAGAATGCAAATGATATGCAATGTTATGCAATGCACTGCACAGTAACAAGATCACACGGTTCAGAGTCACGAGCCTGGAGTCAAAGGTATAACCCATAAGGTATGGACTAACTGTTATCACCTGCCGAACAAGGTTCTAAGAGGTTCCCAGAGTCTACATCCTTCCTTTGGATATTACCAATGTCCCGATTAACTCGGTAATTAGCAATATTCTCAGGAAAGACTCGTCTGAGCGTAGTATCGCATGACAACTACTTCCGGATTACTCTGTTATAGCTTCCGCACTACACCTAAAAGGCCAAGATGGGTTAGGTAATCTACGGTCCTCAGCTTTAGTAGGCTCCCAGGTCGAAAGCAGTACGTCTTCCCGATTACTCGGTAAACGACACTACAGTCAAATGGGCCTCCACTGAGTGGGGGATCTCATGCCTCCTTTTTTGGGATTACTCCCTCAAAGTTAACATGACTATACCGCCCGTCCTATCTTAAAGTTTTCCCTAGTCCGGGTATAGGACTTATAAGAAATCCCCAAGCACCCTGTAAACCAGGAAAATCCAGATAAATATATATACAAAATATAACACATAAACACAATAGCACATATACAGATATAAACAAAGATAGGCTCAACCCACTTAGGGATGGACCAGCAAGAGGTCAATGTTGTTCCCCAGTGAAGTCGCCATTTTTTCTGTAGCGGTAGAAATGTGCAAGACTAAGCCATTGGATTGACTAGACTTTATACAAATCAAAATAAAAATCTCCACCGCGCTTTATTGTTTCCAAAGGAATGGGAAAAGAGCGAATAACCCAAAAAGAGGGGGAAAGATTCAAGGTAAGGGAGTTGGTTATGCAAAGGGAAGGTACTAGCACCCTAAACATCTACGGTACTCCGCAGGAACCTCTTTGAAAAATCTGTATATTTTGGCTATAAAATGTGTTGTATATAAAATGGATGGTGGAGGTGAGAAAAGAAATATTTTTATGATTTTTTCACCCGCCGCGGTTGCGAACCTTTAGTGCCTACGTACCACCTTTCGTGCAATAGGGGATCAGGGTACACGTAGTTCCTCTAGAAAAGACTTGTATGTTGGTTGATTTTAAACAAGAAGAAAAGTCGTCATTGTTAGGAGAGAAATCTCGACTAACGCCCACAAGGTGTAAGAAAGATAGACCCTGCATCAACAAGAGTGAGGGTTTGAGAACACCTCTAGTACTCAAGTGGAAAAGTCGACACTTTTATAACCATATGGATAGGAGAATGTTGCTCGACTATCAATGAATCATGTCTCACCTTGAAAAAAGTTTTGAATGTAAAAGGTGCTCAGGCGCACAAAAGAGTTTGAATGTGTTGAATTGTTTTGTTAATTTTGAAAGATGTCAAAGTATGATTAAGTGAATTGAAGTTTGTTTAAGGAAAATAAGTTTTAAAAGAAAATGCACTCGACAAAGTCGAGGTTTATTATGAAAGCTGTTTGATTTTATAAACAAAGAAGGTTTTGAAAAAGATGAGAAGATTTTGAAAATTAAAGAAGATGGGAGGAGATTAAGGGACTATCCTAAAGCATAAGGTAAAAGCTAAGGAAGAGAACCGTCTAACCAACATGAAGTCGATACTTGACATTATAATCCAATGTAGAATTCCCATTCTTTGGAGTGAAATAAGGCAAGAAAAGATACTAGACCTCTTGAGAGAACCATGCTTTAAGTGTATCAAGTCTTTGAAAAATTGGGCAGAGTAACGGTTGTATACGGGTGAATTCCAGATTACAAACAAAGATCGTAATCTCAATAACCAAAGGTAGATCTAGAGAATTATCAAAACAACTTCAAGAATTTGCTTCAATTCAACCACAAGAATCAATTAACCAAGCTTGGATGTAGAGAATTGATGGAGAAAAAGTGTTTGGATGAAGGTTTAGCTCAAAGATTAGTAAGCTTCAATGCAAAGCTTACTAACTTTTTGAAAATGGAGCTTTGAGTAAATTTGGTAGATGGAGAGAATTGAGAGATTTTTTAGCAAGGTGGATTTGGCTATCAAAAGCTTGAAATTTGAATGAAATGAGGGCTCTATTTATAGAGTTTAGGATTGGGATTAGTGGTAATTTGGTAATTGATTCTTGGAGCCAAATTTTGAATTAATGATAACTCTTTCAAATATTAGAGCCAAAATTTGAATTAATGATAATTCTTTCAAATATTAGAGCCAAAATTTAAATTAATGATAATTCTTTTTAAAAATGAAAGATTGGCACTAAAATTTGAATTAATGATACATCTTTCAAAAATGAAGGAAAATTGGAGCCAAAAATTTGACAAGCTTGAAATGCTGATTTTTTTTTTCAAATTTTCACGTTGTGAAATCCATTGCACTATAGTGAAAATCGATTTGCACAATGTATTTTTCCAAAAATTGCACAAAATTCACTTTGTGCAATCGATTGCACTCTAGGAGCAATCGATTGTACAGTGAAAAAAAATGAAAATTTTTAATTCTTTTTCTTTGCAAATAGAGATTTTAGGGAAATAATATCGGAAAACCTTATTCGCCATATGCTTCGACTCGGTACCTACAAAACACAAATATGAAAAGACAAAGACAAATATTTTTTTGCATTTTGATTAGAAGTTAGTCAACAACACAAGAGCAAACTTAAATATAGGATGCAAATGTTATGAATGAAGCTATTTATTAATGATTGTGACTGAATGACAAAATATGGCATGAAAGTGCGACTGAAAAAGTTAGGGGCAAAATTTAGGGTACAACACAAGGATTTGTTTGCAAATTGATCAAGTAACTAGAAGCTTATCTACTTACTCAAAAGTCTTTCCTATACATTTTTATTCCTTTGACATTGTTGTTTTATCATTGCATTTGGTAAACAACCCTATCTTTGGATGTTAAACGGGAAGGGCGTGGGTCATCGTATGACCATGATAACAATATTGCCAAGTATCTTTAGCAAGTTTTGAGGGACCAAGATCATTTGTTTTTAGGCAACCAAGATAGCGTCATCGAGGGACTATGATCTTTTGTTTTGTTTGATTTTGCCAAGATACCTAGCATGCATACCATAGCCATGTTTAAGGCAACAAAGTGGGTGAAACCCTAGAGGTGCTTGTGTGCAAAGTGTTGTCTTTTTCATGCATTTTTGTCTTGTATTAGGTCTTGCTATTTGTTTTGATTTTGTCTTATCATACAAACCCTAGTTTTTACTAAACATGCATATAATACGATACATTGCGGAAAGTAAATCTAAACTATTACAACAATTATTATGGGAAGGGGGATACAAGTTTTGAATGGGGATATTTGCACAAAATAAAACCCTAATTTACTATTACAAACCAATTGAATTTATTGTACAAATAAATAAATAAACAAGTATTTAAATATGGAATAAATTGTAAATATGCAAAATGTTTTTGTATTTATTTTTATGTATGTGAAAAACTAAATTATTTAAGTCTAAAATAAGAAAAAATATTGTGATTATTTTTGAAAGGGTGAAAACCCTAATTTTTGTTTAAAAGAAATATATTCTATATTATTCATTTTTATTCAAGAAAAATAATAATAATATGTACAAAAATGTTAAAAAATTGAAATATGTATGAAAACAACATTTTAAGTGTGAAAAATAATAAAATAAAAATATATGATATTTTTATATTATTTACAAATTATTTTAAGAAAATGATTTCTATTTATTAAAATAAAACTATTTTTGTATTAAAAAAATAAGATTAAAATAAAATAAAATGCAAAAAATTAAGAAAATATTTTTGGAATTTTTTAATGTTCAGAAAAAAATAATAAAGTCAGAAAATATAAATTATGCAAGAAAATACAAAAAATATAAAATAAAAGGTCAGGGGGGTGCAAAAAATAAAAAGGGGGTGCAAAAAGTCAGAAAAGCCAAGCCCAAACGCGCCAGGCCCAGACACCACTTCATCCCTGTCCTTTCTCCTTCGCGCGCGCCCTGTGTATAAATCTGGAACTCTCTATTCTTTGCACAAAAACAAAATCTTGCAACATGAAACTTGTAGCATTTTTTATCACGATTCCAATGATATAAAAAACATGACCTAACTCTAAAAGATCAAGGAGAATTTTAATGGCCCTAATTTCTGACCTAGTTTTTCCAGCATGTTCAACATCCAAATACTCTTAGCTCAGTTAATATAAATGGAATCTACGCATATGTACAGCTTAAGCATGTTGAGGACTACATTTTTGCTTCACAAACCTAAGCTTAAGGATGCCTAAATAGAGAGATAGAAACTTGACAAATACCTTGTTCAGTTGAGTTTGGATATGGCAATGTGGGAACTTTGAGTGAGGCCTGAAGGTCGTGTGAGCTTGCTTGAAGTTCCCTCAACCTTTTCCAATGCTCAGCTTGCCTTGTAGATGCCTGAATCTCTTTGTAGAAGTCAACCTGCAAACTCAAAAAATGAAAATGGTGAAGCTTGAAACAGGGGTTACAGTTGCTAGACAAAGGCCTGGACAGTTTAGGTAGGAGGTATGGAATGTGTTTGAAGTGATTCAAAGCAAAACGCACGAGCCAATATTGATTTGGCCAAGGTTCTGCAGAAGATGCCCTGTTTGGGCAGAAAAATGGGATTTTTGTGTTTTAGGGTGTTTTAGAAGTTATGAATTCGTGTCTTAGGCTTGTTACAATGTTTTGAGGTTGTTTCAAATGAGGCCAAGGCTTGCCTTTAACAGATGGATGATATCCCTTGACTTTTGCAAGTTTCTTGCTTTTGAAGAAAAGTTTGAAGTGACAATGCCAAAGCATGTACAGGCTTGCTTGCTAGCTGCACATAGTTGGTACAAGTTGCCTGATATTTGTGGATATTATTTGCAGCAAAAGATTAGGTTCATGGCTCAAGATAAACAAAGTTGTAAAAAGCAAGCTTTATCAAAGTAGCAATGTGAACTTTATGCCATTTTTGGATTAATTCAATGTGCAATGCTTCAAAAGTCAGAACAAGGCCATTATCCAATGTGTTTGCATTTAATTATGGAGTGTATAAGGGATTAGGACCTGTAAAACCAAGTACAAGCATGTTTGAAACTGATTTGCAACTTGAACCAATGTGAAAAATGCCTTGAACAAAAGTGATAAATTGCCATTTTCATTTCTTCGATTCTCCCTAACCATAAATGATCTTGGAGATTTATTGGACATTTTGGAAAGCTTGTAACATGATCTACAATCCATCTTTGAAATTCATTTTGATATTCCTCTTGGAACTAGGTGAAAAAATTCCATGAAGTTAGGTCAAAAATCTGCCTAAACTAGGGCAAAATTTCACTAAGTTAAAAAGATTATGGACCCTTATTCACAAAATCATAACTTAAGATCCAAACATATTTTGGGAAAACTTTGTGAATAAAAGTTGTAGATTTCATGGAGGACTACAACTTTCATGTTGGAAGTTTTCTTTGAATCCAATTGCATCATGGTGAAAAAGTTGTGGAAAGTTGGGGGAAAATAAGAAATTTCCATAACTTAGAAAAATTCTAAGTTATGAGAAATTTCAAATTAAAACCCTAATTTTCAAAATTAGGTTTCTTGGTGAACAAGTTTCACATTTTGACATGTCTTGATGAAATATGACCCTTGGCACTTGATTTTGACCAAAAAGTCAAAGTTTGACTTTTCAGTGCAGTTGATTTTTGATCAGTTGACTAGAAAATTTATCTGTCAATCCTATGCATTTGAGATCTTTTGAACTATGTGATTAGGTAAAGATGATTCCATTGGATCCTTGAAATCATGCTTGAACCCAATTGGTCATTGGTTAGGTCAAAATTCAGAAATTGCCCTTCTACGGTCAAAAACCCTAATTTTGACCATTTTGCCCTTTTGATGATCTGATCAAATTTCTTGAGGAGTTGTGGTCCAAAATTGATCAAATGGTTCATATGAGTCTATAATGTTGATGTGGAAAAAATTATGTTTTGACTGTAAATTGGCCACAGTTGACTTTTTCCCCAATACAGCTGATTTTTAGGTCAATTATCCAATTGACTGGGCAAAAATGTGATCCAAGGCTTGAAACTTGGTATGAGAAATCTTAGAGGTCCAACATGAAGTATGAAAGTCACAAGAGTCATTGGAAGTCCAAAAATCCCTGTGCAAACTCAAACCCTAATTTCAGGTTATCAGTGCAAGGAGAGGTCTTGAGCTGAGCAAACCCTAATCTGGTCTTGAGTCCAAGAAGTCTTGTGAGGAGAATCTTGATAAAATGAAAGGCCAAATTTTGGGGTACAACAGCTGCCCCTGTTCAATCTTCTTGAACCTGAAGAGTTAGATTGGCAATTTTTCTGTTCGTGACTCGAAGGTAAAAGATGATTGGACACTAGAGTGCCCGTAAATTTGCACTCGTCAAAGTGTAATTGAGGGAATGGGCTTAAAGATGCCATTTGGAAAGGTGACAGAATCTTGTTGGAGATGGGCTTAAAGATGCCATCCAAGAATGTTTGCTGAACTGCAAGTTGTAAGTCAAAAGAATGAGTATCAGAATGGTGTCCGTATTTGGAACGTATCTGAACTGTATCTGGAGACTGAATCTGTATGAGCAAGGGAATGACGTCCGTGTCTGGAGTGTATCCGAGTTGTAACTAAACTTGAATCTGAATGAATAACAGAATGACTTCCGTGTCTGGAGTGTATCTGTATTGTATCTAAATCTGAAATCTGAATAAGCGACAGAATAGCATTCGTGTCTGGAGCGTCTCTGAACTGGGGAAAAAGTTAGAATAAGTGACAGAATGGAAACCGTGTCTGGAGCGTATCTATATTGGATCTGAAGTTGGGGTCTGAATGAGTAACAGAATGACTTCCATGTCTGGAGTGTATCCGTACTGTATCTTGACTTTAAATTCTGAATGAGTAATAGAATGACTTACGTGTCTGGAGTGTATCCGTCTTGTATCTGAATAAGAGATCTGAATGAGTAACATAATGACTTTCGTGTCTGGAGTGTATCCGTACTGTATCTGAATAAGAGATCTGAATGAGTAACAGAATGACTTCCGCGTCTGGAGTGTATCCATACTGTATCTGAAATCTTTGAATATTTGTTAAAGATAGTTGTTAATCTTATACTGAAAAGGGTAAAATGTTAGCTGAAACACAAAGTTATGTTGCATGAAATGTATGATGCAATAAAGTTTGTTTTGTCAATGTTTATGATATATGAATGTAATGTATGCGCATGTAAGCTGATTAGCTGAGGAAAATAAATCCTTGATAGCTGGGGATAAGAAAATCCTTGACTGCTGTCGGGGAAAATAAATCCTTGACCACTGCTGGAGATTCAAAACCTTTGATTGTTGAGGATGTTGTTGGGGATTAAAAATCCTTGACGACTTTCTTGGGGATATATGGATCCTTCAAGTCTTTGAAGTTGGAGGATGATAAACATTCTGTTGTGAGAATAATGCCAAGTGTTGCTTGAGAAACCTGCTTGGGGAATCTCGAGAACTTTGATGACTATGGCTAGGGATTACACAATGGGAATCCTTACTCGGCTGGGGAATAAGGAAAACTCGGATGGTTTCTGCGGGGAACTAAGAATGAGAATCTTCATTCTGTTGAGGAGTAATGAAAACTTTGGCGACTTCACTGGTGAATGATGAAGACTCTGTGGGGAATACCTATCCTGCTGGGGAGATCAGGAGTTTGGGTTATATGCCAATCTACTGGGGAATTATCCGAAGTTGTCGTCTGGTTAGCTGTCATGCTTCAAAGCAACTTGCTGGGAAATTAACAGGTTTTAAGATAACTTGTAGGGGAATTTGATGAAACTGGAGGATCTCCACTGGGGTTTAAAGGTTGAAGTTTTAGCTCCACTATGGATTGGGAGTTTTGAAAACTTAACTCTGATGGGAATTAAGGGTTTGAAATTATAACTCCGCTGGGGATATATATTTCAAGGTTTTATCTCCGCTGGAGATCTAGATGATGTACTGTAGGGATTTCTCATGGAATAGCCTAAAGACGTTTTCCTATCCTTTCAGTCCGTCAGTAATTAATCTTTTCTAAATCGTTTATTTGTAAACAGTGGTTATATTCAAATGCATATGCTCATTAATAAATCATTGGACGTTTTCAAATAAAACACAATTGTAAAAAAGGAAAGTGCAAATAGTTTTCTGCACTTTAAAGTATCTTTGTATTAACTTTGCGTAAGTATTTTGTACAAAGGAGACAGACATCCTAGTAAGAGAACATTGTCATAAAAATGAGAAAAATTTATACAAAGAAAGATGGCTATGTGTAAAAATTCCATGGGGTTCCCATTCTGTTATAGCCTTCATAACTCTGAATATCTTGTCCATTTGTTGCTTCATCCAAAGATGATTGAGTTGATCAGAAGCCCGGAGCTTGTCTATGAAGAGATTGTCCTTAAAGTGATCCGACGAGACATAGTCATACGCTTTAGTTCCCTAATTTTTGCCTGGACCGCCCTTTCGGGTTTTCGATCCACCAGGAAACCCTTTTTTTGCCCAAGTCGCCCTTTCGGGTTTTCAACTTGTCGGGTGTACAGATTTTTTTTATTTATCCCTAACTTTTGCCTGAACCGCCCTTTCGGGTTTTCGATTCACCGGGATGCCCTTTTTTTTCCTAGGTGTGTCAACCTAGCGGGTCATTTATGCGTAGTATCTTTTGACTATGTCTGCGTTCGCAGGGTGCGGCAGGTCGTCGCTGTCCATGGTGGTTAAAATCATTGCCCCACCAGAAAAGATGTTCTTGATCACAAATGGTCCTTCGTAGGTAGGAGTCCATTTGCCCCTGGGATCACTTTGTGGCAAAATGATGCGCTTGATCACAAGATCTCCAACTTGATACACTTGTCGTCTGACTTTCTTGTTGAAAGCCTTGATCATCCGCTTTTGATACGTCTGACCATGACAAACAGTAGTAAGTCTCTTCTCGTCAATTAAGTTCAACTGATCAAGTCGGGTCTGGATCCAATCGTCTTCACTCAGACCTGTATCCTTCATGATTCTCAAGGAGGGAATCTGAACCTCAATAGGTAAAACAACTTCCATGTAGTAAACCAAAGAATAGGGTGTTGCCCCAGTTGATGTACGCGTCGTGGTACGGTACCCGTGGAGAGCAAACGGTAACATTGTGTGCCAGTCCTTGTAGGAGACTATCATCTTTTGTATGATCTTCTTGATATTTTTGTTCGCAGCTTCGACAGCACCGTTTATCTTTGGCCGATAGGGAGATGAATTGTGATGTTGAATCTGGAACTACTCGCACAAGGCGGTGATTATAGTGTTGTTAAGGTTTGTACCGTTGTCAGTGATGATCCTTTCAGGGATGTTGTACCGACAAATGAGGTTCTGCTTGATGAAGCAGGCAACAACATTCTTTGTGACAGATGCGAAGGAAGCTGCTTCGACCCACTTGGTAAAGTAATCAATGGCCACTAGGATGAAGTGGTGTCCATTGGAGGCTATAGGCTTGATCTCCCCAATCATGTCGATTCCCCACATAGCAAAGGGCCAAGGAGCTGTTAAGACATTGAGAGGAACTGGAGGTATATATACCTTGTTCGCATAGATTTGACATTTGTGACAAGTCCTGGAATGTTGATAGCAGTCAGCTTCCATGGTAGACCAATAATAGCCTGCCCACAGGATCTTCTTAGCCATCATATGCCCGCTAGAGTGAGTGCCAAAGGTACTATTGTGTAGTTCAGCCATGATCTGCTCAGCTTCAAATTTGTCCACACAACGAAGCAGAATGCAATCATGATTGCGCTTATACAGGATACCATTGCTCAGGAAGAACTTGGCAGAGAATCTCCTCAAGAACTTCTTGTCGTTGACTGAAGCTCCTTCAAGATATTCTTGAGCCTCGAGATACCTTTTGACTTCATGAAACCAAGGTCGGTCCACTACTTCTTCGGTATTAATCTCGTGACAATGTGCAGGTTCATCCATCCGTTCAATTGTGATTTGGGGAGCCTCATTATCCTAGTTAAGTTTAAACATGGATGACATTGTAGCTAGAGCATCTGCTAGCTGATTTTCTTCTCGCGGGAAGTGCTCGAAGGTAATGTTCTCTAAATAAGGTAGCAATGTCAAGACATGTTCTTTGTAAGGGATGAGATTTGGATGTTTAGTGTCCCACTCTTCTTTGATCTGACTGATGACCAAAGATGAGTCTCCAAACACAACCAAAGATTTGATTCCCAGGTCTATTGCAGCCTTGAGACCGAAGATACAAGCTTCATACTCTGCCATATTGTTGGTACAGTTGAAGAAAAGTCTGGCTGTGAAAGGAGTATGGCAACCCTCTGGGGAGATGAGTACCGCACCGATACCATTGCCAAGTGCATTAGAGGCCCCATCAAAGTACAGGGTCCATCGGGATCATTGTTCAGGTTTGTCATATGGTCTGAAATCTTCGATGTTGTCCAATGTCATAATGTCTTCGTCGGGGAAGTTGAACCTCATGGATTGGTAATCTTCGACATCTTGATGAGCCAGATGATCGGCTAGCACACTCCCCTTTATAGCTTTTTGGGTCGTGTACTGTATGTCGTATTCCATTAGGATCATCTTCCATCTAGCTATTCTTCCAGATAGAGCAGGCTTCTCAAAGATGTACTTGATCGGATCCATCTTAGATATCAGCAAAGTGGTATGAGTCAACATATACTGCCTTAGCCGGCGAGCAGCCCATACCAAAGCGCAGCAAGTTTTCTCGAGCAGTGAATATCTGGTTTCACAGTCGGTAAACTTTTTGCTAAGGTAATAAATGGCATACTCTTTTCGGCCAGACTCGTCATGTTGGCCCAGTACGCACCCCATTGAATTCTCTAGGACGGTCAGATACATGATTAGCGTTCTTCCTTCGACGGGTGGCATCAAGATAGGAGGTTCTAGAAAATACTCCTTGATTTTATCGAAAGCTGTTTGACAGTCATCATTCCATTTAACTACCATATCTTTCTTCAACAGCTTGAAGATTGGTTTATAGGTAGATGTTAGGTGAGAAATGAACCTTGCAATGTAGTTTAGGCGTCCCAAGAAACCTCTGACCTCCTTCTCAGTGCGAGGAGCAGGCATTTCTTGTATAGCTTTGACTTTGGCAGGATCAGCCTCAATGCCTTTGTTGCTGACAATGAAACCCAAGAGTTTACCGGATCAGACTCCGAATGTGCACTTGTTAGGGTTTAACCTTAGCTTGTACTCCTTCAACTTGACAAACAGCTTTTGCAAGTGGTCGAGGTGTTCTTCTTTTGTTTGTGATCGGGCTATCATGTCATCTACGTAGACCTCTATCTCATGATGTATCATATCATGAAACAAAGCTACCATGGTGCGTTGATAGGTTGCCCCGGCATTCTTCAGTCCGAATGGCATCACTTTGTAGCAGAACGTACCCCACTGTGTAACAAAAGTAGTTTTTTCCATGTCTTCAGGTGCCATTTTGATCTGGTTGTAACCTGAAATCCGTCCATGAAAGAAAATACCTTGTGTTGAGCTGTGTTGTCAACCAGGATGTCAATGTGCGGAAGTAGAAAGTCATCTTTAGGGCTGGCCCTGTTTAAGTCTCTATAATCCACGCACATTCTCACTTTGCTGTCCTTCTTAGGCACGGGCACAATGTTAGCAACCCATTGTGGATAGGAAGTAACAGCGAGAAATCCAGCATTGAACTGCTTCATAACTTCTGCTTTGATCTTTTCTGACATGTCGGGCCTCATGCGGCGGACTTTCTGTTTAACTGGTGGACAGTCTTCTCTTGTGGGTAGACGGTGTACCACAATGTCTGTATCGATTCCCGGCATGTCTTCATATGACCAGGCGAAGATCTCAACATATTCCTGTAACAGCTGAATTAGGCGCTCTTTGACACTTGGCTCTAGGTTGGCACCCACTCTGACTTCTTTTTTGTCTTCCTCAGTACCCAGGTTGATTGTCTCTAACAGCTCCTCATGAGGTAGAATAGCCCTTTCTTCCTGCTGCAGCAGTCTAGCCAATTCTCCTGGCACCTCACAATCTTCCTCACCTTCATATTCGGCATGGTAGACCAGATCTTCAGAGTCACTGAAGGCCATAGCAGAATTGTTACCCATGGAATCCGGAATGGAAGGGTACTTGCATTTGTGAGTGTGGGTGTGTGTAAGGGATAGCCACCTTTAAACAAATAAATGTAAAAAGAAAAACAATGAACATAAAAGTTTATATGTGAAAACGTCCATGATTCATTAAAATGGCATATGAAGATGAAAAATCAAACCCTTACAAATGGACCTATGTGCCTCGGGTAAGGCACAAGGTTAAAAGTGTACGAATTGTTTGAGAATTATTACAAACCAACAGAAATGTGTGAAAGATAAATTACTGTGGTATGAAAGTAAACAGAACAAAGTCTTTTGCTTCCCAGTTGCAGAGTCCTCCGTCAACAGTTGGAAAGATCCAGTCTTCTAGGCTGCTCTCCTCTTCACTATCCTCCAAAGCATTGACTCCATGATGGGTGATCCTCACTGGTGGCCCTCCAGAACGGGCGCAGCGTACATCCTTTTGAGCAGAAGAAGTGAACCCCAAGCCGAATTTATCTGATTTGTAAGGAAAGTCTGGAAGCTGCCCCCAGATTGTGCTTCCTCCTTCTTCAATAACAGCCTTTGCATCTTTGAGAGGCGACATCCGAGGCGGAGGTCTGGTAATCATGGGTACAGAAGACACTGTCTTGGTTGCCGCAATCTCCTGAGCTACCTCTTCAAAATGCTGAAAAGGGGTTTCGATGAATTCGCCATCCAATTCTACATAGCGGAAAGAATTTAGATGGCTTATCATGTATTCCTCTTTGCCGTGAACAGTTATGATTTTCCCCTGGACAGGGTACTTGAGCATTTGATACAGAGTAGAAGTGACGGCTCCAGCATTGTGAATCCAGGGTCTTCCCAACAAGCAAGAATAGGAAGGACGGATGTCCATCACATAGAATGTAGAGTTGAAGGTTTCAGTTCCCACTTTAATCGGGATGTCCACCTCCTCGTGGACCATACTTTTAGAACCATCAAAGGCTCTGACAATTATATTGCTGGGCTTCAAGTTTAAACCTTCACAATCCAGTCTATCCAAGGCTTTCTTCGGCAAGACGTTCAGCAATGAACCAGTGTCTACTAGTACGTGTGCTAGGGTAGTCCCTCTGCATTCCACCTAGACATGCAAAGCGTCACTATGTTTTCTCCCTTTGGATGTTAAATCAGGATCGGAGAATCCTAGACCATTGTCAGCTATTAAGATAGCTACACATTCCTGGAACTGATCCGCGGAGGTTTCCTGTGGCACGTGGGTCGTCTTCAAGAATCTTATCAAAGCTTTAGCATGAGCTTCTGAACAAAGCAGCAGGGCCAACATAGAGATCTTTGAGGGGGTTTTCCCCAGTTGTTCCACAATATTATAATCGCTTTTCTTGATTATTTTCAAAATCTCTCCCATTTCTTTTTGAGAGGTTTCAGGGATGACCAATGGCTGAGCCCTCGTCCTGACGGGCTCTTCTTGGATCCCTTTCCCTCTATCAGCAACAGCAGAGGGGACAACCACAGGAGTTACAACTTCTTCAATAATTGGGGTTCTCGCGGATATGTTTCTCGATACAGGGGTAACCTTAGGAGCAGCTGAGGGTCCAAAGATTTCCTTTGTAGGGGCAATCTCTGGAGAGAAAATACTTCCACTGCGGGTGATTTTGCTCGTTCCAGCAATGTTTCCAATGTCGGAAGTCTCTTCATCAGAACTCTCTTCAGTTGATTCAATTTGTTTAATACTGTGGTAGTAAATTTCTCCACCATAGTTCCACAGTACTGATATGTCGGACTTGTACGGGACGGGCCCAGGCATGGTTATCTTCAAAGGTGCAGTCTTTGGAGCGGATGTAATCTTAACAGGTCTTTTGGAGACCTTGGAAAGATTGGCGGATATGGTTATTATTGAAAGGCAACAATCTTCTTCACAACCTGGGAAAATCCCAGCCTTCAGCAAATTCAACTTGAATATCGGTAGCGGAGTTATCAAATCATCAATAGTAGCAACAAACAGATCCTCTTCAACAGCATGGGCATTGTGGCCATGCTTTGGCATTGGAGCAGAGATTACATTCGGCTTTTCAGGGGCGTTGAATTCAACTTCTTTAGCGTCTATCAAATCCTTAATCTTATTCTTGAGGGCCCAACAATTGTTGGTGTCGTGCCCCGGGCTCTCTGAATGATAAGCACACTTGGCATTCGAATGGTAGTACGGAGAAGCAGTATTCGGGTTCTTCGGGGCCTCTTTCAAACTCGCCAGGTTTAACTTCAAGAGATGGGGTAGAACCTGAGCAGGAGTCATGTTTATCCGAGTGAATTTCCATACAGGCCTTTCCACCCTTGTTTGGTTGGTTCTGGGTTGATCAGCTGCAGACTTTTGAATCATTACGGCCCCCACCGCTGGTCGGCGCTCAACTCTTCCTTGACCTCTTTGAGAGTAGACAGCTGATACTTCTTTCTTTGCTGGAAAAGGCTTTTTGATGGCAGCGGAAGCAGATGGATCTTTTTGAACTTTCCCGCTTTTTATGCCGGCTTCAACTCTCTCACCAGTTAGAATCAACTCAGTGAACCCCGCAGAGGAGCTTCCAATCAGATGATTAAAGAAAGGCCCTGACAGAGTTCCCAAGAACATGTCTACTAGCTCCCTCTCAGATAGAGGTGGTTGTACTCGTCCTGCCAAGTCTCTCCATTTCTGGGCATACTCTTTGAAACCTTCATTTGAGACCATGCCCATACTCTGTAATTGAGTACGGGTTGGTGCTAAATCCGCATTGTATTGATACTGTTTATAGAAGGCGGCCGCCAAATCTTCCCAATTATGCACATCAGACCTCTCCAACTGGTAGAACCAATCTAACTGCATCCCCAACAAATTGTCCTGGAAAAAGTGGACCCACAGGTCTTTGTTAGAAGAATGTGGTTGAATTTTCCTGACATAAGATCGTAGGTGCATCTTGGGACAAGACAACCCATCATACTTGGAAAAAAGAGGCACCTTAAACTTAGGAGGGATTACAATTCCAGAAACCAACCCTAACTCTTCAAAGTCCAGCCCCGGAACTCTCTGTATCTCCATGGCAGCTAGACGCTCTTCCAAGTTTTTGTATTTGTCATCGGCTGGAGGGTATTGTTGTTCTGAGTAGTCCTCATCTTCCTCTTCTTCAGCTTCGGATTCATATGGTACTACAATCTCTTTACCCTTTCTCTCTCCTTCCTCAGAGGTTGATGGAAAATCTAGGACCCTTCTGGCTTGACCTTCAAATCTTCTGCCCATGGTAGCCACACCAGCCCTCTTCTTCTTCTTTTTCTCTTTTTCTTTCTCTAGCAAAGTCTTGAGCTCCTCCTGCCCCTTGGCCAAGGTCAAGAGTAGCTGTTGGAATTGTGAATTCTGAGCTTGCAAGTCTTTGACCGTTTGTTCAATATCCATCTTGCTAAAATAAACAGCAGAGAGATAAGGAAACTTGGTGTGAATACCTGTTTATGCATATGATGAATGATATGTATTCATGTAATGCATTCAAGGATACAGAAATTCAAATTTGTTTTAAACAAAAAAGAAACACACGTCATATTAATAAGATAGAATTGTTAGTACATCAATGCCCCATGGGCAAAATAATACAAAATTCTAAGGTAAAAACACGTTGCGCATCCTCTTTGGTGCAATGTAGGTGTTGAGAGTCTGCTCTTCGTGAAGTTGACGAGTGAGTTCCAAAACCTTATTCTTGCTTGCGTAGAATTGGGCTTCAAAAGTATTGCGCTCTCCCTTGAGTTGTATCCAACTCCTTTGTAGGTCCTCGAGTGATGTTGGCATGTCAGGATGTAGGAGGGTGTATGGAACCTCTCCTTCCTTAACAGGCTCTATAATCACTGGGAGAATGGAGGGGTAAGGCATCATAAGACTTTGGGCGCGGGTTCGTACCCACTTGAGGTAAGGCTCAAGGGGGATGGAATTCTTGTGTCCCAAGGTCTTACTGTCTACCCTGTTGGGCATCCTCCAAGCTCGGATAAACCTTTGTCGAAGTCCTTGATCGTTATTGTCGAAGTCAAAAACCAAGTCTGGAATCAGCATGTCATGTGGGCCATCCCTTCGGGCATACCCAAACTGTCTCAGAGCCAAGCAGGGGTTGTAGGTAATGCCTCCCCTAATGCCAAGTAGAGGCACATTAGGGAATTCCCCACAACGGTTGACGATGATAACATTCTCCTTGGATCGAGAACACCAATGAACATCTGAATGTGTAAGAGTCATCAATCGTTGTGACCACCTCAAACCTTGCTCATTCTTCAAGACTGATTGGGGAAGATGAGAAATAAACCATCTTGCCAGTAGAGGAGTGCAACACATGAGAACACCTCTTTTCCTCATTGTTCGAGTGTGAAAAGAGTGGAGGATATCCCTAAGCAAAGTAGGCACCGGGTTGCGAGCCATGAAGATTTTGACAGCACTCACATCTATGAGTTGGTCAGGATTGGGGAACAAGACCATCCCATAGATGAGAAGATCCACAATCTCTTCAAAAGCTTGTAAGTCCAAATAATTCCAGCAGCTTTGGGCCTTCTCAAACAAGAACTTTGCCAAGAAGCCTCTGACACCACTTCTAGTTTCCCAATGTGTTGTGACATCAGATAATTGCAAGTGCAGGGCTTGAGCAATATCTTCTGGCTTTAGATCTCTTTCTGTACCGTTTAAGGGTAGTTGATTGAGAATAGGAATCCTCAAGAGTTGAGAAAATTCCTCTAAAGTGGGCACAAGCTGGTAGTCAGGAAATGTGAAGCGGTGATGTAAAGGATCAAAGAACTGGAAAAGAACTTTCATCATGTCTTCCTCTGTGTTGGAAGTGACTAAGTTGAGAAGACGACCATGTCTCTCGGTGAATGGGGAATTCTCAGGAATCCTTGAAGCTGGATCCTTGAGTTGCGGAGGAATTCTTACAAGGTTGACTTGGATGGTTTTCCTGCGAAGTGATTCCATAACCTACAAAACAGGAACAAAGATGAAATTCCAAAATCCTTGAAATGGTTAGTGGATGCATATGATGCTTCATGATGTTCATGATGTTATACACAAGTATGTATGTACAAGCAAGTCACACAAGTTCCTAGTTTAGGCTTGCATGGGGTTTCATATGTAACTACCCTCTTGAAGTTTAGTTGGCTCAACCTGTCCTAGAAATAGTAACCGGGTTCTAAGGAGCTCAATATCACTGGATTGTTTTCTGTGTTCATTGTTTCAGTTTAGCCACTTTACTGGCGACCGAAATATTCCAAGAAAACAATCCTCAATGAGTGCAGTATCGAGTATCTACAAACTTCGGACTGCACCAAAGCTGGTCATCTCACTATATCCTAAAAGGCCAAGTTGGTCAAGTAAAGGTTCTAAAAGTCCATTAGTGCTTCATGACATCACTCGGCGGCCCCGTATTCTCTTTGATTGACTCAAAGGCTACTGGTACCCACAAATATGTCGCAGTAATATAGCTATTGCTTAGACCGTGTCGGTATATCCCGCACAGTTTCCACAACGTATTGCTATTTACCTATGAATGTTTCCCAAATTTGGGTAGAGGATTCAAACCCAAACAATAGAACCAAAGTGTAAAGCATACAAGTCAAACAAGCTAAGCATGTAAAGGTGATCTAAACCCTAAGGTAACCCCACTTTTAAGCATCTCCCCAGCAGAGTCGCCGGTTATGTGATACGGTGGGAGAACTGACTTGAGGTTTTGCATTTGTGTTCGCAAATGTTTCGGTTTAGCAAGAGTCGCCACCGAATTTTATTTTATCCAAAAGGAAAGGTCAAAAAGCACAGGAAAGACCTTTGATATGTTTTCTTGAGTTCGGGGGGTAGATTATGAAAAGGGAAGGTGCTAGCACCCTTTTCATCCATGGTTTTCCATGGGCTCTTAGTTACTTGCTTAGATAACTTGCTTTGCTTTTGCAATTGTTTGAAATGGTGCTATGTGTGGTTTTGAAATTATTTTGAAAAGAGGCCATCGTTTAGGCAATCTTTGTAATGATTCTCGTTCGTAAGAATGTATACAAAAAGTTTATGGACCCTTATTCACAAAATCATAACTTGAGATCCAAACATCTTTTGGGAAAACTTTGTGAATAAAAGTTGTATATTTCATGGAGGACTACAACTTTCATGTTGGAAGTTTTCTTTGAATCCAATTTCATCATGGTGAAAAAGTTGTGGAAAGTTGGGGAAAAATAAGAAATTTCCATAACTTAGAAAAATTCTAAGTTATGAAATATTTCAAATTAAAACCCTAATTTTTAAAATTAGGTTTCTTGGTGAACAAGTTTCACATTTTGATATGTCTTGATGAAATATGACCCTTGGCACTTGATTTTGACCAAAAAGTCAAAGTTTGACTTTTCAGTGTACAGTTGATTTTTGATCAGTTGACTGGAAAATTCATCTGTCAATCCTATGCATTTGAGATCTTTTGAACTATGTGATTAGGTCAATATGATGCCATTGGATCCTTGAAATCATGCTTGAACCCAATTGGTTATTGGTTAGGTCAAAATTCAAAAATTGCCCTTCTACAGTCAAAAACCCTAATTTTGACCATTTTGCCCTTTTGATTATCTGATCAAATTTCTTGAGGAGTTGTGGTCCAAACTTGATCAAATGGTTCATATGAGTCTGTAATGTTGATGTGGATCAAAAATTATGAGGTTTGACTGTAAATTGGCCACAGTTGACTTTTTCCCCAATACAGTTGATTTTTAGGTCAACTGTCCAATTGACTGGGCAAAAATGTGATTCAAGGCTTGAAACTTGGTATGAGCAATATTAGAGGTCCAACATGAAGTATGAAAGTCACAAGAGGCATTGGAAGTCCAAAAATCCCTGTGTAAACTCAAACCCTAATTTCAGGTTATCAGTGCAAGGAGAGGTCTTGAGCTGAGCAAACCCTAATCTGGTCTTGAGTCCAAGAAGTTTTGTGAGGAGAATCTTGATAAAATGAGAAGGCAAATTTTGGGGTACAACAATAGTCCCTCGATGACGCTATCAATGTTGCCTTTAAAAATGATCTTAGTCCCTCAAATAGAAAATGCTAAGATATCTCACAACATTGTTATCATGATTATACGATGACCCACGCCCGTCCCTTTACATCCAAAGATAAGGCTTCTTACCAATCAATGGTAAGATAGAAATATCAAAGGAAAGGAAGAAATGAACAAATACTTTTGAGTAGGTAGATTGTTCCTAGTTGCTTACTCATTTTCAAATCAAACATCCTTGCCTATTTTCAAAACAAACAAAACACTTTCAAAACATTTTCCAAACATGAAACATTTTCAAAAGTCCAACACTTTGTATATGTTCTTACGAACGAGAACCATTACAAAGTTTACCTAAAACAAAGGCGCCTTTTCAAAATACTTTCAAAAACCACACAAAGCACATTTTCAAACAAAAACAAGTGATCTAGTAAGCAACTAAGAGCCCATAGATAACTAGGGATGAAAATGATGATAATACCTTCCATTTTCATAATCTACCCGCCGGACTCAAGAAATAATCTCAAAGGTCTTTCCTGTTCTTTTCAGCCTTTCCTTTTAGATAAAAGAAAAGTCGGTGGCGACTCTTGCTAACCGCAACAATTACGATAAAATGAAAAACGCCCAAGTCAGTTCTCCCGCCGTACCACACCTAGAATTATGGGGTTGACGTCTATTATCATGGCATCAAGCAAGACCTGTTGGCTATTGAAGACAAAGTTGCTAAAGGTATTGATCCTGACATCGACAATATCATTGGGACCAGTAAAATAACAAGAAGCGGAAGAGTTTTCTCTATCGAGATCTCTCTAAAAGTTGTTGCTACTCTTGTAATCATCCTTGTTGTTGCTCCTGTTAGTAATCCCATTACTACTCCTGTAATCGTCCCTGTTTCTGCTCCTATCAGTATTCCCATTGTTACTCCTATTATTAGTCTTGTTGTTATTTCTGCTACCGAGTCGGCCGAGACTCGGGGCAAAGAGGTATTCGTTGAGCCTGTCCGGACGAAGGCACACCCAGAAGTCACTCTCAAGGCTTCTAAAAAGGAAATGGAAGAGATTTTAAACATAATTAAGAAGAGTGATTATAATTTCGTGGAGTAATTGGGGCAGACCCCTTCAAAAATCTCAATGTTGGCCCTACTACTGTGCTCTAAAGCCCATGCCAAGGCTTTAGTAAAACTCCTGAAGTCTGCCCACGTGCCTCAAGAGACCTCCGCTGATCAATTCGAGAATTGCGTGGCTAGTTTGACAGCTGATAATGGCCTGGGATTCTATGGTGCAGATTTAACTCCCATGGGAAGGAAACACAATGATGTCATGCATGTCTCTATTGAATGCAGGGGCACTACATTAGCCCATGTTCTGGTGGATACAGGTTCATCACTAAATGTCTTACCCAAGAATTCCCTTAACAGGTTAGATTGCGAAGGACTCACACTAAAGCCCAGTAAAATTATGGTGATGGCCTTCAACGGTTCTAAAAGAATGGTGCACGAGTAGGTGGACATCCCTATCAAAGTTGGTACTCAGACTTTTAATTCCACTTTATATGTGATGGACATCCGCCCTTCTTACTTCTGTTTATTGGGTCGACCCTGGATCCATGGGGCTGGTGTTGTGACTTCACCCTACATCAGATGTTGAAGTACCCAGTCAATGGAAAAATTATCACAGTCCATGGGGAGGAGGAGTACATGGTGAGCCACCTGAACTCTTTCAGGTACGTTGAAATGGGCGACGAGTTCATTGAGACTCCCTGTCAGAACTTTGAGGAGGTTCCACAGATTGTTGCTGCAACCAAGACCACTGTCAGTGTTCCTAATACTACTAGGCCTCCACTGAAGATGGCTTCTCTGAACGATGCCAAGGCAGTAGTCGAAGAAGGTGGGTGTACAATTTGGGGCCAACTCCCGAATATTCCCTACAAATTTGACAAATTTGGTTTGGGTTTTACTTCAGGAGCCCAGAGAGCTGTTTGACGTGCTCGCACCAGGGGACCACCTTTGCGGATCAGCAACCATGGAGTCAATGCTCTGGAGGAAAGTGATAGTGATTGCGACCTGGACAAGTGGATCTTCCCAACCATCAGCGGTGGACTCAACAATTGGGAGGCTAAATATTTTGTGCCCATTACTTTTATTAAAGAGTAATTTGTCTTTTTTGTTTTTGAGGATATGTAATATTTGAACAATTGAAACATTAAAGCCTTGTGTCTTACCCGAGGCACAATGGTCTATTTGTGAGGGTCATTACTTCATTTTCATATCTCATCAATAAAACATCGGACGTTTCACATACAAATTTTACGCTCTTTGTTTTTCTTTTCTACCTTTTTACTTTATCAAAAATATACAGCTATGCTCTTACACACACCCATATATCAAACTGCAGATCCACATCCACTCTGGATCCTATTGATAACGGTTCTTCTATTGCCAGTTATGACTTTGAAAATCCGATCTACCAAGCCGAGGACGAAGGTGAGGAAGATTGTGAAGTACCAGTGGAACTTTCCAGACTGTTACAACAGGAAGAAAGGGCAATACAGCCTCATGAGGAGCCAGTTGAGACAGTTAACTTGGGTACTGAAAAGGACAAGAAAGAAGTTAAGATAGGCACTAATTTGGAGCATAGTGTCAAAGAACGATTAATACAGATGCTACATGACTATGTTGAGGTTTTTGCCTGGTCATACGAAGATATGCCGGGACTTGACACTGATATCGTGGTTCATCGTCTGCCTAAAAAAGAGGACTGCCCTCCAGTGAAACAAAAGGTTCGTCGCATGCGGCCAGAAATGTCAGAAAAGATCAAGGTTGAAATCATGAAACAGTTCAACATTGGTTTCTTAGTCGTCACCTCTTATCCATAATGGGTTGCTAACGTGGTTCCAATACCTAAGAAGAACGGTAAGGTACGTATGTGTATGGATTACAGAGACCTGAACAGTGTGTTGGCTCTTGAATTCGACACCCACGATAAATTGGCCTTATGGGCCAAAAATAGGGCAAATGAAGCCAAGCTGGAAAATGCTTCGACGGATGGAAAAACTTAGAGAAATATCTGAGTTACAAATTGGTCTTCGACCAGACATCTCCATCAAGCCTTCGTCTGAAAAGGTCCTGTGACCTTCGACTAGAATAATAACCCTCGTGTCAGCATCAAAGACGAGGGATATTTGAATTTCAAGAAGGGGGGGAAATGTAGTTCGGCTAGCAGTTAAGGGAAAGCGACGTGGCAGGAAGATAGAGGTTGAGGGGCATGCAGAGGACACTTGTCTTCATCCTAGAGCAAGGCAACCCTCGACAGTTACATAATTTTAGTATAAAGATAGGAAGTTTGTGTAGATTTTTCGTGTGTTCAATCTATTGTACTAGTCACTCAACATTATTCGAGTACCCGCTGTGTGTGAAAGAATAACTGAGAATGTATGTTGGAAACACCACCTTTTATTAATCAAATCTTTTACATTGCTTTAATCTTATTTTGCAAAGTTTACGTTTCCTGCATTTTATCTGCATTTCTATTTGCTTTCCAAAACCACAAACACCAACTCCCCGGTCGAACGCATGTTCTTCTAGATATTAACTTTTACATCAAACCAACACAAAAATTAGCATATGTTCTGGGATCAATCTGATTGATCCCGCGAGTAACCAAAAGGGCTTTCCTTTTTGAAGGATCAGCGGTTGTTTACCAAAAACCACGGTAAACAAATTGGCACACCTGGTGGGACTTTGCTAAATTTTGTCACCAATTTGTTTATTTATGTTATTGATTTTCTTTTACACGTATACAGTGTTGCATGTTATTAAGAAGTGGTAGAATAACTGCCAATGAGTGTACTTCTAGGAAGTGAAATAACGAAAGTAGAATGGCTAATGAGCCAAATAATAGAGAAATACCTCCACCAAATACTACAGGAAAAGCGGTTATAACTACCGTTGGAGAAAATATCTCAACATATGTTGGTTCAGTACCAACGTTAACCACGAATCAAACAGGACCCATACTTTCGTATGTAGGTCCTAGAGGTCCATTAGGAACACCCCCACCCAGGGAAAATCCAAGATCTCGACCGTACGCTCCCCCAGGATTTTCGGCAGCCTGGATGGGTCGAGAGCAGCCGTATGGCATGCCAACCACTGAAATGGCCAGCCTTATGAACGCTGCGTCTATATTTTCAGAACCTTTGGTGAGTATGTCTTCACCATTACAGGGATCTGGAGCCATTATGGTAAATTTGGGTAGAAACCAACTTTTAGGAGGGCCATCACGTGCAATACCAAGCCTCACAAATGCTTCTACAGCAATTTTGAGGCAACAAATGGATGAAAGCAACCATAATATGGTGCAAATGCTGACACAAACTCTAAGTACAGTGTTGAACCCCCTGATACAAAATACTACCCATTCGAATCAAAAAATGGCAGTGCAAATGACGTGCATGGCTGAATTTTTTGGGGTTCCCCAAACTATTCGACAACCCCAAAGAATACCAATAAGAGCGAACCAAGGGATAATCTTGGAGGAAGACTTAACAATTAACCAAAATCCACAGATCCCTAGAGTAGAAATAGAACAACCTAGGGTCGAAATACCTTGAAATCCCCCACAGATCCCTAGAGAAGTCGATCAAGGAGCGATTATGGTGAATAGGAACCAAAACATTGATGAACTGATACAGCAAATTCGACACCAAAATTATGGAACAGATAATAATCTGACTGCCATGATCGAAAGAATCATGATACAGAATGGGATGAACATTGGTTTTCATAGACCAAACTTCACATCCCCATTGTCAGAATATATTCTACAAACAGATTTACCCCTAGGGGGAAAGTCCTTAAGTTTACTAAATTTTCAAGGGATACGACAGAGTCTACTGTCGAACATGTGGCGAGATATTTGATAGAATTCGGGGAAATAGCAAACAACGAGAACCTTAGGATTAAATATTTCCCAAGTTCTCTAACGAAAAATGCTTTTACTTGGTTCACTACCCTCCCAGTCAATTCGATCCATAATTGGAATCAATTGGAAAGGTTGTTCCATGAACAATTTTACATGGGACATACCAAAATAAGTTTGAAATAATTGGCTAGTGTGAAAAGAAGATTCACTAAGCCAATAGATGAGTATCTGAATAGGTTTCGACTGCTTAAAGCCAGGTGCTTTACACAAGTGCCTGAAAATGAATTAGTCGAAATGGCAGCAGGGGGCCTAGATTATTCCATTAGGAAAAAATTAGATACCTAATACTTGAGAGACATGGCCTAGTTGGCCGACAGAATTCGACAAGTAGAACGCCTTAAAGCCGAAAAGGCTAAAGCGACCAAGACTCATCGAAGAGAAAGAGTAGCCTATTTCGAAATGGATGATGACGATCCATAGACATCTAGTGGTCCTATAGATGTCGAAGAAGGCGAAATAGACGTAGCAGAATTAAAACAAGGGCCGTCATACTCTTGCAAATTGCTAGTGTCCTCGAATGGGAAGAATCCTGTTGAGTCCGAAAGAAACAGTGACAGATTCCCAAAGAAAACATATAGGTTCGACATCACTAAATGTGATGAAATATTTGATTTATTAGTCAAAGATGGCCAAATAATAATGCCCCCTGGGGCAAAAATGCCTCCTTTAGAACAAAGAAAGAAAAGAGGTTTTTTGTAAATATCACAATTTTCTGGGCCATAAAACCTCACAATGTTTTCTTTTCAGGGATCTTGTTCAAGAAGCACTCAAAGAAGGAAGGCTCAAGTTCGGTTATAAGCCGGCAATGAAAATTGATGCGAACCCGCTACAAATGGATGCACACTATGCTGAACTAGTTGGCATCCATATGGTCGAAGTTTCTGAGGACTTCATCAACAAGCCTGTATTTGGCAGTTTTACTGGAAACATATCTAGGAAAACTGTCGAAGGGATGAGGAAGGCTACTGAAGGCCTGAAGAAAGGATCTATTGAAGGCTCAAGCAAAAGAGCTACTGAAAGCTCAAACAAAGGAGCTGCTGAAAGCTCAAACAAGAGGACCACTACAGGTTCTTACCTGGCTGCCGTCAAGGGTTCGACAGAAAACTTGGAAGCCAAGATGCAAAAACTGAACCTCGTTGCCAAGAGCAACGTGGAGGTAAACATGGTCGAGGTATCTGAGGCTAAGGCTTCGGAGGAGGACATTCGACAAGAGGAAGTGAACAAGACAGCATTTCCAAAAGAAAACGAGAATCTGGCAGAATTTTTACATCGATGCCAGAACAAAAAGTCTGAAGTGATGTTGTGTCCCAGATGCAGTTCCATTTTCAATAAGAAGGCTGCGGAGCACATACAAGGTGTGATAGCAGCGAAGGCAAAATAGGGCCCCAACGCTCAGCCAAATATGGATCCATAAGTTAGATATGATCCCATGAGGGGATATCAAAAGGGACCCATCAACCAAGTGAGGAGGCCACCAACTTTTCGGCCTCCAGCTAATGTACTTGTGGATACTTGGCTCAATACAGTGGGCAGAAAAAGGCCCAATGAAGAAAAATGGTGAACGTTTGACATGCCAAGGGGCTCTTCTTTGGCTTACAAGAAAGAGTTCCAGACTACTACAACGAATAAAGTGGCTCACATATCAAGCAACTTCAAGGGGAAGAACCTCATGCCTCGCTCTCAATGGCGAAGATTTCAAAGACGGCGGAAAGCCGAGAAAGAGGCTGCAGCAGAGCCTCACCCAGAATCTAGCACCAACGTGCCAAGAAAAGAAAAAGGAAAGCAAAGGAAACCTCTGGAGAGGGAACCAATTGCTAGAAGACTGGTGTGTCCAGAACAAGGTGGGTCGAATGACGAAGGTAATTTTGACTCAGACGACACTTTAGATATTATGGTAAACGTAATATCAGTTCTGCCCAGGGAGTACAACCGTTAGGTCGAAGTCGAAGAAACTGACTTGATGGTCAAACAAGAAATAGCCAGACATAGGCCAATGTGTTACTACATGATGAATAATGGTTGTGTTAAGGATCAGAACGCTTTCTTTGAGCCACCTACTGAGGCGATGAAAAATCACCTCAAGCCCCTATTTATCAGAGCAAATATAGGGGAAGTGACCATAAATAGAATCTTGGTTGATTGTGGGGCGACCATAAATATAATTCAACAATCTATGATGAGGAAAGTAGGAAAAGGGGATGCTGATATTAAGCCCCACAACATGGTTCTCTCAAATTATGAAGGGGGTATTGGAACCACCATGGGAGTTATACAACTGGATCTCAAGGTGGGCTCAATTCTTCGACCTACCATGTTTATGGTAATTTCAGCAAAACCCAATTATAATCTGCTTTTAGGTCGAGAGTGGATACATGGCATAGGTGCAGTGCCATCTTCGATGCATTAGAGGGTTACAATATGGCGCCCTGGTGGTATCGTAGAGAACATCGAGGCTAATCAAAGTTACTACATGGGCGAAGTTAACAACATTGGAAAAAATAGCTTCCACGGGAACTTGGCTCATATAGGGCCATGTAGCCCTCCTGACTTCGATCTGGCTCCAGCGCCCAATGCTTTTTGTTCTCTTTATCTACACTCTGATCATGGTTTTCAGTGGGATAGAGAGGATTTATCAAATATCGACTATGGAAGGGTTGATGACATACGGACAACAGACTGGGGGTGTGAGTTTGTTGATGATGACTGAATCACAGGCTCTACAAAGGATTTCGGCATATGTAGTCGAAAATAGAATGATAGCGTCCTTAGAGGATGAAGTCAAATATATGGCTCTTGAAGCCAATGAACAGGTATCTTTCCAAGAAGGCCCTGGGAAGGATTTCGACCCAGAACCTCCTGACTCGGAAGAGAAAGAAGTACGAAACCAGAGGTTAGATGCCATCTATGATGATGAGCCTCTAGGTTTCGAAAAAGATCCATTGGCGAACAGTGTTAGAATGCTAGCACAAGACCCCTTAGAAGAAATAAACCTAGGCGAAGGTCCCGTGAAAAAGCCAACATATATCAGTGCAAAGATAGATCCAGAACTCAGGGTCGAAATGATCCAATTGTTAAAAGAGTTCAGAGATTGCTTTGCATGGGATTATGACGAAATGCCTGGTCTCGACAGAAGCTTGGTGGAACTACAATTGCCAACAAAACCTGGAAAGAAGCCTATCAAGCAAACTCCAAGGCGCTTTGCACCAGAGATTCTGTCGAAAATCAAAACAGAAGTTGAAAGACTGTTGAAATGCAAGTTCATCCGAACAACCAGGTATGTCGAGTGGATTGCAAATATAGTACCTATTATAAAGAAAAATGGTTCCTTAAGGGTGTGCATTGATTTCAAAGATCTGAATGCTGCAACACCCAAAGATGAATATCCAATGCCTGTGGCGGAAATGCTTGTCGATTCTGCCACTGGTTTCAAATACATGAGTATGCTTGATGGGTACTCTGGATATAATCAAATTTTCATTGTTGAAGAGGATGTGTCGAAAACAGCATTCCGTTTCCCTGGGGCTTTAGGCACTTACGAATGGGTAGTGATGCCTTTTGGCCTAAAAAACGCAGGGTCAACGTAACAAAGAGCAATGAATTCTATCTTCCATGATTTTATTGAGACTTTTATGCAGATTTATATTGATGATATTGTTGTCAAATCTGTTTCAGGGAAGACTCACATGGACCATCTTCGACAATCCTTTGAGAGGATGAGACACTATGGTCTAAAAATGAATCCTCTAAAGTGCGCTTTTGGTGTCAAAGCAGGGGACTTCTTAGTCTTTATGGTCCATAAAATGGGAATCGAGATAAACCAAAACAAGACCAAAGCCATTTTAGAAGCCAAAGCGCCAACCAACAAGAAGGAGTTATAGTCTCTACTTGACAAGATAAATTTCCTGAAGAGATTTATATCCAACCTCAGTGGGAAAATGCAAGCCTTCTCACCACTACTTCGACTCAGCAAAGGAGGATTTGAATGGGGGCAAGAACAACAAGAGGCTTCCGACAAAATCAAAGAGTACCTCACCAAGCCACCTATTCTGGTACCTCCTTGTAGAAATAGAAGTATGAGATTGTACATAGCTGCATCTGATAAAACCTTAGGGAGCATGTTAGCTCAAGAGGATGAGAATGGTGTCAAAAGGACCATCTACTACCTCAGCAGAGTTTTAAATGATGCAGAAACTAGATATAACGAAGTTGTAAAACTATGTTTATGTCTTTACTTCTCATGTACAAAACTCAAGCAATATATTAAACCAGTTGATGTTTATGTTTCGTCTCATTTTGATGTCTTCAAATATATGTTGTCGAAACCTATTTTGCACAGTACAATTGGAAAATGGGCACTTGCATTAACTGAGTACTCATTAACCTTTATGCCTCTCAAGGCTGTAAAAGGTCAAGTGATAGCAGACTTTATAGTCGACCACTCAATAAATGAAGAATCACTAAATTACTTGGAGATTGAACCTTGGAAGTTATACTTCAACGGTTCTAGTCATAAAGACGGAACTGGAGTGGGGGTTCTAATTATTTCTCCAAACAAAATTCCTACAACATTTAAGTACAAGATCGAAGGAGATTGTTCAAATAATGAGGCTGAATATGAAGCTTTAATCATAGGCCTTGAAATCTTGTTGGAATTGGGGGCAACTCGAGTTGAAATAATGGGAGACTCAGAGTTAGTCCTAAAACAAGTTACGAAAGAATACAAATGCATAAGAGAAAATCTTATCATGTATTTCGTAATAGCCAGGCGTTTATTGAAGAACTTCTAAGTGGTTAACATTCGACATATACGAAGATTGGAAAATCAAGTGGCTAATGATTTAGCACAGATCTCTTCCGGGTATAAAGTTTCAAAAGAAAAACTACAACAAGCAATCGAAGTTAGAGGAAGAGTAGCATCCACTAAGTTGTCTCTAATAGATTTGGAAACAACAACATTGGGATACACTGATCATGAAAACTTCGAAATTTCGTTCATAGACAATCTAACAGAACAAGATTGGAGAAAGCCTATGGTAAATTATTTACAGAGTCCAGTGGCTTCGACGGAGCGAAAGATAAAGTATAGGGAATTAAGCTATATACTAATGGGAAATGAATTATTCAAGAAAACACTTGAAGGTGTGCTACTGAAATGCCTAAGTGAAATAGAAGCATACATAGCCCTTTCTACCACACACGTCGGGGCATGTGGAGCACATCAAGTAGGCCATAAGATGAAATGGTTGTTGTTTCGAAAAGGACTATATTAGCCCACTATGTTAAAAGATTGTGTTGAGTTTGCAAAAGGATGTCAAGAATGTCAATTGCATACAGGAATCCAACATGTACCGGCAAGCGAACTTCATTCGATTGTGAAAACTTGGCCTTTTAGAGGATGGGCTTTAGATCTTATTGGAGAAATTCGACCAGCGTCCTCTAAAAACCAGAAATACATATTGGTGGGCATTAATTATTTTACTAAATGGATTTGAGTAATTCCTTTAGTCAATGTAGACCAAGAGAATGTAATTGAATTTATTCAAAAGTACATTATATATAGATTTGGAACCCCTGAAACAATAACGACATATCATAGATCAGTCTTTACTGGTCGAAAAATGCAAGAATTTGCTACGGAGATGGGATTCAAACTGTTGACGTCTACCCCTTACTATGTGCAAGCCAACGGCCAAGTCGAAGCTGCAAATAAGGTAGTAATCAGTTTAATAAAGAAACGTGTGGGAAAGAAGCCAAGAAACTGGCATAAGACGTTAGATCAAGTTTTATGGGCTTGTCGAACCTCTCCTAAAGAGGCTACGGGAACAACACCATTTCATCTAACTTATGGTCATGATGCGGTATTGCCAGTGGAAATTTGTCTACAGTCAACAAGGGTTCAGAGACATCAGGATATCCCTTCTGAAGTTTATTGGAATATGATGTTGGACGAATTAGTTGATTTGGACGAAGAAAGGTTGAAAGCTTTAGATCTCTTAAGATTACAAAAGAAAAGGGTGGAAAAATCCTACAATCGAAGAGTAAAACCTAAGACATTTATGTCTGAGGATCTAGTATGGAAGGTAATTCTCCCAATGGATCGAAAGGATATAAATATGGGAAAATGGTCCCCTAAGTGGGAAGGACCTTTCAAAATTATCCAAACTTTCTAAAGTGGAGCCTATGAGATCGAGGAGTTAAATGAAGATCAAAGGCTCTTGAGAGTAAATGATAAATACTTGAAAAAGTATAGACCTATGCTTCAAGAGGTTAAAATAGCCAATGTATAGTCACAGTTGAAATAAGAAAAAAAAGCCAAAATGAAAATTTCATTAAAAAATGCCAAAATGGCCTTAAGTCATTACAATAGATGATTATACAAATACAGAGATAGAATTTAAAAGGGGAGATTGGCTTTGATCTGAAGATATTTGATCCTCTGTAATTCCAGACTCCTTTCACACAGAGCCTTCGACTGATGTAGATTTTCAAGTTTAGCATCGAGCGTTTGAGCCTGATCAGCATGTTTTAACCCTTCAGCAAGTTCCTCTTGGCTTTCAGGCTCAGTATTGATGGCGAGGAGTTCTTCTTTCCTTTTATCTTTGGCGGCAATTTTAGACTCCAATTCTTTGATATGCGCCCTCATATTAGTTGTATCTTGATCAATCTCCTCAGCTTCTTTCTTCCTAGCCTCTTAAGCCTTCGACAACTCTTTCACTTTGGAGGTTGATTCAGTAGTAGCGTGCCAGGCAGCAGCTATGTGACCGTTGGCTTCTTCGATCTCGCGAGTGAGAGTCCTTCGACGGTTGTAGTCTACTGACATTTGGTCAATGATGGAAGTTAAATCCAAAATAACGCTAGCTATATCTGGAGAAGCAACAAGGAGATCAACAGCACTCAATGTGGTCTTCAGGAAGGAGGGAGTAGTAGGTTCTCCCTCCAAGGTTAGCATTAAATCCTTTTTAAAAATTTGCGCCTTAACCTTCTGAAGCGCCTCATCAAGAGGAGATGTTGAGGTAGATTTTCCAGACGCAATTGAAATACTGTGATCAGAAGAACTTTCTCGACCCTCAAGAATGGCAGTCAAATAACCCAAAGGATTTTGTTGTTTCAACAAGGCCAAATCTTCTTTGGTGCGGGACCCTGTCGAAGGGGCGCTCTCGCTAATAGCAGAAGCCACATTTACTACATGTGTTTGAACATGGGCAACTTCAGTATTTGCAAGATTTTGGGCCCCCTCGGGAGAGTTTTCTCTGCCATCAGCCTCTGGAATTTTTTTCATTCTAATTCTCCCCCTCCAGCATACCTTCCCTCTCTGTTCCAACTACAGCATCAGTAGCCTCCTCCTCTTCACCTTCCTGTACATCACCAAGTGGAGCCCTGATTTCTTCATGTTCTCCTATAGGGCCTTCTTCATTTGTTTCTTCTATGGTCTCATGTTGATGCTCAGAAGTTTGGTTCACCTCACTAGCTGAGCTCACAAAAGAACCTTTTGCTGAAGAAGGCCTATAAGTAGGATCTCCCTCACTATTTAACAAAGTGACAGATCCTTCGACATGAATGGGAGCCTGTTTAGAAGTGCCAACAGTATCCTGAAGATTAAAAAAAAAAAATTATTCTCAGAATTATTATGGAAAAAAGGGCTAGTTCAGGAAATAAGCAGATTATGTTGAAGTAAATACCTGAAGAGGAATTTCGGCGTCGGGACTTGAATTGTCACTCTCACTAGGATTATTCAGCCTAGCGACTACCTCTTGCTCAGTAGGCTCTCTGATGATTACAGGAGGAGGCCTCGATTTGGTAGTTGCAGTCTTGATTTTTGTATTTGGGTGAGGCTCAAGTATAGGAGCTGGTTTCTTTAATTTTTGTCTCTTAAGAGGAAGAGGAGGAGATTCCTCTTCTTCATCACTAGAGATTTCAATCTCCTGAACCTTTCGTTTCTTGGGAGTGGTTTTCTGAACACCTAGAAAAATAAGAGTCGGAGGAATCAACATCTATACCAGAAAGTAGTGAAGGAGAAAGGTATAGCAGAAAGTGATTACCTTTGGTGAAGGGTTCATAGGAGGGTCTCCCCCTTTGATGCTTTCAGCAGCCCTTTTGGTGTTGGTCCTCTTGACAGCTATACAAGAAACAAATATAAGTTGGATGTCGAATGATTGAATCTTAGACAAAGAGACAAAAGGGAAAAAGAATTTTACCTTTCTTGATCTTGTCAAAGACCAGCTTGAACGTCTCGCGAAGGTGGTTGGCGAAATCCTTCTCGTCGAAGAATTCTTCGTTGTAATATTACCTCCACCACCCCTCAAAAATGGACGAACACATAAAATTAAGATTAAAGTTGAACATAGTTAGTACGGTCCGACCAACGTACCTACCAATGTGCTTGGTAGCAGCATCCTCTGAGTAATCTGCGTTATAAAACAATAGCAGCTTTTCTCGAGAGTAGATGGGAGACAGAAGTGACTGAACAATACCGAACTGTCGAGAGACAAGATTCAGTTGGTAAGCAAACAAACTTAGTTGATTCTTCGAACTCTTGAATCTTAGCGGTATGATTCTGGGTCGAGGAAACGACTCCTAAATAGCCACATATTCGTCTTCCAGGTCCTCCTCATCAGCCGAAGGAAATGGTCGAGTGAACCATTTTGGACCAACTTTTCGACTGGCGAAGGGAGCCATGGTCGAAACAAAATTTTGACGCTCTGCAAACATAATCATAAAGCTGGTGAAAGATTTTTGAAATTGCTGACCCTCATCAGTTGGAGTCAACAAGACTAACCTGGTACCTTCGACCCTCCTATTCATAATTTCTGGTGCCTCTTCATTTATCTTATTATTTTGAGGAAGAAAAGATTCAAAAGTGGAGTTGAGCCAGAGTTGAAGAAGCCAAAAGGGGCCAGAAAGGAGAAAGCTTGCCCTATCTCCAATGACTTTGAGTTGAGTCACACCATTGCTGATGGACTCATACAGATTGGCCAAAATCAATTCAGCCAAACAGATAAGGTAACCATGGTGAAGTTGTGTTGCAAGCGTAAGCATCTTCTTAGTCACTTGGAGTGACTTAGTACAGAAGACGAAGCGAGATAGCCACATAGCTAAGAAGGCTATATGTTCCACCTTCGACACAGTGCTGCAAGATTTATCATGAAAATGATTGATGAATGTGGTATATGTGGGCTTCGTGTCTGAAAACCCAATGGCATCCTCAGATAAATATTCAGGGTCGAAGTAATCACCAGTCGGTCGAAGACCGGTAATTGTTGTTATATCAAAAAGGGTCGGGGTCACTATTCCACAAGGAAGATGAAACATGAAATGGATGTTCTCCCAGAAGTATAATGAAGACACTAACATGAGAGGGCAGTAGGATAACCCTGTCTTTGAAAATATCACCAGGTCATAGATCCCTATTTCTTTCCAGATTGGGGTTTGTACCTTCTCCATTTTGTTTAGCCAGTCTGAATATTCTGAAGAAAGGCTAGGGAACGATCGAAAGATCCTATTCCCTTTATTCATGAACTGAAGATTAATATCTTCCTTCGTCTGAGCATGTTGTTGATTGGCTGGGGTCGCATCCTCAGGATCATTCCTGGGTTTCTTTGCACAGCCTATAGGCTTAAGCCTAGGGTGAGTCGGGAAGAAAGCACGGTTTTTTGTGGGATTTTCGATGCATGCATACAAAGGGCCAGACATGGCATATATATCCTCAGAATACCTGATGGGGATGAGGAGCTGGGAGTTGTACGCTTCACACCTTTCTTTGGTCATAGGTTCAGAGACGAACCTTAGCCCCTAAATCGAAGCAGGAGGAGAACTTGTGGGAAAAATCTCTGGTTGACACTGTACGTTAGAAACATTCTTGGGCTTAGGGTTGTTTGGAGCATTGCAGAGGAAGGCCATTGTTATGAGTTGGTGAGAAATGAAGATGATAAAGTCACTACGGTGTAAGGTATTTTTCTGCAGAAGAGATGAAGAATTTTAAGTGTTGTAAAAGTTCCAAAAGAGAGAGCTCAAGGCTATTTATAGTGTTCAGGGAGAAGTGTTTCTCGTCAAGGCCATTTAATGCTATAGACGTAGTGAGGCACGTGAAAAGCAGTGAAGCAGTTACCGTGCAGGTGATGGAGAATGTTTGACATGCTTTCCTAGGTTCTAGGAGTAATGGCCATCATGGCAGCATGGTAACGGCTGATTGAAAAGATGTCTTGGGAAAAGAGTAATGATGATTCTAAGTGTGGCAGCTGTTGGAAGGCGAAAAGTACACGTTAAGCCTTTGCGGACAAAAAAGAGATAGGTGTCGAATAGGAATATCAAAGAATGACTATTTCTCTCGACGTCGAAATAGACATTCTTGGGGGGGAAATTTGTTGGCTCTTGAATTCGACACCCACGATAAATTGGCCTTATGGGCCAAAAATAGGGCAAATGAAGCCAAGCTGGAAAATGCTTCGACGGATGGAAAAACTTAGAGAAATATATGAGTTACAAATTGGTCTTCGACCAGACATCGCCATCAAGCCTTCGAATGAAAAGGTCCTGTGACCTTCGACTAGAAGAACAACCCTTGTGTTAGCATCAAAGACGAGGGATATTTGAATTTGAAGAAGGGAGGGAAATGCAGTTCGCCTAGCAGTTAAGGGAAAGCGATGTGGCAGGAAGATAGAGGTCGAGGGGCATGCAGAGGACACTTGTCTTCATCCTAGAGCAAGGAAACCCCTCGACAGTTACATAATTTTAGTATAAAGATAGGAAGTTTGTGTAGATTTTCTGTGTGTTCAATCTATTGTACTAGTCACTCAACATTATTCGAGTACCCGCTGTGTGTGAAAGAATAAATGAGAATGTACGTTGGAAACACCACCTTTTATTAATTAAATCTTTTACATTGCTTTAATCTTCTTTTTCAAAGTTTACGTTTCCTGCATTTTATCTGCATTTCTATTTGCTTTCCAAAACCACAAACACCAACTCCCCGGTCGAACGCGTGTTCTTCCTAGATATTAACTTTTACATCAAACTAGCACAAAAATTAGCATATGTTCTAGGATCAATCTGATCGATCTTGCGAGTAACCAAAAGGGCTTTCCTTTTTGGAAGATCAGCGGTTGTTTACCAAAAAACACGATAAACACAGGGCAAGCCCCAAGGATGACTTTCCGCTTCCCCATATTGATGTTATGTTTGACAACACCACACAGGATAAAGTATTCTCCTTCATCGATGGTTTCTCCGGGTATAATCAGATCAAAATGGCACCTAAGGACATGGAGAAGACAACCTTTGTCACACAGTGGGGCACTTTTTGTTACAAAGTTATTCCATTTGGGCTGAAGAACACCAGGGCAACCTATCAACGTACCATGGAAGCTTTGTTTCATACATGATCCATCACGAGATAGAGGTCTACATCGATGATATGATAGCCAGGTCTCAGACTGAAGAGGAGAACCTTGATCACCTACAAAATCTTTTTGAAAGGTTGAAGAAGTACAAACAGAGGCTAAACCCGAATAAATGCACCTTTGGAGTAAGGTCTGGTAAACTCTTAGGTTTCGTTGTCAGCAACAAAGGCATTGAAGTTGACCCTGCAAAGGTCAAAGCTATACAAGAAATGCCAACTCCTCACACTGAGAAAGAAGTCAGGGGATTCTTGGGACGCCTAAACTATATTTCCAGGTTCATTTCCCATCTGACTGCTACTTGTGAGCCAATCTTCAAGTTACTGAAGAAAGATCAAGCAGTGAAGTGGAATGACGACTGCCAGAACGCCTTTGACAGAATCAAAGAATATATTCAAGAGCCTCCAATTTTGATACCACTAGTTGAAGGAAGACCTCTGATCATGTACTTAACAGTGTTAGAGAACTCAATGGTCGAAAAGAGCATGCAATATACTACCTTAGCAAAATGTTTACCGACTGTGAAACAAGATACTCACTGCTCGAGAAAACTTGTTGTGCTTTGGCATGGGTTGCTCACTGACTAAGACAATATATATTGACTCACACTACTTTGTTGATATCTAAAATGGATCCCATCAAGTACATCTTTGAAAAGCCCACTCTCTCTGGAAGAATAGCAAAATGGCAAATGATCTTGACCGAATACGACATTCAATACACAACCCAGAAAGCAATTAAGGGAAGTGTATTAGCTGATCATTTGGCTCATCAGGCTATGGATGACTACTAATCCATGAATTTTGAGTTCCCGTACGAGAACATCATGTTAGTAACTGATTGTGAAGAACCTAGACCGGATGAAGGACCTGAAAATGGATCCCGATGGACTATGGTTTTTGACGAAGCTTCCAACGCTCTTGGAAATGGCATCGGCGCTGTGATCATATCTCCTGAAGGCTGTCACACTCCTTTCACTGCCAGATTATGTTTCAATTGCACCAACAACATAGCTTAATATGAAGCATGTATTATGGGTCTCAAAGCTGCTATCGACTTAAGGATCAAATTATTGAGTGTATTTGGAGACTCATCCTTAGTGATCAGTCAAACTAAAGGAGAATGGGACACAAAGCATCCTAATATCATCCCGTACAAAGAGCATGTGTTGACATTAATCCCATACTTTGAAGAAGTTACCGTTGAGCATTTTCCACGAGAGGAAAATCAACTGGCGGACGCGCTAGCTACGATGTCATCCATGTTCAAGGCCAGATGGGATAATGAGGCTCCTCATATCACTATTGGAAGGATGGATGAACCCGCATACTGTCACGAGATTGGTGCTGAAGAAATAGTGGACAAGCCTTGGTTCCATGAAGTCAAAAGGTATCTCGAAGTCCAAGAGTATCCTGAGGGAGCTTTAGTCAACGATAAGAAGCTCCTAAGAAGGTTCTCTACCAAGTTCTTCCTCAGTAACATGATCCTCTACAACCGTAACCCTGATTCTACTTTTCTTCGGTGTGTAGACAAGAGTGAAGCAAAGAATATTATGGTTGATTTACACGAAGGTACCTTTGGCACCCATTCTAGTGGGCACACGATGGCTAAAGAGATCCTACGGGCAGGATACTACTGGTTCACTATGGAAGCAGACTGTTATCAACATTCGCGAACTTGTCACAAATGTTAGATCTATTCTGATAAAGTACATGTGCCCCTGGTTCCTCTAAACGTCTTGACTTCTCCTTGGCTTTTTGCAATGTGGGGCATCGATATGATTGGAGAAATCAAACCTAAAGCTTCTAATGAACACTGTTTCATCCTGGTTGCCATTTATTACTTCACTAAGAGGGTCGAGGCAGCTTCATTTGCTTATGTTACCAAGAATGTTATGGCCCGTTTCATCAGACATAACCTTATATGTCGGTACGATATTCTAGAAAGAATCATTACAAATAATGGTACCAATCTCAATAACACCATGATCACCGAGATCTGCACGCAATTCAAGATCCAGCATCATAACTCTTCTCCTTACCGACCGATGATGAATGGCGCTGTTGAAGCCACTAATAAAAATATCAAAAAAAATCATACAGAAGATGACGGTGACATACAAAGACTGGCATGAGATGTTACCATTTGCTCTTCATGGTTACCGTACCACAATGCGCACATCAACAGGGGTAACTCCTTTCTATTTTGTATACGGTAAGGAAGATGTCCTACCCATCAAAGTCCAAATCCCTTCCTGGAGAATCATGAAGGACGCAGGTTTGAATGAAGACGAATGGGTTCAAACTCGACTTGACCAATTAAACCTGATTGACGAAAAGAGGCTTGTGGCTGTCTGCCATGGTCAGATGTACCAAAAACATATGATCAAAGCTTTTAACAATAAGGTTAGATGCCAGGTATATCAGGCCGGTAACCTGGTAATCAAGTGCATCATACTGCCACAAGGTAATCCCATGGGCAAATGGACTCCTACATACGAATGGTCGTTTATGATCAAAAACACATTTTCTGGTTGAGCAATTATCTTAACCATCATGGACGATGACGACCTTCCACACTCGGTAAACATTGACATAGTTAAAAGATACTACGCATAAAGAAAGACCCGCTAGGTCGACTGACCTAGGCAAAAATAAGGGCATCCCAGAGAACCAAAAGGGTTTGGGCAAAAATTAGGGATATACAAAAAAAAATTGTACACCCGGCAAGTCGAAAACCTGAAAAGGCGGCTTGGGCAAAAAAAGGGTATCCCGATGGACTGAAAACCCGAAAGGGAGGTCCGGGCAAAAATTAGGGATTTAAAGCGTATAACAATGTCCCGTTTGGATCACCTTACAGCTAATCTTCAGTATCAACTATCAAGCTCAAGTGGTACTAATCAATCCAGTCAGCTTCTGACAAGCAGCGAAAGAGACGATACGCTCAAAGACATAAAGGTAATAGCAGAATAGGAACCCAATGGGATTATTTCACATAGCTATTTTTCTTTGTATACTATTTTTGTATAGTTTCCATTCTTATGACGACATTCTCTTACTAGGATGTCTGTCTCCTTGTACAGAAACACTTCTTCAAGTTAATACAAAGTTATCTCTTTGAAACTGCAAAACATCTATTTTTATTTTTCTGTTTTGTTTGCAAAACGTCCAGTGATTATTTTTGAACATATGCATTTGAATGTGATTACTGTTTACAAATATAGACATAAAAATAAGAAAGACTGTTAATAATAACTTTAAGAGATGGGACAATATCTAAGGGCCATCCACAAAATCCCCGCAGATGTCCTCTTCAGCAAATACCTTCTCCAGCAGGTACATATTCTCAGTATGCAGCCTAATGATGTCAGGTGTTCTCATATCCCCGGCAGAGCAAGAATCTCCAAATTACTTCTCCAACAAAGGATCCCCCAGTGAAGTCTCCAAGCTTCTCAGGATTCCCCAACAGGGTTTCAACAAAATCCCCAAGCAGTTTACAAAGTTTACCTTCCCCAACAGAGTTTATTTCTCTAACAACGAAAGTTCATCTCCTAGCGTTTTAACTTCAACATATTTGAAGACCTACATTCTTCACCCTCAGTAACAGTCATGGATTTATTTTCCCTAATTCAACAATGCAGCAATAGAACAACTGACATACATTGCATTCATACATTATTTTTGCAAACATCATAACATATGCAGCACAAATGCGTATATCACAATCTCATTTATTTTAAGAGCATCATGAAATTCATACATCACGACATTGCATGAAACTGACTTTACCTTTCCAGGTTGAGTTCGCAGAAAGACAAATATTGTCAACCTATACAGAAGGTCAAAGATTAATGCCGGAAACCAGACAGGGAAACTATCTACACGACCAAATGGTATGAAATCCCAGAACAAGACGGGTTTACCAACAAATACAGCAGGCCACAGATTAATGCCCGAAACCAAATGGGGAACTATCTATGTGACCAAATGTTGCGCAGTTCCAGATTAATACTTGTAACAAGCCAGGAAAACTATATGTGGACGACCAACTGTAGGTTAATATACCTGTAACAAGCTAAGAGAACTATCTACGGGAGGAGATTGAAGATTAACACCTGAAATAAGCCAGGAAAACTATCTTCCTTTCTCAAGGAAGAGATTAATACCTGAAACCAGATATGACAACTATCTCAACGACCAACAAAAGCAAGTTCCATATTAATACCTGTAATAAGACATGAAAACTATATATGGACGACCGATTGTATATTAACACCTGTAATAAGCCAGGAAAACTATCTACATGAACATATTGAAGATTAATACCTGTAACAAGCCAGGAAAACTATCTTTATTTCTAAGGTTAGAGATTAATACTTGTAACTAGCCAGGAAAACTATCTTGACGACCGATAAAAACAAGTTCCAGATTAATACCTATAACAAGCCAGGACAACTATCTGTGAACAGCTGATCTGTAGATTAATACCTGTAACAAGCCAAGAAACTATCTACATAACCATCCAGAAGCAGTCTTACACGGGTTTCTTCTCATCATCCAAATGCAGTCTAACACGGACTCATCCTGAAGCATCCCTGCACAGGCTCCTTCTCATATATCTCCAGATGCAGACTAACACAGACTCATCCTGAAGCAGCCCTACACAAGTTCCTTTTTATTATATTTTCAGGTAACGGTTAATTCCATTATCCCAAGCAAGTAATTGTGAAACCTAGATTTCAACCAGAAAGAAGCGAACTTTCATCTCTCCAGTGTAGAGATAACTCCTCAGTAGAGCCATGGACAACTGAAGTTCCTAGACTATATTTCCCACAGAGTTTTTTTTCTCAAGCAGGAGAACAACAGAAATCAACCTTCCCCAGCGGAATCCTCCTCAAACAGCAGGAACAGGAATTCCCCATAAAGAGACATCTTAGAAAGTCAGCATTTACTCTAGATGGCATATTTAAGCCCATCTCCGACAACTCTCAGTCGTCTTCTCCAAATGGCATATGTAAGCCCTTTCCCGCCATCATCGACCATCAGTGTTACTTCATGCGAGTGCAAATTTATGGGCACTCTAGTGTTCAATCCTCTTACTCCTTCAGATCACGAAAGGCAGACAAGACAATTTAAATCCTCAGATTTAAAAAGATTGAACAGTGGCAGATGGTGTACCCCAAAATTTTCCCTCTCATGTTTCCCAAGGTTCTCTCTTACATGGTTGGTTACAAACACTTGCTTAGAGAAAATATAATTTGTTTGAAGATAATCAAGTGTCTTTCGATTGGCATCTGAACAAGGTGTCTTTTGATTGGCATTTTGACAAGCTTCGATTGGGCATTTAAATCCTTCGAGCAAGATTTGTTTCAAAGTCTTCGATTAGGCATTTGGCACTCTTCGATGCAGGTCTAATTCACAAGCTTCAAGTGGGCATTGGGTCCCCCTTCGATCACGTTCAAATTACAAGGCTTCGACTGCCATTGGCTACTTCAGGCTTGCCTTCGATTCACAAGGTAAAAACCCCCTACAAGTTTGTTTCGATTCACTAGCAGTGACCTCCTGCATGCTTACTTTGATTCACAAATTAGTGGATTCATGCATGCCAGCTTCGTTTAAGGAAAAGGCCTCTTCACGCTTGTCTTTGATCCATTATACAAAGGACTTCCTACATGCCTTCGATTCACAAAGCAAAAGGCTTCTTTCGACTTGCCTTTGTTGCACAAGGCAAAGGCCCCTTTCGACTTGCCTTCAATTCACAAGGCAAAGGGCTTCTCCAGACTTGCCTTCAATTCACAAGGTAAAAGGTTCCCTCTTCATGCCTGCTGTCGTTTCACAAGCACAAGATTGCCATATTATGAGCACACAAATGGTGCTTTCGAAGGACATACTACTCGAAAGATACACATTTGTTGGAAACAAACTTGTTTTGCCTTTTGATGAGGTTGGTTCAAGCTGCTTGTTGGGCAAGATATTATATGTTTCCAAGCCCAAGCCTCATGCACCATTACATTCATGATAAAGGAAGTTTCTACTGGCCGGAATGAAGTTTTTGATTGGGCTAATTGGGTACCTTCAGAGTTAATCGAAGGACAAGACGAATAGGGGCTTAATCGAAGAAGCCCCAATGATGAGAATTGAAGTCATTCGAAGGAGGCCATCATGAGTCGATCAAAGAGCAAGGATAAGATGTACTTCAAAGGCATGTTAACAAAGTGTCCTTCGATTGGCATATCAAGACCAGATGTCTTTTGATAAACATACCAACAAAGGCAAGCAATTAATGCAGAAGTTGACTTAATCTAAGAAGTTCTGATAAGGATGGTTATGAACAATTTGAATCAAAACTATAGGTTAATCGAAGAGCAACGCTGGAGGGCATTCGAAGGAGCCAAATGTGTCTAGGTTCATCCTAAGGCTCAAAGAGGCATGAATGTTTCTAAAACGGAAGTTTTTTTTTAATGTGTCTGATTTTGGTCTCATGGCCTTCAAAGCTTGGTTAATAGTTGTCTCTTGCCATTTCCATGCACCCCACCTCCTATAAATATAAGACACTCACACCACCTGTCAAAGGAGATGAGACATACACACAAGAAAGAAATACATGCACACGCTGCCTCATAATCCATACTAAATCTATCAAAATTCTCATAAGTAATCCCAATCGAAGGAACTTTCAGCAACGTTCCCAATCACTCCCTGAAGTCTGCAGGAAGCGTTCCCAAGCACTAGCCAATTCATTCCTAGAAGTGCCAAATCGAAGCCTCCCATCGTTGGTAAACTTTCAAATTCATGTTTATGATTTCATAATGTATTAATGTTTGTTCAGTGTTTGATTCACGCTCAGGATATCATGTAACTCTGTTCGATTCGTATTCAGAGCTAAGGGCATGGGTTCGGCTCTAGTTCCACATTTTGTTTTACTTTACCTCCAACGCCCATATTGCAGATCTGGCCTAAACAAACCAATGTACAAAAGATCAAAGGACCTGGGTTTGACACCCATGTCATATCTTTGCTAATATTTATCTTGCAAGTCTAGATTGAGAATCCCTTCCTTCCCTAGATCGAAAGGAATAACTTCTTCCCCTGCATTGCAGAAGACATTTTCCTTCCCTGGTCGAATAAGACATTTTCCCCCTGGATCAAAAAAACCATCATTCTTCCCTGAATGGAAAGACCATGTTTTCCCCTGAATCGAAGGAGGACCCCTCGTATCTTTAATTTTGCTTTATTCATTTCTTTATTAATTTTAAATTAAGTTTAAATTAGCTAAAAATCCAAAAAAAAACATTAGGTGAGAAATTTTCTAATTAAATTAATTAAATGAATTAATTACTTAATTTAACCTTTTCTTTAAATTAAAATTAAGTAGACTTAGGCTTTGCTTTCTTTTATAAATAAAAACAGACAAAAATATTTTTATTTCTTAGGATTTTTGGACGTTATTTTCAAATTCGCACGCGTTTATTGGTTCGTCATTATTTTTTATATTATTGTACCTGCTCATGGGATGTAATAGAAATTAACTAGGACTATTTACCGCTTTTCTTTATTTTTTCAAGTTTTGGACATGTAATTACTCCCCAAAGCCATGCAATAGTGTAGGATTTACATTTCCGCATTAGCGAACCTAATAACAAAGATAAATGAATTGAATTAAATCACTTGCACATATATAGCTCAGGGTACCCCACTTCAGTTGCCTTCAAAAAATAGTCACAACTCTCAAAACGTGAGAGGTTTTTTAGTGGCTATCATCTGGTTCAAAAAGATTATAAGTCCCTCGATGACCCTCTCGACGTTGCCTCGGTAAAAATATGACCTTAGAACCCTAAGATAGTTACTAAAACTTCTTGCCAAGTTGCCTTTGTGACTATAAAAATGTCCCTTCGAATGTCACTCATACATCCAACGATAGGGCTACCTACTCACTGATAATAGAATAGCACTGTCTAAAGGAAAAGAGGGAAAGAACAACTTTTTCGAGTATAAATAGATAGTTCTTAGATGCTATGCTCAAAAAAAAAAAATTTTACACTTACACATTTAAAAAACAAAAATATTCGCTTTGTCAACACTCTTGAGGACTGATACAAGAGTTATCATAAAGCGAATCGCCGCACTAAGGCATTTTCAAAAATAGAAAGCACAAGGTATTTTTCAAATGAGCTAGCATCTAAGAGCCCATAGAAAACTACGGATGGAAAGGGTGCTAACACCTTCCCTTTACATAATCTACCCCACTTACTCAGAAAATTCTCGAAAAGGTCTTTTTCTGTTCTTTTCACCCTTTCCTTAATTTGGATAAAAGAAAAGTCGGTGACGACTCTTGCTTACCGTAACATTTGCAAACATAAACACAAAACCAATATAACAGTCAGTTCTGCCACCATATCACAAAATGTATTTTATTGTAAAAATGATTTCATGTTTTAGAAATAAATTTAATTGGTGTGTAATGAGGTTTGGTGGCGTTAGTGTATGATGTCGGTGTTTGTATTTTTATTAGAACTTTGAAAATTCATAACTTTCAAACCGTGAGCTGTTTTGGGTACCATTAAAAGCGTTAGAAAGCTAGCGTGATAATAATTTCAATAATAATTTTGTTGGTAGTAGGTGATTTAATTACTATGTGGTTGTGTAAAATGACATATATTTTTGGTGTTATGTTGCTTATGATGTGTATCAATAATACCTTGTCATGTGGTGTGCTATGTTCATTTAAATGTTGATTTTGTATACAGTTTACATGATGATGAGGGGATGTAATTAGAGTTTTGTTAAGATGGGGATGCTTGTATGTTGATTTCAAAGAATTATTAAACTCGATTATTTGTTGTGATGACATGCTTTGTAAATTGTAATACCAGGATGTTGTGTTGTTGTAATGGTGTGATGTGGTGTTATTGCTATTGAATATAACATGATGAGTTGATAATATGCTTTGTGAATTATAATATCGTGATATTATATTGTTGGATGTATGCAAACATGTTGTTACTGTTTTTGATATCATTGTATTGTTATGGCTGCATAATTGAAGATGATGATGATGACCTGTATTAGCGTGTTACATTGGTGGATAGGAATATCAATGCATAATACGTTGTTGCATGTCGGTGTTGTATGCATTTATGGTGATGGCTTATACTATGTTGATGGCTTGTATTGATGTTATGATAAGGGTTTATGTCCTGTTGCTGCCTTATTTGGCATAATGATGAAGTCATATGTCCTGTTAGTACCACATGCATTAATTTTGTGAGTCGGTCTCATTGCATCGCATTATTACCATGTTGTTGAACTGTGTAAATGATATATGTGTTATCCTGTAATGGATGATATATGTTGTTGGATTGTCTAATTGTATATTTGACATGCGAGTTAATTGATGTTAGATGATGTGAAGGTGTGAGATGAATGACGTATGACTATATGTAATAAATTGCTATCTGCCTATTATTATGCTTTCTTTTATTTGGTTATTATATCTCACCTTTCTGTTTAAATATTACCTTTATGTAGGTAACGTGCAGGTGATCTACAGTAGAGGAAGTTACTCGTCGTTTATTTCGAGTTGTCGTCATGCTCTGATACGTAACATTAGGGGGATGAATGTGATCTTTATTTTGTTTGTTTTTAATCGAATTATTTTGAGATTTAAGACTCCTAGTATTTGAATAATTGTTGAGTTATTTTAGATGAGTTGTGTGAAGTTTAAAATTGTGAATTCTTTTATGTTGTTTAATAAAATTTAAAGTTGAATACTATACTTTATTTCGTTGGTTCATCTATGATGGTGTTATATATCGTTTATACATTACTGGCAGCCGTGCATGTTTTGAAGAATGTAGCATCCTGATTATGATTGACGTTTAAAATTACTCTAATTTATTTATAATTATATGGGGTTAAATTAGGGTGTTATAGATGGTCTTCTCTAAAATCGATAAGTGTGTCCTCGTGAAGTTTATGCTGTCATGCAAAAAGACGAGTTATTGTCAGTGGATTAACACATGAGTATTGATTCAAAATATGCTGTAAGATTATGTCGATGGTTCAAAAGCTTCCTACCAACATGGAAGTTGTACCATAGAGTTTCAACTTTGTTTTTTACATGTGAAAATTCTTGAAGTGGCTTAGCTTCAAGTTCGGTATACTTTTCTTTAGGTGGAGTATGATATTTTTAAAATTATGATTGTCAGTAAAGACAATGTGAAATTTCTTGGAGTGGTGTAGCTTCAAGTGACTATACTCTTTATGATTGAGTATGATTATCGGTGAAAGATAATAAAAGTTATGTATTATTTTCAATCAAGGTGGAGATTGTTGAGGTTGACTAAAAATATACATGTTCAAGAAGTCCAATATCGCTTAGTTTTGTGAAGGGAGAGAGAGTCTAAAACTATATATAGGATTAAAGATCTTCTAAGTTCCACATAAGTTATTTTTGTGAAGGAATAGAGAGTCCAAGACTATATATATATATATATATATATATATATATATATATATATATATATATATATATATATATATATATATATATATATATATATATATATATATATATATATATATATATATATATATATATATATATATATATATATATATATATATATATATAATTCAAGTTCTTCGTTCAAAGATGTACCAGTCAAAAGCACTTTAAACTTGTATTTGACTTTTTATATTTTCTTTTATACTTTTGTTTTAGAGTGTTGTGAGGGATAGTTAAATGTTTTCTATGGAGAGTGAGGGTGTATTGGGTGGAGCCTTGGGGTGGTTGAGATTAGTCTATATGTTGTAATAATTTTCACATAGAGTGTGTTTGTTTCAAGGATTAAAATTATAATTTTGGGAATATTATTCCAAAGAACATTATTACTAGGAACTTTATTCCTACCTTTATGTTTGGAAATTAATTTAAGTTCCCGTGAATATTTATAAAATATATTTTATTTAAAATTTTAAAATAAAAAATAAAAGACTTAAATAAATAGATGTGGGAAGTTAATAGTGGTTACCTCTTATTACATGGGAATGAAAAATTAAAAAACCAAGTGTAAAAGAAACTTATAGAAATAAAATGTTATAAGGCATAATTTATAAATATTTGAAACAAACATGAGAATGTGATAAGTGCCTAAATATAGTAATTCTATACATGAAAGTAGGACACTTATTGAAATAGTAATCTAAAGTTTCTTCGAAGAAAAACTCCAAATTATTGATAAGACTTGATTTTTAATAGGATAACAAGAAATACAAGAATACATGTTTGTTTATTTGTTATAAAAAAAATTTAGATCATACAAGCACGTAAAATGGATAAGCAAAGTGAAAACAATCCAGATTCTAGCTACTTCAAGCTGGATACACATTAATTGTCGGAAATCACTGTTAATGCTCATTCATCTCAATTCCTCCTCTTTATATCAAACTACCATGATGATTATTGGAAATCCACCAAAACCTATTATGAATTTCTACTAATCTTGATGTTCAAGATTGATATCACCATACAATGACAATGAAAAATAAAAGATGAAGAAAGAAAATTATTTTCTGCAGAGTTTCTCTCTGCTCATAAACTGTGAAAAACTTTATTATTCACTTGCAACTGCAAATTCTGTGAATGAATGAATTGACTTGATTACAAAAATAGGGGTTACTCCCTCTATTTATAGATTTAGGTTAGATTGCTCACTAAGCCAAATCCCAAAACTATAAAAGCCCAAAATACCTATTTTAGAACTAAATTAAATCTATCTATTTTAGATCTAAATGAAATCTATCTAAATCTAAAATTAAATTAAATCTGTGTGTAACAAATTGTTTCCATACTTCTAAATCAAATCAAATGTTTTCGACATTCCTTTGTCTCTGTCGAGCAAACTGCTTCGACATAAGGAATTACTTTCAACACACCACCTAATTCATTGTGTCTAAGCTATTTACATCCATCATATCTCTTAGTCTTTGAAATACTTTAACATGCACATCCTTCGTCATGATGTCTGCAATCTGATTCTTAGTTCTGCAGTATTCCAAATTCATTTTCCCATATTCTACATGCTCTCGAAGATAGTGGAACCTCATTTCGATGTGCTTGCTTCGACCGTGAGCTATCAGATTCTTCACCAGGTTGATAGCTTACATATTGTCGATCTTCATGGTAATTGCTCCATGATCTTTCCATGTGATCTCTTCGACCAAGTTCACCATCCATGTTGCTTGACATGCATAAAGAGAAGCAACTATGTATTCTGCTTCACGTGATGATAAAGCCACTACTGGTTCCTTGCTCGAACTCCAAGCAACTGGTGCACTACCTAACATAAACACATATCTTGTTGTGGATTTTCGATCCTCAGCATCACTACACCAAATCGAATCAGTGTACCCTACTAACTTGTATTCTTTTCCTTTATCTGCTGTAAGAAACAAAATACCATAGTTCATAGTTCCTTTAAGATACCTTATTATCCTCTTCGCCACTGCTAGATGTGATACCTTTGGCTTTTACATAATCTACTTACCATACCTACATTGTATGCTAAGTCAGGCCTTGTATGACAAGGGTATCTTAATGACCCAATAAGTCTTATGTATTGGGTTAGGTCGACATCATCTTCTTCTAAATCCTTCGACAATTGCAACCTTGGTTCAGTAGGTGTCGAAGTTGAGTTGCATTCTTCCATCTCAAATATCTTGAGAATTTCTCCTGCATATCTTCTTTGATGCATCGTCAAACCTCTATTGCTCTTGTATAACTCGATACCAAGGAAATAAGAAATTTCACCCAGATCAGACATTTCAAATTCCTTATTGAGATCACTTTTGAAGTCTTCGCTCTCCTTCTTGTAGCTACCTGTTATTAACAAGTCATCGACATAGAGACATAGTATAAGAAATTTACTATTACTTCTTCTTACATATACTTCATATTCAGTTGTGCACTTAAAAAATTCCTTCTCCCTTAGGAAACTATCAACCTTCTTATTCCAAACTCTTGGAGCTTGTTTCAATCCATACAGAGCTTTATGCAACTTGTACACCTTTCTCTCTTTGTTATGTTTCACAAACCCAATTGGTTGTTTAACATAAACCTCTTCATCTAAGGATCCATTCAAGAATTCACACTTTACGTCCATCTGACATATGTGCCAACTATTTATTTCTGCAAGACCAACAACCAACCTGATTGTTTCGATTCTAGCCACAGGTGCAAAAACTTCGTCGAAGTATATTCCTTCTTTCTGGAGAAATCCTTTCGCCACAAGCCTTGCTTTGTGTCAAGGTACTTCCCCTTTGGGATTCATCTTCACTTTGTATACCCACTTGACATAAATTTCCTTCTTGCATTGAGGTAATTCAACAAGTGACCAAGTATTGTTGTCTTTGATAAAATTCACTTCTTCGTTCATTGCTCTCACCCACTTTGAATCCTTCAATGCATCAGCTGCATTGACAGGTTCAACATATGCATAGAAAGCATAATGTATCAACTCACCTTCATTATTTATCACATCATCTGATGTAATCACATAATCTTGCAATCTTGCAGGCATGTGTCTTGTTCTTTGAGGTCTGCTTGTACTTGGTTGATCTATAACTGTTGGTTCCTCTTGTCGATCTTCTCTTTCGACTTCAATTGTTGATTCTTCGAATAAAATTCTTACTGGATCTTTCTTGACATTTTGTGTCTAATCCCATTCTTAAGCTCGTCTATGATCACGCCCTACTGATCATAATATGCTTATTCACTGGGCCGAACAACTTGTAACCTTCTATCGAATGATACCTTACTAGTATCATTTGACTCGACTTGTCATCAAGTTTTCTTCTCAAATGATTAGGCACATGTCTATGTGCTATAGATCCAAATACCTTCGGATGACTTAAGGTAGGCTTCGTACAAGACCAACATTCTTCTGGAGTAATTCCTTCTAGCTTCTTCGTAGGACATTGTGATCGGTGGATCTGGAACTGACTGTTTAACGCTGGTTCGCGAAATGTCGCAGAAGCAAGAGTCGCCACCGTCTTTTATTTTCTCCAAATGGAAAGGACAAAAGCACAGAAAAATTCCTTAAAGAGATTGCTCTCGGTTCGGGAGGTAGGTTATAGAAAGGGAAGGTGTTAGCACCCTTTCTATCCATGGTTATCCATGGGCTCTTAGATACTTGCTCATTTGTGTTTTCAAAATTGTTTGTTTGCTTTTCAACTGTGGGTTTTAAAAAAGTTTCTTTGAAAATTCCAGTTCGACTCTTGTATCAGTCCTCAAGAGTGTTTGAAAAGATGCTTTCGAAAGCTTTTTGAAAATGTGTTGGTGTGAAAAGTATTTTTGAATTTGTTTTGAAATTTAGAGCAAGTATCTACGAGAACCTACCTACCCTAAGGAATTCGTCTGTGTAGATGTCCTTTAAAGTAGTGCCATCCCACCATTGAGAGGTAGGTAGCACCACCGTTGGAGGTGTTCGGGTCAATTCGAAGGTTCGGGGCATGGTGATCACCGGAGCAATAGGAAGACACCTTAGAAGCTACCCTCATGCCAGGTTCCCGGATCATGAGGACTTACTAAGACATCCTCTACTCGACGATCACCTTTCGAGGCAAGGCAACAGTGAGGCGTACCCTAGGGGTGGTGTGTGATTTGTGTGTCATGTTCATTTATTTTTGTCTTGTCATGTTATTGGTGTTCTACGCGTCGCTTTTATTTGGACATTCATTCTTACATGCTTTTTGTTAACAGTTAAAAGATATTTGCGGAAAAAGTAAATCTAAAGCTATTACAAATGGCGCGGGTCCACATCGCCAAAATTAAACCGGACCCGATTTGACAGAAAATAAAGAAATTAAAAGAATTAAAAGTGTCAGAAGTTTAGTTACATGGCTTCGGGAGAGATACATAATTATTTAAATGAAATAAAATAAATATGCGAAATTAAACAATTAAGTCGAAAGGAGGGCGTTGGACCCTTTTGCAAAAATTAAATTAATAAGAAATTAAAATTAAAATTAAAAGAAAGATGTTTTTGGTATTTTAGTATTTTTATGATATAATAGAAAAAATTAATTAAAATTAAAATTGAATGCAAACCCTAATTCTAGTAGCTTTTAAATTTGTTATAAAAATATGTTGAACTTTGACCTAATTTAAACCTAAATTATTTTCATGCAAATTTAATTACAAAAATAAATAAAATAAATAAGTATTATGATGAAAAAGAAAAATCAAAAGGAATAAAATATTTATTAAACCTAATTCTATATTTTTTATATTTTTATCATGAAAAGAATTAAAATTGCAACCTAAATTAAAACTAAATTTATTTACATACAATTTGTTTATGAAAATAATTAAATTATTTATTATATTTTTTCATCTTTTCTGATTTTTATGAGGTTTTTGTATTTGGTAAAAAAATAATTAATTACATTAAACAAATAAATAAGATAAAACAATAATTGAAAAATAAAATATAATGAAAATTGCAAACCAGGGGGGGTGGAAGTCCCAAATTGGAGGTATAGTTTTGAATAATCTGGCCCAAAAACCCTGAGTCCGTTTGACCTTTTTGAATAGTATGCTGAAGCGTTGACTAAGGTCTAGCGTGTTCTTGAGCTCCACGCCCTTGATTTGATCTCCCAGGGCGCGTGTATGGTTTGATCTGGAGGTGCATCATGGTTTCCAACACAAGCGCTGCATGGGAATTATTAATGAAAAATATTATGGAAATTATACAGACCTGGGGCTCGAACCCAGGTCTTGGACATTGCAAAGGTGTACACCTGCCACTGAAGCGCTTGAATTACATTTAATATATAATGGTTAATGAATATTATAAAAGAAAAGAGAGTTAGTGGCCTCCAACGCGCGCGAGTTTTCAAACTAGCGTATCATTTGTTGACAACACATCATCTTCTTCACCATCCCTGTAAAACAAAGAACAAAAGCAACGGTTTTTGAACCGTTCTATAATGCCCCATTAGAAAAAATAACGAATAGGCCATAAGGCCATATAAATTAAGCGCGACTGTTGTGTCTCCTTCGTCCAGATGTGCTAAATTGAATGGTGGTGGTTTGGAGTCTTAATTTTTCCTTATCTCAAAAACCCCAATTTAAAACTCTGAAAACCCTAAAAGTCAAACATGGCATAATCGTATATAGCGCACAAAAAAGCAATTGGATATGTTGGTTAGCATCAAAACATCATAATGAACATGAATCCATGAATAAATTTCACAAATAATGCGTGGAACATGATATACGATTATGAGTTTTTTCCTGTACAGTTTTGACTCAATATACCAATTCTTCGTGCTTTGATGGTTGTCTTTGATTGGAACACGTTCAGGAGCCTTCAAGGAAGCTAATGGAATAGGTCTCGTGCTTTGAATCGACCTGGAAAGCTATTTTCAGTTTTGAGTTTATGGAGAAAAATTTCAGTTTGCAATGGCCTCTTTAGCGCAGCTTTTGTGTCCCCCACGATTAGGTTTATGATCATGCTTATGTACTGAGTGCATTAGGTCAGAAATACTCAATCAAATCCATTGCTTTTATTGTTTTGGAGATTTGATTTTCTAGCTTTATTTTCCAAATATTTTTCACATGTTTTTGTATCAATTAAGATCAAATCACCCCAAATCTTTCCTCATTTGATTAGGCACGAAATATTGAGTCTAGAACATGCATAAAAAGATTGGTTAGGGCAAGTTAGATATTTTTCATATATTTAAATAATTTAAATGAATTAATATAAATAAAAATTCAAATAAATAAATAAAAAATAAGAAAATACTTCCCTTTGGGCCAAGTGGTCGTGCACATGCTTGGAATGATGAATCATGGGAGAAAAATGGGCCCATTAGCAATTTTAGGTCATTTGAATCAATGTTGACTTTTCAAAATATCCAAAAATTTCCCAACTTCCACAAGGCATAACTTGCTCAATTTTGAAGCTTTTCTCATGTTCTTGGACATTTTGGAAAAGTCTTTAAGTCCTCTAACCAATGTCTTTGGTCCCATGTCATTTTGATTTACCAATCACAAGTTATGGCCTTTGACTTAAAGTCCCTTTTTGTTGACTTTTGAAAATGACCTATAATGTTGAAATTGATAACTTTTTGTGAGAGCATTTCTTGGACTTGAAGTATGAAGATGAGTTGTAGGAAATGTCTTTCTCTTCCAAATGAGATTTGGATGGAATTTTTCTGATAATCCATGTGAAAGTTATGCCCTGGTCAATTTCAGTTGACTTTTTCAGCTGTCCAAATAAGGAAACTTTTGCATCTTGATGATTTCTGAGCCAAATTTTGAGAATCATGATCAAGCATTGATCAAATGATGTTTGTGGCTTCAAAATGATATGTTGACCAAAAATTTGAACTTTTGACTGTCAAATGACCATTTTGCCCCTACAGTTGACTGTAGTGCAATTAGGGTTTTTGACTGTGCAATCTTGAGCTGAATGTCTTGAAACTTGATATGAGGATACTTGACCATATTTGTAAGCATGTGAGACTTGATTGGTCCCTTGAAAACTTCATTTCCTTGATCAGAACACAAACCCTAGTTTTGACTGTATATGAGACCTTTGCACTGTGCAACCCTTGGGGAATTTTGCAGCTTGACTTGGCAATTTCTTGGAGAATATGGGAGGGCAAATTTTGGGGTGCAACAGTTGCCCCTGTTCAATCTTCTTAGACCTGAGGATGCAGATTGGCTGACGTGCCTTTCGTAATCCGAGGGTGGAAGATGATTGAACACTAGAGTGCCCAGAAATTTGCGCTCACATGTTAGCAGTGTGATGGGGGAATGGGCTTATAGCTTCCGTTTAGAGGTTGCTGGATGTTGATCGCGTAGGAGATTCCTTAGCGAGAACCTGCATACCTGCAAAAGAATGAATGAGTACCTGACACGTTGCAGGAGCTGGTTTTCAGATGCTTGGTATAGATATGTCCTGACTGGTTACAGGAGTTGAGTCTGGAGCTTCAAACGGCGATGAATGAACCAGGGATGGTTACTGCCTTAGCATGAATGGTAAGAGAACCTTGGGCGACTTCAGCTTCAACAACGCTCGTTGAGAAAAATCTTAGGTGTCTTCTACTGGGATAAGAATCAGGAAGATCTTAAGGTCGATCTGACTGAACCAGAGAAGGCCTTTGACTGGATAAGCATCAGGAAAATCTTAGGGTCGATTTAACTGAACCGGTCTAGGTCTTGAAATATCTTCAACTGGATAAGCATCAGGGAGATCTTAGGGTCGATCTGACTGAACCAGAGAAGGCCTTTGACTGGATAAGCATCAGGAAAATCTTAGGGTCGATTTAACTGAACCGGACAGGGTCTTGAGATATCTTCAACTGGATAAGCATCAGGGAGATCTTAGGGTCGATCTGACTGAACCAGAGAAGGCCTTTGACTGGATAAGCATCAGGAAAATCTTAGGGTCGATTTAACTGAACCGGACAAGGTCTTGGAATATCTTCAACTGGATAAGCATCAGGGAGATCTTAGGGTCGATCTGACTGAACCAGAGAAGGCCTTTGACTGGATAAGCATCAGGAAAATCTTAGGGTCGATTTAACTGAACCGGTCTAGGTCTTGAAATGTCTTTAACTGGAATAAGTGTCAGAACGTCGCCATATCTGGTTCATATCTGGACTATATCTGGAAGGAAATCTGGAAGCAGCATCAGAACGTCACCATATCTGGTTTACATCTGAAACTATATCTGGAAGGAAATCTGGAAGCAGTATCAGAACGTCACCCTATCTGGTTTACATCTGAAACTATATCTAGAAGGAACTCTGGAAGCAGCATCAGAACGTCACCATATCCGGGTCATATCTGAAACTATATCTAGAAGGATATCTGGAAGGAGTATCAGAACGTCGCCATATCTGGGTCATATCTGAAACTATATCTAGAAGGAAATCTGGAAGCAGCATCAGAACGTCACCATATCTGGGTCATATCTGAAACTATATCTAGAAGGAAATCTGGAAGCAGTATCAGAACGTCGCCATATCCGGGTCATATCTGAAAATATATCTAGAAGGAAATCTAGAAGCAGCATCAGAACGTCACCATATCTGGGTCATATCTGAAACTATATCTAGAAGGAAATCTGGAAGCAGCATCAGAATGTCACCATATCTGGGTCATATCTGAAACTATATCTAGAAGGAAATCTGGAAGCAGTATCAGAACGTCACCATATCTGGTTTACATCTGAAACTATATCTAGAAAGAATTGCGATAGTTGATAGTAATCATTTTTGTATTGATCTTTTTCCTGAAAAGGCAAAACATAATTGTATGCAAAATCATGATGCATGAACTGTATGTCTTCAAAATTAATGAGATTCGTGTAGTATGATGCATATGCATGCTATAATGTATGAAGATGTGATGTTTATGAATGTATTTTTGTCTAAGAAAATAAATCCTTGACGGGTGCCGGGAAGTCACTCCTGGGCTGATGTTGAAGAATAGGTTTTGCTTCCGTCGGGGATGATAGTTGCAAGAATTCCGATGAGAAGATAACTCTATTGGGGAATAAACTTGGCGAATGGGTTACTCTGCGGGGAGACAAATACTCTAGTAATCTTGCTGGGAAGCAATACTCTGTGGGGAGCAATACTCTGTTGATTGTTGATAGTAACTTGCTGAGGATATCCTTGTTGTATTGGAAGTATTGACAGACTTCGCTGGGGATAAAAGAATTTCGTCGAGGACGCTCTTTCCGTGGCTTTTGGCTGAGGATAACCCAGTTATATCCTGTTAAGGAAATAACTCTTTAAATAAAGCCGGACGACGCGTTCGTGCTCTGCGAGGATAAGCTTCCAGAATCTGCTGGGGATAAGCTTACTGCTTGGGGATGTGAATTCCCAATTTCCTGGGGAAGCTGGATTGGACTCTCTTGGGGAAGTATTGAACTGTATTGGTTATGTTCTTCAACGGAACCTACCCTGATACCTTGGAGGGTAGAACAATCAGATTGCTTAGACCACTCTTTCTTGCCCCTGTTTCTATGGGGGAGGCACTTGTGGGGTGCTGATAGTTGTTGATGGACAAACCTTCTTCTGGTAGGCAGGTGGCAAGATGACAGGACATAGTCGTACGCTTTGATCCCTAACTTTTGCCTGGACCGCCCTTTCGGGTTTTCAGTCCACCGGGATACCCATTTTTTGCCCAAGCCGCCCTTTCAGGTTTTCGACTTGTCGGGTGTACAGTTTTTTTCATTTCATCCCTTCATTTTGCCCGAACCCTTTTGGTTCGCCGGGAAGCCCTTATCTTTGCCTAGGTATGTCAACCTAGCGGGTCTTTGATTGTGCGCAGTATTTTTTCCGACTATGTCCACACTCTCAGCATGTAGGGAGTTGCCCCTGTTAGAAGTGTTTTGTCATGCCTCTAGAAGGTACTTGATCAGGCAAGATTCGTTGTTGGAATGCCCCAAGTGACTCAGGCGGAGATCTGCCCCAGGCTGATAGGCTTTTTTTTTTAGAGATTCTCCGAATCTTGACTTAACTGCCCCAGATGATGGACAATAGTCATGCCATGCCCCTTGATTGGAGATACTCTTGTTCATTAGACTTTCATTGTGCGAATTTCCCTGCTGTTCAAACAAAAAAGTCATATGCAAACAAAGTTATGTTAAAAATGCAAAGCCTATGTCTGTCTTGAAGATTTTGAAAATGCATTCTTTTTTCATAAAACAAGTGAATGTTTGTAAAACGTGATGTCAACTCCGTATTTACCGTAGGCCTTAAGGAGTCAGGATACCTTTCATGACAGTATGCTTTTGAGCTAACCCATGCTTCAGCTAGGACTTTTGAGGGTTATAACGTGGCTTGGTTCACGGTTTAAGAAACAAAGGATAAGGGCTCAAATTATTTGTACCCACCCGCTCTTCGTGATGTTCTCCAAACCTAAACTCAGTTGATCGTGCGTTAGACCTTGCTTGAGTCTTTGCTTTGATGCTCCAATAATGGTTCAGATGTTGATGATTTCTTTTGAATAGGCAGTCATTTTTGTTTTGGTTGAGGGTTTGTGAGACCTCTTTCTTGATTTTTGTTATCCCTTTCTTTTTTGCCTGAACTGTTTCCTTTTTTGGAATTACAGTCAGCGGGATGCCCCAGCTTTGTAAGTCTTCTTCATGGGTTTTGACTTAATGGGTTTTTCATTTTTTGAGATAATGACTGCCTGTCCTTGTGATTTATTCAGAACCATCACTGTCTTTTGTTTTGTAAGGACTCCTTTGGTGCCATTTGTTATGCACTCGGATCAACTGAGATAACTACCCTGCCCCAGGTTATGATAAAGGGTTTTAAATTTCGAAAAGAAAAACTCCTACTTCTTTGGCTCAGAGGGGTTGACGAGGGATTATCGTCCTTATAACTCCAGTGTTTAGGGATTGAAACAATGCATGTACCTCATCAGCGGGGTCTGTTCAAAAGCATACTGTAGATTATGGTATCGTTTTCGTCATCCTCCCTCAAGAGGCTTAGAATTTTAGATCCAGAGTTGACATCAGAAAAAATATGAAAAGAAATTTGAACATAATGAAAACAATTGTATTAATTCCCAAAACAGACGTATGCGATGCATTGATAGAATAAAAGAGTTTGCTATGACATTAATTGTTTGTATAAGCAAAGAAAAATATAACTCAAAAATTCAAATAAACAAAAGGCTTCAATGATTGGTCAACGGAGCAGTGATTATGTTCGGAGTCTCAGGCACTTCAAACTGAATCTCCCCGGCGTCGATCATGTCTTGAATCTTGTTCTTGAGAGGCCAGCAGTTGTCCGTAGTATGCCCCGGGCTATCAGAATGATATGCGCACCTATCATTGGGATGATAGTTGGGAGCAGAAGTGTTCGGATTCCGGAGAGGAGCCCTTAAGGTGATCAGCCCTGCCTTCAACATTTGTTGCAGTGCTTGATCCAGCGACATGTTGATTTTGGTGTACTGTCGTTTCTCCTTTCGCTGCTGCCCCTGTCCTTGTTGAGCAGGTCCGGGATTGGAGATCTGGATTGCCCCTACCTCATGACGGCTCTTTTTACCGTGCACAGCATTGGATTCTTTCTTTCCATGATGAGGCTTTTTATCAGAAGGTGCAGCCTCTTGAATTTTCCCAGACCGGATGCCAGCTTCTATTCGCTCCCCAGTCAAGATAAGATCTGTGAATCCAGCAGACGAATTCCCAATTAGGTGGTTGTAGAACGGACCAGACAGGGTCCCCAAAAACATATCGACAAGTTCCCGATCAGTTAGAGGTGGTTGTACCCTTCCAGCAAGATCCCTCCATTTCTGCGCATATTCTTTAAAACCTTCACTTGATCCTAACGACATACCCTGGAGTTGGGTATGCGTAGGAGCAAGGTCGGCATTATATTGATACTGCTTGTAGAAAGCAGTAGCCAACTCCTCCCAGTTACGAACCTTGGTCCCATCCAGCTGATAGAACCATTCGAGATGAGTCCCTGAAAGACTCTCCTGGAAGAAGTGGATCCACAAATTCTTGTCCACCGTATATGGTTGAATCTTCCGAACATAGGACCTGAGATGTAACTTGGGACAAGACGCCCCGTCATACTTGGTAAAGGATGGTGCTTTGAACGTCCGAGGAATAATCACACCAGTTGACAAACCCAGATCTCCAAAATCCAGCCCAGGTACCTGTTGGATCTCCATAGCATTCAGCCTATCCTTCAACTTTTTGTACTTGTCTTCGGCAGGAGGGTATTGTTCGTCGTTGAAATCTGTCTCGTTGTCGGAGACCACTGGACTAAGCACCTCTCGCTCATGGTGACTGCTTTCCCTCATAGATGGGGTTGTCCTCTCAGTTTCCGCCTGCAATGTGTTCCCAGACCTGCGTCTAGGGCTGAACAAAACAGTCCTCTTCTTCTTCTTTTCCTTCTTCAAGAGCAGAGCCTTCAGATCTTGTTGCCCCTGGGTCAAATTCATGATCAGCCCTTGGAACTGGGCATTCTGAGCCTGGAGGGCCTTGATGGACTGCTCAGCTGATGATTCAGGATTCATGACGATCGGCTGAAATAAACAGCGAAGAAGGGTAAGTAACCTGTCAAAGGGATACCTGCAATGCAATGAGATGTATGACATGCATGTAATGTTTTCAAGGACCTCGCGGGGTAGACAAGAAAATTGGTTAGCATTTGGATCCGGTAGCTTGATTGAAAGAACTTCATATTTGTTTAGAGTCTTTCTTCCAAGGGTCAAAGGCTCACCATATCCAGTGGGTCATAGCCCCTGACAACTTTGTCTAGAGGAAAATAAATCCTCTTTGCCCCTTGCTGGGGTAGTTGATTCACCATGACCTGCATCACAAGCCCTTGAGATCCTTGAAATGGGTTAGGATGTATGCAATGGTATGATGTTATGGTATGCATGGGGTAATGTGAGTAGCCCTGTTATGAGCCCTTGTTAAGGACTATAAACAGAAACCTACAAGAAACTTAGCAAACTTTATTAGGGGTCCCAATTAAGGACTATAAACAAAACCTGCAAGAACTTAGTACACCCTGTTATGAGTCCCAATTAAGGACTATAAACAAAACCTGCAATTAGTTCATGTGTTAGATAACAAGCATGCAAGTAGTCAAGTACGAAGGCACACAAGTCACACAAGAGAAACTCTTAGGGTTTAGGCCAGCATGGGGTCTGGGTATTACCCTCTTGAAGTTGGTGGGTTCAACCTGTCCTATTAGAAGTAACCGGGTTCTAAGGGTCCCAATATCACGGGATTTCTTTCATTGTTCATCGTTTCGATTTAGCCACTGAACTGGCGACCGAAATATTCCAGGAAAGCAACCCTCAATTGAGTGTAGTATCGAGTATCAACCAACCTCGGACTGCACCAAAGTCAGTTATCTCACTACCCTAAAGAGGCCAAGATAGTTCAATTAAGGTTCCTAAGGTCTGTTGATGCTTCATGACACCACGCGGAGGCCCCGTACTCTCCTTGACTGAACTCAAGGGTTACCGGTACACACCAAAGTGCCACATCAACGTAGCAGACTGCTTCAACCATGTCGGTATACCCCGCACAGTTCCCTCACAGCCTTGTTGCTACTTTCTAAGAAGGTATCCCCCAGATCCGGGTTAGGATCTATAGAACTCCCAAGCCAGTCCCACAATTTAAAGCAAGCAAAGCAATACAATTGAAAACACAGTTATGAACTAACCCTAAGGTACACCTCACTTTAAGTTTACAGTCCCCAGCAGAGTCGCCAGTTCTGTGATCGGTGGATCTGGAACTGACTGTTTAACGTTGGTTCGCGAAATGTCGCGGAAGCAAGAGTCGCCACCGTCTTTTATTTTCTCCAAATGGAAAGGACAAAAGCACAGAAAAAATCCTTAAAGAGATTGCTCTCGGTTCGGGAGGTAGGTTATAGAAAGGGAAGGTGTTAGCACCCTTTCTATCCATGGTTATCCATGGGCTCTTAGATACTTGCTCATTTGTGTTTTCAAAATTGTTTGTTTGCTTTTCAACTGTGGGTTTTAAAAAGTTTCTTTGAAAATTCCAGTTCGACTCTTGTATCAGTCCTCAAGAGTGTTTGAAAAGATGCTTTCGAAAGCTTTTTGAAAATGTGTTGGTGTGAAAAGTATTTTTGAATTTGTTTTGAAATTTAGAGCAAGTATCTACGAGAACCTACCTACCCTAAGGAATTCGTCTGTGTAGATATCCTTTAAAGTAGTGCCATCCCACCATTGAGAGGTAGGTAGCACCACCGTTGGAGGTGTTCGGGTCAATTCGAAGGTTCGGGACATGGTGATCACCGGAGCAATAGGAAGACACCTTAGAAGCTACCCTCATGCCAGGTTCCCGGATCATGAGGACTTACTAAGACATCCTCTACTCGACGATCACCTTTCGAGGCAAGGCAACAGTGAGGCGTACCCTAGGGGTGGTGTGTGATTTATGTGTCATGTTCATTTATTTTTGTCTTGTCATGTTATTGGTGTTCTACGCGTCGCTTTTATTTGGACATTCATTCTTACATGCTTTTTGTTAACAGTTAAAAGATATTTGCGGAAAAAGTAAATCTAAAGCTATTACAAATGGCGCGGGTCCACATCGCCAAAATTAAACCGGACCCGATTTGACAGAAAATAAAGAAATTAAAAGAATTAAAAGTGCGAGAAGTTTAGTTACATGGCTTCGGGAGAGATACATAATTATTTAAATGAAATAAAATAAATATGCGAAATTAAACAATTAAGTCGAAAGGAGGGCGTTGGACCCTTTTGCAAAAATTAAATTAATAAGAAATTAAAATTAAAATTAAAAGAAAGATGTTTTTGGTATTTTAGTATTTTTATGATTTAATAGAAAAAATTAATTAAAATTAAAATTGAATGCAAACCCTAATTCTAGTAGCTTTTAAATTTGTTATAAAAATATGTTGAACTTTGACCTAATTTAAACCTAAATTATTTTCATGCAAATTTAATTACAAAAATAAATAAAATAAATAAGTATTATGATGAAAAAGAAAAATCAAAAGGAATAAAATATTTATTAAACCTAATTCTATATTTTTTATATTTTTATCATGAAAAGAATTAAAATTGCAACCTAAATTAAAACTAAATTTATTTACATACAATTTGTTTATGAAAATAATTAAATTATTTATTATATTTTTTCATCTTTTCTGATTTTTATGAGGTTTTTGTATTTGGTAAAAAAATAATTAATTACATTAAACAAATAAATAAGATAAAACAATAATTGAAAAATAAAATATAATGAAAATTGCAAACCAGGGGGGGTGGAAGTCCCAAATTGGAGGTATAGTTTTGAATAATCTGGCCCAAAAACCCTGAGTCCGTTTGACCTTTTTGAATAGTATGCTGAAGCGTTGACTAAGGTCTAGCGTGTTCTTGAGCTCCACGCCCTTGATTTGATCTCCCAGGGCGCGTGTATGGTTTGATCTGGAGGTGCATCATGGTTTCCAACACAAGCGCTGCATGGGAATTATTAATGAAAAATATTATGGAAATTATACAGACTTGGGGCTCGAACCCAGGTCTTGGACATTGCAAAGGTGTACACCTGCCACTGAAGCGCTTGAATTACATTTAATATATAATGGTTAATGAATATTATAAAAGAAAAGAGAGTTAGTGGCCTCCAACGCGCGCGAGTTTTCAAACTAGCGTATCATTTGTTGACAACACATCATCTTCTTCACCATCCCTGTAAAACAAAGAACAAAAGCAACGGTTTTTGAACCGTTCTATAATGCCCCATTAGAAAAAATAACGAATAGGCCATAAGGCCATATAAATTAAGCGCGACTGTTGTGTCTCCTTCGTCCAGATGTGCTAAATTGAATGGTGGTGGTTTGGAGTCTTAATTTTTCCTTATCTCAAAAACCCCAATTTAAAACTCTGAAAACCCTAAAAGTCAAACATGGCATAATCGTATATAGCGCACAAAAAAGCAATTGGATATGTTGGTTAGCATCAAAACATCATAATGAACATGAATCCATGAATAAATTTCACAAATAATGCGTGGAACATGATATACGATTATGAGTTTTTTCCTGTACAGTTTTGACTCAATATACCAATTCTTCGTGCTTTGATGGTTGTCTTTGATTGGAACACGTTCAAGAGCCTTCAAGGAAGCTAATGGAATAGGTCTCGTGCTTTGAATCGACCTGGAAAGCTATTTTCAGTTTTGAGTTTATGGAGAAAAATTTCAGTTTGCAATGGCCTCTTTAGCGCAGCTTTTGTGTCCCCCACGATTAGGTTTATGATCATGCTTATGTACTGAGTGCATTAGGTCAGAAATACTCAATCAAATCCATTGCTTTTATTGTTTTGGAGATTTGATTTTCTAGCTTTATTTTCCAAATATTTTTCACATGTTTTTGTATCAATTAAGATCAAATCACCCCAAATCTTTCCTCATTTGATTAGGCACGAAATATTGAGTCTAGAACATGCATAAAAAGATTGGTTAGGGCAAGTTAGATATTTTTCATATATTTAAATAATTTAAATGAATTAATATAAATAAAAATTCAAATAAATAAATAAAAAATAAGAAAATACTTCCCTTTGGGCCAAGTGGTCGTGCACATGCTTGGAATGATGAATCATGGGAGAAAAATGGGCCCATTAGCAATTTTAGGTCATTTGAATCAATGTTGACTTTTCAAAATATCCAAAAATTTCCCAACTTCCACAAGGCATAACTTGCTCAATTTTGAAGCTTTTCTCATGTTCTTGGACATTTTGGAAAATTCTTTGAGTCCTCTAACCAATGTCTTTGGTCCCATGTCATTTTGATTTACCAATCTCAAGTTATGGCCTTTGACTTAAAGTCCCTTTTTGTTGACTTTTGAAAATGACCTATAATGTTGAAATTGATAACTTTTTGTGAGAGCATTTCTTGGACTTGAAGTATGAAGATGAGTTGTAGGAAATGTCTTTCTCTTCCAAATGAGCTTTGGATGGAATTTTTCTGATAATCCATGTGAAAGTTATGCCCTGGTCAATTTCAGTTGACTTTTTCAGCTGTCCAAATAAGGAAACTTTTGCATCTTGATGATTTCTGAGCCAAATTTTGAGAATCATGATCAAGCATTGATCAAATGATGTTTGTGGCTTCAAAATGATATGTTGACCAAAAATTTGAACTTTTGACTGTCAAATGACCATTTTGCCCCTACAGTTGACTGTAGTGCAATTAGGGTTTTTGACTGTGCAATCTTGAGCTGAATGTCTTGAAACTTGATATGAGGATACTTGACCATATTTGTAAGCATGTGAGACTTGATTGGTCCCTTGAAAACTTCATTTCCTTGATCAGAACATAAACCCTAGTTTTGACTGTATATGAGACCTTTGCACTGTGCAACCCTTGGGGAATTTTGCAGCTTGACTTGGCAATTTCTTGGAGAATATGGGAGGGCAAATTTTGGGGTGCAACAGACATCTGTTCAAAATATATGTTGCAGTCGACACGGCTTCACCCTAAAACTCTTTAGGTAAATGCTTACCTTTCAACATACTTCTCACCATATTCATCATGGTTCGATTCTTCCTTTTTCAGTTCCATTCTGCTGTGGAGTGTAGGGGGGAACCACCTCATTCACAATCCATTCTTTTTCACATAATATGTCAAAGTATTTCGACACATACTCTCCACCACCATCAATTCTCAAAACTTTAAGCTTTTAACCACTTTATCTTTCGACCATATATTTAAACTTGGTAAATACCTCAATTACTTTATTTTTCTTCTTGATCGGGTAAGTCCATAGTTTTCAACTGTAATCATCTATGAACATGACAAAGTATTTGTTACCTCCAAACGAATCCACCTGGATTGGTCCACATACATCAGAGTATATGACTTTGAGGACAGCCTTCGACTTGCTTCTTGCATCCTTTCTGAATCTATTATTGTGCTGCTTTACCTGCACATATTCCTCGCACACCTCGTTTGGAATGACAATTTATGGCAATCCTGAAACCATATTTCTTCTCTTCAAATCTCTGAAGTCTCTGAAGTTGAGATGGCCTAGTTGATAGTGCCATATCCACTCATCTCTGCTAGTTGCAGTCAAAAGGCAATTGTGCTCCATCACATTAAGTTCGATCTTAAAAGTTCTATTATGAGACATAGGAGCCTTCAAGATTAACCTTTCATTTGCATCGACGACTCTCATCATCTTATCTTCAATCGACACTTTGTAATTCTTTTTGACCAACTACCCTATATTGAGCAAATTGCTCTTCATTCTTGGTATCTACAATACATTGGAAATTACTGACCTCTTGCCATCTTTCCTCATAATCATAACATCACCAATACCTTCAGCTGCTAGAGTATTACCATTTACGAATTTCACCATGTTCTTCATCGAGGGTTTTATGTTGACAAACCAATCTTTCCTTCCAGACATATGTGATGAGCATCTTGAATCCAAGTACCATTGGTCCTTGAATCTATCTTCATCTCTTGTTGTGACCATCAACATCATCTCTTATTCTTCATGTTTTGCAAACTTTGCATCACTTTCTTGATTCTTTCACTTTTCTAGACAATCACTCGAATAGTGACCATACTTCTGACAATTCTAACATTAAATGTCACTCATGTCAGGTTTTCGACCACCACATCTTCCTCTATTTGCAAGACCACCTATACCAGTCGAATTGTTGTATCCACCTCTACCTTTTTTGTCGAAACACCTTCCTTTGCCTTTCTTATTTTTTGATGATTGAGCCTACAGAGCCACATCACTCTTTGACTTTCCTGCGTCTCTTTCAGCCATTCTTTGTTTGTGAGATTCAAACGTCCCTTGATGTTCTTCCTTTGACAAAGATGAAATGTCCTTTGACTCTTCTATGGAAACTACCACATGGTCAAACTTCGGAGCCAAAGATCTCAAGATCTTCGAAACAACTGCTCTTGTTGTTAACGTCTATCCACAAGTCTTGATTTGATTCACTAGTTTCGTAACCCCAATGAAGAAATCAGATATGCTCTCACTATCTTCCATCTGAAGCAATTCATACGTTCTTTTGTGAGTTTGTAACCTCACCTCTTTCACCTTCTCAGTGCCTCCAAACAATTTCTTCAAAATTTCCCAAGATTCTTTTGCAGATTCTACATCAATAATCTTTTCAAAATTGTCTAGGCTGACACATTGGTGAATTATAAAAAGAGATTTATGAAGGGTGAGAAAACACTTAAAGGGGGGGGGGGGGGGTTGAATAAGTTTCTCTTTTTCTTTTTTCTTGAAAGCTCAACAATAATGGAAAGACAGGGTTATTTTTATCCTGGTTCGTTTGAACTCAAACTACTCCAGTCCATCCACCAAGGTGATTTCGCCTTTCTCAACAAGGACTTAATTCACTATAATCAACTAATTACAGTCACACAACAACTGTTATGACTAACAATGCACAAGTAATCTTACAAGTGACTAACACCACTAAGACTTAAACTAGTCCTAGTCTACTTGAGAAATCTGACCAAACTTGGTCTCTCAAGGAACAATAACAAGAGTTAAATCTTTACAGATAGTGAAACAAAATTTGCTTCTAAGAAAGCTATATCACAACTGTGATTTTTCACTAAGATTAATATAGCACAAAGTGTATGTAAAATGATTTGTGAGCCCAGAATATTTTCATGTAGTTCTTGCTTCTTTTGAATTTGTTGAGTTGTTGGCTTGCAATAAATGTTCTTCTATATATAGTAAGAAGAAAATGATCGTTGCTGCCTTCAAAAGTGGAAAGCTTTAAATGTTTGCGTGTTTGCTTGCAGTATTGCATTTTCCAATGAACTAGTGTAGACACTTGAGTGCATGTAGCCGTCTTTGCATTAAATGAGCAAATGGCATGTTGTCAGAGCATGTTTCCTGAAACTTGACAAGACTTTTTTAGCTTCTATATTCTTCCAGAACTAGCTTCACGTCTTGAATCAGAACATGCTTGCATATCTTCTTATCAACGCTTGCTTGCTAAGTACTTCTGAATAGCACTTGTTTTCAAAGTACTTCTGAACATGGAAACCTGTTAAGCATTAGAAGATGTATTAAATAATTTCTTATCAGAGTCAGCATTAGAACTTGCGCTAAAATAAATAGTTATTTCATCAAAGAATTTCTTCATTTATTTTCAGCTCAGCATGTCAAAATGCTTATGTCAGAACATTATCTGAAACAAGTAAGTACGTTCATCAGAGTATCAATTATATAAAATATAATTTATTGTTATCATCAAAACTCTAAGATATGATCATAACCAATCTTGTTCTAACAATCTCCCCATTTTTGATGATGACAAAAATATTCAGGTTAAGAAATAAAATTGAATAAGATATAAGAATCTCCCCCTGAAATAAATATTTCTATAAGAAAAACTTCCTGAGAATTTTCATCAGAGCTTTGAAATTTCCTTCTGGGATTTCTTCAGCAAGTCTTTTGAAGATAATGTTCAGTTGAATTAAACTTCCCGAGTTTAAGTGATACCTGCAAAATTCTTTTACACATAGAAATAAATCTTTGTATTTTGTTATAATGTTTGAGACTTAGTCCCATAACTGTTAATCAAATATTAGATCAAAATACTCATTTTATCCCCCTTTTTGGCATAATCAAAAAGTATATTAAAATAGTTGAAGAGCGTAAAAGTTTTTAATAAAAGATTCAGAAGTACAAAACAACAAGCAAAAACAAGAAACAGAATGACACTAAGATTTCGTAGAAACAAGGGCCATAAGAAGATTCTTGATCTCAAATGCAGATTCCTCTTGTTTCATCATCCAGTTTCTGACTTCTTGGTTTGTCTGATCTTGCTTATCCAAGCACTCATAAATAGCTTCATTTCACCTCTTAAGCTCATCCAGAGTATCCATAACAATTGAAGTATGAGCAGAGAATGAAGAAGCTTCAACAGGTACAACCTTTGGAGTAGAAACCGTTGAGTCGGAATGAACAAAGGTTGAAAGTAGGGTGCCCAGATCCATCACAAGAGTTGGCACAGGTTCAGGTGCAGCTTTAGAAGAAGGTTGATTAAACAGAACAATTTCCAGAGGATTTGAATCTTCAGAGGCATCTTCAGAATCATCTTCTGAAATGTCCATTTGATCAGCTGGAGCATTAGCAATCATCATAGAAGACTTCTTGTTCCAAATATCAGCAGCTTCTGTCTTGAATGCATGCAGATGTTTAGAGAAGTTCTCAAGCACCTGAGAATGACATAAGTCTTGCAACTTCAGTGAATCAGCATCTAAGGTTCTTCTGAATGTTTCCCACAGAAGATCTGTTGCAGCTGGGTTCACACTTCTGGTGCGGTCTTCCTTCAGCAGGTCCAACCAAGCTTGAACTTCTGTTAAATTTTTTTGAAAATATACACTTACATTTGGCTGAACAGGTTTGGGAACAACCTTTTTGTAGGTTTTGTTTTTCAAAAATTGTAGAGATTCAAAATCAACTACAGTTCTCAGAAAGTCAGCTGGTTCAGGATTTTCTGTTTGTTCAGGTGTTGCTGATTTATCAGGTTGTTCAAAAGGTTCAGGTGTAGCTGATGGATCATAAGGTTCAGATGGTACATGAGTTTCAGAGGGTTCATGTGTTTCTGATGTTTCATGAGTTTGGTGTTCTGGAATGTGAGGAGGTGAAAGTATTGGTGAGTCAGGTGTTGGAAGTTGTGGATATGTGGGTGGTGTGGCGTCAGGTGAAATGATGATTGTGTTATCAGTAGTGGGGGTAGGGTTCTGAGGTTGTGTTCTGTTCATGGCAAAGATATTTTCAGAAGGTAGGGTGAATGGTGGCTTTTGTGTGGCCAGAGGTACGTTGATTCCTGGTATTCTCCAAGATCCAGCATCATACCATCCAATAGGTCTGGGTGATAAAGGTCTGGGAGGAGGTCTAGAAAGGTTTTCAGCAGGAATAGGTGTTTGAGAGAAAGGTGTTTCAGATGGTTCTGTTTGGGTTTCAGAGAAGTCATCAGAGTTAAAATCACTCAAGTGTGATAAAACTTAATCTCTTTGAGGGTTTTCAGCAAGAGGTTCAGAGGGTATGGTCAAGTCTATATCAACATCTATGTCACCTAAGGTTTGGGGTTCAGCAGATGTATATATATTTACAGAATCATAAACAGTAATAGTTTCAGCAGGTGTACCTGATTTCTTCTTCTTCTTCCGAGGTCTAGCAGATGGTCCTTCAACTGCTTTCCTCTTCATTGGTTGCTGAAGAACAATGTCTGGAGCAGCTTCATGTCTTCCTTGAAGCCAAGCAGGATCAATTGGTGTTCCACTTTCTTTGCAAATCTGAATGTAATGCAGGATGATGCGAGGGTGATCTCCTGAGTTGAATAGTGGAAAGTCAGCAATTGGTATCCTCCTTCTCTTAACAGTTGTTGAAACATAAGGAGTTGGTTCTATCAGCAGTTTGTCATTAATCTTTCTCTTCACTAAATTCTTTCCAGTTAGAGCTTTCCCACATGTAGGCTCTAACCCCCCAGCTGATTAGCTTCATCTAAGTGAGCAATCAGACCATTCTCAGCCAGAATGTCTGAAATCAATCTCCCCAATGGAATCCAATTCCTTTTGGATTTAGGGTTCTTCATTCTTTCCGCTTCCCAAGTTTCTTTAACATGATTCCAGAGATGTTCAAACAAAAGATAGGGTAAATCAATCTTAACATTTGTTCCTAGACAAAACAACAAGTATTGCTGGTCAGCATTTATATAGTCTGGAGAGCTAGTTTCCTTCCTATGATGAATGCAACCATGGATTATTCTTGCCCATATCTTGTACTTATTTTTCAAATCTCTGACTTTTGAAGACGCTTTCCCATTTGTGAAAATTTATGCATAAACTTTTGACATTTCCATTCTGCCACTTGAAATTCCAATCACTCCATGTCCTTCAAAACCCAGTAATTTTCTGATGAGATTTTCAGTTATGGAGATTTCCTTACCCATCACGAATGAGAGGATGACTTTTGGTGAAGCAATAGCGTGTATCCAAAATTCCTTAACAAGGTGTGGAAAAACAGGACCAACTAGACGGTCAAAGAAGTTACCCCAACCTTGAAACTCCACAGTAGGAAGAAGATCAAAACCATTTGCTTTAAGATTCTCAAAATCCACCATTAATTCACTTATAACCTCTAAGCTATCCACTGGAATGAGAGTGGTTCTCTCAAGAATGATGTATTGTTCAGATTGGGTGTTCTCAGAATGAGTAGAGGAGGAAGCCATTGGAGCACTTGGGTTGAGAGAAGAAAAATGGGTTTCAGAGAAAAAATAACACAGAGACGGTTGGATTTTTGAAAGAGAAGGTAAAAAGTGAAAAAGGGTTTTTACAAAGGTATTTATATGAAATTTTTTGAGAAATAGGTTTTAAAAATAAAACTGTAAAAAGAGTTTTTGAAAAAAAAATTAATTAAAAAGAATCTAATCATGACAAGCATTTAATGACTTTGAAAATTGAGGGGAAAGCGTGAGATTTGAGCAAATCATAACAGTTACCTAGAACGGCGTCAGTAGCTTAGCATGCGTGACCTTTCAGAAACACACCACGTGTTCATCTCCTGAAGGTTGCATGGGACAGCTGGTTGTTTTAATGAATTTCTGAACTATACTAGAAATGAAACGTTAGAACATTTCAGAACTTTATATATAGCTTCTGATGTAACTTCTCTTCTAACTTCTGAAGAGTTGTTAATCAGAACATTCATTTCAGAACATTTTGAAGTCAAACACAGAAGATAAATACAATTTTATTTAGGACATAATTCAATACAAATATTTTTCAAAATAAGTTTAAATTTATCTTCTGAAAGGGGTTTGGTAAAAATGTCAGCCCATTGATGGTCTGTTTTTACAAAGTTTAAATTTAAAATTCCCTTCTGAATATAGTCCCTTATAAAATGATATTTAATTTCAATGTGTTTAGCTTTAGAATGTAAAATAGGATTTTTAGAAAGACAAATTGCAGAAGTATTGTCACAGAAGATAAGAATCTTACTTTCATAAAGATTAAAATCTTCTAGCTGACTTTTCATCCAAATCATCTGAGAACTACATCCAGCAGCACATATATACTCAGCTTCTGTTATTGAAAGTGCAATTGTTGCTTGCTTCTTGTTGTACCACGATATAAGATTGTCACCCCGAAACAGGAAGCTTCCATAGGTGCTCCTTCTTTCAATTCTATCTCCAGCAAAGTCAGCATCACAATAACCTACTAGTCTGAAATCTTTTGATCTTCTGTAACACAGACCCAGATTAGTAGTACCTTTCAGATACCTCAGAATTCTCTTAACAGCAGTTAAGTGAGATTCTCTAGGATCTGATTGGAATCTAGCACATAAACATATGCTGAATAATATATCAGGTCTAGATGCAGTTAGATAGAGAAGGGATCCAATCATACCTATGTAGAACTGCTGATCTACCTTCATACTTACCTCATCTATTCTGATTGGGTTGATCAGAGATTCTGAGATTATTTAGAGTATTGTCAAGAGGATGATCTTTTGAGTCTTCCTTTGCTTCTGACTTTTTCTTTGCTTCTGACTTTTCTTTAGCTTCTGACTTTTCAGAGTTTGAGAGAAGATCTTCTGTACCTACAGAAATATTAATTTGCTTTGGCTGTTGCTGGCCAAGCTAATCATCAAACCTGACTTTTATTTATTCTTCAACAATCAGAGTTTCTATGTTGTATATTCTATAGCCTTTTGAGCATTCAGAATATCCAAGCAGAAACACTTTTGTGCTTTAGAATCAAACTTGTTCAGAATGACTTTAGAGTTCAGAATAAAGCAAGTACATCCAAAAAAATGGAAATAAGAGATGTTTCTAATGGCCTAGAGGAAGAAACACCAATTTTGATTTAAAAAAGAATTTAGAAAAATTTCCCTTTTGACAAGCTTAGCACAAAGCTTCTGATGTTGTATCTCCATTCCTGTTTCCAATAGTTTCAGAGCCAGTAATCTTCTGTTTCTGATTGCCTTTGAAACCTGCGAATCTTTTAGATTCCAGTCTTTGGAACATATGCATTATTTCCTCCATGAGTAGAGAGCATCTAGAGTTCAGGTGTTAATACTGGAGTTTCAACCTTGTTGTTAAAAATATCTGCAACATAGATGATTTTGTCTTTTGGTACCCATATCTTTTTGGGTCCTCTTGGGTTAGAGTATTTAAAGTTCTGTTTGAACTTTGGATTAACATAAGAGTTTCCAGAGTGATATGTATATTTAATATTATGTGTGTGCCCAGTGGTGAAGTGAGAATAGAGAGGAGTGCGTTTGATAACCAGATCCTTAACTTTCTTAGGCTGGGATACTTTGCCTTTGTATCCTATACTTATTTTGTCTTTCTTGCTAACTCCATAGATCATTGAAGCCATTTTGCTTCTATCTATGTTTTTAGCCAGAAATTTCTGAAAGCTTTGATCATATTTCTTTATGATCTTATTAGCATTACTGGGATCCTGTGAGATTATTTCCTTCTGAGAGTTTTGTAGATCATTTTCTAGTTTTGAAATCTTTTCTTTTAACTCAGAGTTTTCTGATCTCAGGCTCTCAGTTACTTCAGAGTCAGAAGCAAGATCCTTTTTTAGATTCCTGAATTTGACTCAAAGTTGTTGATATCTTTCCAGAATTTCACTCAGACTTTCTCCTAGTTCAGCTTTAGTGAAATTAACAGTGAAGTCAGGGAATACCTCTTCAGTGTCTGATTCTGACCCTGATTCAGATTCAGAGACATCTGATAAGTTGTCTGTTTGAGCTATATCGGCTTGTTCATCTTCTGATTCTGTTCCGTCTTCAGAAGATTCAGAGTCATCCCATGTTTCCATAAGACTTTTCTTCTTCTCCTTAACGAACTTCCCTTTATGTTTCTCCTTCTGAAGCCTTGGACACTCACTTTTGTAGTGACCTTGTTTATTGCATTCATAGCATGTAATGATTCTATTACTTGATATTTTGTGTCCAGAGTATTGTTCAGAGTCATTTCCTATTCTTCTGGAGTTTCTGAAATTCTTCTGCTTGTGCTTCCACAGCTGATTGATCCTTCTGGAGAGCAAGGATAATTCATCTTCTTATGAAGCAAATTCTTCAGAGTTTTCTTCTTTAGCCTGAACAGCGTTAGTTTCATATTTTATAATTGATTTAAGGGCAACAGACTTACCTTTCTTCTGAGGCTTGTGCTCATCAAGTTCTATCTCATGACTTCTGAGAGCGCTGGTGAGTTCTTCAAGAGACACGTTGTTCAGATCTTTTGATACTTTGAAAGCAGTGACCATAGGTGCCCATCTTCTGGGTAAACTTCTGATGATCTTCTTAATGTGGCCTGCCTTAGAATATCCCTTGTTCAGAACTCTCAGGCAAGCAATCAGAGTTTGTAACCTTGAGAACATGGCTTCTATAGATTCACTTTCTTCCATCTTGAAGGCTTCATACTTCTGGACGAGAGCCAGAGCTTTAGACTCCTTCACTTGAGCGTTTCCTTCATGAGTCATTTTAAGAGACTCAAACATATCATGTGTTGTATCTCTATTTGTGATCTTTTCATATTCCATTTTAGAGATAGCATTTAGAAAAATATTTCTAGCTCTATGATGATTTTTGAAATCAACTTTTTGTTGTCTATCCATATTTTTCTATCAATATTGTTTCCTTCTGAGTCTGTAGGATGTGTGTAACCATCCAAGACTATATCCCATAAATCACTATCATGACCTAGAAAGAAACTTTCTAGTCTATCTTTCCAATATTCAAAATCTTCTCCATCAAATACAGGAGGTTTGTTGTAGTTATTGTTGTTTTGTTCAGTAGCCATTTGTGTTTTCTTCTGGATCTTTTCCTGACACGATTAAGTGTTGTGTTCAGAGTCAAGCTCTGATACCAATTGAAGGGTGAGAAAACACTTAGAAGGGGGGGGGGGGGGGGGTTGAATAAGTTTCTCTTTTTCTTTTTTCTTGAAAGCTCACCAATAACGGAAAGACAGGGTTATTTTTATCCTGGTTCGTTTGAACTCAAACTACTCCAGTCCACCCGCCAAGGTGATTTTGCCTTTCTCAACAAGGACTTAATTCACTATAATCAACTGATTACAATCACACAACATCTGTTGTGACTAACAATGCACAAGTAATCTTACAAGTGACTAACACCACTAAGACTTAAACTAGTCCTAGTCTACTTGAGAAATCTGACCAAACTTGGTCTCTCAAGGAACAATAATAAGAGTTAAATATTTACAGATAGTGAAACAAAATTTTCTTCTAAGAAAGCTATATCACAACTATGATTTTTCACTACGATTAGTATAGCACAAAGTGTATGTACAATTATTTGTGAGCCCAGAATATTTTCATGTAGTTCTTGCTTCTTTTGAATTTGTTGAGTTGTTGGCTTGTAATAAATGTTCTTCTATATATAGTAAGAAGAAAATGACTGTTGCTGCCTTCAAAAGTGGAGAGCATTAAATGTTTGCGTGTTTGCTTGCAGTGTTGCATTTTCCAATGAACTAGCGTAGACACTTGAGTGCATGTAGCCGTCTTTGCATTAAATGAGAAAATGGCATGTTGTCAGAGCATGTTTCCTGAAACTTGACAAGACTTGTTTAGCTTCTATATTCTTTCAGAACTAGCTTCACGTCTTGAATCAGAACATGCTTGCATTTCTTCTTATCAACGCTTGCTTGCTAAGTACTTCTGAACAACACTTGTTTTCAAAGTACTTCTGAACATGGAAACCTGCTAAGCGTTAGGAGATGTATTAAATAATTTCTTATCTGAGTCAACATTAGAACTTGCGCTAAAACAAATAGTTCTTTCATCAAAGAACTTCTTCATTTATTTTCAGCTCAGCACGTCAAAATGCTTTTGTCAGAACATTATCTGAAACAAGTAAATACGTTCATCAGAGTATCAATTATATAAAATATAATTTATTATTATCATCAAAACTCTGAGATATGATCAGAACCAATCTTGTTCTAACACTTTATAATTCTTCTTCTTCGATTCTTTGTATTCTGCTTCTTCTTCTTTTGAAGCGTCTTCTTCAAGCGGTTCTAATCTATGTTTCACAAGATCCCAAAGACCTTAGAAATAGAATATAACCTTCATCTGTTTGCACCAATTCTCATAGTTATCATCTTTAAGAATTGGGAGACTTGCTGAAAAATTTCTGTTAGCATAGTTCATCGCCATCATGAATTTATTCTTCTTCTTCCTTGATTGTTCTTGATTGTTCTTCCCTTAAATCACTTAACCAGAGCTCTGATACCATTTGTTGGTGCAACAATCGGGGGAAGGTCGAGCGAGGAGCATTCTTAGATTCATGACTTTTCGTCTGGGCAACACACTTTTGTGGGAGATACACCACTTGCTCATCTAGAGGTGATAAATGAGTGGGTTCCCCCACTTATAAATGTTCAATTCACCACATTCCTATCCAATGTGGGAATATTTCCCCATACTCACACTTGTTATATTCTCAACTCTCCCCCTCAAGTGTGAGTTCTTCCATACACTTGTACCATTTTTGGACACTCTTCAATGGGACACTCTACTCACATGCGGGACTCTTACCCATGACCATGTGGAGATACTTTCAATACAAGCAAGCTGGTCTCTTTCTCAAACCAGACTTTGATACTAGATGTTGGAAATCCACCAAAATCTATGATGAATTTCTACCAATCTTGATGCTCAAGATTGATATCACCATACAATGACAATGAAAAATAAAAGATGAAGAAAGAAAGAAAATTATTTTCTGCAGAGTTTCTCTCTGTCCACAAATTATGGAAAACTTTATTATTCACTCGCAACTATAAATTCTATGAATGAATAAATTGACTTGATTACAAAAATAGAGGTTACTCCCTCTATTTATAGATTTATATTATTTTGCTCCCTAAGTTAAAACCCAAAACTATAAAAGCCCAAAATCCTTGAGTTGCGGAGGAATTCTTACAAGGTTGACTTGGATGGTTTTCCTGCGAAGTGATTCCATAACCTACAAAACAGGAACAAAGATGAAATTCCAAAATCCTTGAAATGGTTAGTGGATGCATATGATGCTTCATGATGTTCATGATGTTATGCACAAGTATGTATGTACAAGCAAGTCACACAAGTTCCTAGTTTAGGCTTGCATGGGGTTTCATAGGTAAGTACCCTCTTGAAGTTTAGTTGGTTCAACCTGTCCTAGAAATAGTAACCGGGTTCTAAGGAGTTCAATATCACTGGATTGTTTTCTGTGTTCATTGTTTCAGTTTATCCACTTTACTGGCGACCGAAATATTCCAAGAAAATAATCCTCAATGAGTGTAGTATCGAGTATCTACCAACTTCGGACTGCACCAAAGCTGGTCATCTCACTACATCCTAAAAGGCCAAGTTGGTCAAGTAAAGGTTCTAAAAGTCCATTAGTTCTTCATGACATCACTCAGCGGCCCCGTATTCTCTTTGATTGACTCAAAGGCTATCGGTACCCACAAATATGTCGCACTAATATAGCTATTGCTTAGACCGTGTCGGTATACCCTGCACAGTTTCCATAACGTATTGCTATTTACCTATGAATGTTTCCCAAATCTGGGTAGAGGATTCAAACCCAAACAATAGAACCAAAGTTTAAAGCATACAAGTCAAACAAGATAAGCATGTAAAGGTGATCTAAACCCTAAGGTAACCCCACTTTTAAGCATCTCCCCAGTAGAGTCGCCAGTTCTGTGATACGGTGGGAGAACTGACTTGAGGTTTTGCGTTTGTGTTCGCAAATGTTTCGGTTTAGTAAGAGTCTCCACCGACTTTTATTTTATCCAAAAGGAAAGGTCAAAAAGAATAGGAAAGACCTTTGAGATGTTTTCTTGAGTTTGGGGGGTAGATTATGAAAAGGGAAGGTGCTAGCACCCTTTTCATCCATGGTTTTCCATGGGCTCTTAGTTACTTGCTTAGATCACTTGCTTTGATTTTTCAATTGTTTGAAATGGTGCTTTGTGTGGTTTTGAAAGTATTTTGAAAAGAGGCCATCGTTTAGGCAATCTTTGTAATGATTCTCGTTCGTAAGAATGTATACAAAGATGTTTGTCTTTTGAAAAATGTTTCAATATTTTGAAAGTTGTTTGGAAATTGTTTTGAAAATGTGTTGTGTATTTTTGAAAATAGCAAGGATTGGTTTGCAAATTGATCAAGTAACTAGAAGCTTATCTACTTACTCAAAAGTCTTTCCTATACATTTTTATTCATTTGACATTGTTGTTTTACCATTGCATTTGGTAAACCACCCTATCTTTGGATGTTAAACGGGACGGGCGTGGGTCATCGTATGACCATGATAACAATATTGCCAAGTATCTTTAGCAAGTTTTGAGGGACCAAGATCATTTGTTTTTAGGCAACCAAGATAGCGTCATCGAGGGACTATGATCTTTTGTTTTGTTTGATTTTGCCAAGATACCTAGCATCCATACCATGGCCATGTTTAAGGCAACAAAGTGGGTGAAACCCTAGAGGTGCTTGTGTGCAAAGTGTTGTCTTTTTCATGCATTTTTGTCTTGTATTAGGTCTTATTATTTGTTTTGATTTTGTCTTATCATACAAACCCTAGTTTTTACTAAACATGCATATAATAGGATAAATTGCGTAAAGTAAATCTAAACTATTACAACAATTATTATGGGAAGGGGGATACGAGTTTTGAATGGGGATATTTGCACAAAATAAAACCCTAATTTACTATTACAAACCAATTGAATTTATTGTACAAATAAATAAATAAACAAGTATTTAAATATGGAATAAATTATAAATATGCAAAATGTTTTTGTATTTATTTTTATGTATGTGAAAAAATAAATTATTTAAGTCTAAAATAAGAAAAAATATTGTGATTATTTTTGAAAGGGTGAAAACCCTAATTTTTGTTCAAAAGAAAAATATTCTATATTATTCATTTTTACTCAAAATAATAATAGTATGTACAAAAATGTTAAAAAAAATTGAAATATGTATGAAAACAACATTTTAAGTGTGAAAAATAATAAAATAAAAATATATGATATTTTTATATTATTTACAAATTATTTTAAGAAAATGATTTCTATTTATTAAAATAAAACTATTTTTGTATGCAAAAAATAAGATAAAAATAAAATAAAATGCAAAAAATTAAGAAAATATTTTTGGAATTTTTTAATGTTCAGAAAAAAAAATAAAGTCAGAAAATATAAATTATGCAAGAAAATATAAATTATATAAAATCAAAAAGGTCAGGGGGTGCAAAAAATAAAAGGGGGTGCAAAAAGTCAGAAAAGCCAAGCCCAAACGCGCCAGGCCCAGACACCACTTCATCCCTATCCTTGCTCCTTCGCGCGCGCCCTGTGTGTAAATCTGGAACTCTCTATTCTTTGCACAAAAACAAAATCTTGCGACATGAAACTTGTAGCATTTTTTATCACGATTCCAATGATATAAAAACATGACCTAACTCTAAAAGATCAAGGAGAATTTTAATGGCCCTAATTTCTGACCTAGTTTTTCTAGCATGTTCAACATCCAAATACTCTTAGCTCAGTTAATATAAATGGAATCTACGCATATGTACAGCTTAAGCATGTTGAGGACTACATTTTTGCTTCACAAACCTAAGCTTAAGGATGCCTAAATAGAGAGATAGAAACTTGACAAATACCTTGTTCAGTTGAGTTTGGATATGACAATGTGGGAACTTTGAGTGAAGCCTGAAGGTCGTGTGAGCTTGATTGAAGTTCCCTCAACCTTTTCCAATGCTCAGCTTGCCTTGTAGATGCTTGAACCCAATTGGTCATTGGTTAGGTCAAAATTCAGAAATTGCCCTTCTACAGTCAAAAACCCTAATTTTGACCATTTGCCCTTTTGATGATCTGATCAAATTTCTTGAGGAGTTGTAGTCCAAACTTGATCAAATGGTTCATATGAGTCTATAATGTTGATGTGGATCAAAAATTATGAGGTTTGACTGTAAATTGGCCACAGTTGACTTTTTCCTCAATACAGCTGATTTTTAGGTCAATTATCCAATTGACTGGGCAAAAATGTGATTCAAGGCTTGAAACTTGGTATGAGCAATATTAGAGGTCCAACATGAAGTATGAAAGTCACAAGAGGCATTGGAAGTCCAAAAATCTCTGTGAAAACTCAAACCCTAATTTCAGGTTATCAGTGCAAGGAGAGGTCTTGAGCTGAGCAAACCCTAATCTGGTCTTGAGTTCAAGAAGTCTTGTGAGGAGAATCTTGATAAAATGAGAGGGAAAATTTTGGGGTACAACGATTGTGCCTCGATGACGCTATCAATGTTGCCTTTAAAAATTATCTTAGTCCCTCAAAGAGAAAATGCTAAGATATCTCACAACATTGTTATCATGACTATATGATGACCCACGCCCGTCCCTTTACATCCAAAGATAAGGCTTCTTACCAATCAATGGTAAGATAGAAATATCAAAGGAAAGGAAGAAATGAACAAAGACTTTTGAGTAGGTAGATTGTTCCTAGTTGCTTACTCATTTTCAAATCAAACATCCTTGCCTATTTTCAAAACAAACAAAACACTTTCAAAACATTTTCCAAACATGAAACATTTTCAAAAGTCCAACACTTTGTATATGTTCTTACGAACGAGAACCATTACAAAGTTTGCCTAAAACAAAGGCGCCTTTTCAAATTTTCAAAATACTTTCAAAAACCACACAAAGCACATTTTCAAACAAAAACAAGTGATCTAGTAAGCAACTAAGAGCCCATAGATAACTAGGGATGAAAATGGTGATAATACCTTCCCTTTTCATAATCTACCCCCCGGACTCAAGAAATAATCTCAAAGGTCTTTCATGTTCTTTTCAGCCTTTCCTTTTAGATAAAAGAAAATTCGGTGGCGACTCTTGCTAACCGCAATAATTATGATAAAATACAAAATGCCCAAGTCAGTTCTCCCGCCATACCACACCTAGAATTATGGGGTTGACGTCTATTATCATAGCGTCAAGCAAGACTAGTTGGCTATTGAAGACAAAGTTGCTAAAGGTATTGATCCTGACATCGACAATATCATTGGGACCAGTAAAATAACAAGAAGCGGAAGAGTTTTCTCTTCCGAGATCTCTCTAAAAACTGTTACTACTCTTGTAATCATCCATGTTGCTGCTCCTGTTAGTAATCCCATTACTACTCCTGCAATTGTCCCTGTTTCTGCTCCTATCAGTATTCCCATTATTACTCCTACTGTTAGTCCTGTTATTATTTCTGCTACCGAGTCGGCCGAGACTCGGGGTAAAGAGGTATTGGTTGAGCCTGTCCGGACGAAGGCACACCAAGAAGTCACTCCCGAGGCTTCTAAAAAGGAAATGGAAGAGATTTTAAACATAATCAAGAAGAGTGATTATAATTTCGTGGAGCAATTGGGGCAGACCCCTTCAAAAATCTCAATGTTGGCCCTACTACTGTGCTCTGAAGCCCATTCCAAGGCTTTAGTAAAACTCCTGAAGTCTGCCCATGTGCCTCAAGAGACCTCCGCTGATCAATTCGAGAATTGCGTGGCTAGTTTGACAGTTGATAATGGCATGGGATTCTATGGTGCGGATTTAACTCCCAGGGGAAGGAAACACAATGATGCCCTGTATGTCTCTATTGAATGCAGGGGCACTACATTAGCCCATGTTCTGGTGGATACAGGTTCATCACTAAATTTCTTACCCAAGAATTCCCTTGACAGGTTAGATTGCGAAGGACTCATACTAAAGCCCAGTAAAATTATGGTGATGGCCTTCAACGGTTCTAAAAGAATGGTGCACGAGTAGGTGGACATCCCTATCAAAGTTGGTACTCAGACTTTTAATTCCACTTTCTATGTGATGGACATCCGCCCTTCTTACTCCTGTTTATTGGGTCGACCCTGGATCCATGGGGCTGGTGTTGTGACTTCTACCCTACATCAGATGCTGAAGTACCCAGTCAATGGAAAAATTGTCACAGTCCTTGGGGAGGAGGAGTACATGGTGAGCCACCTGAACTCTTTCAGGTACGTTGAAATGGGCGACGAGTTTATTGAGACTCCTTGTTAGAACTTTGAGGAGGTTCCACAAATCGTTGCTGCAACAAGACCACTGTCAGTGTTCCTAAGACTACTAGGCCTCCACTGAAGATCGCTTCTCTGAAGGATGCCAAGGAAGTAGTCGAAGAAGGTGGGTGTACAATTTGGGGCCAACTTCCGGATATTCCCTACAAATCTGAAAATTTTGGTTTGGGTTTTACTTCAGGAGCCCAGAGAGTTGTTCGACGTGCTCGCACCGGGGGACCACCTTTGTGGATTAGCAACCATGGAGTCAATGCTCTGGAGGAAAGTGATAGTGATTGTGACCTGGACAAGTGGATCTTCCCAACCATCAGCGGTGGACTCAACAATTGGGAGGCTAAAGATTTTGTGCCCATTACTTTTATTCAAGAGTAATTTGTCTTTTTTGTTTTTGAGGATATGTAATATTTGAACAATTGAAACATTAAAGACTTGTGTCTTACCCGAGGCACAATGGTCTATTTGTGAGGGTCATTACTTCATTTTCATATCTCATCAATAAAACATCGGACGTTTCACATACAAATTTTACGCTCTTTATTTTTCTCTTCTACCTTTTTACTTTATCAAAAATATACAGCTATGCTCTTACACACACCCATATATCAAACTGCAGATCCACATCCACTCTGGATCCCATTGATAACGGTTCTTCTATTTCCAGTTATGACTTTGAAAATCTGATCTACCAAGCCGAGGACGAAGGTGAGGAAGATTGTGAAGTACCAGTGGAACTTGCCAGACTGTTACAACAGGAAGAAAGGGCAATACAGCCTCATGAGGAACCAGTTGAGACAGTTAACTTGGGTACTGAAAAGGATAAGAAAGAAGTCAAGATAGGCACTAATTTGGAGCATAGTGTCAAAGAACGATTAATACAGATGCTACATGACTATGTTGAGGTTTTTGCCTGGTCATACAAAGATATGCCGGGACTTGACACTGATATCGCGGTTCACCGTCTGCCTACAAAAGAGGACTGCCCTCCAGTGAAACAAAAGGTTCGTCACATGCGGCCAGAAATGTCAGAAAAGATCAAGGTTGAAATCATGAAACAGTTCAACATTGGTTTCTTAGTCGTCACCTCTTATCCACAATGGGTTGCTAACGTGGTTCCAATACCTAAGAAGGACGGTAAGGTACGTATGTGTGTAGATTACAGAGACCTGAACAGGGTGTTGGCTCTTGAATTTGACACCCGCGATAAATTGGCCTTATGGGCCAAAAATAGGGCAAATGAAGCCAAGCTGGAAAATGCTTCGATGGATGGAAAAACTTAGAGAAATATCTGAGTTACAAATTGGTCTTCGACCAGACATCGCCATCAAGACTTCGTCTGAAAAGGTCATGTGACCTTCGACTAGAAGAATAACCCTCGTGTCAGCATCAAAGACGAGGGATATTTGAATTTGAAGAAGGAAGGAAATATAGTTCGCCTAGCAGTTAAGGGAAAGCGACGTGGCAGGAAGATAGAGGTCGAGGGGCATGCAGAGGACACTTGTCTTCATCCTAGAGCAAGGCAACCCTCGAAAGTTACATAATTTTAGTATAAAGATAGGAAGTTTGTGTACATTTTCCGTGTGTTCAATCTATTGTACTAGTCACTCAACATTATTCGAGTACCCGCTGTGTGTGAAAGAATAAATGATAATGTATGTTGGAAACACCACCTTTTATTAATCAAATCTTTTACATTGCTTTAATCTTATTTTGCAAAGTTTACATTTCCTGCATTTTATTTGCATTTCTATTTGCTTTCCAAAACCACAAACACCAACTCCCCGGTCGAACGCATGTTCTTCTAGATATTAACTTTTACATCAAACCAACATAAAAATTAGCATATGTTCTGGGATCAATTTGATCGATCCCGCGAGTAACCAAAAGGGCTTTCCTTTTTGAAGGATCAGCGGTTGTTTACCAAAAACCACGGTAAACAAATTGGCACACCTGGTGGGACTTTGCTAAATTTTGTCACCAATTTGTTCATTTATGTTATTGCTTTTCTTTTACACGTATATAGTGTTGCATGTTATTAAGAAGTGGTAGAATAACTTCCAACGAGTGTACTGCTAGGAAGAGAAATAGAGAAAGTAGAATGGCTAATGAGCCAAATAATAGAGAAATACCTCCACCAAATACTACAGGAAAAGCGGTTATAACTACCGTTGGAGAAAATATCTCAACATCTGTTGGTTCAGTACCAACGTTAACCACGAATCAAACAGGACCCATACTTTCATATGTAGGTCCTAGAGGTCCATTAGGAACACCCCCACCAAGGGAAAATCCAGGATCTCGACCGTACGCTCCCCCAAGATTTTCGACAGCCTGGATGGGTCGAGAGTAGCCGTATGGCATGCCAACCACTGAAATGGCCAGCCTTATGAATGTTGCGTCTACATTTTCAAAACCTTTGGTGAGTATGTCTTCACCATTACAGGGATCTGGAGCCAGTATGGTAAATTTGGGTAGAAACCAACTTTTAGGAGGGCCATCACGTGCAATACCAAGCCTCATAAATGCTTCTACAGCAATTGTGAGGCAACAAATGGATGAAAGCAACCATAATATGGTGCAAATGCTGACACAAACTCTAAGTACAGTGTTGAACCCCCTGATACAAAATACTACCCAGTCGAATAAAAAAATGGCAGCGTAAATGACGTGCATGGTTGAATTTTTTGGGGTTCCCCAAACTATTCGACAACCCCAAAGAATACCAATAAGAGCGAACCAAGGGATAATCTTGGAGGAAGACTTAACCATTAACCAAAATCCACAGATCCCTATAGTAGAAATAGAACAACCTAGGGTCGAAATACCTTGAAATCCCCCACAGATCCCTAGAGAAGTCGATCAAGGAGTGATTATGGTGAATAGGAACCAAAACGTTGATGAATTGATACAGCAAGTTCGACACCAAAATTATGGAACAGGTAATAATCTGACTGCCATGATCGAAAGAATCATGATACATAATGGGATGAACATTGGTTTTCACAGACCAAACTTCACATTCCCATTGTCAGAATATATTCTGCAAACAGATTTACCCCTAGGGGAAAAGTCCCTAAGTTTACTAAATTTTCAGGGGATACGACAGAGTCTACTGTCGAACATGTGGCGAGATATTTGATAGAATTAGGGGAAATAGCAAACAACGAGAACCTTAGGATTAAATATTTCCCAAGTTCTCTAACGAAAAACGCTTTTACTTGGTTCACTACCCTCCCAGTCAATTCGATCCATAATTGGAATCAATTGGAAAGGTTGTTCCAAGAACAACTTTACATGGGACATACCAAAATAAGTTTGAAAGAATTGGCTAGTGTGAAAAGAAGATTCACTAAGCCAATAGATGAGTATCTGAATAGGTTTCGACTGCTTAAAGCCAGGTGCTTTACACAAGTGCCTGAACATGAATTAGTCGAAATGGCAGCATGGGGCCTAGATTATTCCATTAGGAAAAAATTAGATACCCAATACTTGAGAGACATGGCCTAGTTGGCCGATAGAATTCGACAAGTAGAACGCCTTAAAGCCGAAAAGGTTAAAGCGACCAAGACTCATCGAAGAGAAAGAGTAGCCTATTTCGAAATGGATGATGACGATCCATAGACATCTAGTGGTCCTATAGATGTCGAAGAAGGCGAAATAGACGTAGCAGAATTAAAACAAGGGCCGCCATACTCTTGCAAATTGCTAGTGCCCTCGAATGGGAAGAATCCTGTTGAGTCCGAAAGGAACAGTGACAGATTCCCAAAGAAAACATATAGGTTCGACATCACTAAATGTGATGAAATATTTGATTTATTAGTCAAATATGGCAAAATGATAATGCCCCCTAGGGCAAAAATGCCTACTTTAGAACAAAGAAAGAAAAGAGGTTTTTTGTAAATATCACAATTTTTTGGGCCATAAAACCTCACGATGTTTTCTTTTCAGGGATCTTGTCCAAGAAGCACTCAAAGAAGGAAGGATCAAGTTCGCTGATAAGCCGGCAATGAAAATTGATGCGAACCAGCTACAAATGGATGCACACTATGCTGAACCAGTTGGCATCCATATGGTCGAAGTTTCTGAGGACTTCTTCAACAAGCCTGTATTTGGCAGTTTTATTGGAAACATATCTAATAAAACTGTCGAAGGGGTGAGGAAGGCTACTGAAGGCCTGAACAAAGGAGCTACTGAAGGCTCGAGAAAAAGAGCTACTGAAAGCTCAAACAAAGGAGCTGTTGAAAGCTCAAACAAGAGGACCACTACAGGTTCTTACCTGGATGCCGTCAAGGGTTCGACAGAAAACTTGGAAGCCAAGATGCAAAAATTGAACCTCGTTTCCAAGAGAAACGTGGAGGTAAACATGGTTGAGGTATCTGAGGCTAAGGCTTCAGAGGAGGCCATTCAACAAGAGGAAGTGAACAAGACAGCATTTCCAAAAGAAAACGAGAATCTGGAAGAATTTTTACATCGATGCCAGAACAAAAAGTCTGAAGTGATGTTGTGTCCCAGATGCAGTTCCATTTTCAATAAGAAGGCTGCGGAGCACATACAAGGTGTGAGAGCAGCGAAGGCAAAATAGGGCACCAATGCTCAGCCAAATATGGATCCAGAAGTTATATATGATCCCATGAGGGGATATCAAAAGGGACCCATCAACCAAGTGAGAAGGCCACCAACTTTTCGGCCTCCAACTAATGTACCTGTGGATACTTGGCTCAATACAGTGGGCAGAAAAAGGCCCAATGAAGAAAAATGGTGAACGTTTGACGTGCCAAGGGGCTCTTCTTTGGCTTACAAGAAAGAGTTCCAGACTACTACAACGAATAAAGTGGCTCACATATCAAGCAACTACAAGGGGAAGAACCCCATGTCAAGCTCTCAATGGTGAAGATTTCAAAGACGGCGGAAAGCCGAGAAAGAGGTTGCAGTAGAGCCTCACCCAGAATCTAGCACCAAGGTGCCAAGAAAAGAAAAAGGAAAGCAAAGGAAACCTCTGGAGAGGGAACCAATTGCTAGAAGACTGGTGTGGCCAAAACAAGGTGGGTCGAATGACAAAGGTAATTCTGACTCAGACGACACTTTAGATATTATGGTAAACGTAATATTAGTTCTACCCAGGGAGTACAACCGTTAGGTTGAAGTCGAAGAAACCGACTTGATGGTCAAACAAGAAATAGCCAGACATAGGCCAATGTGTTACTACATGATGAATAATGGTTGTGTCGAGGAGCAGAACGCTTTCTTTGAGCCACCTACTGAGGCGATGAAAAATCACCTCAAGCCCCTATTTATCAGAGCAAATATAGGGGAAGTGACCATAAATAGAATCTTGGTTGATTGTGGGACGACCATAAATATAATTCAACAATCTATGATGAGGAAAGTAGGAAAAGGGGATGTTGATATTAAGCCCCACAACATGGTTCTCTCAAATTATGAAGGGGGTATTGGAACCACCATGGGAGTTATACAACTGGATCTCAAGGTGGGCTCAGTTCTTCGACCTACCATGTTTATGGTAATTTCAGCAAAACCCAATTATAATCTGCTTTTAGGTCGAGAGTGGATACATGGCATAGGTGCAGTGCCATCTTCGATGCATCAGAGGGTTACAATATGGCGCCCTGATGGTATCGTAGAGAACATCGAGGCTAATCAAAGTTACTACATGGGCGAAGTTAACAACATTGGAAAAAATAGCTTCGACGGGAACTTGGCTCATATAGGGCCATGTAGCCCTCCTGACTTCGATCTGGCTCCAATGCCCAATGCTTTTTGTTCTCTTTATCTACACTCTGATCATGGTTTTCAGTGGGATAGAGAGGATTTATCAAACATCGACTATGGAGGGGTTGATGACATATGGCCAACAGGCTGGGGGTGTGAGTTTGTTGATGATGACTGTTGTACCCCAAAATTTGCCCTCCCATTTCCTCAACATTTTTCTCATCACGAGACCCTTGAAGATCAAGATCCAGTTAGGGTTTCCTCTGCTCAAGGCTTCTCCTTGCACTATGGACTCAAATTAGGGTTTGTGTTTGCCCAAGGATGTTTTGACCTAAAATGCCTAAGATGACTTTCATGCTTCATGTTGGACTCCCAAGTTTACCCTCACCAAGTTTCAAGTCTTGATTCCAAGTTTTGCCCAGTCAATTGGATAGTTGACCTAGAAATCAGCTGTATTGGGGAAAAAGTCAACTGTGGCCAATTGACAATCAAACCTCATGAAATTTGACCCACATCAACATTATGAGCTCATATGAACCATTTGATCAAATTTGGATCACAATTCCACAAGAAATTTGATCAGATCACCAAAAGGGCAAAATGGTCATTTTTAGGGTTTTGACTGCACAAAGGCAATTCTTGACTGTTTGACCTAGCCAATGGCAAACCAAGCTCATATATGGACTCAAGGACCCCATGGAATTATCTTGACATGCTCAACAAACTCAAAAGATCCCAAGTACACAAGATTGACAGTTGAATTTCCCAGTCAATTGATCAAATTTTGACTGTATACTGAAAAGTCAAACTTTGACTTTTTGGTCAAAATCAAGAGTCAAGATTCATTTTTCATCAAAACTTGCCAAATCATGAAACTTGTTCACCAAGAAATCACAAAATGCAAATTAGGGTTAGAAAATGGAATTTTTCATAACTTAGAATTTTTCTAAGTTATGAAAAACCCTAATTTTTTCCCAACTTTGCCCCACATTTTCACCAAGATCCATTTGGATTCAAACAAAAGTCAAAACATGAAAGTTGTAGCTTGTTGCATAATCTACAACTTTGATTCACAAAGTTTTCTCATTTGAAGCTTGTATCTCAAGTTACAATTTTTTGAATAAGGGCACTAAACCATTTTTAACTTAGTGAAATTTTAACCTATTTTGACAAGGTTTTCTACCCAACTTCAAGGCCATTTTTCATACCCTTCCACTTGGAATTTCAATTTTCATTTCAAAGATGGATTGTAGTACACATTCCAAGCTTTCCAAAATGTCCAAGAACTCATCAAACAACCTCATAACTTGAGAGATTCGAATTTCACAAGTTGGCAAAAATTCACTTTTGTTCTTAATCAAGACATGTTCATAATCTTGCAAATTTGAACTCAGCTTGCTTTATGCTTGATTACAGGTCCTTGAACCATTCCATACTCAATAATTTAATGCTTATTTATTGTGCCAAAGCCATGTTCTTTGTGTTCTAACATTGCATAGTGGATTAATCCTAAACTAGATAAAGTGAACTTTCCATTTTTGAAAAGATTAGCTTTATGTCCAATTGCAAATCAAGAAGGTACAAGCTAAATCCTTTTGGCACAAGATTATGGACAAGTTGCTCTGATCAAGAGAAGATTATGCAGCACATTAGGAGGCCCCCTACTGACCTAAAACCTAAACTTGCTTTTGTTTGCTTAAAGTTCAAGAAAAGGGCATAACTTGTACCAACTTCAATCTCAGCTCACCAACACAAGAAAAGAGTTATCAAACACATTACACATATCATACCTAAGCTTCTACACGAGCCATTGACCTCCCAAACATCCTCAAACCAAAAAACACCATCAAACTGCAAAAACAGAGTTGTCTCTGCAGTTTGATTGCTAACTCCTATTTCCCTCAAGTTCTTGTGCAAAAACCAGTTCACACACATTCCCTAGTACTTATGCAAGCTAACCATGTCCTGAAACCTGACCTGTAACACCTCCAAGCCACTTCACCATTTTTAATTTTCTGTTTTGCAGTTGGAGTTCACTAGCTCGATTCAGGGAGTTTCAAGACAAAGTAGGACTTGGAAAAGCATCCTTACACTTCAAGGAAGCTATACCAATCATCATTTTACTCTGAAACATCCTCCATTGCAAAGCACGATTCCAACTGAACAGGTACATTCATGGAGTTCTATCTCTCTTATTAGGCATTGTTAGCTTTAGGTTTGTGAAGAAAATATGTCACAATCATAGCCCTGAACATGCTCATATGATTAGATTTCATTTATATTTCGTGTGCTTAGAGAATTTTATGTCTGAACATGGTTAAAAAATTAGGTCAGGATTTGGGAGAGAAGAAATTCTCTCTCATTTCTGAGAGTTAGCTTGACTTCTTTATATGTCTAGAACCGTGGTTTCAAGCTCTACAGGTTTCATGTTGGAAGATTTGGCAAAAGATCAAGGAATGAGAAGTTAGAAAACGCGTGTTTTTTGAACAAGGAGGTGTTCTGAGGTTGAAGATGACAGGCTTAGTGGGCTGGGCTTGTGTCATCTTTCTTTTTGCACCACACATTCATTTTTACACCCCCTGAGCCCATTTGTTTTATTTTTAATGATTTCTGACTTTTCTTTTTTTTGATTGGTCCATTTATTTTTTCTCAACATATTAAAAACATAAAAATATTTTTTCCATCATTTTTTGTATTTATTGCATATTTATTTGTTTATTTCTCTTATTTGAACATAAATATTATATATACTATTATTTAGAATAAATATAAAAATAGTGTAAATACATTTATTTTTTTATTTTTTACCTTCTGAAAATATTTCACATAAAAAATACTTTTTTTTTATTTATTTATTTTATTAAAAATTAAATATTTTGCACATAATGCCTATTTAAGAATAATATATATATATATATATATATATATATATATATATATATATATATATATATATATATATATATATATATATATATATATATATATATATATATATATATATATATATATATATATATATATATATATATATATATATATATATATATATATATATATATATATATATATATATATATATATATATATATATATATATATATATATATATATATATATATATATATATATATATATATATATATATATATATATATATATATATATATATATATATATATATATATGTTTATTAACATATTTAAGTTAAAATATAAAAATACTTGATTTTCTCATTTTTATTAATATGTGATATAAAAAATACTTTTTCATAATATACTTCATTTTATTTTTATTTTTGTATATGATAAATAAATACTTTTATTAAATCAAATAATAATACATTTTCTTTAATAAAATTAGGGTTTTGCCCTAAATTCAAAATACTCAAAATAATACCTTTTATTTTCTTATTTTATTTTACATAAGCCATACTTTTTTTTCATACATATAAAAACTTTCCTTTTTGCATTTTTGCATATTTATTTAATTTTCATTTAATTATGCAATTTATTTACTTTGCAAATATTCAAAAATGATGTAATAGTTTAGATTTACATTACTTGTCAATATCCCCATTTGAACATTTGTACCCCCCTTCCCATATTTGGTTTTGTAATAGCTTAGTAAATTTATTTTCGCACTTTACTGCTTTCTAATGATAACATGTTAGAATTAGGGTTTGCATGCGAAAAACGATAAAAAAGATAGTTACGACCTAATCTCAAGATAAATAAGCATGAAAATGGACACACAAATCACACTTGCACCCCCTAGGGTATTCCACTTTGTTGCCTTCAAATAAATGGGCCATATTGTATGTTGAAATTCTTTGGGCAAAGCAAACAATTTGAATGATCATAGTCCCTCGATAAAACTTTTCAAAACAAACAAAAACAAATGATCAAGTCCCTTAAAGAAAATTGCCCAAAGACATTTAACGCCGTTGCAATTATGGTCTAAACGATGAACCGCGCCTGTCCCTTTCACATCCTAACATAAGGTTGTCCACCAAATTCAATGGTGGAACAAACTTGTTAAAAGGGTTAAAACATAGCAATAATCTTTTGAGAAATTTAGGAGTAGATAACCTCTTAGTTACTTGAATCAAACTTGCAAAACAAAACACTTGCCTAATTTCAAAACCACACCTCACAACACTTTCAAACAACTTTCAAAACAAATGAAAACCTTTTCAAAAGACATACACCTTTGTATACATCCCCACATGGATCATTACAAAGGTTGCCACCACATTGGCCTCTTTTCAAAATATTTTCAAACCCACACACTCAAGCACCTTTTAAAACAATTGAAAACAAAAGGCAAGTTGATCTAAGCAAGTAACTAAGAGCCCATGGATAACCATGGATAGAAAGGGTGCTAATACCTTCCCTTTCTATAATCTACTCCCCGAACCTAAGAAAACATCTCAAAAGGTTTTTGTTGTGCTTTTTAACCTTTCCTTAGGATAAAATAAAAAGTCGGTGGCGACTCTTGCTCAACCGCACATTTGCGAATACAAACGCAAACCTCAAGTCAGTTCTCCCACCGTATCACAGAACTGGCGACTCTGCTGGGGAATTGTTTTTTAAAGTGGAGTAACCTTAGGGCTTAGATCACCTTTGTTTTCAATTATTTGCTTTGTTTGCTTTTATATTTGTGGGCTTTGCATTGGAGTTTCATAGATCCTAACCTGGATCTGGGAAATACCCTTTTTAGGTAGCATAATCTGTGAGGGACCTGTCCGGCGTAGACCGACATGGGTGAAACAGTGGCTACGTTGGTGTGGCATCTTAGTCTGTACCTATATCCCTTGTGTTGCAACGGGGAGAATATAGGTCTTCTAAGGAGTCATTAAACACCAACCAACCTTAGAACCCTAAATTGACCAACTTGGCTATTAGGACAGTAGCAGTATGCTACACTCATTGAGGCTAAACTCTCGAGATGGTTCTGGCCGCGAGAAAAGATTGCGATGCTGGAGTTATGACCGATTGAGGGTAGCCAATGATTTGAGATCCTCTAGAACCCGGTTACTTTTGATAGGACAGGTTTTAACCAACAAAACCAAAAGAGGGTAATACCTGAAACTCATGTTGGCCTGAAACCTAAGGGTGTCTTGTGTGACTTGTGTGCCTTATTTGCCTATGTGAATACTTGTGGTGTGCTTCATCATAGCATCATGCCATCATACCATTGCATGCATCCTGTATAAAAGGCTAACCCATTTCAAAGACAAAAAAGGTTTCATCTTTGCTCTGTTTTGTAGGACTTCATGATGCCCGTGCGTAGGAATACTGTCCGGCTCAACTTTGTTCAACCACCAGTGTTACTCAAGGATTTGGTTGGTAGGATTCCAAACACTTCTTCCTTCATCAACAGACATGGTTCTCTCCTTGGCTTGGTCACTGCAAAATGGGACCAACAACTGATAAGTGTTCTGACCCAGTTTTATGACCCTCTGTATCACTGTTTCACCTTTCAAGACTTCCAGCTGGTTCCTACCCTGGAAGAGTTCTCTTATTTGCTTGGGATCCCTGTCTTGGAACAAACTCCATTCACTGGTTTGGAAAAGACTCCTAGGCCTGAAGAGATTGCTGCAATTCTCCCCTTGACCAAAGAAGAGGTATTGTCCAACTGGGAAACTAGAAATGGGATCAAGGGCTTTTTGGTCAAATTTCTGGTTGGCAAGGCTAATGATTTCTGGAATGACTTGGACTTCAAGGCATATGAGGATATTCTGGCTCTTTTGATCTATGGTCTGGTACTGTTTCCCAACCCTGACACTTTTATCAGTATCCATGTCATAAGGATCTTCATGTCTCGGAATCCGGTACCCACTCTTTTGGGTGATATTCTACAACAACTCTATGCTCGTACTGCTCGAAAACGGGGAACCCCGTGGTGTTGTGCTCCTTTGCTAGTAAGGTGGTTTATTTCGCACCTTCCTAAGTTCGTGCTGAAGAATGAAGAAGGAACAGGTTGGGCTCGGAGGTTAATGTCTCTCACTGATAATGACATCACCTGGACTCTCAGAGGTTTGGATGAGGTAGCTGTTATTGACCGTTGCGGAGAATACCCTAATGTTCCGTTGATTGGTATCCAAGGAGGAATCTCTTACAATCCGTGTTTAGCTCTTCGTCAGTTTGGAAGAGCCAGAGGAGATGGGCCTCATGAAATGCTGGTTCCTCACTTCCATTTTGAGTTTCAGGCAGACAGTGACAAACTACGCCAGGTATTCATTAGAGCTTGGGACAGAATCCACAAAGCCAACCCACATGAGTTGGGACCAAAGACTTCTCTGCCATTGAAGCCCTATTGCAAATGGGTCCGCATCCGTGCTCAAAGATTAGGTATGCCCTACGAAGCTGTTAGACCTCTCATTCTTGAGTCTCCTGTTGAAGATGGGGTTCCTCCAACTGTCCTCCCTCCTCAAATACCCACTGATTTTGACACCATGAAGAGATCTTGGGCACAGCTAAAGGAAGAACGGGATTTCTATCGGGAGAAATTCAACGAGCAGGAACGGAAGATCCAGAGGCTGACTAAGCAATTGGAGGAAGAACGGGTCCTGAACAACTACATCAGCACTGAAAGGAGGAGGCCATGGGAGCATTGATGAGCTTTGGATGTTTCTTTTTATAGTTTATTTCCTTTCCAGTATTTTTCATTCCTGTAATGCCTAAGGGAAAAATTGTTGAACAATTGAAAATTTTAATCTAATGAAGTGTGTTTCCCTTTTTGTCTACAAAGTTGAATCTTGTTTGTCTTTGAAAACATAAAACATACGCATTCCATTGCACCATATGCATAGCAGGTACCCTATTTCACATGTTGCTTAATCTCCTTCGCTGTTTATTTTGAACAGTCATCATGAATCCAGACTCCTCCAGTGAGCAAGCAATCAAGGCCCTTCAGGCCCAAAATGCACAGTTTCAAGAGATGGTCCTAAGCCTAGCCCAAGGTCAGCAAGAGTTGAAGACTCTACTCCTGAAGAAGAAGAAGAAAAAGAGGACTGCGTTGTTCAACACCGGGCGCAGATTTGGGAACACACTCCATAATGAAGTTGATCCAACTACTTCTTCTGCTGAGAAAAATAGTCCCCAAGGGGGAGGAGCTCCTAGTCCCGCAGTCTCCGACAACGAGACGGACTATAACAACGAACAATACCCACCTGCTGCTGACAAATACAAGCAATTGGAGGACCGCTTAAGCGCCATGGAAATTCAGAATTTGCCGGGGCTGGATTTCGGAGATTTGGGGTTATCTTCTGGGGTAGTAATTCCACACAAGTTTAAGGCACCTGCCTTCGCCAAGTATGATGGGGTCTCCTGCCCAAAGCTGCATCTGAGGTCGTACGTAAGGAAAATCCAACCTTACACGGCAGATAAAAACCTTTGGATTCACTTCTTCCAAGATAGCCTCTTGGGGTCACAGCTTGAATGGTTCTACCAATTGGATGGAACTAGCATCCGACACTGGGAAGATTTGGCAACCGCATTCTACAGACAATACCAATACAATTCTGATCTCGCTCCTACGCGTACCCAGCTTCAGGGTATGTCTCTAGGGACGGGTGAAGGGTTCAAAGAGTACGCTCAAAAATGGAGAGATTTGGCTGGCAGGGTGCAGCCTCCACTGACTGATCGAGAGCTGGTTGATATGTTTCTAGGGACGTTGTCTGGTCCGTTTTTCAATCATTTGGTTGGTAATTCCTCCGCTGGGTTTACAGATTTGATATTGACAGGAGAAAGAATTGAAGCTGGCATCAGGTCAGGCAAGATACAAAAGGCTGCCTCCACAAGTGCTGAGAAGAGGCCGTTTAAGAAAGAAGCAAGTGCCGTCTATGGTACTAGAAGACAAGTCAAGCCCGAAAGTCGCCAAGCCGTCAATGCTTTGGTCATCTCAAAACCTGTTGCTGCTCCTCAGCAGTACAATCAACAAAGAAGCGAAAGGCCCAAGAGGCAGTATACTCGACTGAGTATGACCCTATCTCAAATTTTACCCCAACTGTTATCCACCAACCTGGTGACCCTCAAAGAAGCTCCTAAGGTCGTCAACACTGCGTCTCCTAAGTATAACCCAAATGCCCGGTGTGCTTATCATTCTGATAGTCCCAGGCACACTACTGATGATTGCTGGGCCTTGAGAAATAAAGTACAAGATCTGATCGACACAAAGGAAATTCAGTTTGAAGCGCCGGAGAGACCAAATGTTGTAACTGCTCCTATGCCCCAGCATAGAGTAAATGCCATTGAGGAAGAATTGTATGATGTTTCGGTAAATGAAGTGGTTACCCCTCTTTTGACTGTCAAGAAGAACCTACTGCGGGCCGGTTTATTTCCAGGTTGTAGTGAAGGTTGCCTACTCTGTGCTGTTTCCCTATCTGGTTGTCCCTTGCTGAAGTTAGGCGTCCAAATCCTAATGGATAGCAAGGAGATTCTGTTTAAGAAGTCTGCTGTTCAATTGGTTCCGGTAAAAGAAATTTTTGTGGTTACCATCTTCAAAAATCCCATCAAGGCTCTCCCGAAGAAGCCTGTTCGAATCATGACTGTTGCACCTGTGGTTATTACTGTTCCGGGGCCCCTCCCCTACGTATCTGATAAAGCTGTCCCCTGGCATTATGGGGCAGACGTATATGTAAATGGAATCAAACAAGAATTCGACACTGGCGCCAGTATCTGCGATATCACTGGTCCAGCCAAGGTTACCCGCAGTGGCAGGCTCTTCTCGCCTGACATTGCACCGCCCGCTGTTCGAAAACCCCTCCTTATAACACCTGCAAGTTTACCTGTTCCTACTGCTGATCAAGTTGTTTCCCCTGCCGCCGAGTCATCTAATGCTCGGGGCAAAGGGATTGAAGAGGAGCCTGCCCGGATGGAGGCACCAATACCTATAAATGCTGAGGCCTCCCAACAAGAAGTGGAGGAGATCCTGAAAATAATAAAGAAAAGTGATTTCAATGTTGTCGAGCAGCTGGGGCATACGCCCTCCAAGATCTCCATGCTCTCCTTATTGCTATGCTCCGAGGCCCATGCTAAGGCCTTGATCTCATTTCTCAAGACGGCCCATGTGCCACAGGAGACATCTGCGGTCCAGTTTACTGATTGCGTAGCAAATCTGACAGCAGACAATGGCTTGGGTTTTTCAGATGCTGACCTGACTGCGAAGGGAAGAGACCACAATGATGCCCTGCATGTCTCTATCGAATGCAGGGGCACTACTCTGGCGCATGTATTGGTGGATACTGGTTCTTCCTTGAATGTCCTACCGAAAAAGGCTTTAGACCGTCTGGATTATGAAGGCCTGGAATTGAAGCCCAGCAATATCATCGTCAGGGCCTTTGATGGTTCAAAAAGGATGGTTCATGGAGAGGTTGACATCCCTATTCGTGTGGGCTCTCAGGTGTTCGACTCTACTTTTTATGTGATGGATATACGTCCATCGTACTCTTGTCTACTGGGTCGACCTTGGATCCATAAAGCTGGGGCAGTAACCTCCACCTTGCACCAGAAGCTGAAGTATCCCGTCAGGGGGAAGATCGTCACTGTGCAAGGAGAAGAGGAGTATATGGTGAGCCATTTGAATTCCTTCAGATACATTGAGATGGATGGGGAGTTTATTGAAACCCCCTTTCAGCATTTCGAGGAGGTGCATCCAATTTTAGCAGCAGCAGAAACAACAGCCGAAGAGAATGTTTCCTTGAAGATGGCTTCCCTAAGGGATGCCCGGGCTGTGGTTCAGAAAGGCAATTGTGCAAACTGGGGTCAGCTTCCTGACTTCACTCAGAAGAATGACAAGTTTGGGCTGGGCTTTACTGCAGAGGCTCAGAGGGTTGTGCGCAAGGAGAAGATCAGAAAGGCTCTGGTGTTTATCTCCAGCTCAAGGGTGAATGCTATCGAAGAGGATGTAGAGGAAGCAGAGTTTGACAGTTGGATCTACCCGACTACCAGCGACGGACCAAGCAACTGGACGGCAAAGGATTTTACCCCTATCACATTTGTCACGCAGTAATTAATTTCTTTTGATTTCCAATTTGTAACAAACAATATGTTAAAACTTTGTTGGCTCGGTGTCCTACCCGGGGCATCGTAGCTCCATTTGTGAGGGCTTTTTGTATGACATTTTCATATATCATCAATCAAAACATTGGACGTTTGTTGCATTTCAAATCTTGTGCTCTTTTCCTTTCTGTGTTATATATTGCAAAACAACTATATTTATACACACTCACTTATACAGGTTTCAATCCACTCTGGATCTCACTGGTAACAGCTCTGCTACCGCCAGTTATGACTTCGAAAATCCGATCAACTTGGCCGAGGACGAAGGTGAAGATGATTGCGAAGTGCCTGGTGAACTCGCAAGACTGCTACTCCAGGAAGAGAGGGCTATTCAACCACATGAAGAGCCTGTGGAAACAATTAACCTGGGTACTGAGACAGATAGGAAAGAGGTCAAGATTGGTGCCAATCTAGAGCTCAGCGTGAAGCAACGATTGATCCAGATGCTACAAGACTACATGGAGATTTTTGCTTGGTCCTATGAAGATATGCCCGGTTTGGATGCCGACATTGTAGTTCACCACCTGCCAACCAAGGAAGATTGCCCTCCGGTAAAGCAAAAAGTCCGACGGATGCGTCCAGAGATGTCTGAGAAGATCAAGGCCGAGGTTATGAAACAGTTTGATGCCGGTTTCCTTGCAGTGACCACTTACCCTCAGTGGGTTGCCAATGTGGTGCCAGTACCGAAGAAGGACGGTAAAGTCAGAATGTGTGTTGACTACAGGGATCTGAACAGGGCCAGCCCCAAAGACGACTTCCCCCTACCTCACATTGATGTCCTTGTCGACAATACCGCTCAACACAAGGTGTTCTCCTTCATGGATGGTTTTTCAGGGTATAATCAGATCAAGATGGCTCCAGAAGATATGGAGAAGACTACATTTGTGACTCAGTGGGGGACCTTCTGTTATAAGGTCATGCCATTCGGATTGAAAAATGTTGGGGCAACCTATCAACGTGCCATGGTTGCTTTATTTCATGATATGATCCATCATGAGATTGAGGTATACGTTGATGACATGATTGCAAGGTCTCAAACTGAGGAGGAGCACCTTGACCATCTGAGGAAGTTATTTGACTGACTCAAGTTGTACAAGCTGAGATTGAATCCCAACAAATGCACCTTTGGGGTAAGATCCGGAAAATTGTTAGGTTTCATTGTGAGTGATAAGGGTATTCAGGTGGACCCTGCCAAAGTAAAAGCCATACAAGAGATGCCGACTCCAAAAACAGAGAAAGAAGTCAGAGGCTTCCTGGGACGACTGAATTACATTGCCCGATTCATCTCACATCTGACTGCTACTTGTGAGCCAATCTTCAAATTGCTGAAGAAAGATCAAGTAGTACGCTGGAATGATGAATGTCAGGCCGCCTTTGAAAGGATAAAGGAATATCTCCAAGAGCCACCCATTCTTATGCCACCGGTGGAAGGAAGACCTCTGATACTATACTTGACAGTGCTTGATAATTCAATGGGGTGTGTGCTGGGGCAGCATGACGAGTCTGGCCGAAAAGAGCACGCTATTTATTACTTGAGCAAAAAGTTTACCGACTGTGAGTCTCGTTACTCACTGCTTGAGAAAACTTGCTGCGCTCTTGTATGGGCTGCTCGCCGGCTGAGACAGTATATGCTGACTCACACTACTTTATTGATTTCAAAAATGGATCCCATCAAGTACATATTTGAAAAGCCCGCTTTGTCTGGAAGAATAGCGAGATGGCAAATGATCTTAACAGAATATGATATCCAGTATACGACTCAGAAAGCAATTAAAGGAAGTGTACTGGCAGATCATTTGGCACACCAACCTGTGGACGATTACCAATCATTGAACTTTGATTTTCCGGACGAAGACATCATGGTGGTAACTGACTGTGAAGTACCTGGACCGGATGAAGGACCTGAGGAAGGATCCCGATGGTCTATGCATTTTGATGGAGCCTCCAATGCTTTGGGTAACGGCGTCGGCGCTGTAATCATATCTCCCAAAGGAACTCATACTCCCCTCACCGCCCGATTATGTTTCAGCTGCACCAACAACATGGCAGAATATGAGGCATGTATCATGGGTCTTCAAGCTGCAATCGACTTAAGGATCAAATTTCTAAGTGTCTTCGGAGATTCCGCTCTCGTGATCAATCAGATCAAAGGTGAGTGGGATACGAAACACCCGAATCTTATTCCTTACAAGGAGTATGTGTCGACCTTGCTTCCCCACTTTGAAGAGATAACTTTTGAGCACTTCCCTAGAGAGGAGAATCAGCTAGCGGACGCCCTAGCTACGATGTCTTCAATGTTCAAAGTTAAATGGGACAATGAGGCTCCCCGAATCATTATCTGGAAGGTGGATGAATCGGCGTACTGCTGTGAGTTGGAGGCTGAGAAGGTGACTGAAAAACCCTGGTATCATGAGGTGAAGAGGTACTTGGAAGCTCAGGAATACCCTGAAGGTGCATCTGTCAATGATAAGAAGTTCATGAGGAGGTTTGCTGCAAAATTCTTCCTCAGCAACGGCATTCTCTACAAACGGAATCATGATTCAACTCTGCTACGTTGTGTGGATAAGGCTGAAGCAGAGAAAATTATGATGGAATTACATGAAGGCACATTTGGAACGCATTCCAGTGGACACACCATGGCTAAGAAAATCCTTCGGGCAGGATATTTCTGGTCCACAATGGAAGCCGATTGTTACCAACACTCCCGAACTTGTCATAAATGCCAGATTTATGCTGACAAAGTGCATATCCCCCCGGTTCCTTTGAATGTCTTGACGACACCTTGGCCTTTTGCAATGTGGGGCATCGATATGATCGGTGAGATCCGACCGACGGCATCCAATGGGCATCGCTTCATCTTGGTGGCAATCGATTACTTCACGAAGTGGGTTGAGGCGGCTTCCTACGCCACAGTAACCAAGAGCGTCGTGGCATGTTTCATCCGGCATAATCTGATTTGTCGGTACGGTGTCCCGGAAAGAATCATTACGGACAATGGTACCAATCTCAACAACAAAATGATCACTGAACTCTGTGAACAATTCAAGATACAGCACCACAATTCTTCTCCCTACCGGCCGAAGATGAATGGGGCTGTAGAGGCAGCCAATAAAAATATCAAGAAAATTGTGCAGAAGATGACAGTGACCTATAAAGATTGGCACGAGATGTTACCGTTCGCTCTTCATGGGTACCGTACCTCAGCAAGGACGTCAACCGGGGCAACTCCCTTCTCCTTGGTCTATGGCATGGAGGCAGTCTTGCCAATTGAAGTCCAGATACCCTCTCTCCGGATAATGAAGGATGCAGACTTGAATGAAGATGATTGGATCCAGACTCGACTTGATCAATTAAATCTGATTGACGAAAAGAGGCTCACTGCTATCTGTCATGGTCAAACGTATCAAAAACGGATGATCAGGGCATTTAACAAGAAAGTCAGACCACAAGAGTATCAAGTTGGGGACCTGGTAATCAAACGCATCATCCTTCCTCAAAGTGATCCCCGGGGCAAATGGACCCCTACATACGAAGGGCCATTTATGGTTAAACGTGTGTTCTCAGGAGGAGCCATGATCCTAACCACCATGGATGGTGACGACCTTCCTCACCCCGCCAATGCAGACATAGTGAAAAAATACTACGCATGAATAAAAGACCCGCTAGGTTGACATACCTAGGCAAAAATAAGGGCTTCCCGACGAACCAAAAGGGTTCGGGCAAAAATAAGGGATGAAATGAATAAAAATCTGTACACCCGGCAAGTCGAAAACCTGAAAAGGCGGCTTGGGCAAAAATGGGTATCCCGGTGGACTGAAAACCCGAAAGGGTGGTCCAGGCAAAAGTTAGGGATAAAAGCGTAACACTATGTCTCATTGGATCACTTCGCATCCGGAATTCGGCATCAACTATCTGGCTCCAGGTTTCGGCATCGACCAATCAGCTTCATCTTCAACTAGGTAGCAAAGCGATGAGACGTTCGAAGACATAAAGGCGATAGCAGAGTTGGAACCCAGTGGGATTGTTCACATAGCTGTTTTGTTTCCTTTTTCAAAATTGTAAACTCTATATTATTTGGCGGCGTCCTCTTACTAGGATGACAGCCTCTTGTACAAAAACGCCTATTCACAGGCAAAGCTTAAATCAATACAAATTCACTTGTCCATACAAATTACCATTGTTTTCTTTTTTTCTGTTTTGTCTTGCGAAGAACGTCCAATGTTCATTTTTGATATATGCATTTGACATTAAATTGCTGATTCGTAAATGTTTACACATAAAATAAGAGATTGATTACAGGTGACATCAGAGACAGGGGCAATGTGAAGTTGTCTAATGCAGTCTGGTTGTTTTGTCCGCCAAGGTACCAAGGTAGATTCAGCTGAAGAATGTGGCCAAATCATCTCAACTCCCCGCAGAGTAAAACAAGATTCAGCAATACTTTCCCCAAGTGGAATTGACTCCCCGACAATCCTGAAAAGGCACAACGTTCCCCGTTAGGTCTTAAAGCTCATCCCCAGTAGATTCTGGAAGCTTACCCCCTGCAGAGTACGGACGTCTCTCCCGAGCTTTATTTAGAGTTATTTCCTCACAAGGACTTATAACTGGGTTATCCTCAGCTAAAAACCACGGAAGACCGCCCTCGGCAAAGTTCCTTCAATCCCCAGCGGAGTTTATCATCATTATCCTCAGCGGAATCCATCATTAAAGTCCTCAACAGGCCTCTCATCAAAACTTCGGCCAAGTATCTCTTCCACAGAGCAACTCCCCGGCCGTTCGTCAAGGATTTATTTTCCTAAGATGAAATTACATTCGTAAACATTTCACATTTTCATACATCTCGCTTACATGTATGATAAAGTGCATACAACACTATCTCATGTTGAACATCATAACATCATGCATATCATACATCATGTCATTGTATACAACTTATGTTTTTGCCTTTTCAGGAAAAAGACAATCCCAAAAACAACTACCTTCAACTGTCACAATTCCAGATTCGATACCTGTATCTAGCCAGGGCACATCTGAGAGTGATCAGTTTCCAGACTCGATTCCTGTATCTAGCCAGGGCACGTCTGAAGAGTTCGAAGATTCGATTCCTGTATCCATCCAGGGCACATCTATCAACTACAACATCTCCAGATTCGATTCCTGTATCCAGCCAGGGCATATCTGTTGACCACGTTTCCAGACTCGATTCCTGTATCTAGCCAGGGCACGTCTGAAGAGTTTGAAGATTCGATTCCTGTATCTAGCCAGGGCACATCTATTAACGACTATTTCCAGATTCGACTCCTGTATCCAGCCAGGGCACATTTGTGAGCAACCAATTGTAGATTCGATACCTGTATCTAGCCAGGGCATATCTGCATAAGGAGACTGAAGATCAAACACCTGTAACAAGCCAGGAAAACATCCGCCTTTCTCAAATACACAAGTTCTCGCTAAGGAATCTCTTATGCGATCAACACTTCCAAATGGCATCTATAAGCCCATTCCCGACAAAGTTCTGTCACATCTCCAGATGGCATCTATAAGCCCATCTCCTTATCCACCACCTCTCCAAATGGCATCTGCAAGCCCATTCCTGACATCACATTGCTGAGACTCCAGCATGCGAGTGCAAATTTCCGGGCACTCTAGTGTCCAATCTCCTTTTACCCTCGAGTCACGAAAGGCAAACTTGCCAATCTAACTCTTCAGGTCCAAGAAGATTGAACAGGGGCAACTGTTGTACCCCAAAATTTGCCCTCCCATTTCCTCAACATTTTTCTCATCACAAGACCCTTGAAGATCAAGATCCAGTTAGGGTTTCCTCTACTCAAGGCTTCTCCTTGCACTGTGGACTCAAATTAGGGTTTGTGTTTGCCCAAGGATGTTTTGACCTAAAATGCCTAAGATGACTTTCATGCTTCATGTTGAAATCCCAAGTTTACCCTCACCAAGTTTCAAGTCTTGATTCCAAGTTTTGCCCAGTCAATTGGACAGTTGACCTAGAAATCAGCTGTATTGGGGAAAAAGTCAACTGTGGCCAATTGACAGTCAAACCTCATGAAATTTGACCCACATCAACATTATGAGCTCATATGAACCATTTGATCAAATTTGGATCACAATTCCACAAGAAATTTGATCAGATCACCAAAAGGGCAAAATGGTCATTTCTAGGGTTTTGACTGCACAAAGGCAATTCTTGACTGTTTGACCTAGCCAATGGCAAACCAAGCTCATATATGGACTCAAGGACCCCATGGAATTATCTTGACATGCTCAACAAACTCAAAAGATCCCAAGTACACAAGATTGACAGTTGAATTTCCCAGTCAATTGATCAAATTTTGACTGTATACTGAAAAGTCAAACTTTGACTTTTTGGTCAAAATCAAGAGTTGCCAAATCATGAAACTTGTTCACCAAGAAATCACAAAATGCAAATTAGGGTTAGAAAATGGAATTTTTCATAACTTAGAATTTTTCTAAGTTATGAAAAACCCTAATTTTTTCCCAACTTTGCCCCACCTTTTCACCAAGATCCATTTGGATTCAAACAAAAGTCAAAACATGAAAGTTGTAGCTTGTTGCATAATCTACAACTTTGATTCACAAAGTTTTCTCATTTGAAGCTTGTATCTCAAGTTACAATTTTTTGAATAAGGGCACTAAACCATTTTTAACTTAGTGAAATTTTAACCTATTTTGACAAGGTTTTCTACCCCACTTCAAGGCCATTTTTCATACCCTTCCACTTGGAATTTCAATTTGCATTTCAAATATGGATTGTAGTACACATTCCAAGCTTTCCAAAATGTCCAAGAACTCATCAAACAACCTCATAACTTGAGAGATTCGAATTTCACAAGTTGGCAAACATTCACTTTTGTTCTTAATCAAGACATGTTCATAATCTTGCAAATTTGAACTCAGCTTGCTTTATGCTTGATTACAGGTCCTTGAACCATTCCATACTCAATAATTTAATGCTTATTTATTGTGCCAAATCCATGTTCTTTGTGTTCTAACATTGCATAGTGGATTAATCCTAAACTAGATAAAGTGAACTTTCCATTTTTGAAAAGATTAGCTTTATGTCCAATTGCAAATCAAGAAGGTACAAGCTAAATCCTTTTGGCACAAGATTATGGACAAGTTGCTCTGATCAAGAGAAGATTATGCAGCACATTAGGAGGCCCCCTACTGACCTAAAACCTAAACTTGCTTTTGTTTGCTTAAAGTTCAAGAAAAGGGCATAACTTGTACCAACTTCAATCTCAGCTCACCAACACAAGAAAAGAGTTATCAAACACATTACACATATCATACCTAAGCTTCTACACGAGCCATTGACCTCCCAAACATCCTCAAACCAAAAAACACCATCAAACTGCAAAAACAGAGTTGTCTCTGCAGTTTGATTGCTAACTCCTATTTCCCTCAAGTTCTTGTGCAAAAACCAGTTCACACACATTCCCTAGTACTTATGCAAGCTAACCATGTCCTGAAACCTGACCTGTAACACCTCCAAGCCACTTCACCATTTTTAATTTTCTGTTTTGCAGTTGGAGTTCACTAGCTCGATTCAGGGAGTTTCAAGACAAAGTAGGACTTGGAAAAGCATCCTTACACTTCAAGGAAGCTATACCAATCATCATTTTACTCTGAAACATCCTCCATTGCAAAGCACGATTCCAACTGAACAGGTACATTCATGGAGTTCTATCTCTCTTATTAGGCATTGTTAGCTTTAGGTTTGTGAAGAAAATATGTGACAATCATAGCCCTGAACATGCTCATATGATTAGATTTCATTTATATTTCGTGTGCTTAGAGAATTTTATGTCTGAACATGGTTAAAAAATTAGGTCAGGATTTGGGAGAGAAGAAATTCTCTCTCATTTCTGAGAGTTAGCTTGACTTCTTTATATGTCTAGAACCGTGGTTTCAAGCTCTACAGGTTTCATGTTGGAAGATTTGGCAAAAGATCAAGGAATGAGAAGTTAGAAAACGCGTGTTTTTTAAACAAGGAGGTGTTCTGAGGTTGAAGATGACAGGCTTAGTGGGCTGGGCTTGTGTCATCTTTCTTTTTGCACCACACATTCATTTTTACACCCCCTGAGCCCATTTGTTTTATTTTTAATGATTTCTGACTTTTCTTTTTTTTGATTGGTCCATTTATTTTTTCTCAACATATTAAAAACATAAAAATATTTTTTCCATCATTTTTTGTATTTATTGCATATTTATTTGTTTATTTCTCTTATTTGAACATAAATATTATATATACTATTATTTAGAATAAATATAAAAATAGTGTAAATACATTTATTTTTTTATTTTTTACCTTCTGAAAATATTTCACATAAAAAATACTTTTTTTTTATTTATTTATTTTATTAAAAATTAAATATTTTGCACATAATGCCTATTTAAGAATAATATATATTAATATATATATATATATATATATATATATATATATATATATATATATATATATATATATATATATATATATATATATATATATATATATATATATATATATATATATATATATATATATATATATATATATATATATATATATATATATATATATATATATATATATATATATATATATATATATATATATATATATATATATATATATATATATATATATATATATATATATATATATATATATATATATATATATATATATATATATATATATATATATATATATATATATATATATATATATATATATATATATATATATATATATATATATATATATATATATATATATATATATATATATATATGTTTATTAACATATTTAAGTTAAAATATAAAAATACTTGATTTTCTCATTTTTATTAATATGTGATATAAAAAATACTTTTTCATAATATACTTCATTTTATTTTTATTTTTGTATATGATAAATAAATACTTTTATTAAATCAAATAATAATACATTTTCTTTAATAAAATTAGGGTTTTGCCCTAAATTCAAAATACTCAAAATAATACCTTTTATTTTCTTATTTTATTTTACATAAGCCATACTTTTTTTTCATACATATAAAAACTTTCCTTTTTGCATTTTTGCATATTTATTTAATTTTCATTTAATTATGCAATTTATTTACTTTGCAAATATTCAAAAATGATGTAATAGTTTAGATTTACATTACTTGTCAATATCCCCATTTGAACATTTGTACCCCCCTTCCCATATTTGGTTTTGTAATAGCTTAGTAAATTTATTTTCGCACTTTACTGCTTTCTAATGATAACATGTTAGAATTAGGGTTTGCATGCGAAAAACGATAAAAAAGATAGTTACGACCTAATCTCAAGATAAATAAGCATGAAAATGGACACACAAATCACACTTGCACCCCCTAGGGTATTCCACTTTGTTGCCTTCAAATAAATGGGCCATATTGTATGTTGAACTTCTTTGGGCAAAGCAAACAATTTGAATGATCATAGTCCCTCGATAAAACTTTTCAAAACAAACAAAAACAAATGATCAAGTCCCTTAAAGAAAATTGCCCAAAGACATTTAACGCCGTTGCAATTATGGTCTAAACGATGACCCGCGCCTGTCCCTTTCACATCCTAACATAAGGTTGTCCACCAAATTCAATGGTGGAACAAACTTGTTAAAAGGGTTAAAACATAGCAATAATCTTTTGAGAAATTTAGGAGTAGATAACCTCTTAGTTACTTGAATCAAACTTGCAAAACAAAACACTTGCCTAATTTCAAAACCACACCTCACAACACTTTCAAACAACTTTCAAAACAAATGAAAACCTTTTCAAAAGACATACACCTTTGTATACATCCCCACATGGATCATTACAAAGGTTGCCACCACATTGGCCTCTTTTCAAAATATTTTCAAACCCACACACTCAAGCACCTTTTAAAACAATTGAAAACAAAAGGCAAGTTGATCTAAGCAAGTAACTAAGAGCCCATGGATAACCATGGATAGAAAGGGTGCTAATACCTTCCCTTTCTATAATCTACTCCCCGAACCTAAGAAAACATCTCAAAAGGTTTTTGCTGTGCTTTTTAACCTTTCCTTAGGATAAAATAAAAAGTCGGTGGCGACTCTTGCTCAACCGCACATTTGCGAATACAAACGCAAACCTCAAGTCAGTTCTCCCACCGTATCACAATGACTGAATCATAGGCTTTACAAAGGATTTCGGCATATGTAGTCGAAAATAGAATGATAGCGGCCTTAGAGGCTGAAGTCAACTATATGGCTCTTGAAGCCAATGAACAGGTATCTTTCCAAGAAGGCCCTGGGAAGGATTTCGACCCAGAACCTCCTGACTCAGAAGAGAAAGAAGTATGAAACCAGAGGTTAGATGCCATCTATGATGATGAGCCTCTAGGTTTCGAAAAAGATCCGTTGGCGAACAGTGTTAGAATGCTAGCACAAGACCCCTTAGAAGAAATAAACCTAGGCGAAGGTCCCGTGAAAAAGCCAACATATATCAGTGCGAAGATAGATCCAGAACTCAGGGTCGAAATGATCCAATTGTTAAAAGAGTTCAGAGATTGCTTTGCATGGGATTATGACGAAATTCCTGGTCTCGACAGAAGCTTGGTGGAACTACAATTGCCAACAAAACCTGGAAAGAAGCCTATCAAGCAAACTCCAAGGCGCTTTGCACTAGAGATTCTATCGAAAATCAAAATGGAAGTTGAAAGACTGCTGAAATGCAAGTTCATCCGAACAACCAGGTATGTCGAGTGGATTGCAAATATAGTACCTGTTATAAAGAAAAATGGTTCCTTAAGGGTGTGCATTGATTTTAGAGATCTGAATGCTACAACACCCAAAGATGAATATCCAATGCTTGTGGCGGAAATACTTGTCGATTCTGCCGCTGGTTTCAAATACATGAGTATGCTTGATGGGTACTCTGGATATAATCAAATTTTCATTGCTGAAGAGGATGTGTCGAAAATAGCATTTCGTTGCCCTGGGGCTTTAGGCACTTACAAATGGGTAGTGATGCCTTTTGGCCTAAAAAACGCAGGGGCAACGTATCAAAGAGCAATGAATTCTATCTTCCATGATTTTATTTAGACTTTTATGCAGATTTATATTGATGATATTGTTGTCAAATCTGTTTCAGGGAAGACTCGCGTGGACCATCTTCGACAATCCTTTGAGAGTATGAGACATTATGGTCTAAAAATGAATCCTCTAAAGTGCGCTTTTAATGTCAAAGCAGGGGACTTCTTAGGCTTTATGGTCCATAAAAAGGGAATCGAGATAAACCAAAACAAGACCAAATCCATTTGGAAGCCAAAGCTCCAACCAACAAGAAGGAGTTGCAGTCTCTACTTGGCAAGATAAATTTCCTGAAGAGATTTATATCCAACCTCAGTGGGAAAATGAAAGCCTTCTCACCACTACTTCGACTCAGCAAAGGAGGATTTGAATGGGGGAAAGAACAATAAGAGGCCTCCGACAAAATCAAAGAGTACCTCACCAAGCCACCTATTCTGGTACCTCCTTGTAGAAATAGAAGTATGAGATTGAACATAGCTGCATCTGATAAAACCTTAGGGAGCATGTTAGCTCAAGAGGATGAGAATGGTGTCGAAAGGCCCATCTACTACCTCAGCAGAGTTTTAAATGATGCAGAAACTATATATAACAAAGTTGAAAAACTATGTTTATGTCTTTACTTCTCATGTACAAAACTCAAGCAATATATTAAACCAGTTGATGTTTATGTTTCGTCTCATTTTGATGTCTTCAAATATATGTTGTCGAAACCTATTTTGCACAGTATAATTGGCAAATGGGCACTTGCATTAACTGAGTACTCATTAATCTTTATGCCTCTCAAGGCTGTAAAAGGTCAAGTGATAGCATACTTTATAGTCGACCACTCAATAAATGAAGAATCACTAAATTACTTGGAGATTGAACCTTGGAAGTTATACTTCAATGGTTCTAGTCATAAAGACGGAACTGGAGTGGGGGTTCTAATTATTTCTCCAAAAAAAATTCCTACAACATTTAAGTACAAGATCGAAGGAGATTGTTCAAATAATGAGGCTGAATACGAAGCTTTAATCGTAGGCCTTGAAATCTTGTTGGAATTGGGGGGCAACTCGAGTTGAAATAATGGGAGACTCAGAGTTAGTCCTAAAACAAGTTACGAAAGAATACAAATGCATAAGAGAAAATCTTATCATGTATTTCGTAATAGTCATGCGTTTATTGAAGAACTTCTAAGTGGTTAACATTCGACATATACCAAGATTGGAAAATCAAGTGGCTAATGATTTAGCACAGATCTCTTCCGGATATAAAGTTTCAAAAGAAAAACTACAACAAGCAATCGAAGTTAGAGGAAGAGTAGGATCCACTAAGTTGTCTCTAATATATTTGGAAACAACAACATTGGGATACACTGATCATGAAAACTTCGAAATTTCGTTCATAGACAATCTAACAGAACAAGATTGGAGAAAGCCTATAGTAAATTATTTACAGAGTCCAGTGGCTTCGATGGAGCGAAAGATAAAGTATAGGGAATTAAGCTATATACTAATGGGAAATGAATTATTCAAGAAAACACCTGAAGGTGTGCTACTGAAATGCCTAAGTGAAATAGAAGCATACATAGCCCTTTCTACCACACACGCTGGGGCATGTGGAGCACATCAAGTAGGCCATAAGATGAAATGGTTGTTGTTTCGACAAGGACTATATTGGCCCACTATGTTAAAAGATTGTGTTGAGTTTGCAAAAGGATGTCAAGAATGTCAATTGCATACAGGAATCCAACATGTACCGGCAAGCGAACTTCATCCGATTGTGAAACCTTGGCCTTTTAGAGGATGGGCTTTAGATCTTATTAGAGAAATTCGACCAGCGTCCTCTAAAAACCAGAAATACATATTGGTGGGCATTAATTATTTTACTAAATGGATTGAAGTAATTCCTTTAGTCAATGTAGACCAAGAGAATGTCATTAAATTTATTCAAAAGTACATTATATATAGATTTGGAACCCCTGAAACAATAACGACAGATCAAGGATCAGTCTTTATTGGTCGAAAAATGCAAGAATTTGCTACGGAGATGGGATTCAAACTGTTGACGTCTACCCCTTACTATGTGCAAGCCAACGGCCAAGTCGAAGCTGCAAATAAGGTAGTAATCAGTTTAATAAAGAAACATGTGGGAAAGAAGCCAAGAAACTGGCATAAGACGTTAGATCAAGTTTTATGGGCTTGTCGAACCTCTCCTAAAGAGGCTACGGGAACAACACCATTCGTCTAACTTATGGTCATGATGCGGTATTGCCAGTGGAAATTTGTCTACAGTCAACAAGGGTTCAGAGACATCAGGATATCCCTTCTGAAGTTTATTGGAATATGATGTTGGACGAATTAGTTGATTTGGACGAAGAAAGGTTGAAAGCTTTAGATCTCTTAAGATTACAAAAGAAAAGGGTGGAAAAATCCTACAATCGAAGAGTAAAACCTAAGACATTTCTGTCTGAGGATCTAGTATGGAAGGTAATTCTCCCAATGGATCGAAAGGATAGAAATATGGGAAAATGGTCCCCTAAGTGGGAAGGACCTTTCAAAATTATCCAAACTTTCTCTGGTGGAGCCTATGAGATCGAGGAGTTAAATGAAGATCAAAGGCTCTTGATAGTAAACGATAAATACTTGAAAAAGTATAGACCTATGCTTCAAGAGGTTAAAATATCCAATGTATAGTCACAGTTGAAATAAGAAAAAAGGCCAAAATGGAAATTTCATTAAAAAATGCCAAAATGGCCTTAAGTCATTACAATAGATGATTATACAAATACAGAGATAGAATTTAAAAGGGGAGATTGGCTTTGATATGAAGATATTTGATCCTCTGTAATTCCAGACGCCTTTCACACAGATCCTTCGACTGATGTAGAGTTTCAAGTTTAGCATCGAGCGTTTGAGCCCGATCAGCATGTTTTAACCCTTCAGCAAGTTCCTCTTGGCTTTCAGGCTCAGTATTGATGGCGAGGAGTTCTTCTTTCCTTTTATCTTTGGTGGAAATTTTAGCCTCCAATTCTTTGATATGCGCCCTCATATTAGTTGTATCTTGATCAATCTCCTCAGCTTCTTTCTGCCTAGCCTCTTGAGCCTTCGACAACTCTTTCACTTTGGAAGCTGATTTCGTAGCAGCGTGCCAGGCAGCAGCTACGTGACCGTTGGCCTCTTCGATCTCGCGAGTGAGAGTCCTTCGACGATTGTAGTATACTAACACTTGGTCAATGATGGAAGTTAAATCCAAAATAACGCTAGCTATATCTGGAGAAGCAACAAGGAGATCAACAGCACTCAAAGTGGTCTTCAGGAAGGAGGGAGTAGTAGGTTCTCCCTCCAAGGTTATCATTAAATCCCTTTTAAAAATTTGCGCCTTAACCTTCTCAAGCGCCTCATCAAGAGGAGATGTTGAGGTAGATTTTCCAGACGCAATCGAAACACTGTGATCAGAAGAGCTTTCTCGACCCTCAAGAATGGCAGTCAAATAACCCAAAGGATTTTGCTGTTTCAACAAGGCCAAATCTTCTTTGGTGCGGGACCCTGTCGAAGGGGCGCTCTCGCTAATAGTAGAAGCCAATTTTACTACCTGTGTTTGAACATGGGCAACTTCAGTATTTGCAAGATTTTGGGGCCCTTCGGTAGAGTTTTCTCTGCCATCAGCCTCTGGAATTTTTTTCATTCTGATTCTCCCCCTCCAACATACCTTCCCTCTCTGTTCCAACTACAGCATCAGTAGCCTCCTCCTCTTCACCTTCTTGTACATCATCTAGTGGAGCCCTAATTTCTTCCTGTTCTCCTATAGGGCCTTCTTCATTTGTTTCTTCTATGGTCTCATGTTGATGCTCAGAAGTTTGGTTCACCTCACTAGCTGAGCTCACAAAAGAACCTTTTGCTGAAGAAGGTCTATAAGTAGGATCTCCTTCACTATTTAACAAAGTGACAGATCCTTCGACATGAATGGGAGCCTGTTTAGAAGTGCCAGCATTATCCTGAAGATTAAAAAAAATTTATTCTCAGAATTATTATGGAAAAAAGGGCTAGTTCAGGAAATAAGCAGATTATGTTGAAGTAAATACCTGAAGAGGAATTTCGGCGCCGGGACTTGAATTGTCACTCTCACTAGGATTATTCATCCTAGTGGCTACCTCTTGCTCAGTAGGCTCTCTGATGATTACAGGAGGAGGCCTCAATTTGGTAGCTGCAGTCTTGATTTTTGTATTTGGGTGAGGCTCAGGTATAGGAGCTGGTTTCTTTATTTTTTGTCTCTTAAGAGGAACAGGAGGAGATTCCTCTTCTTCATCACTAGAGATTTCAATCTCCTGAACCTTTCGTTTCTTGGGAGTGGTTTTCTGAACACCCATAAAAATAAGAGTCGGAGGAATCAACATCTATACTAGAAAGTAGTGAAGGAGAAAGGTATAGCAGAAAGTGAGTACCTTTGGTGAAGGGTTCACAGGAGGGTCTCCCCCTTTAATGCTTTCAGCAGCCCTTTTGGTGTTGGTCCTCTTGACAGCTATACAAGAAACAAATATAAGTTGGATGTCGAATGATTGAATCTAAGACAAAGAGACAAAAGGGAAAAAGAATTTTACCTTTCTTGATCTTGTCAAAGACCAGCTTGAACGCCTTGCGAAGGTGGTTGGCGAAATCCTTCTCGTCGAAGAATTCTTCGTTGTAATATTGCCTCCACCACCCCTCAAAAATGGGCGAACACATAAAATTAAGATTAAAGTTGAACAGAGTTAGTACGGTCTGACCAACGTACCTACCAATGTGCTTGGTAGCAGCATCCTCTGAGTAATCTGCGTTATAAAACAATAGCAGCTTCTCTCGAGAGTAGATGGGAGACGGAAGTGACTGAACAATACCGAACTGTCGAGAGACAAGATTCGGTTGGTAAGCAAACAAACATAGTTGATTCTTCGAACTCTTGAATCTCAGCGGTATGATTCTGGGTCGAGGAAACGACTCCTAAATAGCCACATATTCGTCTTCCAGGTCCTCCTCATCAGCTGAAGGAAATGGTCGAGTGAACCATTTTGGACCAACTTTTTGACTGGCGAAGGGAGCCATGGTCGAAACAAAATTTTGACGCTCTGCAAACATAATCATAAAGCTGGTGAAAGATTTTTGAAATTACTGACCCTCATCAGTCAGAGTCAACAAGACTAACCTGGTACCTTCGACCCTCCTATTCAGAATTTCTAGGGCTTCTTCATTTATCTTATTATTTTGAGGAAGAAAAGATTTGAAAGTGGCATTGAGCCAGAGTTGAAGAAGCCAAAAGGGGCCAGAAAGGAGCAAGCTTGCCCTATCTCCAATGACTTTGAGTTGAGTCACACCATTGCTGATGGACTCATACAGATTGGCCAAAATCAATTCAGCCAAACAGAGAGGGTAACCATGGTGAAGTTGTGTTGCAAGCGTAAGCATCTTCTTAGTCACTTGGAGTGACTTAGTACAGAAGACGAAGTGAGATAGCCACATAGCTAAGAAGGCTATATGTTCCACCTCCGACACAGTGCTTCAAGATTTATCATGAAAATGATTGATGAATGTGGTATATGTGGGCTTCGTGTCTGAAAACCCAATGGCATCCTCAGATAAATATTCTGGGTCGAAGTAATCACCAGTCGGTCAAAGACTAGTAATTGTTGTTATATCAAAAAGGGTCGGGGTCACCATTCCACAAGGAAGATGAAACGTGAAATGGACGTTGTCCTAGAAGTATAATGAAGACACTAACATGAGAGGGCAGTAGGATAACCCTGTCTTCGACAATATCACCAGGTCATAGATCCCCATTTCTTTCCAGATTAGGGTTTGTACCTTCTCCATTTTGTTCAGCCAGTCTGAATATTCTGAAGAAAGGCTAGGGCACGATCGAAAGATCCTATTCCCTTTATTCATGAACTGAAGATTAATATCTTCCTTCGTCTGAGCATGTTGTTTATTGGCTGGGGTCGCATCCTCAGGATCATTCCTGGGTTTCTTTGCACAGCCTATAGGCTTAAGCCTAGGGTGAGTCGGGAAGAAAGCACGATTTTTTGTGGGATTTTCGATGCATGCATACAAAGGGCCAGGCGTGGCATATATATCCTCAGAATACCTTATAGGGATGAGGAGCTGGGAGTTGTACGCTTCACACCTTTCTTTGGTCATAGGTTTAGAGACGAACCTTAGGCCCTAAATCGAAGCAGGAGGAGAACTTGTGGGAAAAATCTCTGGTTGACATTGTACGTTAGAAACATTCTTGGGCTTAGGGTTGTTTGGAGCATTGAAGAGGAAGGCCATTGTTATGAGTTGGTGAGAAACGAAGATGATAAAGTCACTACGGTGTAAGGTATTTTTCTGCAGAAGAGATGAAGAATTCTAAGTGTTGTGAAAGTTCCAAAAGAGAGAGCTCAAGGCTATTTATAGTGTTCAGGGAGAAGTGTTTCTCGTCAAGGCCATTTAATGCTATAGACGTAGTGAGGCACGTGATAAGCAGTGAAGCAGTTACCGTGCAGGTGATGGAGAATGTTTGACATGCTTGCCTAGGTTCTAGGAGTAATGGCCATCATGGCAGCATGGTAACGGCTGATTGAAAAGACGTCTTGGGAAAAGAGTATTGATGATTCTAAGTGTGGCAGCTGTTGGAAGGCGAAAAGTACACGTTAAGCCTTTGCGGACAAAAAAGAGATAGGTGTCGAATAGGAATATCAAAGAATGACTATTTCTCTCGACGTCGAAATAGACATTCTTGGGGGGAAATTTGTTGGCTCTTGAATTCGACACCCACGATAAGTTGGCCTTATGGGCCAAAAATAGGGCAAATGAAGCCAAGCTGGAAAATGCTTCGACAGATGGAAAAACTTAGAGAAATATCTTAGTTACAAATTGGTCTTCGACCAGACATCGCCATCAAGCCTTCGAATGAAAAGGTCTTGTGACCTTCTACTAGAAGAATAACCCTCGTGTCAGCATCAAAGACGAGGGATATTTGAATTTGAAGAAGGGAGGGAAATGCAGTTCGCCTAGCAGTTAAGGGAAAGCGGCGTGGCAGGAAGATAGAGGTCGAGGGGCATGCAAAGGACACTTGTCTTCATCCTAGAGCAAGGAAACCCCTCGACAGTTACATAATTTTAGTATAAAGATAGGAAGTTTGTTTAGATTTTCTGTGTGTTCAATCTATTGTACTAGTCACTCAACATTATTCGAGTACCCGCTGTGTGTGAAAGAATAACTGAGAATGTACGTTGGAAACACCACCTTTTATTAATCAAATCTTTTACATTGCTTTAATCTTATTTTTCAAAGTTTATGTTTCCTGCATTTTATCTGCATTTCTATTTTCTTTCCAAAACCGCAAACACCAACTCCCCGGTCGAACACGTGTTCTTCCTAGATATTAACTTTTACATCAAACCAGCACAAAAATTAGCATATGTTCTGGGATCAATCTGATCGATCCCGCGAGTAACCAAAAGGGATTTCCTTTTTGGAGGATCAGCGGTTGTTTACCAAAAACCACGGTAAACACAGGGCAAGCCCCAAGGATGACTTTCCGCTTCCCCATATTGATGTTCTGTTTGACAACACCACACAGGATAAAGTATTCTCCTTCATGGATGGTTTCTCCGGGTATAATCAGATCAAAATGGCACCTAAGGACATGGAGAAGACAACCTTTGTCACACAGTGGGGAACTTTTTGTTACAAAGTTATTCCATTTGGGCCGAAGAACACCAGGGCAACCTATCAACATGCCATGGTAGCTTTGTTTCATGACATGATCCATCACGAGATAGAGGTCTACATCGATGATATGATAGCCAGGTCTCAGACTGAAGAGGAGAACCTTGATCACCTACAAAAGCTTTTTGAAAGGTTTAAGAAGTACAAACTGAGGCTGAAACCGAATAAATGCACCTTTGGAGTAAGGTCTGGTAAACTCTTAGGTTTCGTTGTCAGCAACAAAGGCATTGAAGTTGACCCTGCAAAGGTCAAAGCTATACAAGAAATGCCAACTCCTCGCACTGAGAAGGAAGTCAGGGGATTCTTGGGACGCCTAAACTATATTGTCAGGTTCATTTCCCATCTGACTGCTACTTGTGAGCCAATCTTCAAGTTACTAAAGAAAGATCAAGCAGTGAAGTGGAATGATGACTGCTAGAACGCCTTTGACAGAATCAAAGAATATCTTCAAGAGCCTCCAATTTTTATGCCACTAGTTGAAGGAAGACCTCTGATCATGTACTTAACAGTGTTAGATAACTCAATGGGATGTGTGCTGGGGCAGCGTGACGAGTCTGGTCGAAAAGAGCATGCAATATACTACCTTAGCAAAAAGTTTACCGACTGTGAAACAAGATACTCACTGCTCGAGAAAACTTGTTGCGCTTTGGCATGGGTTGCTCACCGACTAAGACAATATATATTGACTCACACTACTTTGTTGATATCTAAAATGGACCCCATCAAGTACATCTTTGAAAAGCCCACTCTCTCCGGAAGAATAGAAAAATGGCAAATGATCTTGACCGAATACGACATTCAATACACAACCCAGAAAGCAATTAAGGGAAGTGTATTAGCTGATCATTTGGCTCATCAGGCTATGGATGACTACTAATCCATGAATTTTGAGTTCCCGGACGAGAACGTCATGTTAGTAACTGATTGTGAAGAACCTAGACCGGAGGAAGGACCTGAAAATGGATCCCGGTGGACTATGGTTTTTGACGAAGCTTCCAACACTCTTGGCAATGGCATCGGTGCTGTGATCATATCTCCTGAAGGCAGTCACACTCCTTTCACTGCCAGATTATGTTTCAATTGCACCAACAACATGGCTTAATATGAAGCATGTATTATGGGTCTCAAAGCTGCTATCGACTTGAGGATCAAATTCTTGAGTGTATTTGGAGACTCAGTCTTATTGATCAGTCAAACTAAAGGAGAATGGGACACAAAGCATCCTAATATCATCCCGTACAAAGAGCATGTGTTGACATTAATCCCATACTTTGAAGAAGTTACCGTTGAGCATTTTCCACGAGAGGAAAATCAACTGGTGGACGCGCTAGCTACGATGTCATCCATGTTCAAGGCCAGATGGGATAATGAGGCTCCTCATATCACTATTGGAAGGATGGATGAACCCGCATACTGTCACGAGATTGGTGCTGAAGAAATAGTGGACAAGCCTTGGTTCCATGAAGTCAAAAGGTATCTCGAAGTCCAAGAGTATCCTGAGGGAGCTTCAGTCAATGATAAGAAGCTCCTAAGAAGGTTCTCTACCAAGTTCTTCCTCAGTAACATGATCCTCTACAAGCGTAACCACGATTCTACTTTTCTTCGGTGTGTAGACAAGAGTGAAGCAGAGAATATTATGGTTGATTTACACGAAGGTACCTTTGGCACTCATTCTAGTGGGCACACAATGGATAAAGAGATCCTACGGGCAGGATACTACTGGTTCACTATGGAAGCAGACTGTTATCAACATTCGCAAACTTGTCACAAATTTCAGATCTATGCTGATAAAGTACATGTGCCCCTGGTTCCTCTAAACGTCTTGAATGCTCCTTGGCCGTTTGCAATGTGGGGCATCGATATGATTGGAGAAATCAAACCTAAAGCTTCTAATGAACACCGTTTCATCCTGGTTGCCATTTATTACTTCACTAAGAGGGTCGAGGCAGCTTCATTCGCTTATGTTACCAAGAATGTTATGGTCCGTTTCATCAGACATAACCTTATATGTCGGTACGATATTCTAGAAAGAATCATTACAAATAATGGTTCCAATCTCAATAACACCATGATCACCGAGCTCTGCACGCAATTCAAGATCCAGCATCATAACTCTTCTCCTTACCGACCGAAGATGAATGGCGTTGTTGAAGCCACTAATAAAAATATCAAAAAAAATCATACAGAAGATGACAGTGACATACAAAGACTGGCATGAGATATTACCATTTGCTCTTCATGGTTACTGTACCACAATGCACACATCAACAGGGGCAACTCCTTTCTCTTTTGTATACGGTAAGGAAGATGTCCTACCCATCAAAGTCCAAATCCCTTCCTTGAGAATCATGAAGGACGTAGGTTTGAATGAAGACGAATGGGTTCAAACTCGACTTGACCAATTAAACCTGACTGACAAAAAGAGGCTTGCGGCTATATGCCATGGTCAGATGTACCAAAAACATATGATCAAAGCTTTTAACAATAAGGTCAGATGACAGGTATATCAGGCCGGTAACCTGGTAATCAAGCGCATCATACTGCCACAAGGTAATCCCATGGGCAAATGGACTCCTACATACGAATGGCCGTTTATGATCAAAAACACATTTTCTGGTGGAGCCATTATCTTAACCATCATGGACGGTGATGACCTTCCACACTCGGTAAACATGGACATAGTTAAAAGATGCTACGCATAAAGAAAGACCCGCAAGGTCGACTGGCCTAGGCAAAAATAAGGGCATCCCGGCGAACCAAAAGGGTTCGGGCAAAAATTAGGGATATACAAAAAAAAATTTGTACACCCGGCAAGTCGAAAACCTGAAAAGGCGGCTTGGGCAAAAAAAGGGTATCCCAATGGACTAAAAACCCGAAAGGGAGGTCCAGGCAAAAATTAGGGATTTAAAGTGTATAACTATGTCCCGTTTGGATCACCTTACAGCCAATCTTCAGTATCAACTATCAAGCTCAAGTAGTACTAATCAATCCATTCAGCTTCAGACAAGCAGCGAAAGAGACGAGACGCTCAAAGACATAAAGGTAATTGCAGAATAGGAACCCAATGGGATTATTTCACATAGCTGTTTTTCTTTGTATACTATTTTTGTATAATTTCCATTCTTATGACGACATTCTCTTACTAGGATGCCTGTCTCCATGTACATAAACACTTCTTCAAGTTAATACAAAGTTATCTCTTTGAAACTGCAAAACATCTATTTTTATTTTTCTGTTTTGTTTGCAAAATGTCCAGTGATTATTTTTGAACATGTGCATTTGAATGTGATTACTGTTTACAAATATAGACATAAAAATAAGAAAGACTGTTAATAATAACTTTAAGAGACGAGACAATATTTAAGGGCCATCCACAAAATCCCCACAGATGTCCTCTTCAGCAAATACCTTCTCCAGCAGGTACATATTCTCAGTATGCAGCCTAATGATGTCAGGTGTTCTCATATCCCCGGCAGAGCAAGAATCTCCAAATTACTTCTCCAACAAAGGATCCCTCAGTGAAGTCTCCAAGCTTCTCAGGATTCCCCAACAAGGTTTCAACAAAATCCCCAAGCAGTTTACAAAGTTTACCTTCCCCAACAGAGTTTATTTCTCTAACAACGAAAGTTCATCTCCTAGCGTTTTAACTTCAACATATTTGAAGACCTACATTCTTCACCCTCAGTAACAGTCATGAATTTATTTTCCCTAATTCAACAATACAGCAATAGAACAACTGACATACATTGCATTCATACATTATTTCTGCAAACATCATAACATATGCAGCACAAATGCGTATATCACAATCTCATTTATTTTAAGAGCATCATGAAATTCATACATCACGACATTGCATGAAACTGACTTTACCTTTCCAGGTTAAGTTCGTAGAAAGACAAATATTGTCAACCTATACAGCAGGTCAAAGATTAATGCCGGAAACCAGACAGGGAAACTATCTACACGACCAAATGGTATGAAATCCCGGAACAAGACGGGTTTACCAACAAATACAGCAGGCCGCAGATTAATGCCCGAAACCAAATGGGGAACTATCTATGTGACCAAATGTTGCCCAGTTCCAGATTAATACTTGTGACAAGTCAGGAAAACTATATGTGGATGGCCAACTGTAGGTTAATACCTGTAACAAGCTAAGAGAACTATCTACGGGAGGAGATTGAAGATTAACACCTGAAATAAGCCAGGAAAACTATCTTCCTTTCTCAGGGAAGAGATTAATACCTGAAACCAGATAGGACAACTATCTCAACGACCAACAAAAGCAAGTTCCAGATTAATACTTGTAATAAGACAGGAAAACTATATGTGGGTGACTGATTGTAGATTAACACCTGTAATAAACCAGGAAAACTATCTACATGAACAGATTGAAGATTAATACCTGTAACAAGCCAGGAAACTATCTTTATTTCTAAGGTTAAAGATTAATACTTGTAACTAGCCAGGACAACTATCTCGACGACCGATAAAAACAAGTTCCAGATTAATACTTGTAACAAGCCAGGACAACTATCTGTGAACAGCTGATCTGTAGATTAATACCTGTAACAAGCCAGGAAACTATCTATATAACCATCCAGAAGCAGTCTTACACGGGTTTCTTCTCATCATCCAAATGCAGTCTAACACGGACTCATCCTGAAGTAGCCCCGCACAGGCTCCTTCTCATATATCTCCAGATGCAGACTAACACAGACTCATCCTGAAGCAGCCCTACACAAGTTCCTTTTTATTATATTTTCAGGTAACGATTAATTCCATTATCCCAAGCAAGTTATTGTGAAACCTAGATTTCAACCAGAAAGAAGCGAACTTTCATCTCTCCAGTGTAGAGATAACTCCTCAGTAGAGCCATGGACAACTGAAGTTCCTAGACTATATTTCCCACAAAGTTTTTTTTTCTCAAGCAGGAGAACAACAGAAATCAACCTTCCCCAACAGAATCCTCCTCAAACAGCAGGAACAGGAATTCCCCATAAAGAGACCTCTTAGAAAGTCAGCATTTACTCTGGATGGCATATTTAAGCCCATCTCCGACAACTCTTAATCATCTTCTCCAAATAGCATCTGTAAGCCCTTTCCCGCCATCATCGACCATCAGTGTTACTTCATGCGAGTGCAAATTTATGGGCACTCTAGTGTTCAATCCTCTTACTCCTTCAGATCACGAAAGGCAGACAAGACAATCTAAATCCTCAGATTTAAAAAGATTGAACAGTGGCAGATGTTGTACCCCAAAATTTTCCCTCTCATGTTTCCCAAGGTTCTCTCTTACATGGTTGGTTACAAACACTTGCTTAGAGAAAATATAATTTTTTTGAAGATAATCAAGTGTCTTTCGATTGGCATCTGAACAAGGTGTATTTTGATTGGCATTTTGACAAGCTTCGATTGGGCATTTAAATCCTTCGAGCAAGATTTGTTTCAAAGTCTTTGATTAGGCATTTGGCACTCTTTGATGCAGGTCTAATTCACAAGCTTCAAGTGGGCGTTGGGTCCCCCTTCGATCACGTTCAAATTACAAGGCTTCGACTGCCATTGGCTACTTCAGGCTTGCCTTCGATTCACAAGGTTAAACCCCCCTACAAGTTTGTTTCGATTCACTAGAAGTGACCTCCTGCATGCTTACTTTGATTCACAAAGTAGTGGATTCCTGCATGTCAGCTTCGTTTAAGGCAAAGGCCTTTTCACGCTTGCCTTTGATCCATTAGAAAAAGGACTTCCTACATGCCTTCGATTCACAAAGCAAAAGGCTTCTTTCGACTTTCCTTTGTTGCACAAGGCAAAGGCCCCTTTCGACTTGCCTTCAATTCACAAGGCAAAGGGCTTCTCCAGACTTGCCTTTAATTCACAAGGTAAAAGGTTCCCTATTCATGCCTGCTTTTGTTTCACAAGCACAATATTGCCATATTATGAACACACAAATGGTGCTTTCGAAGGACATACATTTAGTCTACTCGAAAGATACACATTTGTTGGAAACAAACTTGTTTTGCCTTTTGATGAGGTTGGTTCAAGCTGCTTGCTGGGCAAGATATTATATGTTGCCAAGCCCAAGCCTCATGCACCATTACATTCATGATAAAGGAAGTTTCTACTGGCCGGAATGAAGTTTTTTATTGGGCTAATTGGGTACCTTCAAAGTTAATCGAAGGACAAGATGAATAGGGGCTTAATCGAAGAAGCCCCAATGATGAGAATTGGAGTCATTCGAAGGAGGCCACCATGAGTCAATCAAAGAGCAAGGATAAGATGTACTTCAAAGGCATGTTAACAAAGTGTCCTTCGATTGGCATATCAAGACCAGATGTCTTTTGATAAACATACCAACAAAGACAAGCAATTAATGCAGAAGTTGACTTAATCTAAGAAGTTCTGATAAGGATGGTTCTGAACAATTCAAATCAAAACTCTAGGCCAATCGAAGAGCCACGCTGGAGGGCATTCGAAGGAGCCAAATGTGTCTAGGTTCATCCTAAGGCTCAAAGAGGCATGAATGTTTCTAAAACGGAAGTTTTTTTTAATGTGTCTGATTTTGGTCTCATGGCCTTCAAATCTTGGTTAATAGTTATCTCTTGCCATTTCCATGCACCCTACCTCCTATAAATATAAGACACTCACACCACCTGTCAAAGGAGATGAGACATACACACAAGAAAGAAATACATGCATACGTTGCCTCATAATCCATACTAAATCTATCAAAATTCTCATAAGTAATCCCAATCGAAGGAACTTTCAGCAACGTTCCCAATCACTCCCTGAAGTCTGCAGGAAGCATTCCCAAGCACTAGCCAATTCATGCCTAGAAGTGACAAATCGAAGCCTCCCATCGTTGGTAAACTTTCAAATTCATGTTTATGATTTCATAATGTATTAATGTTTGTTCAGTGTTTGATTCACGCTCAGGATATCATGTAACTCTATTCAATTCGTATTCAGAGCTAAGGGCATGGGTTCGGCTCTAGGTCCACATTTTGTTTTCCTTTACCTCCAACGCCCATATTGCAGATCTGGCCTAAACAAACCAATGTACGCAAGATCGAAGGACCTGGGTTTGACACCCATGTCATATCTTTGCTAATATTTATCTTGCAAGTCTAGATTGAGAATCCCTTCCTTCCCTAGATCGAAAGGAATAACTTATTCCCCTGCATCGAAGAAGACATTTTCCTTCCCTGGATCGAAGAAGACATTTTCCCCCTGGATCAAAAAAACCATCATTCTTCCCTGAATCGAAAGACCATGTTTTCCCCTGAATCGAAGGAGGACCCCTCGTATCTTTAATTTTGCTTTATTCATTTCTTTATTAATTTTAAATTAAGTTTAAATTAGCTAAAAATCCAAAAAAAAACATTAGGTGAGAAATTTTCTAATTAAATGAATTAATTAATTAATTTAACCTTTTTATTTAAATTAAAATTAAGTAAACTTAGGCTTTGCTTTCTTTTATAAATAAAAACAGACAAAAATATTTTTATTTCTTAGGACTTTTGGACGTTATTTTCAAATTCACACGCGTTTATTGGTTCGTCATTATTTTTTATATTATTGTACCTGCTCATGGGGTGTAATAGAAATTAACTAGGACTATTTACTGCTTTTCTTTATTTTTTTCAAGTTTTGGACATGTAATTACTCCCCAAAGCCATGTAATAGTGTAGGATTTACATTTTCGTGTTAGCGAACCTAATAACAAAGATAAATGAACTGAATTGAATCACTTGCACATATATAGCTCAGGGTACCCCACTTCAGTTGCCTTCGAAAAATAGTCACAACTCTCGAAACGTGAGAGGTTTTTTAGTGGCTATCCTCTGGTTCAAAAAGATTATAAGTCCCTCGATGACCCTCTCGACGTTGCCTCGGTAAAAATATGACCTTAGAACCCTAAGATAGTTACTAAAACTTCTTGCCAAGTTGCCTTTGTGACTATAAAAATGTCCCTTCGAATGTCGCTCATACATCCAACGATAGGGCTACCTACTCACTGATAATAGGATAGCACTATCTAAAGGAAAAGAGGGAAAGAATGACTTTTTCGAGTATAAATAGATAGTTCTTAGATGCTATGCTCAAAAAAAAATTTACACTCACACATTTCAAAAACAAAAATATTCGCTTTGTCAACACTCATGACGACTGATACAAGAGTTATCATAAAGCGAACCGCCGCACTAAGGCATTTTCAAAAATAGAAAGCACAAGGTATTTTTCAAATGAGTTAGCATCTAAGAGCCCATAGAAAACTATGGATGGAAAGGGTGCTAACACCTTCCCTTTACATAATCTACCCCACTTACTCAGAAAATTCTCGAAAAGGTCTTTTTCTGTTCTTTTCACCCTTTCCTTAATTTGGATAAAAGAAAAGTCGGTGACGACTCTTGCTTACCGTAACATTTGCAAACACAAACACAAAACCAATATAACAGCGGTTCTGCCACCATATCACAAAATGTATTTTATTGTAAAAATGATTTCATGTTTTGGAAATAAATTTAATTGTTGTGTAATGAGGTTTGGCGGCGTTAGTGTATGATGTCGGTGTTTATATTTTTATTAGAACTTTGAAAATTCATAACTTTCAAACCGTAAGTCTGTTTTGGGTACCATTAAAAGCGTTAGAAAGCTAGCGTAATAATAATTTCAATAATAATAATTTTGTTGGTAGTATGTTATTTAATTACTATATGGTTGTGTAAAATGACATATATTTTTGGTGTTGTGTTGCTTATGATGTGTATCAATAATACCTTGTCATGTGGTGTGTTATGTTCATTTAAATGTTGATTTTGTATACAGTTTACATGATGATGAGGGGATGTAATTAGAGTTTTGTTAAGATGGGGATGCTTGTATGTTGATTGCAAAGAATTATTAAACTCGATTATTTGTTGTGATGACATGCTTTGTGAATTGTAATACCAAGATGTTGTGTTGTTGTAATGGTGTGATGTGGTGTTATTGCTATTGAATATAACATGATGAGTTGATAATATGATTTGTGAATTGTAATATTGTGATATTATGTTGTTGGATGTATGCAAACATGTTATTACTGTTTTTGATATCATTGTATTATTATGGTTGCATAATTGAAGATGATGATGATGACCTATATTGGCATGTTACATTGGTGGATAGGAATATCAATGCATAATACGTTGTTGCATGTCAGTGTTGTATGCGTTTATGGTGATGGCTTATACTATGTTGATGGCTTGTATTGGAGTTATGATAAGGGTTTATGTCCTGTTGTTGCCTTATTTGGCATAATTATGAAGTCATATGTCCTGTTAGTACCACATGTATTGAGTTTGTGAGTCGGTCTCATTGCATCGCATTATTACCATGTTGTTGAACTATGTAGATGATATATATGTTATCCTGTAATGGATGATATATGTTGCTGGATTGTCTAATTGTATATTTGACATGCGAGTTAATTGATGTTAGATGATATGAAGGTGTGAGATGAATGACATATGACTATATGTAATAAATTGCTATCTGCCTATTATTATGCTTTCTTTTATTTGGTTATGATATCTCACCTTTCTGTTTAAATATTACCTCTATGTAGGTAACGTGCAGGTGATCCACAGTAGAGGAAGTTACTCGTCGTTTATTTTGAGTTGTCGTCATGCTCTGATACGTAACACTAGGGGGATGAATGTGATCTTTATTTTGTTTGTTTTTAATCAGATTGTTTGGAGATTTAAGAACTCCTAGTATTTGAATAATTGTTGAGTTATTTTAGATGAGTTGTGTGAAGTTTAAAATTGTGAATTCTTTTATGTTGTTTAATAAAATTTAAAGTTGAATACTATATTTTATTGCGTTGGTTCATCTATGACGGTGTTATATATCGTTTATACATTACTGGTTGCCGTGCATGTTTTGAAGAATGTAGCATCCTGATTATGATTGATGTTTAAAATTACTCTAATTTATTTATAAATATATGGGGTTAAATTAGGGTGTTATAGATGGTCTTCTCTAAAATCGATAAGTGTGTCCTCGTGAAGTTTCTGCTGTCATGCAAAAAGACGAGTTATTGTCAGTGGATTAACACATGAGTATTGATTCAAAATATGTTGTAAGATTCTGTCGATGGTTCAAAAGCTTCCTACCAACACGGAAGTTATACCATAAAGTTTCAACTTTGTTTTTGACATGTGAAAATTCTTGAAGTGGTTTAGCTTCAAGTTCGGTATACTTTTCTTTAGGTGGAGTATGATATTTTTAAAATTATGATTGTCAGTAAAGACAATGTGAAATTTCTTGGAGTGGTGTAGCTTCAAGTGACTATACTCTTTATGGTTGAGTATGATTGTCGGTGAAAGATAATGAAAGTTATGTATTATTTTCAATCAAGGTGGAGATTGTTGAGGTTGACTGAAAATATACATGTTGAAGAAGTCTAATATCGCTTAGTTTTGTGAAGGGAGAGAGAGTCTAAAACTATATATAGGATTAAAGATCTTCTAAGTTCCACATAAGTTATTTTTGTGAAGGAATAGGGAGTCCAAGACTATATATATATATATATATATATATATATATATATATATATATATATATATATATATATATATATATATATATAATTCAAGTTCTTCGTTCGAAGATGTACCAGTCAAAAGCACTTTAAACTTGTATTTGACTTTTTATATTTTCTTTTATACTTTTGTTTTAGAGTGTTGTGAGGGATAGTTAAATATTTGCTATGGAGAGTGAGGGTGTATTGGGTGGAGCCTTGGGGTGGTTGAGAGTAGTCTATATGTTGTAATAATTTTCACATAGAATGTGTTTGTTTCAAGGATTAAAATTATAATTTTGGGAATATTATTCCAAAGAACATTATTACTAGGAACTTTATTCCTACCTTTATGTTTGGAAATTAATTTAAGTTCCCGTGAATATTTATAAAATATATTTTATTTAAAATTTTAAAATAAAAAATAAAAGAAATAAATAAATAGATGTGGGAAGTTAATAGTGGTTACCACTTATTACATGGGAATGAAAAATAAAAAAACCAAGTGTAAAAGAAACTTATAGAAATAAAATGTTATAAGGCATGATTTATAAATATTTGAAACAAACATGAGAATGTGATAAGTGCCTAAATATAGTAATTCTATACATGAAAGTAGGACACTTATTGAAATAGTAATCTAAAGTTTCTTCGAAGAAAAACTCCAAATTATTGATAAGACTTGATTTTCAATAGGATAACAAGAAATACAAGAATACATGTTTGTTTATTTATTATAAAAAAAAAATTAGATGATACAAGCACGTAAAATGGATGAGCAAAGTGAAAACAATCCAAATTCTAGCTACTTCAAGCTGGATACACATTAATTGTCGAAAATCATTGTTAATGCTCATTCATCTCAATTCCTCCTCTTTGTATCAAACTACCATGATGATTATTGGAAATCCACCAAAACCTATTATGAATTTCTACTAATCTTGATGTTCAAGATTGATATCACCATACAATGACAATGAAAAATAAAAGATGAAGAAAGAAAATTATTTTCTGCTGAGTTTCTCTCTGCCCATAAACTATGAAAAACTTTATTATTCACTTGCAACTGCAAATTCTGTGAATGAATGAATTGACTTGATTACAAAAATAGGGGTTACTCCCTCTATTTATAGATTTAGGTTAGATTGCTCACTAAGCCAAATCCCAAAACTATAAAAGCCCAAAATACTTATTTTGGAACTAAATTAAACCTATCTATTTTAGATCTAAATGAAATCCATCTAAATCTAAAATTAAATTAAATCTGTGTGTAACAAATTGTTTCCACACTTCTAAATCAAATCAAATGTTTTCGACATTCCTTTGTCTCTGTCGAGCAAACTGCTTCGACATAAGAAATTACTTTTAACACGCCACCTAATTCATTGTGTCTAAGCTATTTACATTCATCATATCTCTTAGTCTTTGAAATACTTTAACATGCACATCCTTCGTCATGATGTCTGCAATCTGATTCTCAATTCTGCAGTGTTCCATATTCAATTTCCCATATTCTACATGCTCTCGAAGATAGTGGAACCTCATTTCGATGTGCTTGCTTCGACCATGAGCTATCAGATTCTTCACCAGGTTGATAGCTTATATTGTCGATCTTCATGGTAATTGCTCCATGATCTTTCCCTGTGATCTCTTCGACCAAGTTCACCATCCATGTTGCTTGACATGCATAAAGAGAAGCAACTATGTATTCTGCTTCACGTGATGATAAAGCCACTACTGGTTCCTTTCTCGAACTCCAAGCAACCGGTGCACCACCTAACATAAACACATATCTTGTTGTGGATTTTCGATCCTCAGTATCACTACACCAAATCGAATCAGTGTACCCTACTAACTTGTATTCTTTTCCTTTATCTGCTGCAAGAAACAAAATACCATAGTTCAGAGTTCCTTTAAGATACCTTATTATCCTCTTCGCCACTGCTAGATGTGATACCTTTGGCTTTTACATAATCTACTTACCATACCTACATTGTATTCTAAGTCAGGCCTTGTATGACAAGGGTATCTTAATGACCCAATAAGTCTTATGTATTGGGTTAGGTCGACATCATTTTCTTCTAAATCCTTCGACAATTGCAACCTTGGTTCAGTAGGTGTCGAAGTTGAGTTGCAATCTTTCATCTCAAATATCTTGAGAATTTCTCCTGCATATCTTCTTTGATGCATCGTCAAACCTCTATTGCTCTTGTATAACTCGATACCAAGGAAATAAGAAATGTCACCCAGATCAGACATTTCAAATTCCTTATTGAGATCACTTTTGAAGTCTTCGCTCTTCTTCTTGTAGCTACCTGTTATTAACAAGTCATCGACATAGAGACATAGTATAAGAAATTTACTATTACTTCTTCTTACATATACTTCATATTCAGTTGTGCACTTAAAAAATTCCTTCTCCCTTAGGAAACTATCAACCTTCTTATTCCAAACTCTTGGAGCTTGTTTCAATCCATACAGAGCTTTATGCAACTTGTACACCTTTCTCTCTTTGTTATGTTTCACAAACCCAATTGGTTGTTTAACATAAACCTCTTCATCTAATGATCCATTCAAGAATTCACACTTCAAGTCCATCTGACATATGTGCCAACTATTTATTTCTGCAAGACCAACAACCAACCTGATTGTTTCGATTCTAGCCACAGGTGCAAAAACTTCATCGAAGTATATTCCTTCTTTATGGAGAAATCCTTTCGCCACAAGCCTTGCTTTGTGTCAAGGTACTTCCCCTTTGGGATTCATATTCACTTTGTATACCCACTTGACATCAATTTCCTTCTTGCATTGAGGCAATTCAACAAGTGACCAAGTATTGTTGTCTTTGATAGAATTCACTTCTTCGTTCATTGCTCTCACCCACTTTAAATCCTTCAATGCTTCAGCTGCATTGACAGGTTTGACATATGCATAGAAAGCATAATGTATCAACTCACCTTCATTATCTATCACATCATATGATGTAATCACATAATCTTGCAATCTTGCAGGCATGTGTCTTGTTCTTTGAGGTCTTCTTGTACTTGGTTGATTTATAACTGTCGGTTCCTCTTGTTAATCTTCTCTTTCGACTTCAATTGTTGGTTCTTCGAATAAAATTCTTACTGGATCTTTCTTGACATTTTGTGTCTAATCCCATTCTTAAGCTCGTCTATGGTCATGCCCTACTGATAACAATATGCTTGTTCACTGGGCCGAACAACCTGTAACCTTATGTCGAATGATACCCTACTAGTATCATTTGACTCAACTTGTCATCAAGTTTTCTTCTCAAATGATCAAGCACGTGTCTATGTGCTATAGATCCAAATACCTTCGGATGACTTAAGGTAGGCTTCGTACAAGACCAACATTCTTCTGGAGTAATTCCTTCTAGCTTCTTCGTAGGACATATGTTCAAAATATATGTTGCAGTCGACACGGCTTCACCCCAAAACTCTTTAGGTAAATGCTTACCTTTCAACATACTTCTCACCATATTCATCATGGTTCGATTCTTCCTTTTTGCAGTTCCATTCTGCTGTGGAGTGTAGGGTGGCACCACCTCATGCACAATCCATTCTTTTTCACATAATATGTCGAAGTATTTCGACACATACTCTCCACCACCATCAATTCTCAAAACTTTGAGCTTTTAACCACTTTATCTTTCGACCATATATTTAAACTTGGTAAATACCTCAATTACTTCATTTTTCTTCTTGATCGGGTAAGTCCATAGTTTTCAACTGTAATCATCTATGAACATGACAAAGTATTTGTTACCTCCAAACGAGTCCACCTGGATTGGTCCACATACATCAGAGTATATGACTTTGAAGACAGCCTTCGACTTGCTTCTTGCATCCTTTCTGAATCTATTATTGTGCTGCTTTACCTGTACACATTCCTTACACACCTCGTTTGGAATGACAATTTATGGCAATCCTGAAACCATATTTCTTCTCTTCAAATCTCTGAAGTCTCTAAAGTTGAGATGGCCTAGTTGATAGTGCCATATCCACTCATCTCTGTTAGTTGCAGTCGAAAGGCAATTGTGCTCCATCACATTAAGTTCGATCTTAAAAGTTCTATTATGAGACATAGGAGCCTTCAAGATTAACCTTTCATTTGCATCGACGACTCTCATCATCTTATCTTCAATCGACACTTTGTAATTCTTTTTGACCAACTACCCTATATTGAGCAAATTGCTCTTCATTCTTGGTATCTACAATACATTGGAAATTACTGACCTCTTGCCATCTTTCCTCATAATCATAACATCACCAATACCTTCAGCTGCTAGAGTATTACCATTTACGAATTTCACCATGTTCTTCATCGAGGGTTTTATGTTGGCAAACCAATCTTTCCTTCTAGACATATGTGATGAGCATCTTGAATCCAAGTACCATTGGTCCTTGAATCTATCTTCATCTCTTGTTGTGACGATCAACATCATCTCTTATTCTTCATGTTTTGTAAACTTTGCATCACTTTCTTGATTCTTTCACTTTTCTAGACAATCACTCGAATAGTGACCATACTTCTGACAATTCTAACATTGAATGTCACTTATGTCAGGTTTTCGACCACCACATCTTCCTCTATTTACAAGACCACCTATACCAGTCGAATTGTTGTATCCACCTCTACCTTTTTTGTCGAAACACCTTCCTTTGCCTTTCTTATTTTTTGATGATTGGGCCTACAGAGCCACATCACTCTTTGACTTTCCTGCGTCTCTTTCAGCCATTCTTTGTTTGTGAGATTCAAATATCCCTTGATGTTCTTACTTTGACAAAGGTGAAATGTCCTTTGACTCTTCTATGGAAACTACCACATGGTCAAACTTCAGAGCCAAAGATCTCAAGATCTTCGAAACAACTGCTCTTGTTGTTAACGTCTATCCACAAGTCTTGATTTGATTCACTAGTTTCGTAACCCTAGTGAAGAAATTAGATATGCTATCACTATCTTCCATCTGAAGCAATTCATACGTTCTTTTATGAGTTTGTAACCTCACCTCTTTCACCTTCTCAGTGCCTCCAAACAATTTCTTCAAAATTTCCCAAGATTCTTTTGCAGATTCTACATCAATAATCTTTTCAAAATTGTCTAGGCTGACACATTGGTGAATTATAAAAAGAGCTTTATGAAGGGTGAGAAAACACTTAAAGGGGGGGGGGGGGGGTTGAATAAGTTTCTCTTTTTCTTTTTTTTTGAAAGCTCAACAATAATGGAAAGACAGGGTTATTTTTATCATGGTTCGTTTGAACTCAAACTACTCGAGTCCATCCACCAAGGTGATTTCTCCTTTCTCAACAAGGACTTAATTCACTATAATCAACTGATTATAGTCACACAACAACTGTTGTGACTAACAATGCACAAGTAATCTTACAAGTGACTAACACCACTAAGACTTAAACTAGTCCTAGTCTACTTGAGAAATATGACCAAACTTGGTCTCTGAAGGAACAATAACAAGAGTTAAATCTTTACAGATAGTGAAACAAAATTTACTTCTAAGAAAGCTATATCACAACTGTGATTTTTCACTAAGATTAGTATAGCACAAAGCGTATGTAAAATGATTGTGAGCCCAGAATATTTTCATGTAGTTCTTGCTTCTTTTGAATTTGTTGAGTTGTTGGCTTGCAATAAATGTTCTTCTATATATAGTAAGAAGAAAATGACCGTTGCTGCCTTCAAAAGTGGAGAGCTTTAAATGTTTGCGTGTTTGCTTGCAGTATTGCATTTTCCAATGAACTAGCGTAGACACTTGAGTGCATGTAGCCGTCTTTGCATTAAATGAGAAAATGGCATGTTGTCAGAGCATTTTTCCTGAAACTTGACAAGACTTGTTTAGCTTCTATATTCTTTCAGAACTAGCTTCACATCTTGAATCAGAACATGCTTGCATATCTTCTTATCAATGCTTGCTTGCTAAGTACTTCTGAATAGCACTTGTTTTCAAAGTACTTCTGAACATGGAAACCTGCTAAGCATTAGAAGATGTATTAAATAATTTCTTATCAGAGTCATCATTAGAACTTGCGCTAAAATAAGTAGTTATTTCATCAAAGAACTTCTTCATTTATTTTCAGCTCAGCACATCAAAATGCTTCTGTCAGAACATTATCTGAAACAAGTAAATACGTTCATCAGAGTATCAATTATATAAAATATAATTTATTGTTATCATCAAAACTCTGAGATATGATCAGAACCAATCTTGTTCTAAGAATCTCCTCCTTTTTTATGATGACAAAAATATTCAGGTTAAGAAATAAAATTAAATAAGAGATAAGAATCTCCCTCTGAAATAAATATTTCTATAAGAAAAACTTCCTGAGAATTTTCATCAGAGCTTTGAAATTTCCTTCTGGGATTTCTTCAGCAAGTCTTTTGAAGATAATGTTCAGTTGAATTAAACTTCCAGAGTTTAAGTGATACCTGCAAAATTCTTTTACACATAGAAATAAATCTTTGTATTTTGTTAGAATGTTTGAGACTTAGTCCCATAACTGTTAATCAGAGATTAGATCAAAATACTCATTTTCGCCCCCTTTTTGGCATAATTAAGAAGTATATTAAAATAGTTGAAGAGCGTAAAAGTTTTTAATAAAAGATTCAGAAGTACAAAACAACAAGCAAAAACAAGAAACAAAATGACACTAAGATTTCTTAGAAACAAGGGTCATAAGAAGATTCTTGATCTCAGATGCATATTCCTCTTGTTTCATCATCCATTTTCTGACTTCTTGGTTTGTCTGATCTTGCTTATCCAAGCACTCATAAATAGCTTCATTTCCCCTCTTAAGCTCATCCAGAGTATCCATAACAATTGAAGTAGGAGCAGAGGATGAAGAAGCTTAAACAGATATAACCTTTGGAGTAGAAACCGTTGAGTCAGAATGAACAAAGGTTGAAAGTAGGGTGCCCAGATCCATCCCAAGAGTTGGCACAGGTTCAGGTGCAGCTTTAGCAGAAGGTTGATTAAACAGAACAATTTCCAGAGGATTTGAATCTTCAGAGGCATCTTCAGAATCATCTTCTGAAATGTCCATTTGATCAGCTGGAGCATTAGCAATCATCAGAGAAGACTTCTTGTTCCAAATATCAGCAGCTTCTGTCTTGAATGCATACAGATGTTTGGAGAAGTTCTCAAGCACCTGAGAATGACATAAGCCTTGCAACTTTAGTGAATCAGCATCTAAGGTTCTTCTGAATGTTTCCCACAGAAGATTTGTTGCAGCTGGGTTCACACTTCTGGTGCGGTCTTCCTTCAGCAGGTCCAACCAAGCTTGAACTTCTGTTAAATTTTTTTGAAAATATACACTTACATTTGGCTGAACAGGTTTGGGAACAACCTTTTTGTAGGTTTTGTTTTTCAAAAATTGTAGAGATTCAAAATCAACTACAGTTCTCAGAAAGTCAGCTGGTTCAGGATTTTCTATTTGTTAAGGTGATGCTAATTTTTCAGGTTGTTCAAAAGGTTCAGGTGTAGCTGATGGATCATGAGGTTCAGATGGTACATGAGTTTCAGAGGGTTCATGTGTTTCTTATGGTTCATGAGTTTGGTGTTCTGGAATGTGAGGAGGTGAAAGTATTGGTGAGTCAGGTGTTAGAAGTTATGGATATGTGGGTGGTGTGACGTCAGGTGAAACGATGATTGTGTTATCAGCAGTGGGGGTAGGGTTCTGAGGTTGTGTTCTGTTCATGGCAAAGATATTTTCAGAAGGTAGGGTGAATGGTGGCTTTTGTGTGGCCAGAGGTACGTTGATTCCTGGTATTCTCCAAGATCCAGCATCATACCATCCAGTTGGTCTGGGTGATAAAGGTCTGGGAGGAGGTCTAGAAAGGTTTTCAGCAGGAATAAGTGTTTGGAATAAAGGTGTTTCAGATGGTTCTGTTTGGGTTTCAAAGAAGTCATCAGAGTTAAAATCACTCAAGTCTGATAAAACTTGATCTCTTTGAGGGTTTTCAGCAAGAGGATCAGAGGGTATGGTCAAGTCTATATCAATATCTATGTCACCTAAGGTTTGGGGTTCAGCAGATGTATATATATTTATAGAATCATAAACAGTAATAGTTTCAGCAGGTGTACCTGATTTCTTCTTCTTCTTCCGAGGTCTAGAAGATGGTCCTTCAACTGCTTTCCTCTTTATTGGTTGTTGAAGAACAATGTCTGGAGAAGCTTCATGTCTTCCTTAAAGCCAAGCAAGATCAATTGGTGTTCCACTTTCTTTGCAAATCTGAATGTAATGCAGGATGATGCGAGGGTGATCTCCTGAGTTAAATAGTGGAAAGTCAGCAATTGGTATCCTCCTTCTCTTAACAGTTGTTGAAACATAAGGAGTTGGTTCTATCAGCAGTTTGTCAATAATCTTTCTCTTCACTAAATTCTTTCCAGTCAGAGCTTTCCCACATGTAGGCTCTAACCCCCCAGCTGATTAGCTTCATCTAAGTGAGCAATCAGACCATTCTCAGCCAGAATGTCTGAAATCAATCTCCCCAATGGAATCCAATTCCTTTTGGATTTAGGGTTCTTCATTCCTTCCGCTTCCCTAGTTTCTTTAACATGATTCTAGAGATGTTCAAACAAAAGATAGGGTAAATCAATCTTAACATTTGTTCCTAGACAAAAAAACAAGTATTGCTGGTCAGCATTTATATAGTCTGGAGAGCTAGTTTCCTTCCTATGATGAATGCAACCATGGATTATTCTTGCCCATATCTTGTACTTATTTTTCAAATCTATGACTTTTGAAGACGCTTGCCCATTTGTGAAAATTTCTGCATAAACTTTTGACATTTCCATTCTGCCACTTGAAATTCCAATCACTCCATGTCCTTCAAAACCCAGTAATTTTCTGATGAGATTTTCAGTTATGGAGATTTCCTTACCCATCACGAATGAGAGGATGACTTTTGGTGAAGCAATAGCGTGTATCCATAATTCCTTAACAAGGTGTGGAAAAACAGGACCAACTAGACGGTCAAAGAAGTTTCCCCAACCTTGAAACTCCACAGTAGGAAGAAGATCAAAACCATTTGCTTTAAGATTTTCAAAATCCACCATTAATTCACTTATAACCTCTAAGCTATCCACTGGATGAGAGTGGTTCTCTCAAGAATGATGTACTGTTCAGATTGGGTGTTCTCAGAATGAGTAGAGGAGGAAGCAATTGGAGCACTTGGGTTGAGAGAAGAAAAATGGGTTTCAGAGAAAAAATAACACAGAGACGGTTGGATTTTTGAAAGAGAAGGTAAAAAGTGAAAAAGGGTTTTTACAAAGGTATTTATATGAAATTTTTTGAGAAATAGGTTTTAAAAATAAAACTGTAAAAAGAGTTTTTGAAAAAAAATTAATTAAAAAGAATCTAATTATGACAAGCATTTAATGACTTTGAAAATTGAGGGGAAAACATGAGATTTGAGCAAATCATAACAGTTACCTAGAACGACGTCAGTAGCTTAGCACGCGTGACCTTTCAAAAACACACCACGTGTTCATCTCCTGAAGGTTGCATGGGACAGCTGGTTGTTTTAATGAATTTCTGAACTATACTAGAAATGAAACGTTAGAACATTTCAGAACTTTATATATAGCTTCTGATGTAACTTCTCTTCTAACTTCTGAAGAGTTGTTAATCAGAATATTCATTTCAGAACATTCTGAAGTCAAACACAGAAGATAAATACAATTTTATTCATGACATAATTCCATACAAATATTTTTGAAAATAAGTTTAAATTTATCTTCTGAAAGGGGTTTGGTAAAAATGTCAGCCCATTGATGGTCTATTTTTACAAAGTTTAAATTTAAAATTCCCTTCTGAATATAGTCTCTTATAAAATGATATTTAATTTCAATGTGTTTAGCTTTAGAATGTAAAATAGGATTTTTAGAAAGACAAATTGCAGAAGTATTATCACATAAGATAAGAATCTTACTTTCATAAAGATTAAAATCTTCTAGCTGACTTTTCATCCAAATCATCTGAGAACTACATCCAGCAGCAGATATATACTCAGCTTCTGTTGTTGAAAGGGCAATTGTTGCTTGCTTCTTGCTGTACCACGATATAAGATTGTCACCCCGAAACTGGCAGCTTCCAGAGGTGCTCTTTCTTTCAATTCAGTCTCCAGCAAAGTCAGCATCACAATAACCTACTAGTCTGAAATCTTTTGATCTTCTGTAACACAGACCCAGATTAGTAGCACCTTTTAGATACCTCAAAATTCTCTTAACAGCAGTTAAGTGATATTCTCTAGGATCTGATTGGAATCTAGCACATATACATACGTTGAATAATATATCAGGTCTAGATGCAGTCAGATAGAGAAGGGATCCAATCATACCTATGTAGAGTTGTTGATCTATCTTCATACTTACCTCATCTTTTTTGAGTGGGTTGATCAGAGATTCTGAGATTATTCAGAGTATTGTCAAGAGGATGATCTTCTGAGTCTTCCTTTGCTTCTGACTTTTTCTTTGCTTCTGACTTTTCTTTAGCTTTTGACTTTTCAGAGTTTGAGAGAAGATCTTATGTACCTACAGAAATATTAATTTGCTTTGGCTGTTGCTGGCCAAGCTAATCATCAAACCTGACTTTGATTTATTCTTCAACAATCAGAGTTTCTGTGTTGTATATTCTATAGCCTTTTGAGCGTTCAGAATATCCAAGCAGAAAACACTTTTGTGCTTTAGAATCAAACTTGTTCAGAATGACTTTAGAGTTCAGAATAAAGCAAGTACATCCAAAAAAATGGAAATAAGAGATGTTTCTAATGGCCTAGAGGAAGAAACACCATTTTTGATTTAAAAAAGAATTTAGAAAAATTTCCCTTTTGATAAGATTAGCACAAAGCTTCTGATGTTGTATCTCCATTCCTGTTTCCAATAGTTTCAGAGCCAGTAATCTTGTGTTTCTGATTGCCTCTGAAACCTGCGAATCTTTTAGATTCCAGTCTTTGGAACATATGCTTTCTTTCCTCTATGAGTAGAGAGCATCCAGAGTTCAGGTGTTAATACTGGAGTTTCAACCTTGCTGTTAAAATATCTGCAACATAGATGATTTTGTCTTTTGGTACCCATATCTTTTTGGGTCCTCTTGGGTTAGAGTATTTAAAGTTCTATTTGAATATTGGATTAGCATAAGAGTTTCCAGAGTGATATGTATATTTAATATTATGTGTGTTCCCAGTGGTGAAGTGAGAATAGAGAGAAGTGTGTTTGATAACCAGATCCTTAACTTTCTTAGGCTGGGATACTTTGCCTTTGTATCCTATATTTATTCTGTCTTTCTTTCTAACTCCATAGATCATTGAAGCCATTTTGCTTCTATCTATGTTTTTAGCCAGAAATTTCTGAAAGCTTTGATCATATTTCTTTATGATCTTATCAGCATTACTGGGATCCTGTGAGATTATTTCCTTCTGAGAGTTTTGTAGATCATTTTCTAGTTTTGAAATCTTTTCTTTTAACTCAGAGCTTTCTGATCTCAGGCTCTCAGTTACTTCAGAGTCAGAAGCAAGATCCTTTTTCAGATTCCTGAATTTGACTCGAAGTTGCTGATATCTTTCCAGAATTTCACTCAGACTTTCTCCTAGTTCAGCTTTAGTGAAATTAACAGTGAAGTCAGGGAATACCTCTTCAGTGTCTGATTCTGATTCTGACCCTGATTCTGATTCAGAAGATTCAGAGACATCTGATAAGTTGTCTGTTTGAGCTATATTGGCTTGTTCATCTTCTGATTCTGTTTCGTCTTCAGAAGATTCAGAGTCATCCCATGTTGCCATAAGACTTTTCTTCTTCTCCTTAACGAACTTCCCTTTATGTTTGTCCTTCTGAAGCCTTGGACTCTACTTTTGTAGTGACCTTGTTTATTGCATTCATAGCATGTAATGATTCTATTACTTGATATTCTGTGTCTAGAGGATTGTTCAGAGTCATTTCCTGTTCTTCTGGAGTTTCTGAAATTCTTTTGCTTGCGCTTCCACAGCTGATTGATCCTTCTGGAGAGCAAGGATAATTCATCTTCTTCTGAAGCAAATTCTTCAGCGTTTTCTTCTTTAGCCTGAACAACGTTAGTTTCATATTTTATAATTGATTTAAGGGCAACAGACTTACCTTTCTTCTGAGGCTCGTGCTCATCAAGTTCTATCTCATGACTTCTGAGAGCGCTGATGAGTTCTTCAAGAGACACGTTGTTTAGATCTTTTGATACTTTCAAAGCAGTGACCATATGTGCCCATCTTCTGGGTAAACTTCTGATAATCTTCTTAACGTGGTCTGCCTTAGAATATCCCTTGTTCAAAACTCTCACGCCAGCAATCAGAGTTTGGAACCTTGAGAACATGGCTTCCATAGATTCACTTTCTTCCATCTTGAAGGCTTCATACTTCTGGACGAGAGCCAGAGCTTTAGACTCCTTCACTTGAGCGTTTCCTTGATGATTCATTTTAAGAGACTCAAACATATCATGTGTTGTATCTCTATTTGTGATCTTTTCATATTCCATTTTAGAGATAGCATTTAGAAAAATATTTCTAGCTCTATGATGATTTTTGAAATCAGCTTTTTGTTGTCTATCCATATTTTTTCTATCAATCTTGTTTCCTTCTGAGTCTGTAGGATGTGTGTAACCATCCAAGACTATATCCCATAAATCACTATCATGACCTAGAAAGAAACTTTCTAGTCTATCTTTCCAATATTCAAAATCTTCTCCATCAAATACAGGAGGTTTGTTGTAGCTATTGTTGTTTTGTTCAGTAGCCATTTGTGTTTTCTTCTGGATCTTTTCCTGACACGGTTAAGTGTTGCGTTCAGAGTCAAGCTCTGATACCAATTGAAGGGTGAGAAAACACTTAGAAGGGGGGGGGGGGGGTTGAATAAGTTTCTCTTTTTATTTTTTCTCGAAAGCTCACCAATAACGGAAAGACAAGGTTATTTTTATCCTGGTTCGTTTGAACTCAAACTACTCCAGTCCACCCGCCAAGGTGATTTTTCCTTTCTCAACAAGGACTTAATTCACTATAATCAACTGATTACAATCACACAACATCTGTTGTGACTAACAATGCACAAGTAATCTTACAAGTGACTAACACCACTAAGACTTAAACTAGTCTCAGTCTACTTGAGAAATCTGACCAAACTTGGTCTCTGAAGGAACAATAACAAGAGTTAAATATTTACAGATAGTGGAACAAAATTTTCTTCTAAGAAAGCTATATCACAACTGTGATTTTTCACTAAGATTAGTATAGCACAAAGTGTATGTAAAATGATTTGTGAGCCCAGAATATTTTCATGTAGTTCTTGCTTCTTTTGAATTTGTTGAGTTGTTGGCTTGCAATAAATGTTCTTCTATATATAGTAAGAAGAAAATGACAGTTGCTGCCTTCAAAAGTGGAGAGCATTAAATGTTTGCGTGTTTGCTTGCAGTATTGCATTTTCCAATGAACTAGCGTAGACACTTGAGTGCATGTAGCCGTCTTTGCATTAAATGAGAAAATGGCATGTTGTCAGAGCATGTTTCCTGAAACTTGACAAGACTTGTTTAGCTTCTATATTCTTTCAGAACTAGCTTCACGTCTTGAATCAAAACATGCTTGCATTTCTTCTTATCAACGCTTGCTTGCTAAGTACTTCTGAACAACACTTGTTTTCAAAGTACTTCTGAACATGGAAACCTGCTAAGCATTAGAAGATGTATTAAATAATTTCTTATCAGAGTCAACATTAGAACTTGCGCTAAAACAAATAGTTCTTTCATCAAAGAACTTCTTCATTTATTTTCAGCTCAGCACGTCAAAATGCTTCTGTCAGAGCATTATTTGAAACAAGTAAATACGTTCATCAGAGTATCAATTATATAAAATATAATTTATTATTATCATCAAAACTCTGAGATATGATCAGAACCAATCTTGTTCTAACACTTTATAATTCTTCTTCTTCGATTCTTTGTATTCTGCTTCTTCTTCTTTTGAAGTGTCTTCTTCAAGCGGTTCTAATCCATGTTTCACAAGATCCCAAAGACCTTAGAAACAGAATATAACCTTCATCTGTTTGCACCAATTCTCATAGTTATCACCTTTAAGAATTGGGAGACTTGTTGAAAAATTTCTGTTAGCATAGTTCATCGCCATTATGAATTTATTCTTCTTCTTCCTTGATTGTTCTTGATTGTTCTTCCCTTAAATCACTTAACCAGAGCTCTGATACCATTTGTTGGTGCAACAATCGGGGGAAGGTCGAGCGAGGAGCATTCTTAGATTCATGACTTTTCGTCTGGGCAATACACTTTTGTGGGAGATACACCACTTGCTCATCTAGAGGTGATAAATGAGTGGGTTCTCCCACTTATAAATGCTCAATTCACCACATTCCTATCCAATATGGGAATATTTCCCCACACTCACACTTGTTATATTCTCAACTCTCCCCCTCAAGTGTGAGTTCTTCCATACACTTGTACCATTTTTGGACACTCTTCAATGGGACACTCTACTCACATGCGGGACTCTTACCCATGACCATGTGGAGATACTTTCAATACAAGCAAGCTGGTCTCTTTCTCAAACCAGACTTTGATACTAGATGTTGGAAATCTACCAAAACCTATGATGAATTTCTATCAATCTTGATGCTCAAGATTGATATCACCATACAATGACAATGAAAAATAAAAGATGAAGAAAGAAAGAAAATTATTTTCTGCAGAGTTTCTCTCTGTCCATAAATTATGGAAAACTTTATTATTCACTCGCAACTATAAATTCTATGAATGAATAAATTGACTTGATTACAAAAATATAGGTTACTCCCTCTATTTATAGATTTATATTAGCTTGCTCCCTAAGTCAAAATCCAAAACTATAAAAGCCCAAAATACCTATTTTGGAACTAAATCAAATCTATCTATTTTAGATCTAAATCAAATCTATCTAAATCTAAAATTAAACTAAATCTATGTGTAATGAACTGTTTCCATACTTATAAATCAAATTAAATCTTTTCGACATTGCCTTGTCTCTGTCGAGCAAACTGCTTCGACACAAGAAATTACTTTCAACAATGATGGCTAGCTGATTCCTTTCTCTTGTTGGGATTAGATGTAATCCATAGATCAATATGTATGTTTAATTGATTATCATATTATATAATTCAGTTATTCACGATTATTGTTGTTATCTTTGTTTTATTGATTAAATGCACTGATTAGAATTATTATTGAAAAATACTTTCAAATCTCGATCTAAAATAACAAATGTTAAACTCTATTTTCTAGATATAAAACTAGGGTTAAATACTCATTATAAAGTATCAAATCTTCATGTTACTTGATTGTTTAAAAGATTGAGAAATCGTTGATTAAACAATCTAGTATAAATCCCAACAGGGATTTACACATAAATCATGTTGTGAGAGATACATGAGGATAATAACGAATACTCTGGTTTTATACAAAAGTGATCAATGAATTACATGCAAAGTCGGTGGGTGAATCCCAATCCCAGCAAGATCTCTTACCCGTGAAACTCTTTTTATCAAATATTGTCTTATATTTAGTTATCGTTACAATTGAAACAAACTTCTAATTACCAACTTAATGTTGGAATTAAATTCAATAACAATTAATCACATATACATGTTCTACATATTATACCATATACTTTAGTGCAAAATAGAATAAATAAATATGAACATGTATATAATTACAGGATCTACGATATGTTAGTATATGAGACATGAGATTTCAAGAATACCTTGATCCATGAGATAAAAGTCTTTTGGCAATTACAACTATAATCTTGAAATGCAAGAGTGTGGAGACATGTGATCGACACTTGTTGGCTCGTGGATCTTCCTCAATTGGTACTCTTAATGTCTTGAACACTCTTCAGATAGGCAAAAGAGGTAAGTTGATTGTGTACGGTATATTGAGGACCATAGCTTATATATAAGGTGATGGCCAATTAAGATTCTCATTATTCTGAAATGAGTCATCCCGACATTCACTCATAATTAAGCTTATATCCAATTAATTAATTAATTGTTAAATAGAAATCTAATTAGCCTTTTAAACTTCATTTGACCACTTAATAAATTAAGACTCTTAATTTGGTAAATAGCTAATATAACTCATATAAATATATTTGTCCATATAATAATTATTGAAATATAATAATTAAATAATATTTAAATATAAAATATTCTAACACTTAAAATCTATTAAGTGAAGAACGATTATGATATCACATCAGTCCCTATTGATACTTAACAATTACTTTTGATTAATGAACATCATAATGCAAAAAATTCAAATCATATTCCTGGGAATAAATTTGGAATCCATGAAACAAACACCCCATAGTGTTATTCTCTAGTTGTCGTTTAGTGACCGTCGTAGTTTTTCTCTATTTTTGGAGTTTCCACGTTAATATCTTGTGTTACTATTTTGTTCCTCTTTTTTGTCTATGCTTTATTTTCCCCAATAATTTTCAGTTGAAATAAAATGACTTGAATTTCCACTGTGTTGTTATAAGTTTTTTTCAGGAGCATGTTTACTTGAGAGAAATTTGTAACATCTTTGCTGTTTGAATATGAAATTTATATGTTTTTATTTAAATAATATTTTTTGGGTTTTATGGTGTTACACTTTACATTAGAGAGTACGTGATCCATGAGAATGTCTGATCCTCCTGTGATGAGAACTACTACTACTATGAAAAAGTCATACCATAATGGTTAGAAAAGGGATACCACAACGACTGATCAACCATTATGAGGTAAGGGGTGATTGTATGTTTAGTGCTTTCCACCACAGTCTTGAGACAATGATAATAAGTCATGACGCACACTATATATCACAATGGTTACACTAACCAACCATTGTGATATATACATTTAAGTAATCGATTCAAAACTCATCAACATCAGTTTATTTAAAAAATAAATAACATTTCATCATAGTTATATTAGATGATTGTTGTGGAAAGTACCCATAGTTTATTTTATAATATGTAGATTACTTGTTTTTCCATACACCTCACTAAATTAATATAACCATTCAAATTGATGAAGTAGATAATATGAAAATTAAACTATTCTTGAAAACCAACTTAAACAAACCATTGTTTTCTGAATTGGATGCGTCTGGTCATTCATTTCCCGCTCTTTAACATATAGAATGTGGTTCAATGGTCTAAGTCCTTCATGGCATCGATTCCTTTAATTCTAGTTTAATTTGAATAACATCAATTTATTCAAATTAAACTATAAGAAAATATATCGATGTAGTGAAGGAATCAGGTCATTGAACTATATTCTATATGTTAAAGAGCATGAAATGAATGATGAGACACATGCAATTCGTAAAATATTGATTGATATAAGTTGGTTTTCAAATACAATTTAATTTTTCAGATTATAAGTTTCTATGTCAATTTAAATGAATGTATTTTCAGTGAAATGTTAGTGAAACAAAAAAATCTACATAGAATATAATAAACAATTTAACTTCATTTATTGTCAATCTACATAAGAATTTAAAGAACAAAACATTGCTAACTCACAAGAAACCTATTTCTTGTGACTTAACAATGTTTTATTCTTGTTCTGAGAATATTTATCAACAACAACAACACAACAAATACAAGCAACAAAATTTAAAAAAAAAACCTTTTAGCGACAAAACACTAATAACATACAACAACACAAGATATAATAAAATGTTTCAAGAAAATACTTTTTATTGAAACTAATCGTGAAACTAGAACAAATTATGAAGTTCGTCTAGTTTATGAAGCTATGAAAAAGAAATAGAATGAAGTTTACAAAACAATAGCTTCACACTTATATTTTTTTTCATAGCCACACACAAACCATATGTATCATAGCCAAATTATGCGCTTTGTTAAGGTGGTGAAGACGAATCTAAAAAAATGAGAATATTCACAAAATAAAAAAAATGAGAACCAATTTTTAACAAGAAATATAAACGGAAGCATAAGTTTAATGAGCGAACCTCAAGGTAGCGATTGGTGAAGACGAATCTGAAGGTTGTAGTATAGGTGAAAAGTGACATGGATGTTAGGGTTATGTGTTGAGAGAGAATAGTGAAGTATGTTAGGATTTTATTTAGAGAGAAACAACTATTATATACTGTGCGACATATACTTTCGCTTATATATTAAAAAAATACCACTTTTCATTAAGGGTGTTCAAATCCAAACTAATCCAAATAAAAAATCGAAAACTGATCCAAAAAACCGAAAACTATAAAAACCAAAATTTATTGGATGTGTTTAGATGTTATTTTATGAAAACCGATCAATTCAGATTGGATTTCGGATGAATTTTTCAAAATCGATCCAAACCGAACCGCATACATATATTTTTATACTTATTTACTTTTTGTTAGTATATGATATATTATGTGAATTTATTATTAGATGATAATAATTTTTTTAATAATATTTATTAATTTGGTATAATCTATTTATTTTTATTATTTCAACCATAATCGATCACTCTCATTTTGTAATATTAACTTTTAATATGTTATATATTATATCAAATCTATAATTTATTAATAGTTTCATAATATTAATAAAAATATAATATGTAATTTGAATATCCAAAAACCGATCCAAATTAAACCCCATAAAATTGGATCGGATCGAATTGAATTTTTTTAATATATCATTCAAAACCGAACCAAACCACAAGTGAATTTATCTTTGGATCAGATGAGTTTTTCCTTTAAAACCGATCCAAACCGAACCGCGAACACCCCTACTTTTCATCACGGTTGGCAAGAAGAATCATGATGCAATGATTGGACTTAACACCACGGTTGAAAAGAATAACTGTAATGATATACAAGGAGCTGATAAAATGAAGGAATTGAGATTCGAACCCTGTAACTCCTGGTACATATCACTACAGACATTAACATAGATCGTAATGAAATACCTTTTAGTAAAAAAACACACGCCCAAAATCGTGTTTCCACCACAGTTAAAGAAAAGTCGTTGTAATATTGCTTGATAAAATGTGTTTTTCGTAGTAGTGTACTGTATCCACCCTAGTCTATAGATGATTGTCTCCATCATCTTCGTCTCCTCCACCAATGGAGAACTCTATGTCATAGGTCTTTCGTTCAATCTAAGTATAATTTTTCCATCTCTTCCCCCTTCTCTTCACTAAAAACAAAAAAACAAAGACCAACGAAATTAAAAAATCCTATTAGCCTATCAGATTTTAAAAAAATCCAGCCGCACTCCTATGTATACTAAGTTTTTAAAAAATCCGATAACTAAAATTCTAATCTTATCTGCATTTAAAAAAAAATCTAGTATGCATGATGCAATTTTTGGCAATTTATAAAAATCTGATATGCAGCATTCAATTTTATAAAAAATTTATAAAAATTCGATAAAATTTCATAGTATATTTATTTTTAAAAATTTGGGTAAAAATGCATCCAAAAAATTGGTTTATTCTAAATATTCTTGAAAATTCGATATAATTCCATAAACTTCATACTGATTATTTCAAAAAACTAATAAAAATGCATGGTTTACGTGGTAAAATATGTGGTATAATAGCAAAAAAATTCGATAAAAACACATACTATAAGTTGAAGGAAAAACGCTATTTGTAAAAATCCGGTATTTTTCAGCAAATCTGAGGCAAAACGTAAACGTTTTATTTTAAAAAAATATATAAAAAATATGTAATTTTAATTGTGAAAAATTAGTTTTTATAATATATGGGTATTATGCTCAAATTATTGGTTATATGGGGGGTGTTAGGTTCAAGAATCTAAAATCGAGCAAGCAAGAAAAAGCAGCCCAGAAGCCCAAAAACAATACGACGCCGTGTAGCATAGTACCTGGTTCTCCAATCTCTCTCTCTGGTTATTGTTACAAAGTGGAAGTGAAAAAAGAAGAAAGAGAAGAGATTGAAAAGAAATCGAGAAATGAGCTTAACATCGGCAGCGTACGTTGCTCGGCGCGCGGCGCAGAGGGAGAAGGTTCGGACTCTATACCGCCGCGCCCTTAAAGACACTCTCAACTGGGCCGTACATCGCCACCTATTTTACGACGACGTATTCATCTTCACTCTCCTTACTCATTCCCCAATTTTAATTGACCTATTTTCTCTGATTCGTTTCCTTTTCTTCCGTTTTCAGGCTGCGAACCTCCGCGATCGGTTCGAGCAAAACAAGCACGTGGTGAGTTTCCTTCATCTCTTTCAATTTTACTACTTGAGATCATCCGATCTTGCAATTGCATTTTGCCCTAATTTTTGGAACTGTGTTGTGATTGGAATGTTCCGTTTTCTATAGCAAATCTGATTTGGACTGTTGTGTTGTGCTTGGTTTGATTTACAGGAAGATCCTGATACCATTGATAGGTTAATAGTGGATGCTGAAGCTAGCTACAACAAATGGCGCCATCCTGATCCTTATATTGGTAAGAAAATTACACACCCGGTGAAGATTAATCTCTCGATTAATACTGTTTTCTGTTTTTCTTTTTCAGATATTTTTATATTATTTTTGTATTATTTTTTCTAGTCTTAGGGGTTGCTGCAATCCGCCTTTGGGCATGTAGGCACAATTATAACGACAATGTATTGCCAATTTTTAGTTTTTCTAGTCTTAGAGGTTGATTTTTCTCATTTAATGCATTTCTCACTCTACCTTTTTTTATTCTTATTTCTTCTGTTTAATAGTTCCATGGGCACCTGGTGGTTCCAAGTTTACTCGCAACCCACCTCCACCTGAAGGGGTAAGTCATTACGGTTATATACTTAGTTTATCTTTTTTTATTTGCCCCACTTATTTCACACTTATATAAATACATATACATGAAAATGTGTTTGTTTGTGAGGGGATAAGTTCATTCTATGAGATAGATATACAGAGCCCTATGCAAGATGTTAACATGTTCATATAGCTCGGCAAGTTTTTCTTGCCAAGAGCATTCTGTTGATATCTCATCTAATTACGCCGTCATTAAGAGTATCACATAAGATGGTTGAAACCTCTGTTTGTTCATGTGTGCTTTTAAATCTCTTTGTCTAATGTATTGAGCTTTTCTGTCGCTATTAAGTTAAGTGACTAACCTAATTTTCAATATAGTCAGGAGTGAATAAGTTTGCTCCAATTCCCCTCTGAAGTTATACACAAAACATGCATTTGATGATATTAGAAGTTAGCACAATCATTCCCTTCATAATTTTTCTCTCAGTGATCCCAATAAGTTGATAGGTAAATAATCAATTTTAATTTTTGAACTAGCAATGGAATGTTTGCAATAGTCCAACTAAGGTGCCAGGTTGTCATAATAATTGTATAATGAAGATGAAGAAGGTTATGAAATTGATAGGGTTCTTAGTTGTAGGATGGGATCTTATATGGGGGAGAGCCTAACTTGTAAACTAAAGTGGGTTGTGGAGTGGTTGTGTGTTTGCACTTCAGTTTCAATCTATGGCTAGGGGCCATGGATTTTACTTAATTGCTCTTACTTCCAATAGTTTCTTCTTCTTTCTTACCAATTTTACATAGGGTGTTCACATGACACACCCAGACAGACCGGTCCAAAATGAAACTGCTTATCGAAAAATTGTCTTATAAAGGCAGTACACACCTATTCAGTATACTTAATTTAAAAAAAAAACTGTTTGTGGTGACAGTTGCCCCCATCACACTGAACGCGTGAAATAGCTTCCGCTTTTGTTGAGATGTTAGGAGAGGAAGACTTTAGTGTATGCAAACCCAACTGGCTTCACATCGAATTGATGCTCTAGTGCATTAGTTCAGTCGGTTGAATGTTCATTCGACCAAACTTAGCTCCTGAATAGCAATTGTTGCTGGCATCACTAAGGCCTTCTCAGACCTGCACAGCACGCCGATGTGTGAGACATTTGAACAGCAACACAGACATGTGGAGTTGCTGACCCATCTCACTATTCCATGGATAGGAATAGCAGAGTCAAGTTGATTTAGGTCCCTTTGAACAAAAGCAGAATTCTAATGCTCACTGAATGACAATCTAAGTATCAGAATGAACCAACCCTGAATGACCCACCATGCATTGTACTGTGAGGCAACCTGTATCAACCCTGCTTGAACTCGCTTTGGCCAACTGTTAAATGAGTTGATTCAAAATAACATTGGAAATTTGAGGCATTAATGCAGTCCACTAGTGAATTAGGTTGACTCAAGCTCACATTTAAACTTGGATGACCTACTATTTTGCTCCAAGGATGCCTCGAGAAAATAAACAAGCAAGGGAATGGTCTTTTATAGGATTGATGGAAGCCAATCTCAAGGTACATGCAATCTTCGGTGGATGTTTGTGTGTTGAATTTGGGTACTTGATGATCATCTGAGGGACCTTAGGGAAAACCAAGATAGATTGGAACAACAAGTCCAGGAGCTTCAGTCAAGATGCCTGTACTGTCACTCTCAAGGGGATTTGCACGGTTAATAAGCACCATTCTACTGCCATGCAGCAGGTTTTACAAATACCTGGACATGGCAAGGGAGGTAAACTCCGGCTATTAAAATACCTGGCCCTGTAATATTAACAAGGAATTTTGACGACAAGCAGTCAGCAAATTAACCTATTGCTAATGATTTGCATGGTTAATAAGCACCACACTACTACCATGCAGCAGGTTTTACGAATACCTCGACATGGCAAGGGAGGTAAACTCCAGCTATTAAAATACCTGACCTTGTAACATTAACAACGGGAAATGTAGACGACCAGCAGCCAACAAATAAACCTATTGCTAACAGTGTTATCAAATATCGGCCACGGCGAATTTTTTTACGACCGTCATGGCCAGGTTGTGAAGGATGGCAGTGCCAGGGCGTTTTATGGCGGCTTAAATTGTTGAATTTTTTTGCTTTGTGCCATCCGCCATCATTAAAACTGACTGCTGATTGGCTACTACTGTCTAGGAAGCAGCTAGGGAAGAGGAAGTCAAACTTCTGTGATAAGTTGTCTTCCTTCTTTCTAGAGGACCATGCAGCTTTTCATGCGGCTGGTATTGATGGGTTCATTAAATTGGCTTAGGGGCCTGGTAAGAGAAAACATATTGGTTATAAATGGTGGATCGGGGAGTTTCAGTTTAGGCTTATAGCCTGGGCCAATGGGAGTTGACTTTGGCTTGGAGAATTTGTTCTTTATGTATTTTCTTCTACTTTCTTATGAATAACACAAGGCAGTTATAGGGTGGGGAAGTATCTCATGTGGTCTATGGTGGACTGTTGCTTGGAAGTTGCCCAAAAATTCGATAATGTCTAATGTCGACCTTGAAGTAAAATGTTCCCAGTCCCCCATGTCCTTACTGCAGAGACAGTGATTGATGGGCGTTGATTTGACAAAAACCAAAGAAAGCAAACATAAGTTGAGTTTTGAGCACTAATGTTTGTATTTGTTATTTGTTTTTTATGGAACCGACCTCATTTGGGTCACTGTTTCATTTCATGAGGAAAAGTAATATCACGGGCCTTCTACTTGAGAAGTGTGGCATCAATAATTTTTTATTGGTCTGCCAAACACTTTATCACGCTTACAATCACCATATCAAAATCACCCTTTTCTTAGATAAGAATTGTTTCTTACAGAAATTTACTTCACTTGTGTGCCAAGTTCCTATTGCTATTTGCTAGACTTTTATCACACACTCGTAGCCCCTTTTATAAACTCATATATCACCCTCCTTGTGTACCAAATTTCATGGTCTTGCACTATAGATCAATAATAAGGTCATGTGATGTTTTCCACTATTGATCAGATAGGATATATTCATAAAATATCATAACAGCTGATGGATATAGAAAATAATAGGAGTTCCATTCACCATTTGTGAGTATGGCCGTTGTCCTTGTTGTATGCCGGTTTTTATCATGTTTACCCTTGTATGCCGGCTTTTGTCATGCTCCTGGTTGGGGTTTTCTTCTGTTTCTTGTAACATTATATTTATTCCAATATGTGTTGCCCTGGGATGTGCTCTTTCTGACTGGATTTGTTATTATGTTCTTGGTGCAGATTGAGATAATTTATGATTATGGCCGTGAAGACAACAACTGAAGCTTTTTTTTCACCCCTTGCAATAAATAAAAATTTGCAATCAAATTGTTCTGTATTACTAGATTGTGGATTAAATCACCTTCATTTATTTGTATGTGATATAATTTGAATAGTTGATACCGACTGAGTGATGATGTCGAAGATATTTAATTGCTTCTGAACCAGTTGGCTCCTGGAACATTGAATGTGTTAAGCCTCTGTTACTTTTTTGTGGCCTCTGTCATTGTTACATGTTAGTGCATGTTGGGAGTTTCTAATAAACAAAACTTGTTGCATAAGTTGTATGCAAAATTCTTGATTTTGTAAAGTTCCGGATTTCCCGGAAACCTTATGATAACTATTGAGATACAATATGACGCCAATAGTTACAATAGTTGATGAGTCACTTTACTTCCTACTTGATCTGAGGAGCACAGCAATATAATACATTGGATATAGATATGTTAGGAAAATTGGTAAAATAAAGTTCCGGCTAATGAGAGTATAACTACTGAAGACACAAAGGACTAGCTGACATTCTTGCATAGTGGTGTTTTTAAGTATGGCTCATCAACCAATGGCTCACTCTAACCAAAATGTTTGGGTTGGGTTTTTTTGCTTGATTCAAACCTGAACAAATCTGATCAAATTTTAAGTGGTTTATTCTGGATAATTGATAATTTCAAAAATGTCTTGTTAAAAGAAAGTTGTATCTTTGTCCATATAGTGTAAGACATTTTGTATTAAATCTTTAAAAAAAATTGTCCGAAGTTCAACTAATATTTGTTAATTGGTTTAAATGACAAGTTGTTGGCATGCATCTATTAATTAACCTATTCAGGCCCAACTAGTTCATCATTAGATGAGTTTACCATACTCTCTTTTTCCTTTAATTTTGGTTAAAATCATACGTGTGTGGATTTTTTCGTATTGGTTTTTCACCCAAAACAACTTCTAATCGTTAGAAAATTGATGAACGTTGGTAATGTATTTCATAATTTTTTTTAACAATAATGTATTTTATAAATCAATGGATTAATAGGTATTTTGTCTTCAGCTATATGACCGAGATTTGAAAAACGACCGAGATTTGAAAAACACTCATGTAAAAGAAAGATTTGGAATCTATGACGTGACAATAAATATTATTTTTTAAATATTTTTTTATTGATGTGAAAGTTTAGATGACTTTTTTTAATTATTTATTAATTTTTTAAAATTAATATGACTATGTTATTATTATTTTATTGATCGTATGTAATGGTTAAAATCAAAATTTCAAAATATAGAGCACTGCTTAACTATTAGGACACTTGCTTTACTTGTGTATTAATTTACATCAAATATACATTATTTTGTTTATATATACTGTTCTGGACTGGGCCCGACAGGTCCAAAAGCATTGCAAAGGCCCAGTTCAAATGGACTTACAAGGGCCACGCCGACCAAAGAGTGAGACCGTGCCCGACGCGCAGTCACTGGCTCGACGATACACCTCCAGCTCGACATGAGGTGGTCCAGCACCACATTCTGAGGTCCAGCTCGACGTTACCTCGAGCACCCCAGCTAGGGCAGACTCAGTCCACTGTTCCCCAACGATACCCCGGAAAGACCGCGTCTCCGTCCGCCCGCACTTCACGCAGAACATCCAGGAAGGGGACCACGTGCGGGTCCCCACTACGCACGTAGAACCTGGCAGTTCCTCCATTGGGCCAAACCTGCCCGGCCCAATGAAGGAACCTTGGCCCAGCGCTGGGGGCTATAAATACCCTCTGCTTCCAGAGGGTCAGGTATTCATCATTCTAACCTTACACTTGCTATTATCTGCTCGTACTCCTACTTACTTCAGCATCGGAGTGCCTTGCAGGTACCCCCCCCACTTCGTTCAAAAAGCTTTCTGCTCGGAGCCAGCCGTGACGGTCCATTTCTGATCAGGTCAGATCAGTGGCGCCGTTTGTGGGAACTAGCTTCCCCGTCTAACGAACAATTCTAAAGACCAAAGCTCAATTCAACTACCTGTCATGGCTGATCCAGCTCGCGACGAGCAGCCCGTCCGTGTCGCCGACACTAATAACGGTACCGCGGACAAGAATGGACACCTCGATAACCCCGGTGATCCCGACCTCAGTACCATCCCTGTGACAACCGCCCCTGGACCTTCCTCCTACAGGGACGGGGCTACTGCATCATCCTCTTCGACCCCTCCAGCACTCGAAGACGACCCGGTAGCTCTCGCTCATTACAGAGCTGCCCGGTTCTATGAAGTCCCAGTTCCCGCCGGGGCAGATGCCACGACTCAGGCACTGTTCGCGGCCATTAATCAGACGAACTATCTCATCTTCGCCCAAGGAGAAAGATTAAGGGCACTTGAAGATGATCGACGACCCCCGAGGAGGCATCGGAGGCCACACTCTCCACCTCCTCGGGTCACAGAAGTTCGACACCCTTCTCCCCCGCGAAGACACTACAGGGAAAACTCCAGGAGCCCCTCTCCCCGGCCAAAGCAGAGGCGGCCCTACTATGAGAGGCAGCCCGCCGTCACTGCCGGAGAACCCAGTCGCGACCCATCAAGGCACGACAAGAGGCACGCCGGGGACGGGCGTGTGACCTTCAACCACCGAGCATCACGCTCGAGGGAAACTCAGCACGATCATCGTGCCAGACATAACTACAGGACCCCTTCTCTTTCTCCGGAGAGGAGCGACGAGGACGACCCCCGCGGTCCCCTGTCGCAGGCCATCATGGATGCACCCATCCCCCCGGGCATGGAGAAGCCCCCGCGCCTGAAGGAGTATGACGGAGTAGCGGACCCAGTCGACCACATTGACGAGTTCGAAGCCATGCTCCACTATCATAATGTCGGGGGGCCCATCAAGTGTCGTCTTTTCCCCACGACTCTCAGGAAGGCGGCCATGGACTGGTATAAAGGACTCGCCCCGGGCTCAATTACGTCGTGGCGGAACCTGAAAAACCAGTTCATCAGTTCCTTCACAGCTTCTCGGCGCCATCCGAAGACCGAGGCGGCCCTCGAGGCCATCATCCAAAGACAGGATGAAACCTTGAGGGAATTCATCAACCGCTTCAACCGGGAAGCAATACAGGTCCCCTGCGCGGACCATATGAAAAGATACTTGCTGGAGAGGGGTCTCCTCCCCGGCACAGAATTCAGAAAGGCTGTGGGTATTGAGCCACCTCCAACTTTTGATGCCCTCCTCGACAAGGCCCGAGCATACATGGACTACGAGGAGAGGGAAGCTGCCAACAGGGCCCGAGACTCCAGGGCTCGCGCTCCCAACAATAGCAGCAGCTCACGACAAGAGCCTCCTCCCCGACGTACCGGGGAGAAGAGGAAAGAAGACCGACCCCGGGAGGCCCGGGAACAAAGGGGCCCCTCGGGCCGTTTCACCGAGTACACTCCGCTCACAGCTTCCCGCGAGCGTATTTTGGCGGAGTGTGCCAGTATAGATTTCAGAGACGGTGGCGTCAAGCGTCCCCGACCTGCTCCCGCCAAGCCAGAGGCAGATAAAAATAAATACTGTCAATACCATAGGAGTCATGGTCATTTGACGAAGGACTGCGTCCACCTCAAGGACGCCATTGAAACCCTCATCAAGGGGGGAAGGCTCGCACAGTACAGGCGAAACGACGCTCCCCGTCGTGACGCCCATGAAGCCAAGGAGCCCGAAGAAGACGCCCGACCATTAGACGAGTCGGTGCCTATCCAGACCGCCTTCTCGGTAACCAGGCCCGAGGATTTCGACGTTCCCGAGCTCCTGCAGGAGCCCCTGACAACACACAACAGGTGGGAATATTTCCCCTCCGCCATGGTCATCAACGGGGGCGGGTTCAACGACCTCACCATCAATTCGGCAAAGAGGAAGTTGGACGAGCTGGTCGACATAGCTCCTCCACAAACTGTAACGTTCGAAAGGGTGAAAGGCAGGTCAGAGCCCATCACCTTCTAACTGGAAGAACTCCCCGGCGGAGCCCCGAACGCGGTCATCCCCTTACTGATAAGGGCAAAAATGGCCAATTTTGACGTGCATCGCATCTTGGTCGACGAAGGGAGTTCCGTCGACGTGATGTACAACCAGCTGTTCCGGACCTTACAACTGGACGACTCACATCTCTCTCCGTATGTGAGTTCGGATCTTCAAGGCTTCAACGGCTCGACTTCCAAACCCTGGGGTTATGTCGAGCTCCTGGTCACATTCGGCGAAGGAACGGCAACACGACAGGTCAAGGTCCGCTTCCTCGTCATTGATTGCCCATCTCTGTACAATTGCATCTTGGGGAGACCGACACTTGCGGAGCTGACAGCGGTGCCCTCGACTGTCCATCTGAAAATGAAGTTCTACACCAAAAGGGCACGGGTAGCCACCATCCAAGGAGACCTCGCCGCTGCTCGCAGGTGCTTCAACGCTGCTTCAAAGGGACGGGATATCGTCGACGTAGGGACCAGACCCGCCAAAAGGACAAAACAGGAGCCCGACAGGAAAGTATCCCCCGAGGAAGAAGTCCAGAAGGCCCCACCAAAGGTCGACTCCATAGCCCTCGACGCTCGCTTCGACCAGGACGAGCCATCCAGCAGCGAGCAAATCCCACTCCGACCTATTCCGGACGGGGATTTTGAACTCGTTCCCCTCGGCACAGACCCGACCAAGGGAGTGAAGATTGGTAAAGACCTCCCCGACTTGGCCAGGAAGCAAATCAAGGCCTGTTTGCGCGAGAATGCTGATCTCTTCGCCTGGAGCGCTGCAGAGATGCCCAGACTCGACCCTGAGGTCGCCTGTCACCACCTCGCCATTGATCCAGCCGCCAAGGCCGTAGTACAACGTAGGCGTAGGCAGTCTCCAAAAAAAACGGAGGCTGCTGAAAAAGCTGTAAAAGACCTCCTAGAGGCAAATTTTATTTCTGAAGCCCGGTATTCCACCTGGCTGTCAAATGTTGTACTTGTGAAAAAGAATAATGGAAAATGGAGAATGTGTGTTGACTATACCGATCTCAACCGGGCTTGCCCGAAGGATGCTTTTCCTTTACCTAACATAGACATGCTGGTCGACAACTCGGCCGGCTACAAGACTTTGTCGTTCATGGACGCCTACTCGGGATATAACCAAATCCCAATGGCTCTGGGCGACAAACACTGCACGGCATTCATGACTAGCTCGGGCAACTATTACTACAACGTAATGCCCTTCGGACTGAAAAACGCCGGAGCAACTTACCAACGTATGATGAACAGAGTGTTCAACAAACAGATTGGCGACATGCTCGAGGTATATATGGACGACATGATCGTCAAATCCCGAGCAGACACCGATCACGCAGCTCATCTCAAGACAGTCTTCGCCCAAGCAAGACAATGCAAAATGAGGTTCAACCCCGAAAAGTGCACGTTCGGGGTTAAGGCAGGAAAATTCCTCGGATTCTATCTAACAGAACGAGGGATTGAAGCCAACCCCGACAAATGTCGGGCATTCGCCGACCTCCCAACACCGACGTCGAAGAAGTCGATACAAATCATGAACGGCATGCTGACGTCACTATCCCGCTTCGTCGCGAAGTCCGCTCAGCACGCCCTCCCCTTCTTCAAACTCCTTCGAAAGGAAGCAACCTTCGAATGGAACGAGGAATGCGAGCACGCACTTCGCCATCTGAAGCAGAGTCTGTCTCAGCCGCCCGTGCTGTCTCGACCAGACGACGGTGAACTACTGTATTTATACTTGGCCGTTTCGAACGAAGCCATCAGCGCAGCCCTTGTCCGCGAGACCCCCGACGGGCAGAAACCCGTCTACTTCACGAGCAAAGCCTTACAAGGGCCCGAAAGCAGATACCAGCAGATAGAAAAGGTCGCTCTGGCCCTCGTTAACGCTGTGAGGAGGCTCAGACACTACTTTCTAACCCACACCATCATCGTGCGAACCGATCAACCGGTGAGGCAACTCCTGGGTCGGCCAGATATGGCGGGCAGGATGCTGAAGTGGTCTTTGGAACTCTCCGAATTCGACATTCAGTACGAAAGCAGGAAAGCCCTGAAAGCACAGGCCTTGGCCGACTTTGTCGCGGAGATGACCACTCAGGACCTTCCCCCGGGGAAAGAACACAAGTGGACCATCTTCGTCGACGGAGCGTCCAGCTCGTCCGGTAGCGGCGCAGGGATCCTCCTGGAAAACGAAGAAGGCGTAGTAATCGAGCACTCCTTAGTTCTCTCCTTCCCGACGTCAAATAACCAGGCAGAATACGAAGCCCTGCTCGCAGGACTGAGACTAGCCGAGGACCTGGGAGCCCGCGAGGTTCAAATTTACACTGACTCCCAGCTCGTCGCCTCTCAAGTACAGGGAAGCTACCAGGCCAAAAACGACAACCTCATCGAGTATTTGAACTTAGTCAAAAAACACATGGCAAAGTTCGTACGAGCAGAAATTTCTCATGTTCCCCGCGAGCAAAACACGAGGGCGGACATATTGTCCAAACTCGCGAGCACACGAAAGAAGGGCGGGAATAAATCCGTCATCCAGGAATCTCCGGCACGTCCAAGTATCGAACCACCCTCGATTACGGTCGAGATCCATGCCATCGGGGATGCCACGTCCTGGATGACCCCGGTTTATAATTTCCTGACAAAAGGAGAACTCCCGTCGAACCAGGCCGAAGCTGCCATAATCAAGCGACGAGCATGTTCCTATGTGGTTCTCGAGCAGAAACTCTACCGAAGAGGATTCTCCATTCCCCTCCTGAAATGCATCGACGAGTCCGCCATCCCCGACGTACTGCGGGAGATACACGAAGGGATCAACGCCCAGCACATGGGAGGTAAATCCTTGGCACGGAAAGCCCTTCGAGCATGATACTACTGGCCGACGATGCAACAGGACGCCAAGGAACACGTGAAAAAATGTGATAAGTGCCAGAAGCACGGGGATATGCACCTCGCCCCCCCGCACGAGCTGAACACATTGTCGTCCCCATGGCCGTTCGCCTGGTGGGGGATGGACATCCTCGGGCCTTTCGTGCAAGGAACCTACCAGAACAAATTTCTCATCGTCGCCGTGGATTACTTCACGAAGTGGATCGAGGCCGAGGCACTCACAAAAATCACCTCGCACAATATTCTCCGTTTCTACAAAAGAAACGTCCTCGCCAGGTTCGGAATTCCGCAGGCCCTGGTGACCGACAACGGTACCCAGTTCACCGACCACGGGTTCTGGGACTTCGTCACCAAACTTGGGACAAAACAACATTTCACGTCGGTCGAGCACCCTCAGACCAACGGGCAAGCCGAAGCCGCGAATAGAGTCATCCTCCGAGGGCTCAAACGTCGTCTAGGCGAAGCCAAAAGAGGATGGGTCGAGGAGCTCCACAACGTCTTGTGGGCATACCGCACCACACCCCACTCAACGACGGGTGAGACACCATTTTGACTGACGTATGGCACCGACGCTGTCATCCCGGTCGAAATCATGGAACCATCCCGACGAATGGAGGAACCCCTCGACAAAGAAATGAACGACGAAGCACTAAGGGATGAACTCGACCTAGTCGAGGAAATTCGATCGGGTGCAGCCCTGCGCGAAGCCACCCTAAAACAACGAGTGGCTCTGCACCACGACGACAAGGTCATCAAGCGCGAGTTCGAAATCGGCAGTCTGGTATTACGCAGGAACCAGAAAGATTCCCGCGAAGGGAAGTTGGCTGCAAACTGGGAAGGACCTTACCGCGTCCACGGCACCACAGGTACCGGGGCGTACTACCTCGAGCAATTGGACGGAGAGCCATTACCACGACCCTGGAACGCTTCTAAGCTAAAGCAGTACTACAGTTAGAAACTACCAACACCTGGGACCCTCGACCAACGGCGCCCGCGCTCGGTCAACGAGGAAAAAACGTCCGACTTCGTATAAAGGCTAAGGTACAAGCCCGACATACGGCCAAATCGCACAGCATCGCGCGGAAAACGATGACGATCGATAGTGCCCGACGTGGACAGCTACACCGAGCCCCACCGTCGTTGTACCCATGAGGCAGAACACCCAGCTCGCGATGGGCAGTTCACGCCAAGGGCGAATAGTCCCGACCGGGCTTCGCGCCCGACTGAGCAACCTCGCTCCAAATGCCCGACAAATCGTCAAGAATGACGGGCCATCTAAAAGGGTCAAAAGGAAATCTCTCCCCTCGAGCACAACACTTAGGTGACTATGGCCAGCGAAAGAAGGCCGGGCACATAGACAAACGGAAGACGGGCAGACTCGCTCGCCAAAATCACAGCCGCTTACGGGCACGCCTCGGGCCCATGACTCGGGCTAAATATTCATGCAAATATATAAGATTTCAAACAAGGGCAAAACATCCAAAATGTAAAGCAGCATTCAGAAAAAAATGCCCGAAGGCGATAAAACAATTATAAACCGACCAAGAAGGCCGACGATGTTCATAACATACAACAAACGGGCACGCAGGCCCAAAGAATACAAATGTCAAGGGCACGCAGGCCCGCTATCCTAGTCAGGTCTCCCCAGAACCATCATTGTCGACGCTGGGAGAGTCGGGCGGAGGAACGATCACGCCATCCACGATCTGATGTGTGTGGCCGATACCCTCAGTAACCAGACCAAGGTTTAGCAAGGAGAGCTGACCGACCGCGGAGTTGAACCCATCCTCCAGGGCACCGACGCAATCTGCCTCGAGGAGCCGGATATGGGCGACAAGCTCCAACCGACTCTTCAAAGCCAATATGTCCTCGGGCTCGTCCTCGGCAGGTTGCATGGCAGCGTTCATTTCCTCGATCTGCTGGGCCAAGCGCCCGACTTTGGCCCCCAGACGATCCCTGTCTACCCGGAGAAGCTCCCCCTCCTCGGCCAACTTCCCCGACTTCTCCTTCTCCAGGGTCAGCATCTCCCTCTCAGCATCGAGCATCGCCGTCTGCTCGCGGAACATCTCCTCCGAGCGTTCCAGAGCGATCTTCAACTTCCGCGAGCTCGAGGTCAGGGCCGCCTTCTCCTGCTCGAGTTCTTCGACACGGGCAGGATCCCCTCCTTCCTCGGATAGCACCAAAGCCATCTCGGCCATTTTTACCAGCCCGTCCATGCTGGCGGCCAGATGCGTCTTCCGGTCCTCTTTACTCATCTTTCTTATAGCTGCAGCCTCGTCGGTAACCACTGTCAGAGGGAATCTCTCGAAGAATCCCGCCTCTTCGAAGCAAGGGGGGAAGGCGAAAGATTTAACGGCACTGGCGTCCTCGCCAACAGTCGGACCACTTTCCACACGGGTCCTCTTCCTCTGTATCAGGACGGCACTAGGGTCGACCTCTTCAACTTCTGGTGTCCCATCCGACGCGGCCCCCGAGCTTGACGGTGAGTCCACCCTCACCGGCTGAGGAGCACTTGGACTGTGTGGTGGGCCCATCCTCGTCGCCTGTGGGGCCTTCACGACCCTCCTGCCTCGCTTCTGGTCGCAAGATAATTTCAAAAGCCTTTCATGACGACCAGCCATCGAACCTGCACAAAATAAAAGTTAGGTCACTATCGAGCAAACTCATAGATAAATGACGAGCAAAGAAATTCAAGCAATAAACGACCTAGCAGACGGGCAGCCTGCCTGTACGTCTCGCACTCCACGAGTGCCTTGGTGTCGATCGGCCGGGACTCAAACGTTGGGTAACCCTCTGCGTCCAGGATGTCGTCCCCTTCCCTCGTAGCCCACCGGGCAGGATGGAAGCTATCGACAAACCGACAAAGGGCGGCGTACGCCTCCTCGTCCTCCGAGCACATGTCCCCGACAGCAGTGTGGTAGTAACCAGTCCCATGCTCGTAGTGCCTGGATAGCCAGTGCACAGGGAACTTAGCCGTACGTGCCATCACGGGACTCCCATCGTCGCCCAAAACCGCCTCCCCGTCTTCATCGCTTAGAGCCTCCTCCTCCTCGTACAGGGTTCCTAAAGCCGAGGTGGTAACTGGCCGCACAACGTACCACTTGTCTTTAAAACCCCGTACGGAGTCCATATACATTTTGAAGAGTCTCCTCGACTGCTTCAAGGAGACCCAGCTATGTTTCCCGCCTCGAGACTGGCGCTGCAGATGAAAAATCCGGAAGAAGAGCGGTATGGTCGCCCCGATCCTCAGATAGCGACACGTCAGCTCAAACGCCCGGATGAAGGCGAGCGAATTTGGATGTAGCTGGGACGGGGCCAACTCCAGGTGAGTGAAGACCCCGACCTGGAAATCAGTGAAGGGCAGCCGCAACCCTAGGTCTTTGAACGCGATCTCGTACATCGCGAAGCTATATTCTGGATAAACCGAGCAGATCCTTGAACGGGATGACGGGCGCATGACTACGAAGTTCCTTTGGAAGTCGGGCTGGCCCTGGCCCGCCTCGATGACAGCGTACAGATTTCGGTCGTCTCGGCTGTAGATCGACGCGATCCCTCGAGGCTCGACGCCCACCCAATCCAGCGAAGGGTCGGTCACAGTATCAATCAGGTTGACCGACTCGTCGGTGCTTTGTTCTTCACGATCGTGGCGCCCGGAAGAGCTCGGCTCGTCCACCATGGTTACCTGCAGAGCACGGAAAACCAGTAAATTAGGCACGAAGCCATACGCTCGACAAATCACGACGTCCCATTCACGACCACATAGTCCGTTTCCACGAGTGGTTGCCTCCCCGACATCCTGAAACTCGATGTGCTCTTCCTCAAACCAACTACGCGGTCACTCTCCAACATGTCGACCCAAGGTATGAACATGGCGAGCCACACCATGAGGCCCACGGCCAAGACCATGAACATACCGGGCGCGATCATGAATCAGGCGCCCTGGATCATGAAGACCCCGGGCAGCGCTGAAGTTTATCACCTAAAACTATGAATACGCCGACCACAAACATGCGTTTGCCGGTCCTAGGCATGAATATGTCGGGCTAAGTATGAGTTTACCGGGCTAATCCCACGCGCACAGCCCTAAAACATCTACAAACGCCAAAAATCATGCATTCTAACAAGAAAATGAAGAAGATAGACCACTTACTTGAATCAAAGAGTAGGATTTGGCTACGGAGTAGAAGAATCTGTGACAGAAAGTCGCAACTGGAAAAAATCTGGAAGAGCAGCAGCAGAGAGAGCACAGAGAATAGAAACGTGTTATGGGGCCCAAGGTTCCTATTTATAGTGATGACGTGGAATACCAAACGTCACCTCGGGCAACCACGGACTCCCTCTCCTCGACGCGCTTCTCCCAACGCAATGATGACCCTATCCCCATAGGGTGGCGGCACAGTTCCCGAAAGATACCTCGTATGCTCGACAGACGCGCCCGGTAAGGATCCTCCAGGCATCCACCGCCGAAGATGTCTCCGAGCACGACACGAGGAGGCCCTCGAGGGCCCACACCTCTGTCCCGGGCACGAGACCTCGATGAGGAAGCGACCTGAGTTCAAGTCATGGCTCCTCACAAAGGAACTACGACTTGGGGGGCTCCTGTTCTGGACTGGGCCCGACAGGCCCAAAAGCATTGCAAAGTCCCAGTCCAAATGGACTTACAAGGGCCACGCCGACCAAAGAGTGAGACCGTGCCCGACGCGCAGTCACTGGCTCGACGATACACCTCCAGCTCGACATGAGGTGGTCCAGCACCACATTCTGAGGTCCAGCTCGACGTTACCTCGAGCACCCCAGCTAGGGCAGACTCAGTCCACTGTTCCCCAACGATACCCCGGAAAGACCGCGTCTCCATCCGCCCGCACTTCACGCAGAACATCCAGGAAGGGGACCACGTGCGGGTCTCCACTACGCACGTAGAACCCGGCAGTTCCTCCATTGGGCCAAACCTGCCCGGCCCAATGAAGGAACCTTGGCCCAGCGCTGGGGGCTATAAATACCCTCTGCTTCCAGAGGGTCAGGTATTCATCATTCTAACCTTACACTTGCTATTATCTGCTCGTACTCCTACTTACTTCAGCATCGGAGTGCCTTGCAGGTACCCCCCTTCGTTCAAAAAGCTTTCTGCTCGGAGCCAGCCGTGACGGTCCATTTCTGATCAGGTCAGATCATATACTATGTTAACATTTAATTATTTTAATATTATTAATTTTTAAAAAAAAATTATTTCATATTTAATATATTATATTATATATTTTTAATTTAAATAATATTATTTTAAATATATTTCTGTTAATGCTATTATTATGAGAAATATATTAACACCTTATATTTCTATTATGATAGTATTATTGAAAATATATTTACATAATATTATGTAATTGAAAAAATATTTATAAATATAAAAAATTATTGTAACACTATGTAATTGAAAAAATATTTTATAATATTTATGTTATTGAAATAATTTATATTTATATTTAATTATTTAAATATAATTATAAATATCTAATCAGTTAGCTTAAAATTTTAAACAAATTTTAAAATACTATTTAAAATAGTTAGCTTAAAATTTATTTAGAAGAAATATTGTAACCTAACTATTAATAAACATATTTAATAATATTAATGGACAATATTATTTAAATACTAATATTAACAATATTATTTTAATAAATACATTTAAAAGTTATTTGAAATAATATTTAAAAAGTTTATTTAATAGTTAGTTTACGATATTACTTCTAAATAAATTAATGTTTTATTTAATTATTAATATGTAATAAATATTTATTAAATAAATAATTTTTAAAATATAAAATTTTAAATATTTACATATAAATTTTTATTTAAAACGTAAATTTTTATTTAAATATAAATTTTTAAATATTTAATATTTACATATTAAATTTTTAAATATTTAAAATTATTTATTTAATAAATATTTAATACATATTAACAATTAAATAAAACATTAATTAATACATAATAGTAAACTATAACATATAATATATACATAATCATACATATAAACAAAATAATATATACATAATCATACATATAAACAAAATAATATATATATATATATATATATATATATATATATATATATATATATATATATATATATATATATATATATATATATATATATATATATATATATATATATATATATATATATATATATATATATATATATATATATATATATATATATATATATATATATATATATATATATATATATATATATATATAATAAAGCAAGTGTTCTGGTGGTTAAACAGTGTCCTTGTATTTTCATGTTGGCTTAAAAAAAATAATAAATAATTAAAAAAAGCTAACTAAACTTCCATATCAATGTAAAAAGAAATTATTGTCACGTCATAGATTTTGATGACAGAATTTTTTGAGGAGGCAAAATAAATTACTACGTCATTGATTCTAATGATTGAATTTCTTGAGGGAGTAAAATAGGAGAATTTTTATATGTTAAAAGACGATTTCAAACTTTTTTTACAAGAATATATTTCAAACCTCACTTATATGACATGAGACAAAATATCTATTAAACTTAAATTAATTTGTATAAATGATTATTTATAAAAATGAGATATATAGAATGTTAAATGGAAATGTGGATAGTAAACCATTTGATCATAATGATAGGATAGGCAATAAAAGGATTTGATTCCTCCGAATTGAGAAAATTAATGTGAAATATTTTACTTGAGAATTTCTTTTTTCACCTTATAAGGAAAAGAAAAATCTTATGTAATTTTTAAAATATTATTTTAAAATCAAAAATATATTTTTAGTGCGCACCATGCATCACACATAAACATATCAAATGTGGTTTCACCTTATTCAAAAGGCAAAAATAAAATCGGAATTATAGTTTCGATTGCAATCAGTAGTGTATTTTCAGTTTATATAGAGAGAAGATTGAATAGATGTATTGTATTTTCGATTTCAAATTATATTTTATCAAATCTTAGTACGTTCCGAAAATATATTTTTAATTTTTACGGTGCTTTTGTAACTTTGCGCGATGTGCTTGAAAACCATATTATTAAAATTGAACACTCTTATTGCATCCTCTTTATCCAACACCTTCGAAAAAGTTGTTAAAATTGTTTTTGATATTTTAACTTTATCTTATTTCGTTTAATTAAACATGTTTTAAAAATGTCAACAAAAGGGTTTGTTCCATTGTTAAGTAGTTGGCTCATATCCAAAAGATTATGGATTTTGAGTTGGCTCATACCTAAAACACCAAGAGTTTAACTCATACTATATGCGACTTCTTCAGTGACATTTGTCCAAATCACTTAAACTTTATAAAACCGAAACAAGTTTTTGAAGTAGTCATCTAAATGCAATTTGAATTTGTCCATGATGGTGAGATTTCTGATTACTTAGTTTGGTCAAGCACGCAAAATACGTTGCGAACGGGACTCCTTCCCTTTCGGATTAAACTTGTACTAGTATCTTTATTGTGTAATAGATTAAACTATCCCTCTTTGTTATTTTTAATATAGATTCACATACAAATTAATGAAAATATATTCAATATATGCAATTTCTTAGAAGAAAAATATATGTATTTTTATAAACACTAGTTTGAGTGGGGTCGGTCTTACTCCAAACACAAATATAGCCAAAATCATAGTATAAGCTGTTAATGAGTTGAAGATGTATCCTATGAAGCTAAAGTGTCGTTTGCATAGTTAATATCTAGAAAAAACCGTCCTTGTTGGTGGTGAAAAAATAGACAGGTTCCTAATATCATTTGAATTCAAATCTTACTATCATATCCCACTGTTATTATATGATTTTGGTTCAGTTTTGATGATGATGGTGTCAAACACTACCATTCCCAGTTTCCGTTCAACATCGTTGCGCATAATTGGAGCTTTGATTGCGATGACGTTGCTGTTGTGGACCATCAGAAGTGGATATCAAACTGCAACTGATCAACCTAGGCACCAATTATATGGCCAATGGGTTTCACATGTTGGAGTCTTGATTATGCTTTTTGGTTTCTTGCTTCTGGCTACTGGGTTGCCTATAATTGCAGACTTGCTTTTTGGGTTGTCGGAGGAGCTACAATATCCAGAGGAAATTGATCTTCATCAGAGCACCATCGACCTGAAAATAAAAGTTGATGCTTGTATCTAGTTTTAGCCGGAAGTTACTACAAGTGCACAAATAGGACATATCCTCTTTTAATCTTCACTGTAGATTACACTTCAGTTCTTGCATAAACACATTTAGACATTACTTTTTCATCTTCAAAACACAAATGTTTTTGTTTTATACTTTATTCTAAACAATGTTAGTTCTCTAAATCTTGAGTGAAATTTTTTCTTTCAAAACTACTTCAGCCTTTGTGAATATACAAAGTAAATGCGACAGTGTTTTGTGAATATGATCACAATATTCATGCTCTTGCTAAGCATTTTATACCAGAATGTTGCTTTAAAGGCTTTAAAGCAAACGCTGCTGGACTTCTTATTGGAAATAATTTATATTTTAGAAATGTCTTAATGATTAAGTTTGTTAGAGGGTATTTTAGTATTTTATTATATCATAATTTTGTGTATAAATAACCTAGTAGTAGGTTAACGTAATTAATTCATTAATCCTTATTTTGTAACCGTCATTCAATATATTCCTTTATTTGTCTTTCATCTCTCCTTGTGCACCAACAATTGATATCTAGAGCTTTGGTTCGAAATCCACAGGAAAACACGAGTGAACAGTGAGGTGTTTTGTGATTGAGAATCACATTTTTTCTGATTCTGTGGGATTTGGAAAACACTGTTTTAGTGGGTTTTTGAGTGAATTGCACAAGGTTGAAGATGAACGGAAACGACGATATCAATTCTAAGCTTCCAGTATTTGATGACAAAAATTGGAATTGTTGAAAGATCCAGATGTGTGTGTTGTTCGGTTCTCAAGATGTGTTAGATCTTGTCACCGATGGCTATGCTCTGTTAGCATCAAACACTACAGAAGCACAGAAGATATCGTAGAAGGCGATAAGGAAGAAAGATCAGAAGACATTATTCTACATCCATCAATGTCTGGATGCGAATGTGTTTGAGAAGATTGCTGACTCTGAAACAACAAAGGTTGTGTGGGACACACTGGTCAGATATTACGGTGGTGACACATCAGTGAAGAAGATGAATCTTCAGTCTCTCAGAAAGAAATATGAGAATCTCAACACGAAGGACAATGAGAAGGTTTCTGAGTACATCTCTAGAGTGATTCTGATCACTAATGAGATGAAAGCTTGTGGAGAAACTTTTTCCGAACAAGTAATCATAGAGAAGATATTGAGATCTTTAACTTCTTAGTTTGATTATATTGTGGTAGTAATTGGACATTCTAAAGATCTGAGCACCATGAGAGTTGAAGAGCTGCAAAATAATCTAGAGGCGCATGAGTTGCGTATGACTGAGAGAACTTCTGAGAGGGAAGTAGAGCAGCAGGCTCTAAAAGCAACTTCTGGTAAGAAGTATCAGAAGCAGACTTGGTCAAAAGCCACGAAGAAAATTAATGGTGGTCAAAGGTCAGAAGCTTCAAACTCTGATAGGCAGAAGAATATCCAGAAGGGAAGGAGAAGTCTGACAAGAAGAATGTTCAGTGTTACCGTTGCAAGAACTTTGGTCACTATGCCAAAGATTGCTGGCCAAACATAGAAAGAAAGTCAGAAGAAGTAAATATAACCAGAAGAGTGTCTGATGATGAACATATGCTATTAACGGCTTATGAATCTGATGAGGAACTAATGAAATTGTCATTTTCTGTTTTTTAAGGGAAAGAAGATGACTCTGAAGGAGTGTTTGAATATGAATCCGAATCAGAAGATGACACTGAAGACTCCAAAGATGAGTCAGAATCTGAGGTTTCTACAGATGAGTTAAAGTTAGAAGATAACTATAAAGTTGAAGACAAGTCAAACTCCGAAGGTGATTCTGAGTCTGAAGAAGAATCAAAAGATGAGTCAGAATCTGAAGAAGATTCTACTTCTGAAGAAGAGTCAGAAGATGATGACTTTGGAAACTCTGAAGATGAGACAGATGGTGAATCTGATTCTGATCCAGATTTTGATGATGATTCAGAATCTGGTGGTGGTCATGCTTCTAGAAGGGAAAACTTTGAAGACGTAGGTTCTAGAGAACAAGCTTTTAAAGATGATCATGTTTCTGGTGGAAATTGTAACGCCTGTAATTTAATTAATTATTTAATTAAATTAGTTTTGGATTATTTGTGAAGTTATGTTATGATGATAGTTGATGTGTTGTTGTTATTGAATTTATTTATTCTATTAATTTGTGGAATAATATTAGAATAATAATATTATTTAATGTGGGCTTATTTTAAGGGTTAGAAGTAGTAGAAAGGGGTGTAGGAGTTTTAAGCCCATTAAGATCTAATGAGAATTATAAGGTTATTATATTAGTTATTTAGAATTAATATGGAAAAAAAGAAGCAGTAAGAAGAGAAAGAAATAAGGGTTGGAAGAGAACGTGAAAGTTGCAGAAAAGAAGGAAAAGAGCCTGAACGAAATTCAATCGGAAAAGTCGTAGAGCAACCTTCAATTCAAGATAAGGGTGGGGTTCTGACTCTATAATAGGGTTTAGAATGAGTAGTATGTGGGATTAGATGTGAAAATTTGTCTTGTTTATGATTGGAATGTATATATTGTTGTATGATGAAGATCAATGATTTAAAGATGAATAATGATACCCCAATGTTGTATAATTGATGTAGAAATATAGGATTATTATAATTGATGATTACCTATGATTAGAGGGTGTTTTTAGGGCCTAAGGCAGGAGATCGCAGTGAAAACATAGTGAAATCGCAGAAAATATTCATGACAACACAGTATACGTCGACCTCAAAAGCCATGCGTCGATACATGCAGGTTTTTGGACTCAGGATGAGTCGATACGAAGGAGCATGCGTTGATACATGCGGTGTCGCAGACTCAGTATGAGTCGATACAAAAGGATTACGCATCGACTCATATGTTAGCCCAATACGCGTCGACTCAAAACAGTATGCGTCGACTCATGTAGTCTGATTTTTGGCAGATTCGTTTCCAAAGGCTGTAACTTGAGTTTCCGGACTCTGTTTGAGGTGTCGTTCGAAGCGTTGAATAGATGACGCGATGAACTTCATTCTTAAGGATTAAAATGAAGGATAATAAGAATAATCCTAGTAACCCAAATTAGGATTAGAGTTAGCTTCCCGCGTTAATCGCTATGATGATTTTGTGAAGTATGATGAGGATAAGACGATTATAGATTATTGTTTGGTTCATAACAATAAGATTAATAATGATAATGATGTAGTATTACAGAATAGTAATAGGTAGAGGTTTGGTAATTTAGAGATAAGCCTTAGATGATTAATTAATTATAGGCATTATCATGTTGTAGGCCTAAAGCCAATGTTGCAGGATTGTCGATCTATCATTGTATTAATGTTGTGGCTGAGTTGCTGTAAAATTATGTTTATGAATTACGTTGATGAAATTATGTTTGAATGTTACACTTATGTTTGTAACGTGCAGGTAATCCAGAGTGAAGGTGGTTTACCTTCAGTAGTTCGAGTCAGTGTCATTGCTCTGATACGTAACACTCGGGGGGGATGAATGCTTGTTGCTTTTAGTTATTGATTATCTCAGTTGTTGAACTTTAATTTGTTTGTTTCTAAGTTTGCATTATTTTGAAGTTATTGTAATTGTTGGACAAGGATGTTATTATGATTCCGCTGCGTAGTTGTTCAAGTTGTTGAATGAAGAGATTAGACTATTATGTTGTTGGTTCATCCGAACTTTAAAGTGTTATGTATCCATGTTGAATGCAACGTGTTTTTAAAGTTGAATTTATGGCATCCTAATTCAGTTGCATTAATTTTACGACTCTGATTTACATTTATAATTATCGGGTAGAATTAGGGTGTTACAAAGTTGGTATCAGAACAAAGGTTGGTCCATCCGACCTTGTTGTCGAGTCGTAGTTGTCTAACAATCGAGTATTGTTAATTTGAGTTCTAACCATTGTTTATATTATAGTGATAAGTTGAGATGGCTGGAAGGAATGATGTTGCACTTCCTGCTGCTTTAGAAGCAATGTCGCATGTGATGGAGAATCAGCCGAATGCTGACGGGAATATTGGATCTCGTAGTTTGGCGACCTTCCAGAGAGAGAATTCGTCTACCTTCAAGGGAAAGTATGATCCTGATGGAGCATTGTATTGGTTGAAAGAGATCGAGAGAATCTTTTGTGTGATGGACTGCACTCCAGTGCAGAAGGTTCGATATGGTACTCATATGCTAGCAGTTGAGGCTGATGACTGGTGGCTAGATACTTGTTAGAGATTGGAAGCTGCAGGTGAAAATGTCACTTGGGCTATGTTCCGTAGGGAATTTCTGAGGAAGTATTTTCCTGAAGACATTTGTGATAAGAGGGGAATTGAATTCCTTGATCTGAAGAAAGGGAATATGTCGGTTGTTGAGTATGCTGCAAATTTTGCTGAGTTGGCTAAGTTTTATCCGCACTACGCTGAGGAAAATGGTGAGTTTTCAAAGTGTATCAAGTTTGAGAATGGGTTGCGCCCAGAGATCAAGAAGGCAGTGGGATACCAGAAGATCCGTGTCTTTGCTGATTTGATTGATAGTTGTAGAATTTATGAAGAGGATAATAATGCTCATTACAAGATTATCAGTGAGAAGAGGGGTAAGCACCAACAGAATCGTGGTAAGCCTTATGATACCCTAGCTGGTAAAGGTAAACAGAAAGTTGCTCAGGGTCAGAGGACTAGTGGGGGAGATGCTCCTGCTGGTGTGGTTTGTTTTAAATATGGGAAACCTGGGCATAAGAGTAATGTGTGTACTACTGAAGTAAAGAGGTGTTTCCGTTGTGGTAAGAACGAACATGTTGTATCTGAGCGCAAACATAAGGATGTGATTTGTTTCAATTGTAGTGAAGAAGGGCATATTGGTAGTCAGTGTAAGAAACCAAAGAGGGCGCAGACAAGTGGTAAATTGTTCGCTTTGGTTGAGGATCAGACAGCTGCTGAGGTCAGACTTATCAGGGGTACATGTTTCATTAATAGTACTCCTTTAATTACTATTATTGATATAGGTGCTACTCATTGCTTTATTGTTGCTGACTGTGTTGAAAGATTGGGTCTTATGTTGTCTTCTATGAATGGAGAAATGGTCGTCGATACTCCAGCCAAGGGGTCAGTGACTACTTCTTTCTGTGTGTTTAAAGTGTCCCTTGTTGATCTTCGACAGAGACTTTACTGTTGATTTGGTTTATTTACTGTTAAGAGGTTTGGATGTGATTTGGGGTATGAACTGGTTAGAGCATAACTGTGTTCATATTAACTGTTATGACAAGTCTGTGAGGTTTTCTACTCCTGGAGAAGAGGAAGATAGTCTGTTGTCTGCTAGACACTTGAGGAAGTTGATGTGAGAAGAGGAACATATGTTCTCGTTGATGGCGTCACTATCTGTAGAGACTCAAGATATAAATGAGGAATTGCAGGTGGTGTATGAATTTCTTGAAGTTTTCCCCAATGAGATTCCTGATGTACCGCCAGAGAGGGAAGTTGAATTTGCAATTGATCTTGTACCTGGTACCAGACCTGTGTTTATGGCACCATACAGGATGTCTACATCCGAATTGCCAGAGTTAAAGAAGCAATTGGAAGAGTTACTTGAAAAGAAGTTTGTAAGACCAAGTGTATCGCTGTGGGAAGCTCTAGTGCTGTTAGTAAAGAAGAAAGATGGAAGTATGAGGCTTTGAGTAGATTATAGACAGTTGAATAAAGTGACGATTAAGAACAAGTATCTGCTTCCAAGAATAGAGGACTTGATGGACCAATTGGTGGATTCTCGTGTGTTTAGTAAGATTGATTTGAGGTCGGGTTACCATCAGATTAAGGTGAAGGATAAAGATATCCAGAAGACGGCTTTCAGAACACGTTATGGACATTATGAGTATTTGGTGATGCCTTTCGGTGTTACTAATGCGCCAGGAGTATTCATGGAATATATGACTCGTATCTTTCATACTTATTTGGATCGGCTTGTAGTGGTGTTCATTGATGATATTTTGATTTACTCTAAGTCAAAAGAAGAGCATGTAAAACACTTAAGAGTAGTATTGCAAGTTTTAACAGAGAAGCAGTTGTATGCAAAGCTGTCCAAGTGTGAACTCTGGTTAAAGGAGGTTAGTTTTCTTGGCCATGTGATCTCAGGTAGTGGCATTGTTGTAGATCTATTGAAGGTTGATGTTGTGCTGCAATGGGAAACTCCCAAGTCAGCTACTGAGATTAGAAGCTTTTTGGGATTATCTGGTTACTATATAAGGTTTATCGAAGGTTTATCGAAGGTTTTTCTAAGTTGGCACTTCCGTTGACTAAGTTGACTTGTAAAGGTAGAGCTTTTGTATGGGATGTTCAGTGCGAAGAAATTTTTACATAATTGAAGAAGAGATTGACGTCGGCTCCGATTTTGACGTTACCCTAATCCAGGAGAGCCTTTGTGGTATACTGTAATGCTTCTAAGATGGATTTAGGAGATGTGCTTATGCAGAGTGATAAGGTAGTTGCTTATGCGTCAAGGCAGTTTAGGACTTATGAGAAGAACTATCCTACACATGATTTAGAGCTTGCTGCAGTTGTCTTTGTGTTTAAGATTTGGAGGCATTATCTTTATGGTTCTAAATTTGAAGTGTTTAGTGACCATAAGAGCTTAAAGTATTTATTTGATCAGAAGGAGCTGAATATGAGGCAACGAAGATGGTTGGAACTGTTAAAAGATTATGATTTCAGTTTGATTTATCATCCAGGAAAAGCAAACGTGGTAGCTGATGCATTGAGTCGAAATACTTTACATATGTCGGCAATGATGGTTAAAGAGTTGGAATTAATTGAACAGTTCAAAGATATGAGCTTAATTTGCGAGGTTACGCCACGGAGTGTTATGTTAGGTATGTTGAAGATTAATAATGAATTTCTAAACAGTATCAGAAAAGCTCAGAAGTTGGATGTGAAACTGGTGGATTCGATGGTTGGGATCGATCAGTCTGAGAATAGTGATTTTAAGCTAGAAGCGTAGGGTGTGTTGAGATTTCATAACCGGATTTGTATTCCTGATGATGCTGAGATGAAGAAAGTGATACTTGAAGAGAGTCATAGAAGTAAGTTGAGTATTCATCCAGGAGCTACAAATATGTATCAAGATTTGAAAGGTTTGTTTTGGTGGCCTGGAATGAAGAGTGATGTGGCTCGGTTTTTGTATGCATGTTTGACTTGTCAGAAGTCGAAAGTTGAACATCAGAAGCCAGCAGGGTTGATGCAACCGTTAGAAGTTCCAGAATGGAAATGGGATAGCATTTTGATGGACTTTGTGACGGGGTTACCTAATACTTTAAGATGACATAATTCAATTTGGGTGATTGTTGATAGGCTTACGAAGTTGGCTCATTTTATTCCTATTAACATCAGTTTTCCAGTGTCGAAGTTGGCTGAGATTTACACTAGTGCAATTGTGAAGCTGTATGGTGTTCCTTTGTGCATTGTGTTAGATAGAGATCCAAGATTTACTTCTGATTTTTGGAAGAGTTTGCAAGAAGCGTTGGGTTCTAAGTTGAGGTTGAGTTTGGCGTATCATCCTCAGACAGATGGTCAGACTGAACGGACTATCCAATCGTTGGAAGACTTGTTGAGGGCATGTGTTCTTGAGCATGGAGGTTCGTGGGATAATTATATTCCGTTGATAGAGTTAACTTATAATAACAGTTACCATTCTAGTATTGGGATGGCACCTTTCGAAGCGCTGTATGGTCGAAGATGTATAACTCCTTTATGTTGGCATGAATCTGGTGAAAGTGCAGTACTTGGACCTGAACTTGGTCGTGAGACTACTGAGAAGGTGAAGTTGATTCGAGAAAAGATGAAAGCTTCCCAAATTAGACAAAAGAGTTATCATGACAAGCGAAGGAAATATTTAGAATTTCAAGCGGGTGACCATGTGTTTTTGAGAGTCACACCTGTGACTGGTGTTGGGTGAGTATTGAAGTCTAAGAAGCTCACTTCTCGTTTTATTGGACCATATTAGATTTCAGAGATAGTGGGGAACAATGCTTATAGAGTGGCTTTATCGTCTAATGTTTCGAATTTGCATGATGTGTTTCATGTGTCACAACTCCGGAAGTATATTTCAGATCCATCTCATGTGATTCATATGGATGATGTGCAAGTACGGGATAACCTTATGGTGGAGATGACGCTTGTACGGATCACGGATCGTGAAATAAATATGTTGAGGGGCAAAGAGATTTCCTTGGTTAAATTAGTTTGGCTAGGAGCTGCCGGAGAAAGCATGACTTGGGAGTTGGAGAGCAAGATGCGAGACTCCTATCTTGAGTTGTTTGATTAAGGTAAATTTTTTAGGACGAAAATATTCTAAGTGGGGGGGAGTTGTAACGCCCGTAATTTAATTAATTATTTAATTTAATTATTTTTGGATTATTTGTGAAGTTGTGTTATGATGATAGTTGATGTGTTGTTGTTATTAGATTTATTTATTCTATTAAGTTGTGGAATAATATTAGAATAATAATATTATTTGATGTGGGCTTATTTTATGGGTTAGAAGTAGTAGAAAGGGGGTGTAGGAGTTTTAAGCCCATTAAGACCTAATGAGAATTATAGGGTTATTATATTAGTTATTTAGAATTAATATGCAAAAGAAGAAGCAGTAAGAAGAGAAAGAAATAAGGGTTGGAAGAGAACGTGAAAGTTGCAGAAAAGAAGGAAAAGAGCCTGAACGAAACTCAATCAGAAAAGTCGTAGAGCAACCTTCAATCCAAGGTAAGGGTGGGGTTTTGACTCTATAATAGGGTTTACAATGAGTATTCTCTGGCCACTAGGGATTCACACATCCTTTCTTTTTCTCCTATATATTTGGTTTCAGAAACAACATGGGTGGAGGCACTGAATGGGACAGTCGAATGATGGACACCTTAAAGAATTTCGACCTTAAAAGTCCTGCTGTTAAACAACAATTTGGTATGTCTCACATTTTACAAGAGATGTATTTTTTGAGAGATGGATCAATTCTTTAATTCTTTAATGTCTTTTGTTGGTCAATGTTGTACCCCAAAATTTGCCCTCGCATTTTACCGCAAGAAATCTCAGCTTCAGGCTTTTCCGGATCTTTCAAACCGGCTCAAGAATCGGTCAAACAGACTTTTTTCGTCAGTCAGGACACAATTAGGGTTTTATTGATTTTCAGGGCTCTGGATTGTTTCACACAGTAGGCTTAGGGTTTTGGTTGATTTTGGCTTAACTTGGATCAGGCGAACGCTCTTTGGCATTTAATCAGGAATTAGGGTTTTTGTGGGCACGTTCTCATAAGGATTTAAATTCTACAGCACTTTGCAAGTTATTCCGAGATTTGGTTTGAATTCGCATTGTTTGATTTAATCAGTAAAAGAAGGCAGTTGGTTTGAATTCACGTTTGTTTGATTGAACCAGTCAAAAGGTACATTCAGTTGGGATTTGCAATGTTGGGTGAAAATCAGTGAAAAGGGAATGCGCATGATCAGTTGATTTGATTAACTGTTGCTTTGTTTTGGATGTTAGAGGTACCAGGTTTAACTGATCAATTTGTTAAAGCTTTGTTTGTTTAAATTATTTATTATTCTAAAATTAAGTAATTGGAATTTATTTTTCAATTATTTTAATTCAAAGAATTTTAAATAAATGAATAAACAATAAAAGAGAAAATAGAATTAATTGGATAATGGAAACTTTTATTTATTCTTAAATTAATTGTATAATTATTGTTTACAATTTATTTACAAACAATGATTTTATACTAATTTAAATTTAAATAAAAAATGAAACTATCCTATTTTTCTAAGTCTTCTATTCTTCAAATTCTTCATCCTTTGCTCCCCTCCATTCGATTATTCATCTGCAAGAGAAAAAGAGAAAAGTCAAAAAGCAGATAAATAAATAATGACAGATAAAAAGAGTTCATCATTAAGGGCCACTGATTGGGATCAGTTAACCCTCTCTGCAAATCACGGGATTTCTCCCGGTTCACAAAGAGGGAAGAATTTTATTTGCTAATCATGAATGCAAAGTTGAAAAAATGCAAAGTTTGTCAACACATTGCACAATTCAAAAATCTCAGTACTGCACAAATTCAAACCCAACTAAAGGTCCAAACTGAATCACAACCTCCAAACTAAAACTTTCTGCCAGAAATGCAAGTTACTATCCAAAAGGCTACTCAAAGCTGTCAATAAAGAAGATTTGGCAAAGATATGGAAAGTTCAAAAAGTACAAAAGCTGTCAAGAAGAGATAAGATATGCAGAGGAAAACTATTATGCAAGCAACACATTTTCTTTTCATCATTTCCCAAAGAAAAGTGGCCACTTTCAGAACTAAAAGTACAGCATAAACATTATTATAATGCAAAGTGTACTAGAGAGAGAGAAGAGAAAAGAGAAAAGAGATAAGAGAGCAGGTTCTTAGGCTTTGGGCTTGAGATATAGGGAGAAGACATATAAAACAAAAAGAACTAAACACAATAGGAGAGGGGAGAGCAAAATATACAAACACATAACCATCAAGCTACTAAAGCATAAGCCTAAAAACTTCACAAGCAACAAACCTGTAAACCAGTAACAACCATCACACTGCATAAACCATTCCTACTGTCTAAACAGAAAAACAATATGGCCTAAACTCAAACCTGCTGAAACCTCACAAACCTGTACCATTCAGCTCAAACCTGCCTAAACACAAATAGCAGAAAACCAGATAATACCACCCAGCCTGAAGCCTAACATAAACCAGTTTCAAACACAAGCCTGTACCTGTAAAGCCTCACAACCTGTTAAACTCAACAGAACCAAGAGGCCATAACCAAAACCAGTCCAATAAGCTAAGCCTCACAACCTGAAACATCTGAACCTGCCTGCTGCATAAACCTATCTCACCAAAAAGCCTCAGACCTGCCATAGCATACTGCCTAAAACCAGTAAAACCATAGCATACTGCATAAAACCAGTTCAAGTATCAAAACCTTCATGGCCTAAAAACTTTCCTACTGCATCAAATCATTCAAAACCATCGTACCATACAACCTACTGCATAATACCACCAAACCCAAGCATCAAGGCCTCAGAATATATCATCACTGGCCATTAGAGAAGCAAGCAGAATAAGGCAACACAAGAAGGCAAAGAAGATACAGAAGCATTCCAACAGGCAAATCAAAAAAGGCAACTCAGAGAAGGGATGAAAGGCAACAAAGTTCAGGCAACAGAAAAAGAGCATGTACGTAAACCTCAGAAACTTCCAACACAGGCATCCAACATAAGCAAGCATTCAGGGCCCTCAGAACCCTAGGTTCATCCTTGGGCAGAGAAGAAACACAGGCAAACATTCGAAAGCAACGGAGGCAAGCCAAAAGAAGAAGAGGAAAGAATATGCAAACCAGGGTTCCAAGTCCATCATCATCAACACCATCCTCGCCGGCAAGCTTCCAGAGCACCACCTATCCTACCTCTCCTCCATCTCCAAAGAACGAAGGTAGTAAGCCTTTCTCTATTTTTTTTTCTCCACCACCTCCATAATAACACAAATTTAAGATCAAAATTCAAATTGAAATAAAGCGTGCAGTTCGTAAAAAAGAATGTAAACATCAAAATCGAACCTTGTTTTCATAAGACCACTGGGCCCGAGCTATGGAGGGAAGAGAGATTTGGGGGTAGTGCTGGTGGCTAGACGGAGGAGTTGGATTCAGAAGAACGAACGGAGAAGACGAAACAAGTGAACAAACGGCGCGTTGCTCACAAACCCTAAAGCAATTTCCCAACTGAAAGTAATTGTTTCAAACCCTAAAGTGTGTGTTTCCACAGCTGGGCCTAACCCATCCAAATGCCAAGCCCAAACGCGCTTCCCTGATCACACCCCCTCTTTCTAGCGCCACATGGACATTCTGCTTGGGCCATAATCCTCCAAGCCCATTTCTTTTATACATAAACTCAACCATTTCTCTTTTTAATTAAAATACTTCAATACATTAATACTAAAATACTTAAAAATACTTTTTTTTATATATACATAATTTAATTAATATAAAACATCTAATTTAAATGTTCTTTGAATATATTAAACACGAAAAATATAATTAAAACATCTTTTATACACAATACAATTAAAATTGAAAACACTTTTTTCTTTTAATTCAAATATTCTTATTAATAATACAAAGATACCTTTTTTATATATCAAATATAAAATAATAACTTTCAAATTTAGAATATTTTTCTTTTCTTAAATCTCCTTTTACACATATTAAACAAAATACAAGATTACAAGACTAATTAATTAAATAAACATTTAATTTTTCTTTAAGTCAAAACAATGTTTAATAATACACATTAATTCACATTGTCGCACCTGTAAATAATTACATATACAAATACACATATGCACGTACACTTACACAATACATTTACATAGCTCCTATACACATTTGCTTATTTTGTATATTCGTTACATTTACATTTGATCGCAAATTCGATTTGGTTGTAACCTATTGGATATTACATTCCTAAGTCTCATCCCCATTCGTAAATTTGTACCCCCACTCCCGGATACTTATTTTGTAATAGCGTATATTTTACATTTTCGCAATTTACCGCTTTCAAGTATACCATGGTTAGACCTAGGGTTTGCATGTACATAAAATCAAACGTTAGATAACCTAATACAAGACAAATACATGAAATCAATACACAATCACACTTGCACCCTCTAGGGTAATCTCACATGTTGCCTTCCAAAATGGGCCATGCTTGTACGTCGGGTATCTTTGGCAAAACAAATTCAAATGATCATAAAGTCCCTCGATGACGCTTTCGAATGTTGCCTAAATGGAATGATCATAGTCCCTTCAAAGCAAATTGCCAAAGACACTTGGCACCATTGCATTCATGGTCCATACGATGACTCGCGCCCGTCCCGAACAAACATCCTAAACGCAAGATTGTCCACCAAATTCAATGGTGAAATGAAATTGTTAAAAAGGGTTGAAAACATAGAGAAAACCTTTGAGTACAATAGGGTTGACAAAACTCTTAGTTACTTGAGATCAACTTGCAAAACCACTTGCCTTCTTTTCAAAAACCACATTCCACAAGCACTTTCAAAACAAACTCTCAAAACATTTTGAAACATCTTTTCGAAAAGATACACGCCTTTGTAAAATATTCGAGTAAAGAATTGTTACAAGGTTAGCCTAAGACAAGGCATCTTCTTCCAAAACGTTTTCAAAACACACACACACACACACACACACACACAAGCACCATTTCAAACAATTGAAAATTAAGGCAAGTTGATCTAAGCAAGTAACTAAGAGCCCATGGATAACCATGGATAGAAAGGGTGCTAATACCTTCCCTTTCTATAATCTACTCCCCGAACCCAAGAAAACATCTCAAAGGTTTTTGCTGTGCTTTTTAACCTTTCCTTAGGATAAAATAAAAAGTCGGTGGCGACTCTTGCTCAACCGAAACATTTGCGAAAACAAACGCAAAACCATAGTCAGTTCTCCCACCGTATCACAGAACTGGCGACTCTGCTGGGGACCAGCTTAAAAGTGGGGTTAACTTAGGGTTTAGATCACCTTTACTACTTTGATTGACTTGATTGCTTTATCCTTTGGGTTTTTGTTTGGGTTTGTTGTAAATCCTACACCCGGATTTGGGGCACCTTTTTAGGTAAATAGCGAAAAAACTGCGAGGGAACTGTGCGGGGTATACCGACACGGTTGAAGCAGTAAGTTATGTTAGTGTGACATATTTGTGAGTACCGGTAACCCTTGAGTAGTCAAGGAGAGTACGGGGCCGCTGTGTGATGTCATGAAGCACTAACGAACTCTTAGAACCTTAATTGACCATCTTAGCCTTTTTAGGGGTAGTGAGATGACCGACTTTGGTGCAGTCCGAAGTTGGTAGATCCTCGATACTACACTCTTTTGAGGACTGTTTTCTTGGAATATTTTGGTCGCCAGTAAGTGGCTAAACCAAAACAATGAACACAGAAAACAATCCAATGATATTGAGCTCCTTAGAACCCGGTTTCTATTTTAGGACAGGATGAGCCAACTAACTTCAAGAGGGTGCTTACCTAAACCCCATGCAAGCCTAAATCTAAGGACTTGTTTGCTTTGTGTGAATATGTTTGCCTGTATATACACTCACTTGCTTTTCGCATACATGTACATAACATCATAACATCATACCATAGCATTTTCAATAACCATTTCAAGGATCTCGAGGGTTCTTTTGATGCAGGGTTACGTTGAACCAGACGTCTATCAAGGGGCAAGAGGTTTCTCCTCTAACCAATGCCAACCAAAGTTCAAGTGAAACAACTTAAATCAGTGGCTATGACCCACTCGACATGGTGAGCTTGGTTCTCGTGGAAAGACATCCACCGATACAAAGTTCTTCAGTCAAAGTTCAAATACAACAACTTGAATCAGTGGCTATGACCCACTTGACATGGTGAGCTTGATTCTCGTGGAAAGACGTCCACCGGTGCAGAGATCTCCAATCCAAGAGCAAAGTTCAACCTCTAACATTTTCTTGTGTTTACCCCAAGAGATCCTTGAAAGCATGCATCCACATATCATGCATGGCATTTTGATAGTCTTTCCTTTTTTCAGGTTTCCTTACTCTCCTGCTGTTTATTTCAGCAAGAGATGGCTCTAGAAAGGTCTGTCAAAGACATCCAAAACCAGACTGCTCAGCTACAGGAGATGTTCCTGAACTTGTCTTTGGGGCAAGAAGAGATGAAAACTCTCCTCACAAAGGGCTTGGAGAATTCCAACAATGCCAGGAGTGATCAGCTTGCGGAGCTGCAGTTTGATCTGACAACCTTGAGGACCCAAATGATGGGACAGTTGGTGGGCCAGATGGCTCTCATCCAAGACCTATCTCAAAGACAAGAGGAACTCAGAGTTCTTGTCCGCCAACTGCTTCCGAATAACCAACTGGGGCAAACATCTGAGGTTGAAGAGCAAGTCACCGCCCAGCCTCCAGCCACTCAAGAAGACAAGGGGAAAGCTCCTTTGCTTGCTTCAGGGTCACAAGCCCATCAACAACCTCGCCAGCGTCAACTGGGTAATCGGCATAAGCAAGAAACGTCGGGAAGACAGTTTACGGAGACTGAAATACCGTCATTTTTCATACTGAAGCGCCTGATGGAGGTCAACTTGCTTACCTTAAAGGACCCTCCTCAGAAGCCCAATATCTCCTCTCCTCACTATCATCCCGACGCATTTTGTGTTTACCACTCCTACAGCCCGGGACACGACACCAACGACTGTTGGGCCTTGAAGAACAAGATTCAAGATCTGATCGACATTGGAGTGCTGGAATTCATGCCAGACGGCGAGATGAAAATCTTCCGTTAAAGGGTTCTCCACTTGAAGTGACGAAGCTCAAAGCTGAAAGACTTTTGTTTCTTTTTGAATTTTCAAAGTTGTAATTTCTTTTGCTGTTAAACAATTATCCGTTAATGTTAAACTCTGTTTTCATTAATGCATTGCATATGTTTGTCTTGAATTCATCCATTCGTTTCACTACTCTTATGCTTTTCTTTATGATATTTGACTCTTGATAAAAAGCTGTAAGCCTTTAGAGGGAGGATGACGAAACAATACCATGATCTTATACAGTATGCTTTTGAACAGACCTTGCTGATGATGTACAGGCATTTCTTTCAATTCCCAAACATTGGAGTTATAAGGAAGTTAATCCCTAGTCAACCCCTTCGAGCCAAAGAAGTAGGAGTTTTCTGTTCTAAACAATCAAAACCTTTGATATAAACCCGGGGCAGGGTAGTATCTCAGTTAATCCAAAAGAAAATACGCATTGAAGTCGCAAACTCTCAGTTCGTAACACAACGAACAACGTCAAAAAAAAAAAAAGCATTCCTTTGGAATCAAAAGACAAGGGTGGTTCCCTATCACATAGACAGTCAATCTCTCAAAAGAGAAAAAGCCCACTGAGCCAAAACCTATAAAGGAGGCTTAAGAAAGATGGGGCATCCCGCTGACGGTAATCCCAGAAAACGGAAGCAGTCAGGCAAAAGTTAGGGATAACAAATCAAAATCAAAATAGTGAGGTCATTACAAAATCCTCAACAACATGAAAAATGTTGAAAAAGAAAAAGGAGATGATGATTGTCTCCCCAAATTCAAACTGGTGAACCATCGCCCAAAAGTCGTTCCAAACTCAAAACAGAGTATGACGCAATTAACTGAGCTTAGGTATGAAGAACATCACGAAGAGCGGGTGGGTACAAATATACTTTGAGCCTTTATCCTTTGCTTCTTAAACCGTGAACCAGGCCACGTTACAACCCTTCAAAATCCCTAATTGAAGCATGGGTTAATTCGAAAGCATACTGTTACAAAAGGTATCCTGACTCCTGTAGGGCTTTACTCTAAATCTTGTGTTGACTTGTCTTATGAAAGGTTTTCTGCTAAAAACTCATTTTTCAAAACTTCGAGACAAACATAAACTTTGCATTACTTGAATATCACTGTCTGCATTTGGCTTTTGGTTTGACAGTGAAGAAATTCATACAGCGAATGTTCGGAGGAACGAAAACTCTCTCAGTAAGTAAAAATCACTTCAAGAGGATAACACTTCCATTGCAAATCTCCAATCAGCAAAGGGCATGACATGTCACCATCCAATTAACCTGGGGCAGTCCAGTCAAGGTCCAACAGATCTTTCAAAGTTCAGTTAACCTGGGGCAGTCCAGTCAAGATTTCAAAAAAATCTATCAATATGCAGAGTAATCTGATTCAAGACTCCTTCATCACCACTTGGGGCATTCGAATGTCAAAAGTGTTCAACAAATCAACTATTACATTTCCAGACTCGATTCCTGTATCTAGCCAGGGCACGTCTGAAGAGTTTGAAGATTCGATTCCTGTATCCAGCCAGGGCATATCTGTTAACTATCACCTTTCCAGATTCGATTCCTGTATCCAGCCAGGGCATATCTGTTGACCATATTTCCAGACTCGATTCCTGTATCTAGCCAGGGCACGTATGAAGAGTTCCAGATCAACACCTGTAACAAGCCAAGAAAACATCTGTGAACGACCGATTATAGACCAACCCCTGTAACAAGCCAGGAAAACATCTGTGAACGACCGATTGTAGACCAACCCCTGTAACAAGCCAGGAAATTATCTACATCACCACTTGGGGCATTCGAATGTCAAAAGTGTTCAAAAACCCGATGCAGTTTTACACAAGCTCATCCTCAGGAAACCCTACACCGGTTCCTCTTCAAGACTTCTGAAAACAGTTTATGGATTCTTCCCAACAACGGATGTTAATCTACCAACTTGTTCAGATGCAACTTTTGAAAACAGTTTACGGACGCTTCCCAACAACGGATGCTGCTCTATTGCTTATTCAATCTCAAGACGTTCTGAAAACAGTTCACGGGTTCTCCAGTAACGGATGTTAACCTATCACTTGTTCTGACACTTCTCAACGTTCTGAAAACAGTTTACGGATTCTTCCCAGTAACGGATGCCAATCTATCGCTTGTTCAGATTCCAAGCCTTCACCTGCAACAATCAGAGGACTCTCGCAATCCCCAGCCAGAGAACCTTCCAGAAACTGACTCCACTCGGAGTCAAGTTTCATTATCCCCAGCAAAGTTAAAACTTCAAATTATCAATCCCTAGCGGAGCCAGACTAATGAACCTTCTCCCCACAGAGTTTTGGGAGGGCAAATCTTGAGTTCCCCAGTGAAGTCGCCAGAGTTACTTCCCACCGAACTGAAGATTCTCAATCTTACCTCCCCAGCATGAGTCTACTAGTTTGGAACTCCCCAGTAGAGGTCATCAAGAATTCTCTTCCCCAGCAGCAGCCAGAGAATTATTCTCCCAGGCAGCAGTCAAGATGCTTTTATCTTCATCCATCTCATATTCATTTATCCTCAGCAAGATAGCTCATCGGCTTACATGCACATTCATCACATTCATGTCATAAACATTGATGTCACATACATTGCATCATGCATCACGACATTGCATACAACTAACCCTTTACTTTTTCAGGTAAGATCAGTCGACAGACAAAGATCACCTCCCGAGATTCATCCAGAAATAGTTCAGATGTGACCCGGACACGGCGACATTCTAATACTTATTCCAGATCCATTTAGATGCATCATCAGGAAACCCTACACCGGTTCCTCTTCAACTTCAAGACTTCTGAAAACAGTTCACGGGTTCTCCAGTAACGGATGCTAACCTATCACTTGTTCAGATTCTTCTCAAGACTTCTGAAAAACAGTTTACGGATTCTTCCCAACAACGGATGTCAATCTACCAACTTGTTCAGATGCCAACTTTTGAAAATAGTTTACGGACGCTTCCCAACAACGGATGTGGCTCTATTGCTTATTCAATCTCAACTTCAAAATAGTTTACGGATGTCAATCTATTGCTTGCTCGGACCCCCAATTTAGAGATGTTCCAAAACGTGGATGCCTTTCTGATACTCGTCCAGTCACTATTGACATACAGTTCAACATTTCCAGATGGCATCTATAAGCCCATCCTCCTACCAGCAGTCACCAAATGGCATTATCAGATGGCATCTCTAAGCCCATCCCCCGACAAGATTCTATCGCATCAGATGGCATCTTTAAGTCCATCACCAAATGGCATCTTTAAGCCCATTCACCTCTACCATCACATCGACGAGTGCAAATTTTCTGGGTACTTTAGTGTCTAATCTTCTTTTACCTTCAAGTCGCGAAAGGCAAACTTGCCAATCTAACTCTTCAGGTTCAAGAAGATTGAACAGGGGCAACTGTTGTACCCCAAAATTTGCCCTCGCATTTTACTGCAAGAAATCTCAGCTTCAGGCTTTTCCGGATCTTTCAAACCGGCTCAAGAATCGGTCAAACAGACTTTTTTCGTCAGTCAGGACACAATTAGGGTTTTATTGATTTTCAGGGCTCTGGATTGTTTCACACAGTAGGCTTAGGGTTTTGGTTGATTTTGGCTCAACTTGGATCAGGCGAACGCTCTTTGGCATTTAATCAGGAATTAGGGTTTTTGTGGGCACGTTCTCAGAAGGATTTAAATTCTACAGCACTTTGCAAGTTATTCCGAGATTTGGTTTGAATTCGCATTGTTTGATTTAATCAGTAAAAGAAGGCAGTTGGTTTGAATTCACGTTTGTTTGATTGAACCAGTCAAAAGGTACATTCAGTTGGGATTTGCAATGTTGGGTGAAAATCAGTGAAAAGGGAATGCGCCTGATCAGTTGATTTGATTAACTGTTGCTTTATTTTGGATGTTAGAGGTACCAGGTTTAACTGATCAATTTGTTAAAGCTTTGTTTGTTTAAATTATTTATTATTCTAAAATTAAGTAATTGGAATTTATTTTTCAATTATTTTAATTCAAAGAATTTTAAATAAATGAATAAACAATAAAAGAGAAAATAGAATTAATTGGATAATGGAAACTTTTATTTATTCTTAAATTAATTGTATAATTATTGTTTACAATTTATTTACAAACAATGATTTTATACTAATTTAAATTTAAATAAAAAATGAAACTATCCTATTTTTCTAAGTCTTCTATTCTTCAAATTCTTCATCCTTTGCTCCCCTCCATTCGATTATTCATCTGCAAGAGAAAAAGAGAAAAGTCAAAAAGCAGATAAATAAATAATGACAGATAAAAAGAGTTCATCATTAAGGGCCACTGATTGGGATCAGTTAACCCTCTCTGCAAATCACGGGATTTCTCCCGGTTCACAAAGAGGGAAGAATTTTATTTGCTAATCATGAATGCAAAGTTGAAAAAATGCAAAGTTTGTCAACACATTGCACAATTCAAAAATCTCAGTACTGCACAAATTCAAACCCAACTAAAGGTCCAAACTGAATCACAACCTCCAAACTAAAACTTTCTGCCATAAATGCAAGTTACTATCCAAAAGGCTACTCAAAGCTGTCAATAAAGAAGATTTGGCAAAGATATGGAAAGTTCAAAAAGTACAAAAGCTGTCAAGAAGAGATAAAATATGCAGAGGAAAACTATTATGCAAGCAACACATTTTCTTTACATCATTTCCCAAAGAAAAGTGGCCACTTTCAGAACTAAAAGTACAACATAAACATTATTATAATGCAAAGTGTACTAGAGAGAGAGAAGAGAAAAGAGAAAAGAGATAAGAGAGCAGGTTCTTAGGCTTTAGGCTTGAGATATAGGGAGAAGACATATAAAACAAAAAGAACTAAACACAGTAGGAGAGGGGAGAGAAAAATATACAAACACATAACCATCAAGCTACTAAAGCATAAGCCTAAAAACTTCACAAGCAACAAACCTGTAAACCAGTAACAACCATCACACTGCATAAACCATTCCTACTGTCTAAACAGAAAAACAATATGGCCTAAACTCAAACCTGCTGAAACCTCACAAACCTGTACCATTCAGCTCAAACCTGCCTAAACACAAACAACAGAAAACCAGATAATACCACCCAGCCTGAAGCCTAACATAAACCAGTTTCAAACACAAGCCTGTACCTGTAAAGCCTCACAACCTGTTAAACTCAACAGAACCAAGAGGCCATAACCAAAACCAGTCCAACAAGCTAAGCCTCACAACCTGAAACATCAGAACCTGCCTGCTGCATAAACCTATCTCACCAAAAAGCCTCAGACCTGCCATAGCATACTGCCTAAAACCAGTAAAACCATAGCATACTGCATAAAACCAGTTCAAGTATCAAAACCTTCATGGCCTAAAAACTTTCCTACTGCATCAAATCATTCAAAACCATCGTACCATACAACCTACTGCATAATACCACCAAACCCAAGCATCAAGGCCTCAGAATATATCATCATTGGCCATTAGAGAAGCAAGCAGAATAAGGCAACACAAGAAGGCAAAGAAGATACAGAAGCATTCCAACAGGCAAATCAAAAAAGGCAACTCAGAGAAGGGACGAAAGGCAACAAAGTTCAGGCAACAGAAAAAGAGCATGTACGTAAACCTCAGAAATTTCCAACACAGGCATCCAACATAAGCAAGCATTCAGGGCCCTCAGAACCCTAGGTTCATCCTTGGGCAGAGAAGAAACACAGGCAAACATTCGAAAGCAACGGAGGCAAGCCAAAAGAAGAAGAGGAAAGAATACGCAAACCAGGGTTCCAAGTCCATCATCATCAACACCATCCCCGCCGGCAAGCTTCCGGAGCACCACCTATCCTACCTCTCCTCCATCTCCAAAGAACGAAGGTAGTAAGCCTTTCTCTATCTTTTTTTTCTCCACCACCTCCATAATAACACAAATTTAAGATCAAAATTCAAATTGAAATAAAGCGTGCAGTTCGTAAAAAAGAATGTAAACATCAAAATCGAACCTTGTTTTCATAAGACCACTGGGCCCGAGCTATGGAGGGAAGAGAGATTTGGGGGTAGTGCTGGTGGCTAGACGGAGGAGTTGGATTCAGAAGAACGAACGGAGAAGACGAAACAAGTGAACGAACGGCGCGCTGCTCACAAACCCTAAAGCAATTTCCCAACTGAAAGTAATTGTTTCAAACCCTAAAGTGTGTGTTTCCACAGCTGGGCCTAACCCATCCAAATGCCAAGCCCAAACGCGCTTCCCTGATCACACCCCCTCTTTCTAGCGCCACATGGACATTCTGCTTGGGCCATAATCCTCCAAGCCCATTTCTTTTATACATAAACTCAACCATTTCTCTTTTTAATTAAAATACTTCAATACATTAATACTAAAATACTTAAAAATACTTTTTTTTATATATACATAATTTAATTAATATAAAACATCTAATTTAAATGTTCTTTGAATATATTAAACACGAAAAATATAATTAAAACATCTTTTATACACAATACAATTAAAATTGAAAACACTTTTTTCTTTTAATTCAAATATTCTTATTAATAATACAAAGATACATTTTTTATATATCAAATATAAAATAATAACTTTCAAATTTAGAATATTTTTCTTTTCTTAAATCTCCTTTTACGCATATTAAACAAAATACAAGATTACAAGACTAATTAATTAAATAAACATTTAATTTTTCTTTAAGTCAAAAAAATGTTTAATAATACACATTAATTCACATTGTCGCACCTGTAAATAATTACATATACAAATACACATATGCACGTACACTTACACAATACATTTACATAGCTCCTATAGACATTTGCTTATTTTGTATATTCGTTACATTTACATTTGATTGCAAATTCGATTTGGTTGTAACCTATTGGATATTACATTCCTAAGTCTCATCCCCATTCGTAAATTTGTACCCCCACTCCCGGATACTTATTTTGTAATAGCGTAGATTTTACATTTTCGCAATTTACCGCTTTCAATTATACCATGGTTAGACCTAGGGTTTGCATGTACATAAAATCAAACGTTAGATAACCTAATACAAGACAAATACATGAAATCAATACACAATCACACTTGCACCCTCTAGGGTAATCTCACATGTTGCCTTCCAAAATGGGCCATGCTTGCACGTCGGGTATCTTTGGCAAAACAAATTCAAATGATCATAAAGTCCCTCGATGACGCTTTCGAATGTTGCCTAAATGGAATGATCATAGTCCCTTCAAAGCAAATTGCCAAAGACACTTGGCACCATTGCATTCATGGTCCATACGATGACTCGCGCCCGTCCCGAACAAACATCCTAAACGCAAGATTGTCCACCAAATTCAATGGTGGAATGAAATTGTTAAAAAGGGTTGAAAACATAGAGAAAACCTTTGAGTACAATAGGGTAGACAAAACTCTTAGTTACTTGAGATCAACTTGCAAAACCACTTGCCTTCTTTTCAAAAACCACATTCCACAAGCACTTTCAAAACAAACTCTCAAAACATTTTGAAACATCTTTTCGAAAAGATACACGCCTTTGTAAAATATTCGAGTAAAGAATTGTTACAAGGTTAGCCTAAGACAAGGCATATTCTTCCAAAACGTTTTCAAAACACACACACACACACACACACACACACAAGCACCATTTCAAACAATTGAAAATTAAGGCTAGTTGATCTAAGCAAGTAACTAAGAGCCCATGGATAACCATGGATAGAAAGGGTGCTAATACCTTCCCTTTCTATAATCTACTCCCCGAACCCAAGAAAACATCTCAAAGGTTTTTGCTGTGCTTTTTAACCTTTCCTTAGGATAAAATAAAAAGTCAGTGGTGACTCTTGCTCAACCGAAACATTTGCGAAAACAAACGCAAAACCATAGTCAGTTCTCCCACCGTATCACAGTCAAGATAAAATATTTGCCAAGTTATTCACGCCTTTCCGGATAACTGATGAGGATTTGTATTAGCTAGCTGTGTCTCACCATAAGGAGTTTGTGCTCATGATGGAAACATACTGCTTTGAATTATAACAAATTGTGAAGTGTGTCCATATAAATTTGCTGGAATTAAAATTTTCCTGATAAATATTTATTTATTGCAGCTTTTGTAGATGTGTCTCCAGAAGAAACTGTGCAGAAGAATGCTTTTGAAAGATTTAAAGATGTTGATGAATCAAGTTCATTCAAGGAAGCCCGTGCTCTAGCTGAAGTGAGTTTACAATTCTAGTTTTTTCTAAATATGTTTAGTGATTTGTCTTACCCTTAACATGTAATAACAATGGATATTATTGAAGGCTTCTCAAAATGGAGCTCCTTTTAACCAAGGTTTTGGCAATTCACCCGGTTCTCTATCTGCACGTAAGTAAGGAGTCAGTTGAAATTGAAAATATTTATATATCTGCTTTATTGCTGAAACCCTGTGTAGTGTAATACATCTATTCAAGCGATTTCAAGGAAATATAATGGCACAATGTAGACCGGGCCTGTTAAATAGATGACTGTTCATGTTATTATAGTCGTGCATATTGATTTAATATATCTGTCATCATCGATTTTACGTAGGATTATGTAAACTTACCATTGTCCTTGTACTTTTGATGATTTGATCTTCTATATAAAAGCCTTTCTTGTCAATATCATTTACTTTTGACCCTGTGGTAGGATCTAAGTTGGGAGAATTCTCTCCTATTCTATCATATTTCTTAATAAAAAAAGTGTTCTTTCTTTGGAACTCAATTCTTGGGTTTCTAACACATTGCATACTGATTTCCAGTCCCTGGGTTAAAACAGCGTCATAAATCATAAAGGAAATGCAAGAAGAAATTAATGCACTTAAAGAAAAGAATTCAAAAATTGATGAATTAACACAGACAATCATATTCTTAACGCAAAGGGACAAGGCGAGGACAAAGAAAATTGAACTCTTAATGCAAATGCAGAATTTTAGTGGAAGACAGGTATATTATTTTGACGCATTTAAAGTTAAATTTTATGAGTATTATTTTAAAGATTATTATTTTAATACATTTTTTTAGGGATTGGAATCACCCGCTGATGGTAGACGTTCATCTGAGTCTAGCTACCGTATTGGAGATAATGGAACTTCAGGGGGGACAAATTAGACTTTGCTATGATCGAGATAATTAGATTGTGAACTTTCTCATGTATTTTTGGCATAATGATACTTATTATTATAAGATTAGGAATTGATATATTTTGGGTTTTTTGTACTACTTGACATGATTATGGAACTCGCATTTTACATGATTATGGAACACACATTTTTTTGGATATTATAATGCTTATTTGATGTTAAATATTTTTTATTGAAATTATTTTTACTATATTACAAAGTGATAGAAAACAAAACAAAAAATAATACTATAAATAAATATATTAAAGAAGAAATAATTTAAAGAAAAAAATAACACAAAAAAAAACTATATTTAAATTTTTTTACATAGATAATAATTTAAATAAAAAAAAATCAAGACATAAACAAAAGTCATGGCGACAGTACCGAACCGTCGTAATCAACAATTAAAAATAATCAACAAAAGTCATGACGGTATCGAACCGTCGCCATAAACAATTTAATCAATTTCAAAAGATATTCACGACAGTATCGAACCGTCGCCATCAATAATTAAAAGAAACTCAAAAGATAGTCACGACGGTATCAACCCGTCGTAAACTTGAACGACAATTTTTGTAACCGTCGCGAAATAGGTTGGGGACACACACTTCTGTGACGGTAAAGCAACCGTCGTGGAAAGCAAATTGCGACGGTTTTAACCGTCGTAATCTACAAAAATACCTGTCGCAATCTGCCAATTTTCTTGTAGTGGGTACCTGAGTATCATCCATGTCCATCGCCAGATAGGACCACTGTATTCTCTAATAATTTCTCTTTGCAGCAACCCGACATCTATGCACAGGTTGCTGAGTTGCATGGAGAGGTAGCCCAACTTCGTCAGACATTTGAAGACCTCTCTCTTCAGGTTATGGTTTCCGATGCTACTCACTCTACTGAGGCAGACCTCCTACAGCAGGAAATTGATGATCTTCGCAGTAAGTTAGCTACAACTCATGGTTCTTAGTCGACCAAGGACCCTACTACTCCTTGATGATCTTGATTCATATCTGCATTGTTTTGCTGTTTTGTTGTTTCTTTTATCATGTTGTTTCCTTTTTCAGACTTATCTATTTTTATGCCTAACTCTTGCATTCTACTTTCTTTTTATTTTTATTTTTCGTGACTTACCATAATTAAGTATATTTATATTTTATCATTTTTTTCTCTTTAATTAATTGTTTATTTTATTTTTATGAGTTTATTATTTTCAAGTTATAAACATAAAAGAAAAAAATTTAATACACCAATCCTTGGAAGCACCAAATGAAGAATTATTGTTTGCACCTACGAGAAGAAATTGGAATAAGAAGCCCAAACCAACAAAACAAAGAAATTTGAGCCCAACCCAAATTCCAAGCATGGCGCCCGCCACCAAGACCATGGCGCCCGCCATGAGGTCTGGGACTATAACTGGCAGATTTTCAAAAACCTCCCACTTTCTCCATTTTCAACCCCAAAACCATCCAAAAACTCTCATTTTATCAACCACCTACTACCCCGTTAACCACTCCAACATCCATTTTCTAACCTTCATAAAAATTCAAACTTCCTCCTCCCAATCTCCAACACCCATTTTGAAACCTATTTTTTTCAATTTCCTTCTGTTGTACCCCAAAATTTGCCCTCCCATATTCTTCAAAATTTGCCAAGTCAAAGCTTCAAAATTCCCCAAGGGTTGCACAGTTCAAGGGCCTCCTAACAATCAAAAATTAGGGTTTTGGTTCTGACAAAGAAAATGAAGTTTCCAAGGGTCCAATCAAGTCCCACATGCTTATAAACATTGTCAAGTATCCTCATGTCAAGTTTCAAGACTTACAGCACAAAATTGCACAGTCAAAAACCCTAATTGCACTACAGTCAACTGCAGGGGCAAAATGGTCATTTGACAGTCAAAAGTTCAAATTTTTGGTCAACATCTCATTTTTAAGCCACAAACATCATTTGATCAATGCTTGATCATGATTCTCAAAGCTTGGCTCAAAAAGTCTCAAGATGCAAAAGTTTCCATATTTGGAGAGTTGAAAAAGTCAACTGTAACTTGACCAGGGCATAACTTTCACATGGATTATCATAAAAATTCCATTCAAAGCTCATTTTGAAGAGAAAGACATTTCCTACAACTCCTCTTCACACTTCAAGTCCAAGAAATTCTCTCACAAAAAGTTATCAATTTCAACATTATAGGTCATTTTCAAAAGTCAACAAAAAGGGACTTTAAGTCAAAGGCCATAACTTGAGATTGGTAAATCAAAATGACATGGGACCAAAGACATTGGTTAGAGGACTCAAAGACCTTTCCAAAATGTCCAAGAACATGAGCAAAGCTTAAGAATTGAGCAAGTTATGCCTTGTGGAAGTTGGGAAATTTTTGGATATTTGGAAAAGTCAACATTGCTTCAAAAGTCTTAAAAATGCTAATGGGCCACATTTTCTTCCAAGAATCATCATCCAAAGCATGTGCACGACCATTTGGCCCAAAGGGAAGTTTTTTATCATTTTTATTTATTTATTTGGATTTTTAATGGCTAAAAATTCATTTAATTAAAATAAATAGGTGGAAAATATCAAAGCAAGTCAATCAAATCTTTTTGTGCATAGGATAACTTCAGATTTTCGTGTATTATTAGATAGGGAAAGAATCCATGTGATTGAACATGATTTGGTAGCAAATATGCATGAAAAGATTTGAAAATTATGGCATGGAAAATCAAATATTTTCTCATCAATTCATGGATCCTTTGGCTCAGATTTTTTACCCTAATCATTCCATACATAAGCATGAAGCCAACCCTAATGCCAATGACCACAAAGCTGCGCCAGAAATCCATAACAAAGTTTGAGTTTTTAACAAGAAATTCCAAAACTGAAAACACATTTGCAAGGCTTTTCAAGGCAAGAAACTCATTCCATCACCTTCCTAAGACATTACTGAGTCTGACTGGATATCTTTCCACGTGCATAGCACCTTAAATCGGTATACAGAACTCAGAATTTTTCATATAATATGTGTGATCGGTGGATCTGGAACTGACTGTTTAAAGCTGGTTCGCGAAATGTCGCGGAAGCAAGAGTCGCCACCGTCTTTTATTTTCTCCAAATGGAAAGGACAAAAGCACAGAAAAATTCCTTAAAGAGATTGCTCTCGGTTCGGGAGGTAGATTATAGAAAGGGAAGGTGTTAGCACCCTTTCTATCCATGGTTATCCATGGGCTCTTAGATACTTGCTCACTTGTGTTTTCAAAAATGGTTTGTTTGCTTTTCAATGTGGGTTTTTTAAAAAGTTTCTTTGAAAATTTCCAGTTCGACTCTTGTATCGGTCCTCAAGAGTGTTTGAAAAAATGCTTTCGAAAGCTTTTTGAAAATGTGTTGGTGTGAAAAGTATTCTTTTGATTTATTTGAAAGTTAGAGCAAGTATCTAGAGTCGTCTACCTACCCTAAGGAATTCGTCTGTGTAAATGTCCTTTAAAGTAGTGCCATCCCACCATTGAGAGGTAGGTAGCACCACCGTTGGAGGTGTTCGGGTCAATTCGAGGTTCGGGACATGGTGATCACCAGAGCAATGGGAAGACACCTTAGAAGCTACCCTCATGCCAGGTTCCCGGATCATGAGGACTTACTAAGACATCCTCTACTCGACGATCACCTTTCGAGGCAAGGCAACAGTGAGGCGTACCCTAGGGGTGGTGTGTGACTTGTGTGTCGTTTTTAGATATTTTTGTCTTTTGTCATGTCATTGGTGATCTAGCGTTTGTTTTTTATTTTTGTCCATACATTCTTTCATGCCATTTGTTAACAGTTAAAATATTTGCGGGAAAGATAAAATTCTAAGCTATTACAAAAGGCGCGGGTCCATATCGCCAAAATTAAACCGGACCCGATTTGACAGAAAAATAAAGAAAGAAAAGAAAAGTGCGAGAAAATTAAAAGGTTACATGGCCTTGGGAGAGATACATAAATATTTAAGCAAAATAAAAGAAATATGCGAATTAAGAATTAAATCGAAACGAGGGCGTTGGACCCTTTTTGCAAAATTAAATTAAATGGTGACATTAATTAATTAAAAAAAGAAAAGGAATTGTTTTTTTGGTATTTTTAGTATTTTAGGATTTAGTAAAAGAAAAGAATTAATTGAAATTAATATTAACCCTAATCCTAATGGCTTTTAATTTATTTAAGAAAACATTGAATTTTAACCTAAATTAACCCTAATTTTTACATACAAATTTACTTATAAAAATAAATAAATAGTTAATTATTTAATTATTATGAAAGAAAAATAAAAAGGGTGAAAAATTAATTAAACCTAATTCTATGGTTTTTTAGATTTTATTATGAAAATATTAATTTAAACCCTAATTTAAAACTAAATAATTAATGAATTTATTTACAAAATACTAAAATAAAATATTTATTATTTTTTCCTCTTTTCTGATTTTTTATGTGTTTTTTATATATTATGAAAATAATAAATTAATTAAAAACAATAATTAAAAAGAAAATAGAAATAATGCAAAAGAAGAAAAAATAAAATGGCAAAACCTAGGGGGGTATCTGTCCCCAAAGTGGAGGTGAAAGCCCAGGAATTTGAGCCCAAATAAGCGCATCGTGTACCCCAGACCCTGGCCTTTGATTGAATGCCCTTGGACGCGTGGACGTTTGATTTCGTGAGTGCATGGTAGTCCACTATATTGAATCTGCATGGGAACATTAATTGAAAAAACAATATTGAAAGGGGTGAGGACCTGGGGCTCGAACCCAGGTCCTGAACGTTACCACTCAAACGCTTCACCAACTGTGCCATCTTGCTTATCTGTAAATAATATAATTAACAAACATAATAAAACAAATATGCGTTAGTGCTTTGTTTTCCGCGCGAAAGTTTAAACCAACCAATTGCTCCTTGCCACCTAGTCATCTTCTCCATTGTTTTGTTTTTTTCAAGGAAGTTTAACATTTTTATATAACATTAAACCATATCCCAATGAGTTGTTGGCACATCTCCTCCTCTGTTTAATAAAAACAAAATAACCATAACACATATCCACAACACAATTTATCTTTTCAGCCAAACCAGTACTCAAAGCTTTTTAAAACAAAGAAGCATTCTCATGATCTAAAAATAACATGTATGAGAGAAAGATGAACATGATAATAGATCGCGAAACCCACAAAGACATGATTTCAATTCCTGGCTTTTGGCGAGGGCAGTCATGCGGATTGACAGGTTAATCGTCAGAGGAGATCGTACGACCGTTACACTGTGCGTATGATGGCGGATCTAGCTGGAGTGAATCGAAGTCGCCAGTGGCATATTTCGTCGGAGCTTGCTCTTATTATTTTCCCTTTTTCGTCGATTCAAACCAAAGCTGTTGTTTGATTTAGTCTTTCTCTTTTTTCTTTTGAAACCTTGCCTACTGTGAAAATGGTGAGTCCGCGATCAGAGCTGAGGACTGCGGTGGTTCGCCATCGTTTCGGATGAAGAGGCTTCGAAGGAGGGAGTGGTGCCGGTGGTTTGAGAGGAAGAGAGACGATGTATTTTTGCAGCTGCGTGATAGAGAGAGTGAACTGAGAGTGGAGTATCGACGGTGATGAAAAGCTAGAACTGAAAGGTGCAAGTGGAGCTACTTCGGAGGTTGACGAATGAGGGCGTATCGTATGGATCGGTGATGAAAGATGTTGAGGTAAAGGGTGGAAGTCAGTTTGGAGAGGAAGATGATGAATTATTTACGGAGGAAGGAGGTGAACAGGGTCTATAGGGAGGTGAAGGATGAAGATGGCGGTCTGAAGAGGAGATTTACGGTGGAAAGTTGATGATGAAAACTGGATGGAGGTGAATGTTGGTGTATTCTTTATTGGAGAACATACTGTACATGTGAAGGAAGGGTGAAAAAGTGGTTTGACTAAAGAATAAAAATAAGGATTTGATTTAGAAAATATGTAGAGTGAGAGTGCCCATTTTTTTTGTGTAAATGGGGTTGGTGTTTTTACGTGACAGCAAGGTGTGGCCATTGTGATGTATATATTGCTTTTTTTTCTATTAGGTTTTTCATTATGCCTCTATGTATGAATGGATTAGGTTAAAGATTTGAGTCCAAAAGCCTTGTAACCATGAATCCAATATTTGATTTTAATGGCAAAATATTTTCTAATCTTTTCATGCAAACTTAGTTCAAATCCTGACCAATTTTCTTCAATTCTTTCCTAATCTGACTTGCACAAAATCTTGGAGATATTATATGCATAAAAAGATTGAAAAACTTAGGTTAAGTATTTTTTTCATGTATTTAATTGATTTAAATGAATTATTATTAATAAAAATTCAAATAAATAAATAAAAAATGAAGAAAAACTTCCCTTTGGGCCAAGTGGTCGTGCACATGCCTTGGATGATGAATTGTGGAAGAAAAATGGGCCCATTAGCAATTTTAGGTCATTTGAATCAATGTTGACTTTTCAAAATATCCAAAAATTTCCCAACTTCTACAAGGCATAACTTGCTCAATTTTTAAGCTTTTCTCATGTTCTTGGACATTTTGGAAAGGTCTTTGAGTCCTCTAACCAATGCCTTTGGTCCCATGTCATTTTGATTTACCAATCTCAAGTTATGGCCTTTGACTTAAAGTCCCTTTTTGTTGACTTTTGAAAATGACCTATAATGTTGAAATTGATAACTTTTTGTGAGAGCATTTCTTGGACTTTGAATATGAAGAGGAGTTGTAGGATATGTCTTTATCTTCAAAATGAGCTTTGGATGGAATTTTTCTGATAATCCATGTGAAAGTTATGCCCTGGTCAATTTGCAGTTGACTTTTTCAGCTGTCCAAATAAGGAAACTTTTGCATTTTGATGATTTTTGAGCCAAGCTTTGAGAATCATGATCAAGCATTGATCAAATGATGTTTGTGGCTTCAAAATGATATGTTGACCAAAAATTTGAACTTTTGACTGTCAAATGACCATTTTGCCCCTACAGTTGACTGTAGTGCAATTAGGGTTTTTGACTGTGCAATTTTGTGCTGAAAGTCTTGAAACTTGGTATGAGGATGCTTGACCATATTTGTAGGCATGTGGGACTTGATTGGACCCTTGGAAACTTCATTTTCTTGATCAGAACCAAAACCCTAATTTTGACTGTATAGGAGACCTTTGCACTGTGCAACTCTTGGGGAATTTTGAAGCATGACTTGGCAATTTCTTGAAGAATATGGGAGGGCAAATTTTGGGGTACAACAGTTGCCCCTGTTCAATCTTCTTAGACCTGAGGATGCAGATTGGCTGACGTGTCTTTCGTAATCCGAGGGTGGAAGATGATTGAACACTAGAGTGCCCAGAAATTTGCGCTCACATAGTAGCAGTGTGATGGAAATGGGCTTATAGATGCCATTTAGAGGTTGATGAATAGGATGATGGGCTTATAGATGCCATGCTAAGAGGTGATGGAAGGTGGATGGGCTTATAGATGCCATCTGGATGTTGATCGCGTAAGAGATTCCTTAGCGGGAACCTGCATACCTGCAAAAGAAAAAATGAGTACCTGACATGTTGCAGGAGCTGTTTTCAGATGCTTGGTATAGATATGTCCTGACTGGTTACAGGAGCTGAATCTAGAGCTTCACAAGATGATGAATGAACCAGGGATGGTTACTACCTTAGCATGAACGGTAAGAGAACCTTGGGTGACTTTAACCTCAACAACGCTCGTTGAGAAAATCTTGGTGGGAATTACCATCTTCGCAGTATCGGGAAGAGAACCAGTAGGCAATTATAACCTGAAAGGGAATTATCACCTCACGCACCATTGGAGAGGGAACTATAGGAAAGGAATTATCACCTCACGCACCATCAGAGAGGGAACTATAGGAAAGGAATTATCACCTCACGCACCATCGGAGAGGGAACCATCAGGAAAGGAATTACCACCTCACGCACCATCGGAGAGGGAACCATTAGGAAAGGAATTACCACCTCACGCACCATCGGAGAGGGAACCATAAGGAAATTAACCTAAAAAGGAATTATCACCTCACTCACCGTCGGAGAGGGAACCATAGGAAATTAACCTAAAAAGGAATTATCACCTCACGCACCATTGGAGAGGGAACCATAGGAAATTAACCTAAAAAGGAATTATCACCTCACGCACCATTGGAGAGGGAACCATAGGAAATTAACCTAAAAAGGAATTATCACCTCACGCACCATTGGAGAGGGAACCATAGGAAATTAACCTAAAAAGGAATTATCACCTCACGCACCATTGGAGAGGGAACCATAGGAAATTAACCTAAAAAGGAATTATCACCTCACGCACCATTGGAGAGGGAACCATAGGAAATTATAACCTAAAAAGGAATTACATCTCACGCACCGTCGGGGAGAGGACCATAGGAAATTATAACCTAAAAGGGAATTACATCTCACGCACCGTCGGGGAGAGAACCATAGGGAATTATAACCTAAAAAGGAATTACATCTCACGCACCGTCGGGGAGAGAACCATAGGAAATTATAACCTAAAAAGGAATTACATCTCACGCACCGTCGGGGAGAGAACCATAGGAAATTATAACCTAAAAAGGAATTACATCTCACGCACCGTCGGGGAGAGAACCATAGGAAATTATAACCTGAAAGGGAATTACATCTCACGCACCGTCGGGGAGAGAACCATAGGAAATTATAACCTAAAAAGAAAAACCTAAAATGGAATTATATCTCACGCACCGTCGGGGAGAGGACCAATAGGAAATTATAATCTCAAAGAAAAACCTGAAATGGAATTATATCTCACGCACCGTCGGGGAGAGGACCAATAGGAAATTATAATCTCAAAGAAAAACCTAAAATGGAATTATATCTCACGCACCGTCGGGGAGAGAACCAATAGGAAATTATAACCTGATAACTTCTACTGAGTCTTCATCAGAAAAATCGGTTGGGAGTCGATTTGGCTGGACTAGAGAAGGCCTTGGGCTGGATAAGAAATCTTTGGAGTCGATTAACTGAACCGGTCTAGGTCTTGAAATATGATTGAGAATTTAACTGCATCTTTCCTGAAAGATAAAAGTCAGTCATACGCAATGTATGATGTGGATCAAGCAATGATGTTCTCAACATAAATGAGATTTGTATGATATGATGCGTTTATGCATGCTATAATGATGCATGTGATATTTATGCATGTATGTTTTCGTCTAGGAAAGTAAATCCTTGACGGGTGCCGGGAAGTCACATCCTGGGATGATATTGAAGGGTAAGCTTTCGCTTCCGCTGGGGGTAATAACTGCAAGAATACCGGTAGGAGAAGATGACTCCGTTGAGGAATAAACTTGGCAAATGGAAGATTCTGCGAGGAGAACAATACTCTAGCGACCATGCTGGGGGGTGATACTCTGTGGGGAGAGAGATACTCTGCTGAATTGTTGAGAATGACTTGCCGAGGATATCTTTGCTGTATTGGAAGTGCTAATAGACTTCGCTGGGGGTAAGAAGACTTTGTCAACGATGATCTTTCTGTGGCTTTTGGCTGAGGATAACCCAGTTATATCCTATTAAGGAAATAACTCTTTCAATAAAGCCAGACGATGCGTTCGTGCTCTGCGAGGGGATAAGCTTCCAGAATCTACTGGGGATAAGCTTGCTGCTTGGGGATGTGAATCCCGACTTTCCTGGGGGACTAGATTGGACTTTCCTGGGGAAGTTTTGACTGCGGGGGGAGGTGATTCCTTTGAATGTTTGATATACTGCCGGGGAACAATCTTTAGACCAAGACTGCCGGGGATGCTTGTTAGGAATGTATGTATACTGCTGGAGAATGCTTGAGATCTGCTGGAGGAGAGTATACTGTCTTGCTGGCTCACTCTCTGGGGAATTAAGATATTTGGTTACGTTCTTTAGCTGAACTCACCTTGATACCTTGGTGGACAGAGCGATTAGATTGTTTGGACAACTCATATTGCCCCTGTTTCTGATATGGGAGGCACATGTGGGATGCTGATAATTGTTGATGGACCAACCTTCTTCTGGTAGGCAGGTGACAAGATGACAGGACATAGTCGTACGCTTTGATCCCTAACTTTTGCCTGGACCGCCCTTTCGGGTTTTCAGTCCACCGGGATACCCATTTTTGCCAAAGCCGCCTTTTCAGGTTTTCGACTTGTCGGGTGTACAGATTTTTCATTTTCATCCCTTATTTTTGCCCGAACCCTTTTGGTTCGCCGGGAAGCCCTGATTTTTGCCTAGGTATGTCAACCTAGCGGGTCTTTGATTTTGCGTAGTATTCTTTTCGACTATGTCCGTTCTCTTAGAATGTAGGGAGTTGCCCCTGGCTATTTGTGTTGCCATATTACCAGAAGATGTCTGATTGTGCAAAATTTGTTGCTGGAATGCCCCAAGTGACTCAGGCGGAGATTTGCCCCAGGCTATTTAGCCTTTGAGAGATTCTCCGAATCTTGATTGGATTGCCCCAGATGGTAGACCATGATCATGTCATGCCCCTTGATTGGAGGTGCTTCTGTTCATTAGGCATTCGTCGTGCGAACTTCTGCTGTTCAAACAAAAAGTCATATGCAAACAATGTTATATCAAAATGCAAAGCTTATGTCTGTCTTGAAGATTTTGAAAATGCATTCTTTTTCATAAAACAAATGAATGTTTGTAAAACGTGATGTCAACTCCGTATTTACCGTAGGCCTTCAGGAGTCAGGATACCTTTCGTAACAGTATGCTTTCGAACTAACCCGTGCTTCGGCTAGGACTTTTAAGGGTTGTAGCGTGGCCCGGTTCACGGTTTAAGAAACAAAAGATAAAGGCTCAAATTATTTGTACCCACCCGCTTCTTCGTGATGTTCTTCAAACCTAAACTCAGTTGATCATACGTTAGACCTTGTTTGAGTCTTTACTCTGATTTTCCGGTGATGGTTCAGATGTTGATAACTTATTTTGAATAGGCAGTCATTCCTTTTTTGTTGAGGGTTTGTAGGACCTCTTTCTTTTTTGACTTCGTTATCCCTATTTTTGCCTGAGCTGTTTCCTTTTTTGGAATTACCGTCAGCGGGATGCCCCAGTTCGGTAAGTCTCCTTCATTGGTTTTGACTTTTTGGGCTTTTCATTTATGATTTTTTTTTGATAATGACTGCCTGTCCTTATGATTGCTCGGAACCATCACTGTCTTTCTTTGTTTTGTAAGGACCTTTTTGGTGCCGTTCGTTATGCACTTGGATCAACTGAGAGAACTACCCTGTCCCAGGTTATAATGAAGGGTTTTAATTTTCGAAAAGAAAAACTCCTACTTCTTTGGCTCAGAGGGGTTGACGAGGGATTATCATCCTTATATCTCCAGTGTTTAGGGATTGAAACAATGCCTGTACCTCATCAACGGGGTCTGTTCAAAAGCATACTGTAAAGATTGCGGTATCGTTTTCGCCATCCTCCCTCAAGAGGCTTAGAATTATCATTTAAGAGTTGATCATCAGAAAAAAAAATATGAAAATAATTTGCATTTAGTGAATACGAATATATTGTTTCAGAACAGACATATGCGATGCATTAATGAAATAACAACGTTTGATATGAATGGAATGCTTGAACAATCAAAAGAAAATTACAACTTGAAAGATTATAATGAACAAAAATTTCTCAATCCTAGCCATGTTTTGACAAGGGAGCAATGATCACATTGGGAGTCTCGGCGGGCTCGAACTCGATCTCTTTAGCATCGATCATATTCTGAATCTTGTACTTCAGTGCCCAACAGTCCTCAGTATCGTGCCCCGGGCTACCAGAATGGTAAGCGCACCTTGCTTCTGGGTTGTAATTTGGAGAGGAAGTCTTTGGATTTGCAGGAGGGTTGACCACCGCAATCAGGTTCATCCTTAACATGTGCTGCAAAGCTCGTGACCATGACATGTTGATGTAGGTGAATTGTCTCTTAGGCTCGTCCGACCTGTTCTGATCAACCCGCTGTTCTTGGCGCGGTCGTTGTTGGACCTGAGAAGTAGTAGCAACTCGGAGAGGTCTATTCATTGGACCCGACCTTTGCCTTCTTGGAAGCTGTTCTATGACCTGGTCCCTGAGTTGGGCTGGTTGTTTCATGCCTTGAGGAAGTTGGCTGATCATGGCTCTCAACTCTCCTTGCTCCTGAGCTAAACCTTGAATGAGGGCCCTTTGCCCCAGCATCTGGGTTTTCAATGTGTCTACCTCAGCTTGTAGACGTTTCAGCTGTTCGTCCTTGTCATCTTCAGGACTCTTTCTGATCAGATTCCCCATGAGGAGTGTCCTCAACTCTTCCTGCCCCTTGGATAGGCCTAGGAAGATTTCCCTGAACTGAGCCTCTTGAGCGTGAAGGTCCTGGTTATCTTGTTGTGAAGCCATTGCTGAAATAAACAGCGAGAAAGGTAAGTGACCTGCAACAAGGATACCTGTTATGCAATGATATGTATGTATGCATGCGATGTTTTCAAGGACCTCGCGGGGTAAACAAGAAAATTTGTTAGCATTTGGATCTGGTAGCTTGATTGAAAGAACTTCATATTTGTTGAGAGCTTTTCTTCCAAGGGTCAAAGGCTCACCATATCCAGTGGGTCATAGCCCCTGACAACTTTGGCTCGGGGAACTTTCTTCAAGTGTCAAAGCTCACCATATCAAGTGGGTCATAGCCCCTGACAACTTTGGCTAGAGGAAAATAAATCCTCTTTGCCCCTTGCTAGATGTTTGATTTATCATGACCTGCATCACAAGCCCTTGAGATCCTTGAAATGGGTTAGGATGTATGCAATGGTATGATGTTATGGTATGCATGGGGTAATGTGAGTAACCCTGTTATGAGTCCGAATCAAGGACAAAACCTGCAAGAAATTTAGTAACCCTGTTATAAGTCCCAATTAAGGACTATAAACAAAACCTGCAAGAAACTTAGTACACTCTTGTTATGAGTCCCAATTAAGGACTATAAACAAAACCTGCAAGAAACTTAGTACACTCTTGTTATGAGTCCCAATTAAGGACTATAAACAAAACCTGCAAGAAACTTAGTAAACCCTGTTATGAGTCCCAATTAAGGACTATAAACAAAACCTGCAAGTAGTTCATGTGTCAGATAACAAGCATGCAAGTAGTCAAGTACGAAGGCACACAAGTCACACAAGAGAACCCTTAGAGTTTAGGCCAGCATGGGGTCTGGGTATTACCCTTTTGAAGTTGGTGGATTCAACCTGTCCTATTAGAAGTAACCGGGTTCTACGGGTTCCAATATCACTGGATTGCTTTCATTGTTCATCGTTTTGATTTAGCCACTGAACTGGCGACCGAAATATTCCAGGAAAGCAACCCTCAATTGAGTGTAGTATCGAGTATCAACCAACCTCGGACTACACCAAAGTCAGTTATCTCACTACCCTAAAGAGGCCAAGATAGTTCAATTAAGGTTCCTAAGGTCTGTTGATGCTTCATGACACCACGCGGAGGCCCCGTACTCTCCTTGACTGAACTCAAGGGTTACCGGTACACACCAAAGTGCCACATCAACGTAGCAGACTGTTTCAACCATGTCGGTATACCCCGCACAGTTCCCTCACAGTCTTGTTGCTACTTTCTAAGAAAGGTATCCCCAGATCCGGGTTAGGATCTATAGAACTCCCAAGACAGTCCCACAATTTAAAGCAAACAAGGAAAGCAATTGAAAACACAGTTATGAACTAACCCTAAGGTACACCTCACTTTAAGTTAAGTCCCCAGCAGAGTCGCCATTTCTGTGATCGGTGGATCTGGAACTGACTGTTTAAAGCTGGTTCGCGAAATGTCGCGGAAGCAAGAGTCGCCACCGTCTTTTATTTTCTCCAAATGGAAAGGACAAAAGCACAGAAAAATTCCTTAAAGAGATTGCTCTCGGTTCGGGAGGTAGATTATAGAAAGGGAAGGTGTTAGCACCCTTTCTATCCATGGTTATCCATGGGCTCTTAGATACTTGCTCACTTGTGTTTTCAAAAATGGTTTGTTTGCTTTTCAATGTGGGTTTTTTAAAAAGTTTCTTTGAAAATTTCCAGTTCGACTCTTGTATCGGTCCTCAAGAGTGTTTGAAAAAATGCTTTCGAAAGCTTTTTGAAAATGTGTTGGTGTGAAAAGTATTCTTTTGATTTATTTGAAAGTTAGAGCAAGTATCTAGAGTCGTCTACCTACCCTAAGGAATTCGTCTGTGTAAATGTCCTTTAAAGTAGTGCCATCCCACCATTGAGAGGTAGGTAGCACCACCGTTGGAGGTGTTCGGGTCAATTCGAGGTTCGGGACATGGTGATCACCAGAGCAATGGGAAGACACCTTAGAAGCTACCCTCATGCCAGGTTCCCGGATCATGAGGACTTACTAAGACATCCTCTACTCGACGATCACCTTTCGAGGCAAGGCAACAGTGAGGCGTACCCTAGGGGTGGTGTGTGACTTGTGTGTCGTTTTTAGATATTTTTGTCTTTTGTCATGTCATTGGTGATCTAGCGTTTGTTTTTTATTTTTGTCCATACATTCTTTCATGCCATTTGTTAACAGTTAAAATATTTGCGGGAAAGATAAAATTCTAAGCTATTACAAAAGGCGCGGGTCCACATCGCCAAAATTAAACCGGACCCGATTTGACAGAAAAATAAAGAAAGAAAAGAAAAGTGCGAGAAAGTTAAAAGGTTACATGGCCTTGGGAGAGATACATAAATATTTAAGCGAAATAAAAGAAATATGTGAATTAAGAATTAAATCGAAACGAGGGCGTTGGACCCTTTTTGCAAAATTAAATTAAATGGTGACATTAATTAATTAAAAAAAGAAAAGGAATTGTTTTTTTGGTATTTTTAGTATTTTAGGATTTAGTAAAAGAAAAGAATTAATTGAAATTAATATTAACCCTAATCCTAATGGCTTTTAATTTATTTAAGAAAACATTGAATTTTAACCTAAATTAACCCTAATTTTTACATACAAATTTACTTATAAAAATAAATAAATAGTTAATTATTTAATTATTATGAAAGAAAAATAAAAAGGGTGAAAAATTAATTAAACCTAATTCTATGTTTTTTTAGATTTTATTATGAAAATATTAATTTAAACCCTAATTTAAAACTAAATAATTAATGAATTTATTTACAAAATACTAAAATAAAATATTTATTATTTTTTCCTCTTTTCTGATTTTTTATGTGTTTTTTATATATTATGAAAATAATAAATTAATTAAAAACAATAATTAAAAAGAAAATAGAAATAATGCAAAAGAAGAAAAAATAAAATGGCAAAACCTAGGGGGGTATCTGTCCCCAAAGTGGAGGTGAAAGCCCAGGAATTTGAGCCCAAATAAGCGCATCGTGTACCCCAGACCCTGGCCTTTGATTGAATGCCCTTGGACGCGTGGACGTTTGATTTCGTGAGTGCATGGTAGTCCACTATATTGAATCTGCATGGGAACATTAATTGAAAAAACAATATTGAAAGGGGTGAGGACCTGGGGCTCGAACCCAGGTCCTGAACGTTACCACTCAAACGCTTCACCAACTGTGCCATCTTGCTTATCTGTAAATAATATAATTAACAAACATAATAAAACAAATATGCGTTAGTGCTTTGTTTTCCGCGCGAAAGTTTAAACCAACCAATTGCTCCTTGCCACCTAGTCATCTTCTCCATTGTTTTGTTTTTTTCAAGGAAGTTTAACATTTTTATATAACATTAAACCATATCCCAATGAGTTGTTGGCACATCTCCTCCTCTGTTTAATAAAAACAAAATAACCATAACACATATCCACAACACAATTTATCTTTTCAGCCAAACCAGTACTCAAAGCTTTTTAAAACAAAGAAGCATTCTCATGATCTAAAAATAACATGTATGAGAGAAAGATGAACATGATAATAGATCGCGAAACCCACAAAGACATGATTTCAATTCCTGGCTTTTGGCGAGGGCAGTCATGCGGATTGACAGGTTAATCGTCAGAGGAGATCGTACGACCGTTACGCTGTGCGTATGATGGCGGATCTAGCTGGAGTGAATCGAAGTCGCCGGTGGCATATTTCGTCGGAGCTTGCTCTTATTATTTTCCCTTTTTCGTCGATTCAAACCAAAGCTGTTGTTTGATTTAGTCTTTCTCTTTTTTCTTTTGAAACCTTGCCTACTGTGAAAATGGTGAGTCCGCGATCAGAGCTGAGGACTACGGTGGTTCGCCATTGTTTCAGATAAAGAGGCTTCGAAGGAGGGAGTGGTGCCGGTGGTTTGAGAGGAAGAGAGACGATGTATTTTTGCAGCCGCGTGATAGAGAGAGTGAACTGAGAGTGGAGTATCGACGGTGATGAAAAGCTAGAACTGAAAGGTGCAAGTGGAGCTACTTCGAAGGTTGACGAATGAGGGCGTATCGTATGGATCGGTGGTGAAAGATGTTGAGGTAAAGGGTGGAAGTCAGTTTGGAGAGGAAGATGATGAATTATTTACGGAGGAAGGAGGTGAACAGGGTCTATAGGGAGGTGAAGGATGAAGATGGCGGTCTGAAGAGGAGATTTACGGTGGAAAGTTGATGATGAAAACTGGATGGAGGTGAATGTTGGTGTATTCTTTATTGGAGAACATACTGTACATGTGAAGGAAGGGTGAAAAAGTGGTTTGACTAAAGAATAGAAATAAGGATTTGATTTAGAAAATATGTAGAGTGAGAGTGCCCATTTTTTTGTGTAAATGGGGTTGGTGTTTTTACGTGACAGCAAGGTGTGGCCATTGTGATGTATATATTGCTTTTTTTTTCTATTAGGTTTTTCATTATGCCTCTATGTATGAATGGATTAGGTTAAAGATTTGAGTCCAAAAGCCTTGTAACCATGAATCCAATATTTGATTTTAATGGCAAAATATTTTCTAATCTTTTCATGCAAACTTAGTTCAAATCCTGACCAATTATCTTCAATTCTTTCCTAATCTGACTTGCACAAAATCTTGGAGATATTATATGCATAAAAAGATTGAAAAAACTTAGGTTAAGTATTTTTTTCATGTATTTAATTGATTTAAATGAATTATTATTAATAAAAATTCAAATCAATAAATAAAAAATGAAGAAAAACTTCCCTTTGGGCCAAGTGGTCGTGCACATGCCTTGGATGATGAATTGTGGAAGAAAAATGGGCCCATTAGCAATTTTAGGTCATTTGAATCAATGTTGACTTTTCAAAATATCCAAAAATTTCCCAACTTCTACAAGGCATAACTTGCTCAATTTTTAAGCTTTTCTCATGTTCTTGGACATTTTGGAAAGGTCTTTGAGTCCTCTAACCAATGCCTTTGGTCCCATGTCATTTTGATTTACCAATCTCAAGTTACGGCCTTTGACTTAAAGTCCCTTTTTGTTGACTTTTGAAAATGACCTATAATGTTGAAATTGATAACTTTTTGTGAGAGCATTTCTTGGACTTGGAATATGAAGAGGAGTTATAGTATATGTCGTTCTCTTCAAAATGAGCTTTGGATGGAATTTTTCTGATAATCCATGTGAAAGTTATGCCCTGGTCAATTTGCAGTTGACTTTTTCAACTGTCCAAATAAGGAAACTTTTGCATTTTGATGATTTTTGAGCCAAGCTTTGAGAATCATGATCAAGCATTGATCAAATGATGTTTGTGGCTTCAAAATGATATGTTGACCAAAAATTTGAACTTTTGACTGTCAAATGACCATTTTGCCCCTACAGTTGACTGTAGTGCAATTAGGGTTTTTGACTGTGCAATTTTGTGCTGAAAGTCTTGAAACTTGGTATGAGGATGCTTGACAATATTTGTAGGCATGTGGGACTTGATTGGACCCTTGGAAACTTCATTTTCTTGATCAGAACCAAAACCCTAATTTTGACTGTATAGGAGACCTTTGCACTGTGCAACTCTTGGGGAATTTTGAAGCATGACTTGGCAATTTCTTGAAGAATATGGGAGGGCAAATTTTGGGGTACAACAATATGCATATTCGTATTTCAATATTCAAGCATTTTCATTGCATTTCTTGTATGGATTCATACTAATGGATGGATTCTAAAGCTAACTGCATACTTTAATTGAGTTTTTGTGCACTATTGGAGATTTCACCATTGATGCCAACTAGGGTTCTTCAAGCTTCGAATTGGGTATTCTTATATACTGTAAAATTGGGACTTCCCAATACCATGATCAAAACCAGGACACTTGGACGAATCGATTGCCATGGTCGCGCCTAATTTCTGATCCAAGACGAGCTATTCGCTATTATTGAAAACTGTATGTTTTAAGGGGGTTTAAAACCCCCGCTAACCTTTGTTATGTTTCAGGAAAAAGCAAAGCGAGGAAGAAGATGCTGATGTGTAAGGCAATGATTGGGTTATTTAAATTTTCGCGCTGAATTGTCCACTAACTCTTATTTTCTCTTATATTAATTGTTAGTTATATTATAAACAAAAAGCGCAGTTGGAGCAGTTGGCAAAGCATAGTGGTGGTAATCCCTGGGACCTGGGTTCGAATCCCAGGTCCCCCACCCCTTTCCATATTATTTTTATAAACATGCTTGTGTGTAGTTTGCTTCCAGGGTTCCACCATACAACCCCTGATCCAACTATGCCACGCGCCCACTGAGATTAATCCATTGGCCCTGATCAGAGGAGCACCATACTCGTTGGTCAAACATGCCACACGCTAGTCAAAAGGTCAACAAGGCCAAAAGCTTAATGGGCCTGATTGCTGGACAAAACCCTCCAATTTGGGGACAGACCCCCATGGTTTGCTTTTTTATTCTTTTTTATATTTTCCTATTTTATTTGTTTTAATTGATTTCTCTTTAATTCTTTAAACTAATTTATTTTCACAAAATATAAAAATAGTAAAAAAATCAGAAAAGACAAAAATTAAAATATGTTTTATTTAAATATTATCTTTTTGTAAATAAATCTCACTAAATAATTAGATTTAAATTTAGGTTTAATTCAAATATTTTCTTAATAAAATTAAAAAAGGAGTAGAATTAGGGTTTTGAGTCTTTTTCATTCTTTTTCTTTTTTCTCACCATAATTAATTATTAGATATTATTTTTTGTAATTAAATTACCATGTAAATAATTAGATTAATCTTAGGTTTAATTTTAACATGTTTTCTTAATAAATTAAAAAACAACTAGAATTAGGGTTAATGTTTTAATTTCATTTAATAAATCTCATAAAAAACCATAAATACAAAAGATCTCAAAAAATAGTTTCTTTTTATTTTAATTAATTTGTTAATAATATTTTTATTTCATTAAAAAGGGTCCAACGCCCTCGCTTTCGATATTAATTCCAATTCGCGCATTTATTTTCTTTTCGTATAATTTTTATGTACTTCTCCCAAAGCCATGTAAATATTTATCTTTCGCCCTTTACTTTACCTCTTTATTTATTTCCTGTCAAATCGGGTCCTGGATTTAATTTGGCGATGTGGACCCGCGCCTTTGTAATAGTTTAGAACTTTTAATTTCCGCATCTTTTTTAACTGCTAATAAATGCATGCAAGAATGAGTGACAAAAATAAAAACAAATGCGTAGATCACCTTTGACATGAACAAGATAAATGCAAATGAACATGACACACGAATCACACACCACCCCTAGGGTACGCCTCACTGTTGCCTTGCCTCGAAAGGTGATCGTCGAGTAGAGGATGTCTTAGTAAGTCCTCATGATTCGGGAACCTGGCATGAGGGTAGCTTCTAAGGTGTCTTCCCATTGCTCCGGTGATCACCATGTCCCGAACCTTCGAATTGACCTGAACACCTCCAATGGTGGTGCTACCTACCTCTCAATGGTGGGATGGCACTACTTTAAAGGACATCTACACAGACGAATTCCTTAGGGTAGGTAGACGACTCTAGATACTTGCTCTAATTTCAAAGACAAATCAAAAATACTTTTCACACCAACACATTTTCAAAAGCTTTCGAAAGCATTTTTTCAAACACTCTTGAGGACCGATACAAGAGTCGAACTGGAATTTTCAAAGAAACTTTTTAAAACCCACATTGAAAAGCAAACAAAACATTTTTGAAAACACAAATGAGCAAGTATCTAAGAGCCCATGGATAACCATGGATAGAAAGGGTGCTAACACCTTCCCTTTCTATAATCTACCTCCCGAACCGAGAGCAATCTCTATAAGGAATTTTTTTGTGCTTTTGTCCTTTCCCTTTGGAGAAAATAAAAGATGGTGGCGACTCTTGCTTCCGCGACATTTCTCCAACCAGCATTAAACAGTCAGTTCTAGATCCACCGATCACAGAACTGGTGACTCTGCTGGGGACAAACTTAAAGTGAGGTGTACCTTAGGGTTAGTTCATAACTGTGTTTTCAATTGCTTTCTTTGTTTGCTTTAAATTGTGGGTACTGTCTTGGGAGTTCTGTAGATCCTAACCCGGATCTGGGGATACCTTCTTAGAAAGTAGCAACAAGGCTGTGAGGGAACTGTGTGGGGTATACCGACATGGTTGAAGCAGTCTGCTACGTTGATGTGGCACTTTGGTGTGTACCGGTAACCCTTGAGTCCAGTCAAGGAGAGTACGGGGCCGCCGCGTGGTGTCGTGAAGCATCAACTGACCTTAGGAACCTTAATTGAACCATCTTGGCCTCTTTAGGGTAGTGAGATAACTGACTTTGGTGCAGTCCGAGGTTGGTTGATACTCGATACTACACTCAATTGAGGGTTGCTTTCCTGGAATATTTCGGTCGCCAGTTCAATGGCTAAATCGAAACAATGAACAATGAAAGCAATCCCGTGATATTGGGACCCTTAGAACCCGGTTACTTCTAATAGGACAGGTTGAACCCACCAACTTCAAGAGGGTACTACCCAGACCCCATGCTGGCCTTAAACCCTAAGGGCTTGTCTTGTGTGCCTTGTGTGCCTTACGTGTTTGTCTTTGTAAATATATGTGGTGTGTTTAATCATAGCATCATGACATCATCCAGCATCATATGCATTGACTAACCATTTCAGGGGTTCGAATCTTCATATTTGTTCTTGTTTTGTAGGACATGGAAACTGTTCGCAGAAAGATAATTCAAATCAGCCTTGTAAGGATCCCTCCTCAGCTTAAGGAGCTTATATCCAGGATTCCCGAGAGCTCTTCGTTCAATGAAAGACATGGAAGACTCATCAGCTTGGTCAATACCAACATTGAGGAGGATATGATAAAGGTCATGTTCCAGTTCTTTGACCCTCTGCATCACTGTTTCACCTTCTTGGATTATCAGTTGGTACCTACATTGGAGGAGTTCTCCCGACTCCTGAAGATCCCTATCCTTGATCAACTACCCTATAGCGGTACGGAAAAGGAACCCAAGATTGAAGAGATTGCTAAAGCCTTACACCTACAATCATCTGACCTCAAGGGACATTGGGAAGTTAGAAGTGGTATCAAAGGGTTCTTAGCCAGGTTTCTGTTTGAAAAGGCCCATGAATGTTGGAACTCCCTTGACTTACAAGCTTTTGAAGAAGTTGTGGCCCTCCTTGTCTATGGTTTAGTGTTATTCCCTAACCCAGATCAGCTTATAGATATCAGTGCTGTCCAGATCTTCATGTCCAGGAATCCTATACCTACGTTGCTGGGGGACATCCTTCACTCATGTTACACTCGAACCATGAGAAAAAGAGGTGTCCTTATGTGTTGCACTTCTCTCCTGGGAAGGTGGTTTATTTCGCACCTTCCACAATCAGTCTTGAAGAACGAGCGGGGTTTGAGGTGGTCACAACGGTTGATGACTCTTACACATGCAGATATACATTGGTGCCCTCGGTCCAGAGAGGATGTCACTATCATTGATCGTTGCGGGGAGTACCCTAATGTTCCTCTACTTGGAATCAGAGGAGGTATTACTTACAACCTATGCCTGGCTTGGAGACAGTTTGGTTATGCTCGGAGGGATGGCCCTCATGATATGTTAATTCCTGACATAGTTTTTGACTTCGACAACGATGCACAAGGACTTCGCCAGAGATTTATCAGAGCTTGGAGGATGCCCAGTAGGATAGACAGTAGGACACTGGGGCACAGGAACTCCATCCCGTTGGAACCTTATCTCAAGTGGGTACGCGCCCGCTCCCAGAAGTTAGTAATGCCTTATCCTCATATGCTCCCTGTAATCAAAGAGCCAGTCTTGGAAGGAGAAGTGTCCTACACCATTCAGCATCCTGATATGCCCACATCCTGGGAAGAGATGCAGAAGAGCTGGATCCAGCTTAAGGAAGAACGGAATTCTCTTGAGACCAGTCTACATGTTAGTGAAAAGAAGGTCTTGGAGCTCACCCGCCTATTGCATGAGGAGAGGAATCTCAACACCTACATAGCTCTAAAGAGGATGCGCAGTGTCTTTTGGGATTGATTTGCTTTGTAATTTGTGCCCATGAGGCTTTGATGTACTGAACAATTATTTCCTTAATGATAACGTGTGTTCCTTTTTGTCTACAACAAATTTGAACTTTCGAACCCTTGAATGCATTGCATAAACACATATCATTCATCATGTGCATAGCAGGTTTTCTTCTTTTCAGGTTGCTTACTGTTCTTCGCTGTTTATTTCAGCATCATGAATCCTGACTCATCATCAACTGAAATGTCCATCAAGGCTCTTCAGGCGCAGAATGTGCAATTTCAGGAACTAATCATGGGTTTGGCTCAGGGCCAAGAAGAGCTGAAGGCTCTGCTCCTGAAGAAGGAGAAGAAGAAGAAGAAGAAGAGAATTGTTCTTTTCAACTCGGGCCGAAGGTTTGGCAACACTCTGCAGAATGAAGAGGCTGGTTCTTCTATAGGCAAGGGTACCCCCCAAGGGGAAAAAGGTCCTAGTCTGGTAGTCTCCGACAACGAGACTGATTTTGATGAGGAACAGTATCCTCCTGCAGAAGACAGATATAAGCAGTTGGAAGACAGATTGAGTGCTATGGAGATCCAACAGGTGCCTGGGCTGGATTTTGGAGATTTGGATTTGTCTACTGGTGTGATCATTCCTCATAAGTTCAAAGCACCATCCTTTACCAAGTACGACGGGGCGTCTTGTCCCAAGTTACACCTCAGATCGTATGTGCGGAAGATTCAGCCGTACTCAGTGGATAAGAACTTGTGGATCCACTTCTTCCAGGAGAGTCTTTCAGGGACTCATCTCGAATGGTTCTATCAGCTGGATGAGACCAAGGTTCGTAACTGGGAGGAGTTGGCTACTGCTTTCTATAAGCAGTATCAATATAATGCCGACCTTGCCCCTACACGTACCCAACTCCAGGGTATGTCGTTAGGTTCAAGTGAAGGTTTTAAAGAGTACGCGCAGAAGTGGAGGGATCTGGCTGGCAGAGTGCAGCCTCCGTTGACTGATCGGGAGTTGGTAGACATGTTCCTGGGGACCCTATCTGGGCTATTTTTCAACCATCTTATCGGTAACTCATCTGCAGGGTTTACTGATCTTATTCTGACTAGAGAGAGAATTGAGGCTGGGTTGAAGTCTGGTAAGATTCCGAAAGGTGCATCGTCAAGTTCTGAGAAGAAACCCTTCAAAAAGGATGCTAGTGCTGTATACGGCTCTAGAAGACAAGAGAAATCTGAGCGCCGCCAATCTGTCAGTACGGTAATGATTGCTAAGCCGGCTGCCGCTCCACGGCAAACCAATCCTCAAAGGGCTGAAAGACCCTGGAGAGAGTTTACCCGTTTGAGCATGACTTTGTCGCAGATCTTGTCACAGTTGCTATCCACCAATTTAGTGACTGTCAGGGAGGCCCCGAAGGTTGTAAACACTGCCTCCCCCAAATACAATCCAAATGCCCGCTGTGCCTATCACTCCGATAGCCCGGGGCATTCCACTGATGACTGTTGGGCCTTAAGGAACAAGCTGCAGGACCTTATTGATGCCAAGGAGGTACAATTTGAGGCATCTGAGAAGCCTAATGTGGTGACAGCTCCCCTGCCTGCTCATGGAGTGAATGCTATTGGGGACGAAGATGAAGTGGATGAAGCTGAGTTTGATAGCTGGATTTACCCGGCAACCGATAGTGGACTTAACAATTGGAGTGCAAAGGACAATCTACCTGTTTCTCTTGTTACTGAGTAATGAATTCCTATGTTTTTGTTATTTGTAATAAACAATAAATTAAACTCTATGGCCCGATGTCTTACCCGGGGCACCGTGGCTTCATTTGTGAGGGCATATAAATTGTCATTTCATATATCATGAATAAAGATCTTGGACGTTTTCTCGCATTTCAAATCTTATGCTCCTTTTCTGTCTTTCCTTCCTTTATATATTTCAAAACAGCTGTATTTACACACACTCACTCATACAGGTTTCAATCCACTCTGGATCTGACTGGTAACGACTCTGCTACTGCCAGTTATGACTTCGAAAATCCGATCAACTTAGCCGAAGACGAAGGTGAAGATGATTGCGAAGTGCCTGGTGAGCTTGCAAGACTGTTACTCCAGGAAGAGAGGGCAATTCAACCACACGAAGAGCCAGTGGAAATAATAAACTTGGGTACTGAGGCAGACAGGAAAGAGGTAAAGATTGGTGCCAACCTAGAGTTCAGCGTGAAGCAACGGTTGACTCAGATGCTACATGATTATGTGGAGATATTTGCCTGGTCCTACGAAGACATGCCCGGGTTGGATACCGATATTGTGGTCCATCACTTGCCTACTAAGGAAGACTGCCCTCCGGTCAAGCAAAAGGTCTGTCGTATGCGTCCAGAGATGTCTGAGAAGATCAAAGTCGAGGTTATGAAACAGTTTGATGCCGGGTTTCTTGCAGTGACTTCCTATCCTCAGTGGGTTGCTAATGTAGTATCGGTACCAAAGAAGGACGGTAAGGTCAGAATGTGTGTCGACTATAGGGATCTGAACAGGGCCAGCCCCAAAGATGACTTCCCTCTACCTCACATTGATGTCCTTGTTGATAATACAGCTCAGCATAAGGTGTTCTCTTTCATGGATGGTTTTTCAGGTTACAATCAGATCAAGATGGCTCCTGAAGACATGGAAAAGACTACCTTCGTTACTCAGTGGAGCACCTTCTGCTATAAGGTCATGCCTTTTGGACTGAAGAACGCTGGGGCAACCTACCAACGTGCCATGGTTGCTTTATTTCATGATATGATCCATCATGAGATAGAAGTGTATGTTGACGACATGATCGCAAGGTCCCAGACCGAGGAAGAACACCTAGATCATCTGCAGAAATTGTTTGACCGGTTGAAACTGTACAAGCTGAGATTGAACCCGAACAAGTGCACCTTCGGGGTAAGATCTGGGAAGTTGCTAGGCTTTGTTGTAAGTGATAAGGGTATTCAAGTGGACCCTGCCAAGGTTAAAGCCATTCAAGAGATGCCAGTTCCTAAGACAGAGAAAGAGGTCAGAGGCTTTTTAGGACGCCTGAATTACATTGCTCGATTCATCTCGCACCTAACTGCTACCTGTGAGCCAATCTTCAAGCTGCTGAAGAAAGATCAGGTAGTACGTTGGAATGATGAATGTCAGGCTGCTTTTGACAGAATCAAGGAGTATCTCCAAGAACCACCCATCCTTATGCCACCAGTTGAAGGGAGACCTCTGATACTATACCTGACAGTGCTTGACAACTCAATGGGGTGTGTGCTGGGGCAGCATGACGAGTCTGGCCGAAAAGAGCATGCCACTTATTACCTTAGCAAAAAGTTTACCGACTGTGAGACCCGATATTCACTGCTTGAGAAAACTTGATGCGCTTTGGTATGGGCTGCTCGCCGGCTGAGACAGTATATGCTGACTCACACTACCTTGTTGATCTCAAAGATGGATCATATAAAGTACATATTCGAAAAGCCTGCTCTGTCTGGGAGAATAGCAAGATGGCAAATGATCTTGACAGAATACGACATTCAATATACAACCCAGAAAGCCATCAAGGGAAGTGTATTGGCAGACCACTTGGCACATCAGGCCGTAGACGACTATCAGACAATGAACTTCGAGTTTCCGGACGAGAGCATCATGATTGTGACTGATTGTGAAGTACCTGGACCGGATGAAGGACTTGAGGAAGGATCCCGATGGTCTATGCACTTTGACGGAGCCTCCAATGCTTTGGGTAACGATATCGACGCTGTAATCATATCTCCTCAAGGCACTCATACTCCACTTACTGCCCGGCTATGTTTCAACTGCACGAATAACATGGCGGAGTATGAGGCATGCATCATGGGTCTTCAAGCTGCGATCGACCTAAGGATCAAGTTTCTGAGTGTCTTCAGAGATTCCGCTCTTGTGATCAATCAGATCAAAGGAGAGTGAGATACGAAACATCCGAATTTTATTCCTTACAGAGAATGTGTGTTGACATTGATCCCCCACTTCACAGAGATAACCTTTGAACACTTTCTGAGAGAAGAGAATCAGTTGGCGGACGCGTTAGCTACAATGTCTTCCATGTTCAAAGTCAAATGGGATAATGAGGCTCCCCGGATCATCATTTGGAAACTGGACGAACCAGCATACTGTTGTGATCTCGAGACTGAATTGGTGACTGAGAAGCCTTGGTACCATGAGGTGAAGAGATATTTGGAAGCTCAGGAATACCCTGAAGGTGCATCTGTCAACGACAAGAAGTTTCTGAGGAGGTTCGCAGCAAAGTTCTTCCTTAGTAACGGCATCTTGTACAAACGAAACCATGATTCGACCTTACTGCGTTGTGTGGATAAGACTGAAGCAGAAAGGATCATGGAAGAGCTACATGAAGGGACCTTCGGGACACATTCCAGTGGACACACTATGGCGAAGAAAATCCTTCGGGCAGGGTATTTCTGGTCCACAATGGAAGCTGACTGCTACCAACACTCTCGGACATGCCATAAATGCCAGATATATGCAGACAAGGTGCATGTTCCTCCAGTTCCTCTAAATGTCCTGACTGCGCCTTGGCCGTTTGCAATGTGGGGCATAGACATGATCGGTGAGATTAAACCTACGGCATCTAATGGACATCGCTTCATCCTGGTAGCAATTGATTATTTCACGAAGTGGGTTGAGGCAGCTTCGTACGCCACTGTAACCAAGAATGTTGTGGCACGGTTCATTCGGCATAATCTGATCTGTCGATACGGCATCCCAGAAAGAATCATTACAGACAACGGTACCAATCTTAATAACAAGATGATCACTGAGCTCTGCGAGCAGTTTAAGATACAGCACCATAACTCTTCTCCTTACAGACCGAAGATGAATGGGGCTGTAGAAGCAGCAAATAAAAACATTAAGAAAATCGTGCAGAAGATGACAGTGACTTATAAAGATTGGCACGAGATGTTACCGTTCGCTCTACATGGGTACCGTACCTCAGCCAGGACGTCAACCGGGGCAACTCTTTTCTCTTTGGTCTACGGCATGGAGGCAGTCTTACCGATCGAAGTGCAAATACCCTCTCTCCGGATAATGAAGGATGCAAATCTGAATGAGGACGATTGGATCCAGACACGACTTGACCAATTAAACTTAATCGACGAAAAGAGACTTGCTGCTATTTGTCATGGTCAGACGTACCAAAAACGAATGATCAGGGCATTTAACAAAAAGGTCAGACCACAAGAATATCAAGTTGGGGATCTGGTAATCAAGCGAATCATCCTTCCTCAAAGTGATCCAAGGGGCAAATGGACCCCTACGTACGAAGGGCCATTTGTGGTTAAGCATGTGTTCTCAGGAGGAGCCATGATTCTAACCAACATGGACGGTGACGACCTTCCTCACCCCTCCAATGCAGACATAGTAAAAAGATACTACGCATAAAAAAAGACCCGCTAGGCTGACATGCCTAGGCAAAAATTAGGGCTTCCCGGCGAACTAAAAGGGTTCGGGCAAAATGAAGGGATGAAATGAAAAAAATCTGTACACCCGGCAAGTCGAAAACCTGAAAAGGCGGCTTGGGCAAAAATGGGTATCCCGGTGGACCGAAAACCCGAAAGGGCGGTCCAGGCAAAAGTTAGGGATAAAGCGTAATACTATGTCTCATTGGATCACCTTGCATCCAGAATCCGGTATCTACATCAAGTTCAGACGGCATCGATCAGTCAGCTTCATCTTCCACTAAGGTCATCAAGTGATGAGACGCTCGGAGATATAAAGGCAATAGCAGAGTTGAAACCCAGTGGGATCATTCATTTCACACAGCTGTTTTATTTTCTCTTGTACAAATTTGTATAAACTCTTTTGTTCGGCGGTGTTCTCTTACTAGGACGTCAGCCTCTTGTACATAAAACGCCTATTTACAGGCCATTCAAAAATCAATACAAATACACTTTTCAGTTAAAATTGCCAATTGTTTTTTCCTTTTCTATTTTGTTTTGCGAAGAACGTCCAAGGTTCAATTTGTGATATATGCATTGACGAAAATTTGCTAACTTTTGAATATTTGCATACGAAACAAAGGGTTAATTACAGGTAACATTAGAAACAGGGGCAATAAAGAGTTGTCTAAGCAATCTAATTGTTCTGTCCTCCAAGGTACCAAAGTAGGGTCGGCTGAAGAACGCAACCAGCATATCTTAATTCCCCAGAGAGTGAGCCAGCAAGCAGTATGCTCTCCCCGAGCAAAGTTACAATCAAACCTTAAGGAAGTTGAGTATCCTCCCGCAGAGCTCAACATTCCCCAGCAGCAATATACATGTTCTTAACAAGCATCCCCGGCAGTCTTGGTCTAAAGATTGTTCCCCGACGGTATATCAAACATTCAATGGAGTCACTTCCCCGGTACAATTCAAAACTTCCCCAAGAGAGTCCAATCTAGTTCCCCAGGAAAGTTGGAATCCATCTCCCCAAGCCGTAAGCTTATCTCCAGTAGATTCTGGAAGCTTATCTCGGCAGAGCACGAACGCGTCCCCCGGCTTTATTTAAAGAGTTATTTCCTTACCAGGATATAACTGGGTTATCCTCAGCCAAAAGCCACGGAAAGAGCGACCTCGACGAAGGCTTCTTATCCCCAGCAAAGTCTATTAACACTTCCGACACAACAATGGTATCCCCAGCAAGTTATTATCAACCACTCAGCAAAGTATCTCTCTCCCCACAGAGTATTGCTTCCCAGCAAGATCGTTAGAGTACTTTTCTCCCTGCAGAGTAATCTATTCGCCAAGTTTATTCCCCAACGGAGTTATCTTCTCCTACCAGTATTCTTGCAACTATCTTCCAGCGGAAGCAAAATCTGTTCTTCAACATCAGCCCAGGAGTGACTTCCCGGCACCCGTCAAGGATTTATCTTCCTAAAGACGAAAACATACATTCCTAAACATCGCATACATCATTATAGCATGCATATACGCATCATATCTTACAAATCTCATTTATGTTGAGAACATCATTGCTTGATCCATATCATGCATTGCATATGACTGACCTTTACCTTTCAGGAAAGATTCAGTTAAGTTCTCAGCTACATTTCAAGACCTGGACCGGTTCAGTTAAATCGACCCTAAGATTTTTCTGTTTCTTATCCAGTCCAAGGCCTTCTCTGGTTCAGTCAGATCGACCCTAAGATCTCCCTGTTTCTTATCCAGTTGAAGACATTCCAAGACCTAGACCGGTTCAGTTAAATCGACCCTAAGATTTTTCTGTTTCTTATCCAGTCCAAGGCCTTCTCTGGTTCAGTCAGATCGACCCTAAGATCTCCCTGTTTCTTATCCAATTGAAGACATTCCAAGACCTAGACCGGTTCAGTTAAATCGACCCTAAGATTTTTCTGTTTCTTATCCAGTCCAAGGCCTTCTCTAGTCTAGTTAAATCGACCCCTAACAGATTTTCCTGATAAAGACTCAGTAGAAGATATCCAAGATTCTCTCAATGATTACTGTTGAGGTTGTAGTCGCCTGTGGTTCTCTCCCCGTTACTGTGGAGGTAGTAATCGCCCAAGATTCTCTCAATGATTACTGTTGAGGTTGAAGTCACCCAAGATTCTCTCAATGATTACTGTTGAGGTTGAAGTCGCCTATGGTTCTCTCCCCGTTACTGCGGAGGCACCAATCGTCCAAGATTCTCTCAGCGTTACTGTTGAGGTAGTAATCGCCCAAGGTTCTCTCACCGTTCCTGTTGAGGTAGTAACCATCCCCGGTTCATTCATCACCTTTTGAAGATCCAGATTCAGCTCCTGTAACCAGTCAGGACACCTCTATATAAAGAATCTGAAAACCAGCTCCTGTAACATGCCAGGTACTCATTTTTCTTTTGCAGGTACGCAAGTTCTCGCTAAGGAATCTCTTACGCGATCAACATCCAGATGGCATCTATAAGCCCATCCACCATCCATCATCTCATAGCATGGCATCTATAAGCCCATCATCCTATCCATCAATCTCCAAATGGCATCTATAAGCCCATTCCCCATATCACACTACTATGTGAGCGCAAATTTCTGGGCACTCTAGTGTTCAATCATCTTCCACCTTCGGATTACGAAAGGCACGTCAGCCAATCTGCATCCTCAGGTCTAAGAAGATTGAACAGGGGCAACTGTTGTACCCCAAAATTTGCCCTCCCATATTCTTCAAAATTTGCCAAGTCAAAGCTTCAAAATTCCCCAAGGGTTGCACAGTTCAAGGGCCTCCTAACAGTCAAAAATTAGGGTTTTGGTTCTGACAAAGAAAATGAAGTTTCCAAGGGTCCAATCAAGTCCCACATGCTTATAAACATTGTCAAGTATCCTCATGTCAAGTTTCAAGACTTACAGCACAAAATTGCACAGTCAAAAACCCTAATTGCACTACAGTCAACTGCAGGGGCAAAATGGTCATTTGACAGTCAAAAGTTCAAATTTTTGGTCAACATCTCATTTTGAAGCCACAAACATCATTTGATCAATGCTTGATCATGATTCTCAAAGCTTGGCTCAAAAAGTCTCAAGATGCAAAAGTTTCCATATTTGGACAGTTGAAAAAGTCAACTGTAACTTGACCAGGGCATAACTTTCACATGGATTATCAGAAAAATTTCATCCAAATCTCATTTTGAATAGAAAGACATTTCCTACAACTCCTCTTCACACTTCAAGTCCAAGAAATGCTCTCACAAAAAGTTATCAATTTCAACATTATAGGTCATTTTCAAAAGTCAACAAAAAGGGACTTTAAGTCAAAGGCCATAACTTGAGATTGGTAAATCAAAATTACATGGGACCAAATACATTGGTTAGAGGACTCAATGACCTTTCCAAAATGTCCAAGAACATGAGCAAAGCTTAAGAATTGAGCAAGTTATGCCTTGTGGAAGTTGGGAAATTTTTGGATATTTGGAAAAGTCAACATTGCTTCAAAAGTCTTAAAAATGCTAATGGGCCACATTTTCTTCCAAGAATCATCATCCAAAGCATGTGCACGACCATTTGGCCCAAAGGGAAGTTTTTATCATTTTTATTTATTTATTTGGATTTTTAATGGCTAAAAATTCATTTAATTAAAATAAATAGGTGGAAAATATCAAAGCAAGTCAATCAAATCTTTTTGTGCATAGGATAACTTCAGATTTTCGTGCATTATTAGATAGGGAAAGAATCCATGTGATTGAACATGATTTGGTAGCAAATATGCATGAAAAGATTTGAAAATTATGGCATGGAAAATCAAATATTTTCTCATCAATTCATGGATCCTTTGGCTCAGATTTTTTACCCTAATCATTCCATACATAAGCATGAAGCCAACCCTAATGCCAATGACCACAAAGCTGCGCCAGAAATTCATAACAAAGTTTGAGTTTTTAACAAGAAATTCCAAAACTGAAAACACATTTGCAAGGCTTTTCAAGGCAAGAAACTCATTCCATCACCTTCCTAAGACATTACTGAGTCTGACTGGATAGCTTTCCACGTGCATAGCACCTTGAATCGGTATACAGAACTCAGAATTTTTCATATAATATGCATATTCGTATTTCAATATTCAAGCATTTTCGTTGCATTTCTTTTATGGATTCATACTAATAGATGGATTCTAAAGCTAACTGCATACTTTAATTGAGTTTTTGTGCACTATTGGAGATTTCACCATTGATGCCAACTAGGGTTCTTCAAGCTTCGAATTGGGTATTCTTATATACTGTAAAATTGGGACTTCCCAATACCATGATCAAAACCAGGACACTTGGACGAATCGATTGCCATGGTCGCGCCTAATTTCTGATCCAAGACGAGCTATTCGCTATTATTGAAAACTGTATGTTTTGAGGGGGTTTAAAACCCCCGCTAACCTTTGTTATGTTTCAGGAAAAAGCAAAGCGAGGAAGAAGACGCTGATGTGTAAGGCAATGATTGGGTTATTTAAATTTTCGCGCTGAATTGTCCACTAACTCCTATTTTCTCTTATATTAATTGTTAGTTATATTATAAACAAAAAGCGCAGTTGGAGCAGTTGGCAAAGCATAGTGGTGGTAATCCCTGGGACCTGGGTTCGAATCCCAGGTCCCCCACCCCTTTCCATATTATTTTTATAAACATGCTTGTGTGTAGTTCGCTTCCAGGGTTCCACCATACAACCCCTGATCCAACTATGCCACGCGCCCACTGAGATTAATCCATTGGCCCTGATCAGAGGAGCACCATACTCGTTGGTCAAACATGCCACACGCTAGTCAAAAGGTCAACAAGGCCAAAAGCTTAATGGGCCTGATTGCTGGACAAAACCCTCCAATTTGGGGACAGACCCCCCATGGTTTGCTTTTTTATTCTTTTTTATATTTTCCTATTTTATTTGTTTTAATTGATTTCTCTTTAATTCTTTAAACTAATTTATTTTCACAAAATATAAAAATAGTAAAAAAATCAGAAAAGACAAAAATTAAAATATGTTTTATTTAAATATTATCTTTTTGTAAATAAATCTCACTAAATAATTAGATTTAAATTTAGGTTTAATTCAAATATTTTCTTAATAAAATTAAAAAAGGAGTAGAATTAGGGTTTTGAGTCTTTTTCATTCTTTTTCTTTTTTCTCACCATAATTAATTATTAGATATTATTTTTTGTAATTAAATTACCATGTAAATAATTAGATTAATCTTAGGTTTAATTTTAACATGTTTTCTTAATAAATTAAAAAACAACTAGAATTAGGGTTAATGTTTTAATTTCATTTAATAAATCTCATAAAAAACCATAAATACAAAAGATCTCAAAAAATAGTTTCTTTTTATTTTAATTAATTTGTTAATAATATTTTTATTTCATTAAAAAGGGTCCAACGCCCTCGCTTTCGATCTTAATTCCAATTCGCGCATTTATTTTCTTTTCGTATAATTTTTATGTACTTCTCCCAAAGCCATGTAAATATTTATCTTTCGCCCTTTACTTTACCTCTTTATTTATTTCCTGTCAAATCGAGTCCTGGATTTAATTTGGCGATGTGGACCCGCGCCTTTGTAATAGTTTAGAACTTTTAATTTCCGCATATTTTTTAACTGCTAATAAATGCATGCAAGAATGAGTGACAAAAATAAAAACAAATGCGTAGATCACCTTTGACATGAACAAGATAAATGCAAATGAACATGACACACGAATCACACACCACCCCTAGGGTACGCCTCACTGTTGCCTTGCCTCGAAAGGTGATCGTCGAGTAGAGGATGTCTTAGTAAGTCCTCATGATTCGGGAACCTGGCATGAGGGTAGCTTCTAAGGTGTCTTCCCATTGCTCCGGTGATCACCATGTCCCGAACCTTCGAATTGACCCGAACACCTCCAACGGTGGTGCTACCTACCTCTCAATGGTGGGATGGCACTACTTTAAGGGACATCTACACAGACGAATTCCTTAGGGTAGGTAGACGACTCTAGATACTTGCTCTAATTTCAAAGACAAATCAAAAATACTTTTCACACCAACACATTTTCAAAAGCTTTCGAAAGCATTTTTTCAAACACTCTTGAGGACCGATACAAGAGTCGAACTGGAATTTTCAAAGAAACTTTTTAAAACCCACATTGAAAAGCAAACAAACCATTTTTGAAAACACAAATGAGCAAGTATCTAAGAGCCCATGGATAACCATGGATAGAAAGGGTGCTAACACATTCCCTTTCTATAATCTACCTCCCGAACCGAGAGCAATCTCTATAAGGAATTTTTTGTGCTTTTGTCCTTTCCCTTTGGAGAAAATAAAAGACGGTGGCGACTCTTGCTTCCGCGACATTTCGCGAACCAGCATTAAACAGTCAGTTCCAGATCCACCGATCACACCTTCCAAATGAGCAACAATGGAGTTCAACGGATACGTTCTTTGTGAAGGCAAACCCGGAGACCGACAACGGAAAATCCTTGAAAAATTGCAAGGACGAGAAATTGTCTCAACCAGGTATGTCGATGAAGACTGTCTATATACTTTAGGACTTTATCATAGTTTTTTTATTTAGCTGACATCCTAGGATTGCACGAGATTTTTACTAGAAAAGAGCCCACCTTTGAGAGGCTAACTCGGGAGTTCTTAAGTTCCCTAATTTATTTGGTTCACCCCGACACTACTAGTACCGTCGGTACGATTAAATTTTGTCTGTTTAATGTTGAATATGAATATAGCACCGACGAACTAGCAGCTCTGTTGGGTATTCCTCATGGTGATGGCGCTATTTGTGAGACCCCTTTGGATTCTGAATGGTCCACTGATGCATTTTCCTTCTGGCGTCAATTGTCAAACTCTTCTATAAATTCTTTTGAAGGAATTTTAGCATCATTGATCCATAACCCGGCTATTCGAATTTTTTGATATATGCTCGCATGTACTATTTTTGGCCGGGAGAATCCAAACAAGGTAAATGCTAGAGAACTTCTATTTTTGCAAGGTAGTCTCACTAACAGAAGACTTAACTCAGTCCCGTTTATGATTGCTCACATGATTGTTGTCCTGAGACACACAGGGACCATAACTTTTGGAGGACTAGTTACATCTATTGCTAGAGCTCTGCACCTCGACGCTGAGATAACTACCCTAGCACCCCTGCCTCCCCGCATAATTAATTTGAAATTTCTAAAAGATATGAAATTATGCAAGGTGAGGAGAGCGGGTGGCTTTGAACTTATGGTTTGGGGTGTCGCTATCCCATCAGTCATTCTGCCTTGCACTAGACGTACTGATGTACGAATTGCGAGGAACTGGACCTACGTTCTAGATGCTCCATCTTTTACAGGTCCATTACCTCCTAATGTTCCACTTGAGGACGAACACGAGACTGATGAAGAATACGAGCAGAGGGATGAACCTCATGCCCCACCTGTGTCCCCCCACCATGCTTCACCCGCACACACTGCACCTTCTACTTCTAACACTTTTTCAGGTACGGCTCCTGGCTTCTACATCACTGAAGAGATGTGGCGTGACCAGCTAGCCCGGGAGGAGAGAAGAGATGGTTTAATTTTTGCCATCCAACATCAGCTGGCAGATAACATGAGTTTTATGGAGGCGTCACGACAATAGTCAGACTGCTCTTTTCAAAGTCTTATGGAATCTCAATTGGCGATATCCCGCGAGCAACATAGGCAATAAGCCCAGTTTCATAGGCACTCCGCCCTCATGGAGGCCACTCAAGGTTCCCTTTTAGGCAACCTTCACGAGATTCAGAGTTCACAGATTGCCTTGTCCGCCAGATTCGACCATTCGAGGCTTCTCAGAGCAGTCATCGTCGCAGCCGATCCCATCATCCTAGACATTCACCGCAGGAATGGAGAGGGACCCAGCCAACCTTAGTACTTTACCAGATGACTCTTTCCTTATCTTATTTCGTAACATTGGGGACAATGTTCGATTTAAATGTGGGAGGAGATTTACTCGCTTTATTTTTCCTTTCCTGCATTTTCCTTCTCGTTATTTTACTTATTTATTTGCTTTAGTTTGCTTGTTTTCTTTCTTTTCAAAATAATACATGTGTTTGACGAGTCATCTATATCTGTATGGTCTAGTGTATGTCCACTCCCCCACTTCTTGAGCCTAACCGAAAAATTTTTCTAAGAAAAACACAGTGTTTTGAACTTAGTTGGGCTATAAGACCTGGTTGAGATAGGATGTAATATAACTTGGGAAAGCCCTTTTGAAGCATCAGTATAGCTTTTACACCTTAAGCTTCGTAAATTTAGGAATTCGATCCTGATACCCCCTATGTCGTGGCCTTAAAATTTCCATTCTTAAATCCTTGAATAGTTTATCCTAGCAGTCAGCTCTGGTCTAAGCATGCTCTACGTAGGGGACCGAAGAGAAGTGAATGATCTATATGCTATATTCTTATTATAAACTACAACCCGGGATAGGTGACCCTCACAAAGTCATTTAACTAAACAAAAGTTGTATGTTGAAAAATAAAGCAAAAGCAAAAGCAAAAGAAGAAGAAAAAGAAAAAGAAATTTTGTTTACCCATCTTTAGTTGGTTCAGAGGTATCTGGTGCTGAACTTGGTAGGGCGGATTACGATCCGATCCCCCGCTATTATAAATGGGTCAATAAAAGGGGTTACACCAACTTTTTGTACTAGAGCCCTGCGTTTTATGATCAGAATCACTATCCGGTCACTTTACTATGAGCATGTACGAATAACGGGCTTAATGTGATTGCGCCTGAATGAAAAAGGATTTGAAAAAAGGAAAAATATAGGCCTAAGCATAGTGACATAATATGGATTGGTTCGTAAAATAACGAAGCTTATTTCCGTTTTACGGAAGAGTGTCACTACGATATCTTTAGTTTGAATCAGTCAATACTTATCAATACATCCCTGTTTTAATTCCAAAGGCCCCTTGCAGCCCAACTTATTCACTAACACCATTTTTCTTCTTAATCTATTTAGAGTTTTTGCTTGAGGACAAGCAAAGGTTTAAGTGTGGGAGAATTTAATAACACTTACTTTACACTTGTTTTTTACTATGATTTCACATGTTATTTAGGTTTTTTATTATTGTCTTCTCGTATTATGCATATCTTTTGTTTCCTTTTCAGGTGTTTCAATCATCCAGAGCTCCCCTGAAGAAATGAAGGAAAACAGGGTGAAAACAGGAGTTTAGGTCAAATTTGCACTCATGGCGTCCACCATGGCGCCAGCCATAGGGTAGGCCATGACGTGGACCGCCTCCTGCCGACCTCAACTGCCATGTTCCCCACTTCCTTTTATTTACACTCATGGTGGGCGCCACCTTTGGACGATGTTTCCCCCCCCCCAAAAGGAGTTGGGGGGCATTCCTGTGATTTCCTGCATTCTTCATCCTCTATAAATAGAAGTTCCTGGTTTCATTTCAATCCACCCGAGCTTAGTTGCAAACTTGATCCAACCATAGTTGCGAACTTAAGCCATATAATTTCACCATTGTAAAGCGATAATTCTTCACATCGGGGAATTATTGCACTGTTGATTGAGTCTATGATCGAGTTCGTAGATTGAGTCTGTAATCGAGTTTGGAGCACTTCGGCAGAATTTATCCTGCCACATTTATTTTCAACTGTTGTTTATTTCCAGTCGCATTTTACTTCCAGTTTGTACCAGATTTAAAACCTCCCCGTTTGGAGCAAGTTTCCATTTTTATTTCCCGCACCTGCTTTTACTTTGTTTATTTCCCGCACCTGCTTTTACTTTGTCTATTTTCCGCACTGCTTTTACTTTGTTTATTTCCCGCACCTGCTTTTACTTTGTTTTATTTCTGCACTGTTTTACTTTGTTTATTTCCCGCACCGCACTTTAAATTATTTACTTTCTCGCATGATTTATTTTAACATGTCTATTCACATTCCCATGTCAGGCTGAACCTTACTGGGCTAGAATGTAAGGAATCTAGTTAGATCGATATTCTAAATAATGTGTCAATAGAAATGCTTATGGGCTATTTTGGTTTTTAATATGAGTTTTCTGTACTTTATTGTTGTTGGGTAAGATCGAAAGTCGTCAAATCCTTTGTTAAACTCGGTTAGTTCTAACTGGTCAAAGGAAGCGAAAGCGCTTTGTCCGGTTAGTTAGGGATTTTTATTATCAAAGAAATCAATTTTGAAATTATTTTCGGACGCGTTTATAGGGTTAAAGTTAGGTCCCCTTTTTATTAGAAATTCCAGATCAAAATACTTTTCAACTTGGTCAAGTACTTTATTTCTTGAAAATAGGTTTATTACTTTAATGCAATGCGCGCCTTTTTATAAGTTACGATAAGAATGTTTGATTAGAGAGTAAACTCGGTTCTGATTACGCGAAAGCGACCGTTCCTATTAAATTAGTTCTTTTCTTTAGTAGAAAATATTGCGCTATAAGTAGTTTTATTCCGAAACATTGCGAATATCATCTGACTATGTGAATTACATTTGACCCTGCTTTTATATCTGAAGTTTATTTCGCCGCACTTTACTTTCTTGCATGCTCAATTCCCTGTTTAATATTGACTTAGCTAAACACCGTAACAATATGAAACGATAGATTGACAATTGGTTTCTGTGGATCGATAATCTTTTATATTACTCTGACGCGATTCGTACACTTGTGAATACACCGCATCAAAGATCAATGATTTAAAGATGAATAATGATACCCCAATGATGTATAATTGATGTAGAAATATAGGATTATTATAATTGATGATTGCCTATGATTAGAGGATGTTTTTAGGGCCTAAGGCAGGGAGATCGCAGTGAAAACGTAGTGAAATCGCAGAAAATATTCATGATAGCAGAGTATGTGTCGACCTCAAAAGCCATGTGTCGATACATGCGGGTTTTTGGACTCAGGATGAGTCGATACGAAGGAGCATGCGTCGATACATGCGGTGTTGCAGACTCAGTATGAGTCGATACAAAGGGATTACGCATCGACTCGTGCAGCATGTTAGGTCAGTAAGCGTCGACTCAAAACAGTATGTGTTGACTCATGTAGTCTGATTTTTGGCAGATTCGTTTCCAAAGGCTGTAACTTGAGTTTCCGGACTCCGTTTGAGGTGTCGTTCGAAGCGTTGGATAGCTAACGCGATGAACTTCATTCTTAAGAATTAAAATGAAGGATAAGAAGAATAATCCTAGTAACCCAAATTAGGATTAGAGTTATCTTCCCGCGTTAATCGCTATGATTTTGTATAGTATGATGAGGATAAGACGATTATAGATTATTGTTTTGTTTATAAAATTAAGATTAATGATGATAATGATGTAGTATTACAAAATAGTAATAGGTAGAGGTTTGGTAATTTAGAGATAAGTCTTAGATGATTAATTAATTATAGATATTATCATGTTGTAGGCCTAGGGCCAACGTTGCGGGATTGTCAATCTATCGTTGTATTATTGTTGTGGCTGAGTTGCTGTAAAATTATGTTGATGAATTACGTTGATGAAATTATAATGATGAATTATGCGATGAATTATGTTGATGGATTATATTGATGAATGATATTGAGACGCCTCTAATAATTGGCAGCTATTAAGATGTAGGCTTCTGGCCAACGATGATGTTGTGTTGAGATGTCGTTAATTATGGTTGTTGTCATTACATTCATGATTGTGTCGCATATATTACATTTCAAGATGGAGCTGATGCTCGTTAAGATGGCCTGTATTGGCGAATATTAAGATGAAGGCTTATGCCTTGTTGATGCCTCTATTTATTGGCAATTATTTGAGATGGGAGTTCTGCTCCAATGGTACTACATGCATTTGCATAGTATTGAGTCGCATTATATGATTTGATAAAGAAGTTGTGCATTGATGCGGTAAATGTGTATATTGTTGGTATTCTATTGCGATTATTATTGTTTATACGATGAGAAGTGGTGATGTTATGTGATCTAATTTAATATATTATTTATCATACGTTTTATTATATTGTTAGATATCTCATCCCTTCTGTTTGAATGTTACCCTTATGTTGGTAACGTGCAAGTAATCCAGAGTGAAGGTTGTTTACCTTCAATAGTTTGAGTCGGTGTCATTGCTCTGATACGTAACACTCGGGGGGAATGAACGCTTGTTGCTTTTAGTTATTGATTATTTTAGTTGTTGAACTTTAATTTGTTTGTTGCTAAGTATGCATTATTTTGAAGTTGTTGTAATTGTTGGACAAGGATGTTATTATGATTCCGCTGCGTAGTTGTTCAAGTTGTTGAATGAAGAGATTAGACTATTATGTTGTTGGTTCATCCGAACTTTAAAGTGTTATGTATCCATGTTGAATGCAATGTGTTTTTAAAGTTGAATTTGTGGCATCCTGATTCAGTTGCATGAATTTTATGACTCTGATTTACATTTATAATTTCCGGGTAGAATTGGAGTGTTACAGAAATCATGACTCTAAGGATGGACCTTCTGAAGGAGGAGCTTCTAAAGGAAATTTAGCATTTGACGATGATTATGATTCTGAAAGTGAAACTTTTGAAGGCAGAACTTTTAAAGATGGTATTTCTGAAAGTAGTGGTTTTGAACGAGGTCTAGAAGCTAACAAAGGTGGAGCTTCTGGTGGTAGTCAAACTTTTGGAGAAAGTTCAATTTCTGAAGCAAGAGCTTCTGAATGGGAAAGTTCTGGTGCTTGAGATTATGAAGTTCAAGTTCAGAGGCAACAAAGAGTCAGAAGCATCCCAAGAAGATTTGCAGAGTTTGAGATGTTGCAAGACACTGAAGTAGACTCTGAAGGAGAAGTTATTCAGTGTGCAATGTTAGTAGACTCTGAACCCGTGAGTACGGGAGATGCTCTTAAGCAGAAAGTCTGGTTCAGGCCATGAAATAAGAACTTGATGCTATAGAGAGAAACAAGACTTGGAAGCTGGCAGAATTTCCAAAAGGCAAGAAAGCCACCAGCGTCAGATGGGTTTTTAAGCAGAAGTTAACGTCAGACGGATCAATTAGAAAACACAAAGCAAGATTAGTAGCAAGTGGTTTTCTACAGAAGTCTGGACTGGATTACTCTGAAGTGTTTGTATCTGTAGCGAGACATGAAACAATCAGACTAGTGATTGCAATAGCTGCTAACAGAAATTGGCATCTGATGCATTTAGATGTAAAATTTGTATTTCTGAATGGTCCATTACAAGAAGAGGTATACGTGTCACAACCTCCTGAAATTGAGGGGAAAAAAATCAGGAAAGGATGGTGTTCAAATTACATAAAGCCTTGTATGGATTGAAGCAAGCGCCCAGAGCCTGAAATCTGAAGATTGATTCATTTTTCAAGGAACAATGATTTCAGAAGTGTGAGATGGAGTATGGTGTTTATGTTTAGCATACTTCAGAAGGTAATATGATTCTGGTATGTTTGTATGTTGATAACATATTGCTAACAGGAAGTTCTGAACAAGAGATAGCTAAATTCAAGAAGGTTCTGATGAATGAGTTTGAGATGACAGATCTTGGGAAAATGAGTTACTTTCTAGGGATGTAATTTATGTACTCTGAGAAAGAAATCATTTTGCATCAGATGAAGTATGAATTTGAGCTTTTGAAGAGATTTAAGCTGGAGAATTGCAAAGCTGCTATCATACCTCTTGATACGAATCATAAGTTGGACTTTGATTTCGATGGAGAGGATGTGGATGCTACAACCTTCAAACAGTTGGTTGATTCTCTGAGGTATTTGTGTAATACCATACCTGATATTTGTTATGCAGTTGGAATGGTTAATAGATTTTATGAGTAAACTAAAGTGATCTCATTATCAAGTTGTTGTCAAGATTCTGAAGTATGTGAAGGAAACTCTGAAGTATGGAGAGTTATTTTCTTTTGGAAGAAAGACTGAATCAGAACTTCTGAGTTATTCAGACTCTGATTGGTATGGAGACAGAGTTGACAGAAGAAGTACGTATGAGTACTTATTCAAATATCTAGGAGGTCATATGTCTTGGTGTTCCAAGAAGCAACCTATTGTTGCGCTATCAACCTGTGAAGCTAAATATATTGCAGGTGCTCTGACTGCATGCCAAACTGTGTGGATTCTAAGCTTGATGCAAGATCTGAAGATTGAGGTAAACAAACCTCTGAAGCTGATGATTGATAACAAGTTTGCAATCAATCTTGCCAAGAGCACTGTGCTGCATGGGAGAAGCAAGTATATTGAGACCAAATATCACTTTCTAAGGAATCAGGTTCAGAGTGGAATATTAGAAGTTGTACACTGTAGCACCCAAAAGCAACTGACAGACGTTCTAACAAAGGCTATCAAGACTGATCAATTTATTCGTTTGAGGGATGAAATTGGTGTTGTTAGTTTTGTGTAAATATAAATTAAGGAATAATATTGAAAATAATTTATATTTTAGGAATGTCTTAATGACAAAGTTTGTTAAATGGTATTTTAGTATTTTATTATATCCTAATTTCGTGTATAAATAACCTAGTAGTAGGTTAATGTAATTAATTCATTACTCTTTATTTTGTAGTCGTCATTCAATATATTATTTTTGTCTTTCATCTCTGTTTGTGCACCAACACCTCTGCCTCTATAATGAATTCTTACATCTAATGGTGAATATTTACTCTTCTAAATCTTACATAAGAAATGTTCTCTTACATGATATGTTGTCTATGTTTGTCACGTTTCTCACAATAAGAGTGTATAGCTTAATAATTGATAGGTCTAGTGTTTTTGTGTGACCTAAAGAGTGAGTAAGTTAATTCGTTCAAGCTTTATGGCCAATTGTCACATCCAAATCTGAATATGTTAGAACAACGGGGGAGAAAAAACTCATTTACTTTGTACATGCAGCTAAAGTGAAGACACCAAAATGAACCTTGAACTCAACAGCAAGAAGTGAATGTGTTTTCCTCTATTTTTTAAGGCTGAACAAAGCTGTGAATAAAATTTAACACAAAAGACCCATGAGCAAATGGCTTAGTTGACAAATATGTTATGTGTGACTACAACATTTGAAAGTTGGCCTTACAAATAAGGGAATTAATCAAGGTTCAATTTCACAATAAAAGGGAGATTTATACACAAAAAAAAAGAGATCAACTTATGCTAAACTATTATTATAAATGAAATACCCAAATTACTGGGCAAAACAACAAGGTTTGGCTGAGCATAGCATTGATTTCATAAAAGATGTGTTATGTACACTTCTGTTTATCAAAATTTCCTGCATAACTCTGTATGGGATACCAGATCAAAAGACAAGGACTTCAAGCTATCTTCTATTAATGACTTGTTTGGCGATGAATATGTATCCTATATCTTTTGCAACTTATAAGAAAGAAAAAAATTCAAGAAAAACAACATAGCAAACATGTTTTATTAGTCTTTATGCTTATGCATAATATATATGTTAACTATGCAGGATCCATAATCATTGTTACAACCCACATACCCTTAAAGCAAATTCCAAATATAATTCTGATTAGCTCATAACAAAAGACAAAGCGCCGAAAATTCAAAATTCCATTGAAATAGAAAAAGTCTCAAAACCCTAAAACAGAGTAGTGAGAATGGAATCAAATGAGCTTGAAAGGAAGAGGCCAAGGAGTAGACCTGGGAACTTCAACCTTATCTTTCATTCGCTCAATCATCTGTTCTCTCTTTGGACGAGATTTCCCATACGAGCCCTTGAATCGCTTCCCTTTCTTTGTCTTTTTGTCACCGCGACCACACACTATCGGAGCTGCTACGCCGGAACAGCCAGACGGCGTCTCCGTTGACGCACCTCTAATCAACCACCTCGCAGCGACGGTGCACCGCTGCATCGCACTACCACCACTCGCCATTGACACTTCTCTTTTCGCCGTTTACAGCTCGCGCTTAGCTTCTTGCACATTATACTGGATTATGGGCCGGGTCCATTATTTTAAATGTAAATATTTTTGTTATTCTGTTTTTGCCCCCTACATTATTCAAGTCTATATACTCTATGTTTTAAAAGAAGGTTTAAACATATTTTTTGTTCATGTAATTTATTTTAAAAAATGACTGAACTTTGGATGTCTTTGTTGTTTGTAAAATTTTATTGATATGTATATGGTGTACTATATGATGTACACAAAAGCATTGTCAAAATAACACAGCTGAAATAATAATGAGTTAGGGTTTGCTCTATTTAAAGAGTAATCCATTTACTTCATTTATATTTAAAGATGCAAAGACAATTGACAAACAAACATCCAATGGTCTGGATTTAAAAATAAACAAAATAATTTAGTATTTGTTTAATTTTAAGAAAGAAAGAAAAAAATATTTCAATGTCTTTTTTATATTCACCTCTCATTCTCTTCTCTCTTGCTTGCTCTGAATATTGCTCCTCTCAATTCAATTCATTCTCTCATTTTCTTATCCTTTACCATCGTGGACACGTTGTCACCATTGCCATTTCATAAATATTATTGTCGACAATTGCGGCATGTTGTCACCATTGTCGTTTTTTAAAAAAGTTATTGTTGACTCATGCCTATGAGGTTCTTATAAATACCTATATTCTAAGGCTGAAAAGATATTTAATCTACTATGCAAAACACCAGATACACAGCTTCTCATCATCCATGTATGAGCTTGTTCTACCACCAAAACAACTCTAAAAGTACATGTCAACCCTACATAACAATGGTTGTTACATATTATACTTTTATCAAGTACAATGGGCGCCCCACCGTGGGACCCTAACAAAACTCACTTGGGCTACCATTACAACATTCAGCTATATTTTTAGCCTCACGTTCAATTCTTTTATCCATCATGGATGAAAAAGAAGGTAGTAACTCCAACCATAATGAATCTGAAGGCGAGAAGCATGCCATGACAGAGATGACAGCTGCCATAGACCATTTATGTCGTCATAATCTTGGAGGATAACTTCCTCCACTTCCAACAATGACAGAAGGAGATGGACCCCCCAAAAGAGATTGAAATCGTTGACCTTTAACCTCTCTTAATGAGATATAGGGGATGTTGGTGCCAAAAAGCCTCAAGCCATCCTTGATATCTATGTTTGATGGGCACAACAACTTATACGAGCATGTCGCCTCCATCAACACATAAAATGAATTATTAAAGCTTTTGATTCCTTGAAATGCAAGCTTCTCTCAATGACCTCCAGAGATCTAGCCTTAAGGTGGTACACGGGTCAACATCAACTCTCAGTCACCAACTACCCATAATCGGTGAAAAAATTAGTATATCAGTTTGCAGTTGGCGGTCACTGAAAGATGGCCTCCACCAGCCTCTTCAACATTCACCAAGACCCTTTTGAATCTTTGACGAAATATAATACTCGCTTGAATGAGGAGACTATTAAGGTCAACCACACCTAACTAGGAGATATCTGTGACTAAAATGGGATGAGAGCAGTACATTTTAACGAGTCCCTCTCCCAAAGGCCAACAACGTCTTTAGCAAAGGTAGTGACACATGCATAATGTTATATAAAGGGTAAGGAAAGTAATGCAAAAAATAAGGCCAGAGATGTTAAAAAGCGTACATCTAACAACCTTGATAGCTCATAGCAATCATAGAATAACCATTATACCTTTTCTACTAGAGATAATAATGCCAAAAATAATCTTCACTAATTTGCATATCCTAAGTAAGCTTTAAGATGGAAGTGTTGTTTAGAGTTAAAAGGGATCTTATTCCAAAGCCCTCTGGTTCTTAGGTTGGCAAATTTTCTTCCATGCCACCACGACTAGTTTTGTATAACTAACATTACCACTCCAAATGGAATTCCCACATGCTTACTCAATGGTCCTAAGGAGTGATGTAGGCCAGGAATAGACAAAAATTGAATGGTAAAGCATATTATGTATCACAAACTAACCAGGGTGGTTCTACCAGCATAGGAAATAGTTGACCATTTTTTAGTAGCAAGCTCAGCAACAATCTTATAAGTTAAAATTTGAAGGTGTATTCTTTTCACTCTACCGTTGAAAATTGGAACTCATAAGTAGTTAAAAGGAAGGGTTCCTCTCTTGAAGCTTGTGAGATTAAAAAAGTAATATACTTTACCAGGAGTCATTGAGCCAAAGTAAATAGTAGATTTATCATTATTAATGATTTGTCCAGAAGCAGCAAAGTAACTATAAAATAACTTTTTAAGAGATGTAATGTTGATGGATTTACCTTTGTAGAAAAGAAGGGTGTCATCCGCATAAATTATATGTGTGGGAATATTAAGCTTTTTGGTGGCCTTCATATGGATGAGATCAACCCTAATGACAAGGTTGGATAGATATCTACTCAACACATCTTCAGCAAGATAAAAGAGAAAATGGGATAGGGGATCCCCTTGTTTTACTCCTCTTTTCTAAGGGAAAAACCCATGAGTGGAGCCATTGAGAGATATGTAGATTCTGGAAGACTCAAGGATACAAGATATCCAATGGCAGAAGGTGTTATTGAATCCAATCTTCTTTAACACTTTAATGAGGAAAGTCCAATTAATGGTATCAAATGCTTTGGTGATGTCAATCTTGAGGGCTATGTTTCCACCACGAAATTGTTTGTTTTGGAGATTTGCCACCTTTGAGGCCACACATAAGAAATATTTTATATTCCTTATTTGTATTAACCATTTTTGTTCCTTGGACGCCAAGAAGGGAATAATTTTGGATAACCTCTCTATAATGATTTTAGATATCAGTTTGAACTTAAAGTTAGCACGAGCTATATGCCTAAATTTATCCATAAAACTGGCTTCTATTGATTTTAGGATGAGGACTATTGTGTTAGCATTGTAATTGGGGATCATCTAGCTAGACTTGAAGAACTGTCAGGTAGCATTGAAGACATCATCTTGAATTATGTTCTAATAATTTTCAAAAAAAGACTCCCCTAAACCATCGGGCCCAGGGGCACTCTCCTTATTGAGACCAAAACTTGCAGTTGTGATTTCCTTTTTAGATGGAATGTTAGTTCAATGACCAATGAAGGAATAATATCAGCAAGGTCATTATCCTGAGAATCACTTATAAAACTAAAAATGCTAGTGTAATAATTTACTACATGGGCATCCATCACTAAAGGGCCGGTGATTATAGTGTTTTCAATTTCTCAAACTAGTGATTTTGTTTCTTGAGCTCTTAATTTTGGTCACTTTATGAAAGTAGGAGGTGTTTCTCTCTCCCTCCTTATGCCACGTGATTCTAGCTTTCTCTTTCAGGAAAAGCTCTTCCTTAGCCATAACAAGCTCTAGCTCATGTTGAGCTTTGTAAGGTTAACGATTGGTGTGAGTACCATGTGATGCATGTCCCCAATCACATCTTTATTCAAAATTTTAACATGTTTTTTTAGGGATTCAAGTTTCCGAGACAAGATAAACATCATGAAATAAACAACAGGTTGGGCCCATACGTTAACATTGAGGTTTTTACACTGGTCATGAAGTGGCCACGTAGTCAGGAACCTAAATATGGCTTTGATCTTGACAATACTGAAAGTTGTAACACCCCAATTTTAGTAATTTATTTAATTTAATTTATTTTGATTTAATTATAATTTGATGTATTTATTTAATTATTATGTGTGGATGATTAAATAAATATGGGAGAGAATGAGGGTGTGTGACCTTATGGTAGAGTGTGGAGAGTAATTAGAGAAAGAGAGAATAATTAGAATCATTTTATTATTAATTAAAATAATGATTTGGTTATATTATTTAAATAAAACAAATAATTAAAAAGAAAATAGGTGTGTAGAGGAATTAAGGGCAATATTGGACTTATGATGAGTAAGTGAGGATAAGGTAGCATTATGAGAAAATATTAAGGTTAAGATGAGGATAATTTACTGAAGGAACTAGGTTTTTAGAGTATTGTGAGGGAATAGAGTTTACATTATGTATTTTGGGAGAAAAGAGAAAAGTGGCAAGAGTCTAAGAAGAAAGAAAAAGGCTTAGAACTTGGGAGAGAAAAATCCAAAGATCGATCAAGAATTTTCTGCAATCACAAGGTAAGGGTGAGAATTTGGTTCAATAATAGGGGTGTGATGAAAGGGTAGCATAAGATTTTTAGTTTTCTTTTGATTTATGATGATAATACTATTTTGATATGCAATAATATGGATTATGTTCATGTGTATTGTTGACATGTGTCAACAGAAGCAATTATTTATCCATTGAATCAAAGAGAGAAAAAATTCAGATTATCTCTAGAGTACAAGTACCGGCCCTTATATATACAAAAAGGCCGAATGAAAAGAAACACCAGAAAATAAACCTAAAACTAATTAGGCTTATTATTAATGGGCCCAAATATTTTAACACCCCCTTCAAACTGGAGTGGATGTTTAACAATCAAAGTTTAGACATACAAGAGGTAAAAGGACCTAGATGAAGATATTTAGTAAACATGTCGACAACTTGGTTTTCAGAATTAATAGGCATAAGGTGAATGGATTTGGATTGCAGTTTGTCACGAAAAAGGTGACAATCCATCTCGATATGCTTGGTACATTTATGGAATATAGGATTCTTAGCAATGTGGTTTGTATGAGTTTAACAAAAGATTTGATGGGTGAGGAAGTTTTAGACTTGCTTTTCATTGAAAAAATCCAATAATAACGGCGGAAGTCGTCAACAATAGTGAGAAAATATTTATGACCATTAATGGAAGTGCAAGAAATGGGTCACCATATGTCCATGTGAATAATTTCAAAACAGTTAGAAGTTTTAGAAGTGCTATCATGAAAAGGCAACTGTTTTTGTTTAGCATGAAAACAAGTGCCACAGGGATCAACATATTTATTCAAATTAAACAAAAGAAAAATTATATTTATTTGAATAAGAGTCTCATAAGAAGGATGGCTAAAGCGATTGTGCCAAAGGGTAAAATTATTGATATGTTTGGTGGTGGCATGATTGGTAGTCAGGGGTGGAAAAACAAGAGTACAGAGGCCTTGGTGAATCCTAATTGCAACAATCTTCATCAGGGTATGGCTCCCTTGTATGAGGCAGTGAGAGGTAGTAAAAATATACGCACGGTTTAAAGAGCCAGTTAAATTGGAAACAAAGATTAAATTAGTAGAAAATGATGGGATGTGAAGAACATCCTTCAAATAGAAATTATGATTGAAATAGATGCTTCCAGAATGAGTGGTAGTTATGGTATCTCCATTAGGAAGTTTAACTATGATAGGTTTGATGATATTGAGGGTAGTAAAAAAATTGTATGTCAAACATGGTCAGTAGCCTCTGTATCTAATAGCCATTCAGAATTATCTATGGAATGAAGATTATGCAGGGAAGTGATACCTGGATGTGAAGTAGCAGTTGAGTGAAGGTGTTGGATGTTGGGAGCGGTTGAAACATTGGTTTGTTGCAGCAAAACAAGAAGGGTCCTTTATTGTTCAGCTATAAATCAAATAGTGTCCTGAGCATCATCATCTTGGCCAGAGGGAGAGTTAGCTACATCTTCATCATCAGGGGTAGTGTAAGCCATGTTGGCCTTCTTAACGTAAGGAGGAAGTCCGTGTTTTTTGAAGCATGTAACACTCGAATTTTCTATTTAGCTATTATTATATTAATTAAGTATTGGTGCGATTTTATGAATAAATGATTACTTGATGTATGTTGTGTGTGATGGGTTAGTCGGGTTAAGTACGTCGAACCATAAAATTATAATTAGTAATAATGTCAGTTAGTGAAATGATGTTTTGATTAGCGAGAATTGTAGAATTGGTAGCATAATAAGTAATTGGGCCTATTTAGTGATAACGTGATGAGCAAATGTGGAAGTGTGTGTTAGTAAGCCCAATAGTGATTACTAGAGGTTGTAATTTGTAAGGGTTTAATAAAAATATAAGCAATAGAGTTAGTAAGGGGGATATCAAAAAAGAAGAGAAAATTTTCACGAGAAAGGAAGAGAATAGCGAGAAAGAGGAAAGAGGGCAAGAACACAAAAGTTATGGAATCCACCTAGAACAAGGTAAGGGTTGCTTTTCATTTGGTTATTTGGATCGTTGATAATGCATGATGGGTAGTAACATGTATTAGGACTGATTTCTCTAGTTTTTCCATGTTTTGAATTTCTTAGATTTTGATTGAGAATCCATGGAATTTGTATGTTATTATGTTGTGATGTTTTGATTGATCAATAGATGTTGGATATGTGTTAAGATGTCGTCAATCATAACAAATTGGATGTTAAAACATGTTTTAGGTGAAGAAAATTGCATTGGGACTGTGTTGTCATCGCAGGTTTTTTGAAAGAATCAGAGCCTGCTCAGCGCGATATTAGCTCACTTAGCGCACTCGGTTCTGCAATGAGCCCGCTTAGCGCGAGGTAGCGCGCTAAGCACAAACTGAAAGTTGAAATTTCATATTTTCTTTATCTGATTTGGGGTTATGTATGCTTATATTTTATGTTAATTTATGCCTAATTTTGGAGAATTAAAACTGCATGTTTGGATGGGTTTTGAAGGCTAATAGTTATGACATGAAACTTTGTTTATGTGAATGTGTGTATGGTTGTGATTGGTTGTTGAATTGTAATGACATTGTTGTGCATTGTTATTATGTGTGGTAATGATGTTTAGTGCAATGATGAGACGAATATGAATTGTGTATAAATAATTCATGTATGTATGTATGTATGTATGTATGTGCAAATGTGTGGTAATTCATATATGATGAATTATTGAAGACATGCAAGGATTTAAGATTAGAGAATGGTCTTAATTTCATATGGTTGTTGTAATTGCACATGCATCATTTGTTTCAAGAGGCAATGCTTGTTAGTTCTGTGGGATCTAGTGACTTGTCCCAACCTATAGAGGGGTTTGAAAGCTTAGAGGACGAGCTTTTTGGTGTGTTATTGGTCTAGAGGATATACCCAGTTTAAAGTAAAAACCGAATAAAAATAATAGAGATTGGTACCACATGCATGAGTATTGAATTTAAGTTGCATCGAGTCACATTGTGTTATTATCATAATATGAGATTATGTACACTATGTGAAGTTGTTTTTTTTGCTAAATTGTGTATTGTGATTGGATATACTTGTGAATGGTATGAGAATTTCGGTGATGTTTCTTTATAAGGCATTGAAGTGTGAGAATATCTATTTGTATGCAAGTATGTTATACATTATGTATTATTATACAATTTTCGATAATTATGTAAATTCTCACCCTTCTGTTGGAATGATATTTTATACGATATCACTCAGGTACTAAAGAGTATAGTTGCTTCTAGCAAGAGATTAGTTGGAGGAGTTAGCTGTTTTATTTTCATAGCTTGGATTGAGTCATGCTTTGGTCATGTAACACTGGGAAACATTTAAATTCATGTCTTTGGAGAGATACTTATGTACTTTACTTTATTTTTTTATAATATTTTGAGTTATGTGGTGATTTGACTTTTATGCCTAAGATATTTCAATAAAGGGATTTGATTATGAGACTTCAACTATTAATTGTTTGAACGAGAATTATTCCGCTCCTACATGCTATATGAAATTGTATGAGAAGCATGGATTTAAATAAGTGTTAATTCAGTATGATAGGTATTTGTGATATGTGGAGCATGTGTGACACCCTTGTTTGAAATGCATGTTTTATTTACTCTGATTTATATCATATTTTCATAAGGTTTTAGAAGGGTGTTACAGTAGTGGTATCAGAGCATGGTCGGTCAGTTGACCAAGTCGTTAATGTGTTTATTCCATTTTATATTTGATATATGTATATGACACTATCATTATTGTTTGTTCTAATGAAAATTTGTTGGTTGAAATTCCCAGAACAATGGTTAGAGGAAGGAATGACGAGGCGATTGTTGAAGCTTTGGCAATGCTGGATGGAGCAATTGGGAAACATCCGCACATGAATGATGGGAACAATAATGATGATGAGTTTCGTGCTTTGAGGAAGTTTCATAGAAATAATCTGCCAATTTTTAAGGGAACACATGAACCTGACAAGGCACAAGTATGGCTGAAAGCGATCAAGAAGATCTTTCGAGTCATGAACTGCTCATATGTGCAGAAGGTGTAGTTTGGCACCCATATGCTTGAGAAGGAAGCTGAGGATTGGTGGAATAACACTAATCAGAGGTTTGAAGAAGAAGAAGTTGAGGTTACTTGGGCTTTGTTCAGAGAATCATTTTTGGAGAAGTATTTTTCAAAAGATGTGCGTGGGAAGAAGGAAATTGAGTTCCTTGAGCTGGAGAAGGGTAATTCAACTGTGGCGACATATGCTGCAAGGTTTGAAGAGCTAATTAATTTTGTCCTCATTAAAACATTGTTAATGCTGAGAGATCCAAATATCTTAAGTTTGTGAATGGTTTGAGGCCTGAGATCAAGCAAGCCATGGGCTACCAATAGATTACACAATTTTCTAAGTTGGTTAACAAGAGTAGGATCTATGATGAAGATAATAGAGCTCGTAGTTCTCACTATAAGAGTTTGAATGAGAAGAAGGGAAAAGGTCAATTCATAGGAAAGTAGTATGTGACTCCTACTGATAAGGGGAAAAAAAGTTGGTTATGACAAGAAGCCGAGTGAGGAATGAGATCTTGCTCGGGTTAAGTGTTTTAAGTGTGATGTTAAAGGACATCATGCCCCAGAGTTCACAAATGTTGAACTGAAATGTTTCAAGTGTGGCAAGTCAGGTCATAAAACTTTTGAGTGCAAGGGATGTGTGAATGTGACTTGCTACAATTGCGGTGAGCAAGGGCACATTAGTATCAAGTGTGATAAACTGAAGAAGGAGAAATCTAGAGGGAAGGTGTCTTCTCTATCAGGTTCCGAGACTATCACTGAAGAGAGGCTAATCAGAGGTACATGCTTCATTAACGGTACACCTTTAATTGCTATAATTGATATTGGAGAGCCGTATTCTTTTATTACTTTGGATTGTTTTAAGAGACTAAATCTCAAGTTATATGTGATGAATGGAAGTATGGTTATTGATACTCATGCTATGGGTTCAGTGACTACTTGTAATACGGTGGGAGAACTGACTTGGTTTGTTTTGTGTTTGATCGCAATTGTTGCGGATAGAAAGAGTCGCCACCAACTTTTCTTTTATCCAATAAGGAAAGGGTGAAAAGAACAGGAAAGACCTTTGAGATTATTTTCTTGAGTTCGGGGGGGTAGATTATAAAAAGGGAAGGTATTAGCACCCTTTTTATCCACAGTTATCTATGGGCTCTTAGTTGCTTTCTACATCACTTGAAAAATGCTTTGTTTGAAAATGTGTTTGTGGTTGGTTTTAAAAATATTTTTTGAAAAGCGCCTTCGCTTAGGCAAACTTTGTAATGATTCTCGTCTATATAAGAATGTATACAAAGTGTTGGATTTTGAAAATATTTCATGTTTTTGAAAGTGTTTGGTGTGTTTGAAAAAATGTTTTGTTTTTGAAGATGGATTGTAAGCAAGCAACTAAGAACGTTCTACCTACTCAAAAGTCTTTCGGTCATTTCTCTCTTCCTTTGATATTTCTATCTTACCATTGATTGGCAAAAAGCCTTATCTTTGGATGTAAAGGGAGGGGCGTGGGTCAATTGTATAGTCATAGAAGGCAACTTTATGATACATTTTAGCAATTTTCATTTAGGGACTAGATCGTTACCGAAGGCAACACTGAGAGACATCGAGGGACTACGATCTTTTTATCGAGGGACTTTGCTAAAATGCCCATATTCGAGGGACATGACTATTTTCCGAGGCAACATGTGAGATTACCCTAGAGGTGCATGTGTGTGAATAGTGTGTTTGATTGCATGCATTTTTGTCTTTGAATTTAAAGGTTATCTATTTGTTGATTTTATCTTGCCATATAGTCTAATTACTAGCATTTTGTATAAAGCAATAAAAAATGCAGAAGGTAAATATCCTACACTATTACAACCATATTGAGTAGTAAGACAAAACAAAATAAAAGAAAGGAAAACAAGTCCTTCAATCAGGTAGCAGCATCCTTTGATTCAGCTTTTCCTGGCTTCTTTCGATTCTGCCTTTTTTTTGCTTCTTTCGATTGCAGGAAGGTTAGTGTTAGCAAGTAAGCTTCGATTCACCCTTCTTGCTGCTTCTTTCAATTGGGTCTAGGAATTAACGTGAGTGTGCGCCCTTCATTTCTCCCTTCTTGCTCCTTCATTTGGACTGTAAAGCAGTATGGGGGAGAAGCTTAAGGCTTCGTTTCACACATAACTTTTTCTTTCATTTGAAGTCTATACGGGTTAGTTTCAACATGTACTTGGACAAGAAAAGCATACAATCGAAAGTATAGAAACGAAAAGTGAACAAATGTTATTTACATGCTTAAAACGAAAGGGTTAAGGTCAGAATGACTTGCCTTGCTTGAAACTTGGATATGTGTGTTGGACCTAAGTTGCGGCCCTGGATGCTCTTGGATTCGAAGGAAAGAAACAAGTGTGGTGTTTCTTTGACTGGATTCGTAGGAAGCAGAAAGTATGGGTGTGGTCACTTCTGGATTTGAAAGAGGACAGAAACAGGTGTTGTGTTTCTTTAGATTATGGGTCTGAGAGTGTATTTAGTGTTTGAGAATCTTGAGAGTTTAAGAGTTTTTTTGAAGATTCTTCCCACACAGCCAAAATCTGCCAGCGTTTTCTCTTGTTTCCTCCCAGCCCCTTTTTGATGTGCAAATGAACTCTCTATTTATAGAGAAAAAATTTGGAATTAGCAGCTTTGTGAAAAAATAAAATATAGTTTCTTTGAAAGGCCAACATCCACTTGTGTCAACTTTTTATAATCCCAAGATAAAAGTACTAAAATCAACGGTTTAGATGGGTGGATCTTAGTTTATAGGGGGCAAGTGTGAAGAAGGGACAAGCGCAAGGCTCAAAAACTTTCTAAAAAGGTAGTGATGTCATCAAGAGCAAGTTGGCTTGAAGAACAATTTAATATGGAGTGAGACACAAGTTAGAGGCCAATGTAGCCTGATCTATGGACAACTTGACTCTTTGAATCAAATCCTTCATTTTTCCATAGCCTTCGACCATACTTAATCAAAACGACATTTATTTCCACCAGTTGTGTATCCTTCGAATGGGCCAACTGTGTGTTCTTCGAATGGGCCATCTTCAGCTGAATATGCCACTGAGTCTTATTGCTTTTGATCACTTAAGCCCAACCTTTCGACCATACCCAGAAGTAAAGAAAACCAATTATTTCCCAACCATGGCAAGTCCTTCGAATGAGCCACCTCAATAAATTTGATCAGATCATCAAAAGGGCAAAATGGTCAAAATTAGGGTTTTGACCGAGAAAGGGCAATTTTTGATTTTTTGACCTAGCAAATGATTGATTGGTTTAAGCTATGATCTTAAGGACTCAAATGAATCATTTTGACCTAATGACATGGCTCAAAACATTCCTCAAGTCCAATTGGTTGACAAATGAATTTTCACTCAACTGATTAAAAATCAACTGTACACTGAAAAGTCAAACTTTGACTTTTTTGTCAAAACCAAGTGTCAAGGATCACAATTCATCAAAACATTTTAAAACATGAAACTTGTTCACCAATAAATAAAAAAGTCATGATTTCATTTTGAAAAGTCAAAATTTCTAAACTTAGAAATTTTTCTAAGTGTTGGAAATTTTATATTTTCTCACAACTTTGAGCAAATTTTTCACCATGATGCAAGATGATTCAAAGGAAACTTTCAACATGAAAGTTATAGATATTAATGAGATATAAAACATTGTAGAACACAACTTCTCCTAGAAATGCATGCATTTCAAGTTATGATTTTGTGAATACATGTTCATGAAACTTGGAAACTTAGTGAAATTTTGCCCTAGTTTAGGCAGGATTTTGACCTAACTTGATGGCAATTTTTCACATAATTACAAGGGGAATTTTTAAAAGTGATCAAGATATAGGTTGTAGAGGATGTTACAAGCTTTTCAAAATGTCAAAGAACTCATTGAGATCATGCTTGAGCAAATAGAATCGAAGACAAGAAGTTGGACATTCATTCTTGAATTATAGGTCATTTCCATGATGAACAAGAATTCAAATCCAAGCCTAGGCTGCATTATCTTTGCTTTGTAGGCGTCAAACTTGTTTGGCACTCCATAATTAAATTTTTGCACAGCTGTTAGAAGCTTTAATCTAAGCATTCAATGCATTGCCCATGCTTAATACCATTTTAGGAAGAAAGGCAACATTGCCATTTTGGAAAAGTGGCTTTTATGCACAAAGTCAATTCTTGAGCTTTACACTTATTTTATTCTGATCACACACAATCTAAAAGCCATGAGAAAATTGTCAAAAGCCTCTAACAATTCAGGCCATGCTTATACTTTGCCTTGAAACTTATTTCCACTTTTCTTCAAAATCAAGTAACATAGTCATAAGTCTATATCTTGTGCTTCTGACCCTCTCAAGTGTTACAATATTTTCCATACATATGCACAAGTTGTTTGCAAGATAACGCACGAATACACAAGCTCTCAAACTCCCCCAAAGTCAGATTTGCATAACAGACCTCCACTGTTACATATTCTGGCCAGAAGTCCCAAAATCAAAAACTACTCGTGCGTTTCTTGGCCTTTTGCTTCCAAAAGCTTCCAAACATCATACATAAGTCATCCTATCTCTGTTATCCAACTGTAACACCATCTTCATCAACTTCCATAACCAAAAAATAGAGCTTGCATCTTGACTTCTCTAGCGCGATTCAAACACTCCCACCATCAAGTAAGCATTGCATTAGCTTCTTGGAGGTTCAAGGAAGCTAACCTGATCATCACCATCACTTGAAACAAGCTCAAACTCATTTCACGATTTCCAGTTTTGAGGTATTTTTCTTGAACTTCTATCTCATTATTTAGGCATTGTTAGGCTTGCATTTGTGAAGATAGAATATAGGTGTCATTACCCTAAAACTATACATGTCCATATATTTCATTTATGTTACTTGAGCATGGATAATTTTGAGTTTGAACTTGCTGAAACATTTAGGTCAGAATTTGGTACTTTCATAAATTCATCCTTGTCTTTGAATGTTAGCTTAAGTTAGTTACATGGTTGGATTCGTGGTAAAAAAAATGCACAAGTTTCATGTTTACATTTTTGAAAATAGTTGAGAAATAAGCAAGTTACAAATCATTTGGCTGGAGGTTGAAGATGAAGTACAATCAGGGCAAATCATGTATCATATATTTATTATTTTGTTTAAGTTAACGGATGTATCACCACCCCAGTGGTTAAAGCGCGCGTTTGTCACCCCTTGGACCTGGGTTCGAGCCCCAGCGTCTGTTTTGCCATTATTTTGCACATTTTCTGTTTTTTCTCTCCTTTTTTTATTTGTAACAAGTGTTGGGCTTTCCTCCTTTGGGCCTGTATTTTTGCTGACTTCCCCCCGTGATTATGTTTCATACCCCCTAGCCCATTATTTCTTTATTTCATTTTATTTTTATTTTAGTTTATTTTACTTTCATATTTTCATTTTATTATTTTCATTACTAATATTATTTTTTATTATTAATGAAAATAATCCAAAAATATTTATTTTATTATTTTTACACTCATATTTTATTTTTATTTATAAAAAAAAACTAAAAAAAGAACAAAAACAATTTTCTTAATAAATTAATTTCTTTTTTTTAAATTATTATTTAGATAATTAGGTCTAATTATTATATTATATTATTTTCTTGTAAATTAACATTAATTTAGAATTTAGGTTTATTTTAATTAAATAATTTTTATATTATTCTTAAAACCTTTTCATAACAAACCCTAAAAAATCTTTTTTTAGTTAATTTATTTTCTTAACTAGTTTAAGTTAATTTTATTTGATTTTCATTAATTATTTTCTTAATTAGGTCAAGATTAAAACCCTTCATAAAATCAAATAAAAATCATTTCTTTTTCCATTTTGCATTCTTGCATTTTTATCTTCAATTTTGTACGATATTCAATATGGTTGTAATAATTAATTAGATTTAATTTTCTTGCAAAATCCCCATTTGTAAATTTGTATACCCCCTCCCCTAATGATGTAATAGCTTAGTATTTTTATTTTCCTCAATTTAATGTTTTATATATAAATGCTAGTAAATTAGGGTTTGTATGGAAAGATGAAACCAACAAGTTAGCAAACCCTAATTCAAGACAAAACAATGCATGTAAATCAACACACTTGCACACTTACACCCTTAGGGTAAATTCACTTTGTTGCCTTATGAAAATGGCCATGTTATGCACGTGGGGTATCTTAGCAAAAGCAATCAAAAAAATACAAGATCATAGTCCCTCGATGACGCTATCAAAGTTGCCTTTCAAAATGATCTTAGTCCCTCAAAGAGAATTGCTAAGATATTTCACAACATTGCTATCATGATTATACGATGACCCACGCCCGTCCCTTTACATCCAAAGATAGGGATTCTTACCAAATCAATGGTAAGATAGCAATATCAAAGGAAATGAAGAAATGAACTAAGAATTTTGAGTAGGTAGATTGTTCCTAGCCGCTTGCTCATTTTCAAATCAAACATCCTTGTTATTTTCAAAACAAACACCAACACTTTCAAAACATCTTTCAAACTTGAAACATTTTCAAAAGATCAACACTTTGTATACGTTCTTACGAACGAGAACTATTACAAAGTTTTCCTAAACGATAACGCCTTTTCAAAATACTTTCAAAAACCACACAAAGCACATTTTTCAAACAAAAGCAAGTGATCTAGCAAGCAACTAAGAGCCCATATATAACTATGGATGAAGAGGGTGCTAACACCTTCCCTTTGTCATAATTTACCCCCTGAACTCAAGAAACAATCTCAAAGGTCTTTCATGTTCTTTTCAGCCTTTCCTTTTTTGGAAAAAAGAAATGTCGGTGGCGACTCTTGCTAACCGCAACATTTGCGATAAAACGCAAAACAACCAAGTCAGTTCTCCCACCGTATCACACCCAGGAACATAATGCAACTTTTAATTTGCTCTAAAACTGTCTCAAACTCTCTAACCAAGTTCACTTATGATGGTGAATGAGCATAAGTTAGGTGGAGAAATGAAGGTGTTCCAGATGCAAACTTATGCATTCAAAAGCTTATATATGGTGTGTAGATGGAGTTTGAGTGGTTAGTTTGCAAAGAACTTGCAAGGAATGAGAATTATGAAGAAATGAATTTTTAGCTTTAATGGAGTTCTAAAAATTCTCACTATTTGTTTCTCTGGATTCTTAGGAGATTTGAGGTGTGTTTTAGACTTAAGAATGACTCTCTATTTAAAGGGAAAGGTTGAGTGGTTAAGAGCTGATCATAAACAAAAGTTGTGAAGTTTAGGTTTAGTTGAAATCCAAATGGAAGTTACATGCATTATGGTGATTCTCATGCATGGCTTGAGTGATTTGTGGAACAATGAGTCTTCTTTTCCGAGTCGTAGGAGGTTGCTTCTAAGCATGCTTATTTAGATAATAAAGCATGGTCTTAAAGCAAGGTTTGGTGAGCTTTATGGAAATAGATATGGATCTTTTTGCAAATTCTTCCAAAAGTGGTATCATGAAATGGATAAAGCCTCTAATACTTGTGAAATGCATTAAGAATCTGTGTAAATGCTAAATTATGTTGAGATTTGCAAGTAATATGGCCTGAAAAGAGGATTGCATAGGTTAGGCTTTGGTTTGACATGAATTTTGAACCAAAAATTTGCCTTGTAAAACCTTTATACCATGACTACTTCATCCCTTCAAAACTCCTTGCTCAAGTATGATAAATTCATGCTCTTAGACTTTTTGGAAAGACGAGAGCATCCTATATAACTTTCATTTTGATCACTTGGCTTGAATCAACTTAAATCAATGAGAAAACTGACCAACGAAATTGGTGTTTCAAGCTGAAAAACACTTAGAGAAATTTCTAAGTATTTGATCATTTTGACAACTTTGAGATGCCTTCTTGATCAACTCATATCTTTCAATTCTCGATATTTTTGGTTCATTCCTTTTAAAAAGTTGAATTATGTAGGATCATCTTGAAGTACGTCATTTGGGCATGAAAAATGATGGCTTGTGGAAGAAGTTACAAGTTTGGAAAGTCATGCACTTGAACATGGATTTTTGGCACTTAGTGAAAATTTCATCATCTTCAACTTAGCCCTTTTTGCAAGTTACCTCCAACTTTGTGATTTAACTTGATCAAATTCCAATATCAATCACATTTTTATGAAATTTAACTTGAGAAGTCCATATTTGACTAAAAATATCAAAAGTCAAAGTTTGATTTTGAGCAGTTGACTTTTCCAAATGAATTCAAATCTTCCAATATCAATGGAACCTTGTGATTATAATGCAACTTTCAACACATTGAGACACTTTAAGTATTATTAGGTGATGATATTGAGGACCTCTTGAGTGATGTACATTGGAGATCAATCTTCAAAATCCTAATTCTTGACTTTTCAACTAAGGGTGCCAAAACCCTAATTCTCTTCAAGCACTTGATGAATTCAATGATAAAACCCTAATGTGATGAGGTTGTGATGAAAATGATGATTACTTGATCACCATAAATGAATGAGGAGCTTTAATATCTGAGTACTAATGATTTTATTAATCCCTTAGACTCTTATCGGGTAAAAACAACAAAATAAGCAAAGTATACTCCCGGTCTCTCTACAAGGTTAGTGATGCAAGTATGAATGAGATTATCTTTTGATGTTATGCGATAGTGTAAAAGGGTGTGGGATCCTATGTCAAATATTAGGGTATGACAACAGGATAATATTTCAAGTAGGGTGAACTATTATCATGGATCAATGCATGTTGTTTATTATCGAGAAGAGACTTTAAACATTATATTGTTGTTGCATTGGCATGTTTTGACATGCATCCCCGATGTCATTGTTGTTAATGAAAGAGGAAAGTTACAATTCGATCAGGGTGAATTGATGACTTGTCCCAAATCTGAGCAGGGTCGAGCAGGGTGAACCCAGTTCCTGAGTGAACTAATTATTGATGGTACGGTACCACATCCATATGCATAAAGTTGCATAGATGAGTTGCATTATGTGATCGGTGGAAATAGAACTGACTGTTTTTTAGCTGGTTTCGCGAAATGTCGTGGTAAGCAAGAGTCGCCATCGTCTTTTATGTTCTCCAACATGGAAAGGATAAAAGCACAGCAAAATTCCTTCTTTGAGAATGTTTCTCGGTTCGGGAGGTAGATTATAGAAAGGGAAGGTGTTAGCACCCTTTCTATCCGTGGTTATCCACGGGCTCTTAGGTACTTGCTCTTATGTTTTCAAAATTTGTTTTCTTTTCAAGTGTGTGTGGGTTTTGAAAAAATGTTTCGTTCGAAAAAAACTTCTAAGTAACTCTTGTATCAGTCCTCAAGAGTGTATGAAGTGTTTTGTTTGAAAACTTTTTGAAAGTGTGGGGTGCGAAAAGATGTTTTTGTTTGTTTTGAAAAGAGAAAGTACCCAGGAGAATCTACCTACTCTAAGGAATTAAGTTGTGTAAGAGTCCTTTAGATAGTGCCATCCCACCATTGAGAGGTAGGTAGCACCATCGTTGGAGGTGTTTGGGTCAATTCGATTAAGGGACAATGTGGTCACCTAAGCAATGGTAGGACACCTTAGAAGTAACCCTAATGTCTTAGATCCTTTTATCTGAGGCAACCGTTTCGAGGCAACTGGATCTTTAGACAAAGGGCGACCTCTAAGACACCCTATACTTGATGACCACGTTCGAGGCAACCAGTGAGGCGTACCCTAGGAGTGGCATGTGCTTTGTGTGTTGTTTTTCAGTTAAGGTTATCTTGTACATGTTATTTGTGAGCTACAGATTGATTTTATTTTTCATACATTCTTGCAGGCATATTAGCAGTTAGGAGTGCGGAAAATAAATTGCGAAAATGTAAATCTAGCTATTACAAGGCGCGGGTCTATACATCGCCAAAAAAACAAAAACCCGTTTTGAAATAAAGCGCGAGAAAAGGAAATAAAGCAATAAAAGAGGTCCTAATTAACTATTACACTTCCGGGAGCAGTTACATAATTATGAGAAAAAAAATAAATGCGCGCGCGAAATATTGAATCGGGAATGTCCTTAGGGTATTGACCCTTTTGAGAAAGAAATTGAAATTGTCCTTTTTTTTTGCAATTAATGAAATTAAAACTAATAACTAATTAATTAATTAATTAAGAAAATGATATTTTTGTGTTTTTGTGTTTTTAATGAAAATAAAGAGAAAATAAATAGAAATTAAAAGTTAGCAAAAACCTAATTCTAAATTGTTTTTATTTATTGTAAAAAAGTATTAAAGTTAATTAATTAAGCTAATTTAATTTAATTTACATTTATTTACAAAATAAGTTAATAAATAATAAAATGTTTTTTTTTGTTTTTTCTGAATTTTATGGGAAAAATTAGTTTGTTAGGTTAATTAACAATAATGATAATAAAAAAAAAAGAAATTATAAGGGAAAGAAAAATAAAAAGTGACAAAACCATGGGGGGGTTTGGGCCCTTTTTAGAGGTGTTGATTGTAGTTTTTTGGCCCACTAAGCTCAGCCACGTTTGACTTTTGCAATTTCCTGCATGTGCTTTGACTGAAGGACATGGTACTCCTCCTCTCATGGCCTTTGGATGGCTGATTATGGACATATGGCATGTGGATTGGTGAGGCGTATGGTGGAGCACATTGACTAGCCTGCATAGGAATTTGTTAGACAAAATAATATTGAGTTTTGGGGGACCTGGGAAGAACTTACAGCGCGGTATGATGGACCTTAGGACGTGGCAAGGGTTGCTTTAGCTTCAGGGTATAGCAAAGAAGAGAGTCACGTTCTCCTTTTGGCCTGAATATGCTTGCAACACTCCTTTTGATCTCACACTTTTTTAACACTTTTTGGATTTTGCTCTGGCCGTTTGTGCACTCTCTCAGTTGTGAATGAGGTTTGTCACACTTGCATATGTAGTAATGAATGAGAATAGGTCACATTATGAGCTTAGGATCCATTGCAATTAAGTTTTTGAATTTTGGTTTATCACCATTAAAGAACATTCCAAGTTTGTTCAAATTTTGAATTTTATGCTCAAAATGGCCCTAACACGAATTTGGTATGCTTGCTCATGACACATAAAGGCCATTCAAATCAAAAGATGCTATCTATTTAATTTTTTTAGATTTTATTTGAATTTTATGGATTTAAAATGAATTAAATCAATAAAAATTAAATAAAATAGAAAAATAGTTATTTGGTATTGAAATTGATCATGGGACACGTGTATGGCATGACAAGGCTGAATCAAGTGGAAGAAAGTGGGCCCTTTTGTCAAAAATTGAAGTTTCAAGGATAGTTGACTTTTGCCATTTCACAAAAATTTCCCAACTTCTCCAATGCATATCTTGCTCAATTTTGATCATATGAACATGTTCTTGGACATTTTGGAAAGGTATTGAAGTCCTCTAACCAATGCCTTTGGTCCCATGTCATTTTGATTTAACAATCTCAAGTTATGGTCTTTGACTTAAAATGCCTTTTTGTTGACTTTTGAAAATGACCTATAATGTTGAAATTGATAACTTTTTGGGAGAGAATTTCTTGGACTTGGAATATGAAGATGAGTTGTAAGAAATGTCTTCCCCTTCAAAATGAGCATTGGATGGGATTTTTCTGATGAACCATGAAAAAGTTATGCCTTGGTCAAGTTACAGTTGACTTTTCAACTGTCCAAAAATGGAAACTTTTGCATCTTGATGATTTTTGAGCCATTCTTGTGGAATCATGATCAAGACTTGATCAAATGATGATTGTGGCTTCAAAATAAGATGTTGACCAAAAAATTTGACTTTTGACTGCCAAATGACCATTTTGCCCCTTTAGTTGATTGTGAAGCAATTAGGGTTTTTGACTGTGCAACTTGACCTTGTGAGCCTTGAAACTTGGCATGTAGATGCTTGACAATGTATATAGGCATATGGGACTTGATTGAGCCCTTGAAAACCTCAACTTCCTTGCAAGAACCAAAACCCTAATTTTGATTGGCTTAGGAGGGTGGTTGACTGTGCAACCCTTAAGTAGACTTGAGCAAATTGAGATGATGCTTGTCAAAACTTTGAAGAATATGGGAGGGCAAATTTTGGGGTACAAAAGTTGCCCCTGTTCAATCTTCTTCGACCTGAGGATGTAGATTGGCGTGCGTGCCTTTCGTGATCCGAAGGTGGAAGATGATTGAACATTAGAGTGCCCAGAAATTTGCACTCACATAGTAGAATGTCAGCAATGTGATGACGGGAATGGGCTTATAGATGCCATTTAGAGAGATGATGGATAGGAGGATGGGCTTATAGATGCCATCTGGAAGTGTGACAGAACCTTGTCGGGAATGGGCTTTTAGATGCCATTTGGAAGTGATGGATAGGAGGATGGGCTTATAGATGCCATCTGGAGATGTGACAGAATCTTATCGGGAATGGGCTTATAGATTCTATTTGGAGACTGTCTGTTGAGTTGTAATTTTGTGAGTTGAAAGAGGGAACCTGTGTAGGGTTACCTGGTGACGGGCTAGTGTAAAACTGCATCCTTGGAAATGGAGAACCTGTGTAGGGTTTCTGGGTGACGAGTCCGTGTAAAACTTCATCTTTGGAAAGAGAGAACCTGTGTAGGGTTTCTTGATGACGAGTCCGTGTAAAACTACGTCTGGAGAGAGAGAACCTGTGTAGGGTTTCTTTGGGATAAGTTCGTGTAAAACTTCTGGAGGAACCAGGGTAAGGTTACCTTGGGATAAATCCGTGTAAGACTTTGGGAGGAACCGGTGTAGGGTTACCTTGAGATAAGTCCGTGTAAGACTTCTGGAGGAACCGGGGTAAGGTTACTGCAGGGTAAGTTCGTGTAAAACTTCTTGATGAACCGGGGTAAGGTCATCTTGAGATAAGTCCGTGTAATACTTCTAGAGGAACCGGGGTAAGGTTACTGCAGGGTAAGTTCGTGTAAAACTTCTTGATGAACCGAGGTAAGGTCATCTTGAGATAAGTCCGTGTAAGACTTCTGGAGGAACCGGGGTAAGGTTACTGCAGGGTAAGTTCGTGTAAAACTTCTTGATGAACCGAGGTAAGGTCATCTTGAGATAAGTCCATGTAAGACTTCTGGAGGAACCGGGGTAAGGTTACTTTGAGATAAGTCCGTGTAAGACTTCTGGAGGAACCGGGGTAAGGTTACTTTGAGATAAGTCCGTGTAAGACTTCTTCTGAAAGAAAAGGAACCGGTGTAGGGTTACTTTGATGATAAGTCCGTGTAAGACTTCTTCTGAAAGAAAAGGAACCGGTGTAGGGTTACTTTGATGATAAGTCCGTGTAAGACTACGTCTGAAGAGAGAGAACCTGTGTAGGGTTTCTTTGGGATAAGTTCGTGTAAAACTTCTGGAGGAACCAGGGTAAGGTTACATTGGGATAAATCCGTGTAAGACTTTAGGAGGAACCGGTGTAGGGTTACCTTGAGATAAGTCCGTGTAAGACTTCTTCTGAGAGAAAAGGAACCGGTGTAGGGTTACTTTGTGATGGGTCCGTGTAAGACTTCGTCTGAAAATTGAGAAGGAACCGGTGTGGGGTTGCCTGATAATGAGTTCGTGTAAAACTACATCTGAGGTTGAGAAGGAACCGGTGTAGGGTTTCCTGTTGATGAGCCTGTGTAAGACTTCTTCTGAAAGAAAAGGAACCGGTGTAGGGTTGCCTGAGGATGATCAAGTAGATAATTGTCCTGTTTGGTTTCGGATATTAACCCATGATCAGTCGTCCACAGAATTTTCCTGGCTTGTTACCAATGTTGATCTGGAACTGTAGAGGTAGATGGTAATCATCTTTTGATTGACCTTTTCCTGAAAAGGCAAAACGTTAGCTGTATGCAGTGTCATGATGCATAAACTGCATGATATTAAGATGTTCTCAAGAATAAATGAGATTTGTGTGTTATGATGCGTATATGCATGCGTCATGGTGTATGATAATGTGATGTTTATGAATGTATTTTCGTCTAGGAAAATAAATCCTTGACGAATGTCGGGAAGTTGAATCCTGGGCTGATGTTTGAAGAATAGAGTTCTTTATTTCCGCTGAGGATGTTGATTGTAAGAATAAACCGGTTAGGAGAAGATGACTCCGTTGGGGAATAAACTTGTCGAAGAGATTACTCTGCGGGAAATTACTCTGTGGGAAGAGATACTTCGCTGAGGTTTGATGATAACTCCGCTGGGGATACCGTTGATAAGCTTTGTTGGGAGATTTGATGAACTCCGCTGGGGGATAGGAAGAACTTCGCCGAGGATGATCTTTCCGTGGTAATTGGCTGAGGATAACCCAGTTATAAGCTCTGGTGGAGAATAACCTTTGAATAAAGCCGGGGAGACGCGTTCGTGCTCCGCAGGGGATAAGCTTCCAGAATCTGTTGGGGATAAGCTTCCAAACTATACTGGGGAGATTGATTCAACTTTCCTGGGGAAACTTTGGACTGTACTGGGGAAGTGGCTCCACTGGGGTGTCTGGTATTCCGTCGGGGAGCAATCTTATCTTAAGACTGCCGGTGGACGCTTGCTTAGGAACATCTGTATACTCCGCTGGGGAATATTGGGATTTTCTGGGGATACCCAACTTCCTTAAGGCTGACAGTAGACTAACTCTGCTTGGGGAGAGTGTTGCTGACTTGCTGGAGATACAGTGCCTTGTTAGGGCTGACGGGAGACCAACTCTGCTTGGGGAGAGTATTTATGAATCTGGTCTAACTCAACGGGGAGTGAAGGTATCTTGGTCAAATTCTTCAACTGAATCTACCTTGTACCTGGAGGAAAGCAGCAGTACAGTTTGGGCAACTCTTATTGCCCCAGCTTCTGTGGGAGAAGGTACCTGTAGAGGTGCTTGAGGACTGCCGATTTGACAAGTCTTCTTCTTGTAGGCAAGTGACAAGATGACGGGACATAGCCGTACGCTTTGATCCCTAACTTTTGCCTGGGCCGCCCTTTCGAGTTTTCAATCCAACGGGATACCCATTTTTGCCCAAGCCGCCTTTTCAGGTTTTCGACTTGCCGGGTGTACAGATTTTTTCATTTTCATCCCTTATTTTTGCCCGAACCCTTTTGGTTCGCCGGGAAGCCCTTATTTTTGCCTAGGCCAGTCAACCTAGCGGGTCTTTGATTGCGCGTAGTATTTTTTTGACTATGCACATGCTCTCAGGATGTAGGGAGTTGCCCCTGTTGTTGTGTCGCCATGTGACCAGAAGATGTTTGATCAGGAAAGATTTGTAGCTGGAACTCATGTCCAATGCCCCAAGTGATCCAGATGGAGATTTGCCCCTGGCTGCTTGGCATTTGAGAGATTCCCTGAATCTTGACTTAACTGCCCCAGATGATGGACAATGATCATGCCATGCCCCTTGATTGGAGGTTCTTTTGTTCATTAGACATTCGTCGTGCGAACTTCTATGTTGTTCAAACAAATAGTCATATGCAAGCAATGTTATATTAAAATGCAAAGCTCATGTCTGTCTTGAAGTTTTTGAAAATGTGTTTTTTCAGTAAAACCAGTGAATTTTATAAAACGTGATGTCAACTCAGTATTTTATAGCAAACCTTAAGGAGTCAGGATACCTTTTGTAACAGTATGCTTTCGAACCAACCCATGCTTCAGCTAGGACTTTTAAGGATCGTAACGTGGCCTGGTTCACGGTTTAAGAAACAAAGGATAAAGGCTCAAATTATATTTGTACCCACCCGCTCTTCGTGATGTTCTTCGATCCTAAACTCAGCTAATCGTGCATTAGACATTGTTTGAGTCTTTGCTTTGATATTTCGGTGATGGTTCGGATATTGACAATTTATTTTGAATAGGAAGTCATTCCCTTTTGTCGAGGGTTTGTTGGACCTCTCTCTTTTTTTTTTGATTTCGTTATCCCTATTTTTGCCTGAACTGTTTCTTTTGTGATTACAGTCAGCGGGATGCCCCAGTTTTGTAAGTCTCCTTCATAAGTTCTGACTTATTGGGCTTTAGTTTTTTTTGGTAATGACTGTCTGTCTTTATGATTATTCAGGGCCATCACTGTCTTTTGTTTTGTAAGGACTTCTTTGGTGCCACTCATTGTGCACCTGGATCAAACTGAGAGAACTACCCTGCCCCAGGTTATGATTAAGGGTTTTAATTTTCGAAAAGAAAAACTCCGACTTATTTGGCTCAAAGGGGTTGACGAGGGATTATCTTCCTTATAACTCCAGTATTTAGGAATTGAAACAATGCCTATACCTCATCAGCGGGGTCTGTTCAAAAGCATACTGTAGATTGTGGTATCGTTTTCGTCATCCTCCCTCAAGAGGCTTAGAATTATTAATTGAGAGTTGACATCAAAAAATGAAAGCAGTTTGAATATAGCGAATGCGAATATATTGATTCAAAACAGACATATGCGATGCATTGATAAAGTAAAAGAGTTTGACATGAACAAATGTTTGAACAATCAAAGAAAAATACAACTTGAACATTCGAATGAACAAAAGCTTCTTAGTTTGCACTAGTCATCTCAGATGGAAGATTCTGAGCAGAAGATTTTCATTTTTCCACCCGGCATGAACTCCAGCACCCTTCCGTCGATCAAGTCTTGGATCTTGTTCCTCAAGCTCCAACAGTCGTTAGTGTCATGTCCAGGACTGTCAGAATGGTAGGCACACCTTTCATCAGGATTGTACTTCAGGGAGGTTATGTTGAGATTCTTAGGAGGATCTTTTAAAGCAATCAGCTTGACCTCCAACAAGTGTCTCAGTATCAGTGATGATGATATACCAGTCTCTGAGAAATGTCTTCCTGGCGTATTTTGCTTACGCCGATTACCCTGTTGACGCTGGTGAGGTTGATGCTGGGCTTGTGACCCTGAAGCAAACTGAGGAGCTTTTCCCTTGTCTTCTTGCACCACAGGTGGTTGAATGATGGCTTGCTTTTCAACCTTAGATGTTTGCCCCAGTTGGTTATCCCGCAGCAGTTGGTTGATGAGAACCCTGAGCTCTCCTTGTCTTTGAGCTAAGTCTTGGATGAGAGTCATTTGCCCCAGCATCTGGGCTCTCATTATATCCACCTCAGCTTGCAGATGTTTCAGCCATTCATCCTTACTGTCTTCTGGACTGTTCCTGACCAAAGTCCCCGTGAGGAGTGTTCTCAGCTCTTCCTGCCCCTTGGATAGATTTAGGAGGATCTCCCCGAACCGAGTCTCTTGAGCGTGAAGATCCTGGTTGTCTTGTTGGGAAGCCATTGCTGAAATAAACAGCGGAGATGGTAAGTGACCTATAACAAGGGTACCTGTTATGCAATGATGTGTATGTATGCATGCAATGTTTTCAAGGACCTCGCGGGGTAGACAAGAAATTTGTTAGAATTTGAATCCGGCGGCTTGATTGAAGGAACTTCATGTTGTTGAGAGTCCTTCTTCAAGAGTCAAAGCTCACCATATCGAGTGGGTCATAGCCCCTGACTCAAGTTATCAACCTTGGCTAGGGGAAAATAAATCCCCTTTGCCCCTTGCTAGACATTTGATTCATCATGATCTGCATCACAAACCCTTGAGATCCTTGAAATAGATTAGTCCTTATGTAGGATGTATGCAATGGTATGATGTTATGCTATGCGTGGGGTAATGTAGGTAAACCCTGTTATGAGCCCAGATTAAGGACTGTAAACAAAACCTGCAAGAAACTCAAGTGTCAGATAACAAGCATGCAAGTAGTCAAGTTTTAAGGCACACAAGTCACACAAGACAACCCTTAGAGTTCAGGCCAGCATGAAGTTTAGGTACTACCCTCTTTCAGTTTCGTTGGTTAAGACTTGTCCTAGGAAATAGTAACCGGGTTCTAGAGGATCCCAATATCACTGACTACCCTCAATCGGTCATAACTCCAGCGTTGCAATCTTTTCTTGCAGCCAGAACCATCGCGAGAGTTTAGCCTCAATGGGTGTAGCATACTGCTACTGTTCTATGGCCAAGTTGGGTCAATTTAGGGTTCTAAGGTCGGTTGGTGCTTAATGACTCCTCAGAAGACCCATATTCTCCTCGTTGCAACACAAGGGATATCGGTACAGACCAAGGTACCACACCAATGTAGCCACTGCTTCACCCGTGTCGGTCTATGCCGGATAGGTCCCTCACAGCTTATGCTACCTAAAAGGGTATCCCCAGATCCGGGTTAAGATCTATGTAACTCCAAAACAAGCCCACAATATAAAATCAAACAAAGCATTCAATTGAAAACATAAGTATGATCTAATCCTAAGGTACACCTCACTTTTATTCTCCCCAGCAGAGTCGTCAGTTCTGTGATCGGTGGAAATAGAACTGACTGTTTTTTAGCTGGTTTCGCGAAATGTCGCGGTAAGCAAGAGTCGCCACCGTCTTTTATGTTCTCCAACATGGAAAGGACAAAAGCACAGTGTGATCGGTGGAAATAGAACTTACTGTTTTTTAGCTGGTTTCGCGAAATGTCGCGGTAAGCAAGAGTCGCCACCGTCTTTTATGTTCTCCAACATGGAAAGGACAAAAGCACATCAAAATTCCTTATTTGAGAATGTTTCTCGGTTCAGGAGGTAGATTTATAGAAAGGGAAGGTGTTAGCACCCTTTCTATCCGTGGTTATCCACGGGCTCTTAGGTACTTGCTCTTATGTTTTCAAAAAATTGTTTGCTTTGAAAGTGTGTGTGGGTTTTGAAAAAAAGTTCGTTTGAAAACTTCTAAGTAACTCTTGTATCAGTCCTCAAGAGTGTATGAAGTATTGTTTGAAAACTTTTTGAAAGTGTAAGGTATGAAAAGTATTTTGTTTGTTTTTGAAAAGAGCAAGTACCCATGAGTCATCTACCTACCCTAAGGAATTAAGTTGTGTAAGTGTCCTTTTGATAGTGCTATCCCACCATTGAGAGGTAGGTAGCACCATCGTTGGAGTTGTTCGGGTCAATTCGATTATCGGGACAGTATGGTCACCGAAGCAATGGTAGGATACCTTAGAAGTAAACCTAATGTCCTAGATCCTTTTTAATCCGAGGCAACCGTTTCGAGGCAACTGGATCTTGAGACAAAGGGTGACCTCTAAGACGTCCTATACTTGATGACCACGTTTCGAGGCAACGAGTGAAGCGTACCCTAAGAGTGGCATGTGCTTTTAATGTTGTATTCAGTTAATGTGTGTCTTTGTAATTAGTGAGCTACGAGTTGTTTTTATTTACATACATTCTTCCATGCATTTAACAGTTAGGGGGTGCGGAAAGTAAATTGCGGAAATATAAATCCTACGCTATTACAAGGCGCGGGTCTATACATCGCCAAAAAATACAAAGACCCGTTTTCGTAAATAAGTACGAGAAATAGTAAATAAAGCAGTAAAATCCTAATTACTATTACATCCAGAGGCAGTTACAGAAATAATCAGAATAAAGAATTAAAACTAAAATGTGCGCGAAAGAATGAATCGGGAATGTTCTAAGGGTTTTGACCCTTTTAAGAAAAGAAATTAATTTTTTTGTCTTTTTGTAATTAAAATGAAATTAAAACTAACTAATGACTAATTAATTAATTTAATTAAAAGAAAATATTTTGTGTTTTTTATGTTTTTTATGAAATAAAATAAAAAGAAATAAAATTAAAAGTTAATTTTACCTAATTCTAAATCTATTTTAATTATTAAGAAAAGAAGTTAAAATTGCCTAATTAAACTATTTATTTGTTAATATTTTATTTACAAAAATAATATGAGAATAATAATAATAATAATGTTAATTCTATTTTTTTTTTTTATGAAAATATGTTAATTATGTTAATTGTTAATAAGAAAATAAGGCAAATAAAAATGAAAATGACAAAAATAAGAAAAAGGAAGAGTAAACCCAAGGGGGGTGTGGGCTGGAATTTGAGGGTGTTGGATTGAGATTTGAGGCCCATTTGAACAAGGCATGTTGACTTTTTCTGGTTGCCTGCGTCCATGTTGACTCTAGAGCATGGTGTTCTTGCTTTCTGGGCCTTTGGATCTGCATCTGTGGACACTTGGCTGGCTCTTGGATGAGGTTTATGGTGCTCATCATTTGAGAATCTGCACAGGAATGCCTTGAAAAAAAATAATATGAGAATTATGGGGGACCTGGGAATCGAACCTAGGTCCCAGCGCTTGCAAGGCACCTGGTCAACCACTACACCAAGCGCGTTAGTTTGTATACATAATGAACAACAAATATTATATAAAACAAATGTGTTATATGCTGGAAAAACACAAAAAGGCGCGCCATGTTTGAATGGCCCATTCCCTGGTTGCCACGCCATCTCCTTCTTCGTTTGTCCTGTAAAAAGAAAACAAGATAGCGAGGGTTTTAAACCCCCACTAACCACAACCACGAATAATAGCGACTAGAGTTAGGATTGATATAAATTGAGCGCGATAGTGCCAATGTTTTCGTCTCGTCCTGACGAATTTTTCCATATAGGCTTTGAGGTTTAATTTTACAGTATATAAAAACCCCCAATATGAGAGCTCTGAAACCCTAATGTTCTTCAATGGTGGATTTTTATTCAGGACACTACAACCAAATTGGATTATGCCAATAGCTTCAGAATGTCCCTATTAACATAAATCAATTCAAAAGAATGGTTAAAAACACATGAATGATGATATGTAATTCTGAAAAATAATTCAAACCGTGGGACTTGTATGGCACGAGTTCTTGAGGTTTTGCGCTTAATTCTGATTGCAAAAGGTCCCTGGAAGGGTCAGGAGTGTGTTTGGATCAGAAAGGAAGCTTGAATTGGGCTGCAAGGTGGTTTTCAGTTTGTCACTTTTCCTTGGAATTTTTGAAATTGCTTATGCTGTATGGGAGTATTCTAGGTCGTCAATTGTGTTGCCAAGGCTTGCATATATGTTTTGTAATGTGAATCAATCAATATAATGAACATTAAACCAATGCAATTATGTTCTTGATTTTGCCATAAACTCCATTGAAGAAAACTTGCCTTTTGTGTCCATTTTTGAATTCCATGCTCATAATAGGATGTACACGAATTTGGAAGGTGCTTCATGGTGTATCAAAGCTATTCAAGCCACAAAATATCCTTTATTTAATTTTCTTGATTTTTATTTGAATTTTAAAGATTTAAAATGAATTAAATCAAATAAAATTAAATAAAAATAGAAAAATTAATTTTTAAACTTGAAATAAATTGGGGGACATGTGGGAGGCATGGACAAGCTGAAACAAGTGGAAAAGGTGGGCCCTTTTTGTCAAAAATGAAGTTTCAAGGATAGTTGACTTTTGCCATTGCACAAAAATTTCCCAACTTCTCCAATGCATATCTTGCTCAATTTTGATCATATGAACATGTTCTTGGACATTTTGGAAAGGTCTTGAAGTCCTCTAACCAATGCCTTTGGTCCCATGTCTTTTGAATTTACCAATATCAAGTTATGGTCTTTGACTTAAAGTGCCTTTTTGTTGACTTTTGAAAATGACCTATAATGTTGAAATTGATAACTTTTTGTGAGAGCATTTCTTGGACTTGGAATGTGAAGATGAGTTGTAGGAAATGTCATCCCCTTCAAAATGAGCATTGGATGGGATTTTTCTGATGAACCATGAAAAAGTTATGCCCTGGTCAAGTTACAGTTGACTTTTCAGCTGTCCAAAAATAGAAACTTTTGACACCTTGATGATTTTTGAGCCATTCTTGTGAGATCATGGTCAAGATTTGACCAAATGATGATTGTGGCTTCAAAATAAGATGTTGACCAAAACTTTTGACTTTTGACTGCCAAATGACCATTTTGCCCCTACAGTTGACTCTGAAGCAATTAGGGTTTTGACTGTGCAACTTGACCTTGTGAGCCTTGAAACTTGACATGTAGGTGCTTGACAATGTATATGAGCATATGGCACTTGATTGAGCCCTTGAAAACCTCAACTTCCTTGCAAGAACCAAAACCCTAATTTGACTGGCTTAGGAGGGTGTTTGAACTGTGCAACCCTTGAGAGATCTTGAAGCATATTTAGATGATGCTTGTCAAAACTTTGAAGAATATGGGAGGGCAAATTTTGGGGTACAACAGTTGCCCCTGTTCAATCTTCTTAGACCTGAGGATGTAGATTGGCTTGTGTGCCTTTCGTGATCCGAGGGTGGAAGATGATTGAACACTAGAGTGCCCAGAAATTTGCACTCACATAGTTGAGTATCAGCAATATGATGACGGGAATGGGCTTACAGATGCCATTTGGAGAGATGATGGATAGGAGGATGGGCTTATAGATGCCATCTGGAGATGTGACAGAACCTTGTCGGGAATGGGCTTATAGATGCCATTTGGAACTGTAATGGGAGGATGGGCTTATAGATGCCATCTAGGTGTCGATCGTGTAAGAGATTCCTTCGCGAGAACTTGCGTACCTGAGAAAGAAAGATAATTACCTGGCCTGTTACAGGGGTTGATCTTCAAACTATTCATGCGGACATGCCCTGGCTGGATACAGGTATCGAATCTACAATTGGTTGCTCACAGATGTGCCCTGGCTAGATACAGGAATCGAATCTGGAACTTCAAAAGGTTGCTTACAGACGTGCCCTGGCTGGATACAGGTATCGAATCTACAAACAATCATCTGCAGATATGCCCTGGCTAGATACAGGAATCGAATCTTCAAACTCTTCAGACGTTCCCTGGCTAGATACAGGAATCGAATCTGGAATTAGTCGTCAACAGATATGCCCTGGCTAGATACAGGAATCGAATCTTCAAACTCTTCAGACGTGCCCTGGCTGGATACAGGAATCGAATCTGGAATTAGTCATCAACAGATATGCCCTGGCTGGATACAGGAATCGAATCTTCAAACTCTTCAAACGTGCCCTGGCTAGATACAGGAATCGAATCTGGAATTAGTCGTCAACAGATATGCCCTGGCTGGATACAGGAATCGAATCTTCAAACTCTTCAGACGTGCCCTGGCTGGATACAGGAATCGAATCTGGAAATAGTCGTCAACAGATATGCCCTGGCTGGATACAGGAATCAAATCTTCAAACTCTTCAGACGTGCCTTGGCTGGATACAGGAATCGAATCTGGAAATATTCGTCAACAGATATGCCCTGGCTGGATACAGGTATCGAATCTTCAAACTCTTCAGACGTGCCCTGGCTAGATACAGGAGTCGAATATGGAATTACGATAGTTGATAGTAATTATCTTTGGATTGACCTTTTTCCTGAAAAGGTAAAACATCAGTTGTATGCAATGTCATGATGTATGAAGTGCATGATGTCATGATATTCTCAAAAATAGATGAGATTGCGTGATATGATGCGTATGTGCATGCATTGTGGTGTATGATAATGTAATGTTTATGATGTATTTTCGTCTAGGAAAATAAATCCTTGACGAATGTCGGGAGCTTGTATCCTGGGCTGACGTTGAAGAGTGAAGTTCTTCATTTCCGCTGGGGATGATGGTTGCAAGAATAATCCGGTAGGAGAAGATGACTCCGTTGGGGAATAAACTTGTTAAGGAGATTACTCTGCGGGGAATTACTCTGTGGGAAGAGATACTCCGCTGAGGTTTGATGATAACTCCGCTGGGGATACCGTTGATATGTTATGTCGGGGAATCTTGATGAACTCCGCTAGGGGATAGAAAGAACTTCGCCGAGGACGGTCTTTCCGTGGTTTTTAGCTGAGGATAACCCAGTTATAAGTCCTGGTAGGGAATAACCTTTGAATAAAGTCGGGGAGACGCGTCTGTGCTCTGTAGAGGATAAGCTTCCAGAATCTACTGGGGAAAAGCTTCCAGAGTCTACTGGGGAGATTGATACGACTCTCCTGGGGAAGCTTTTGAACTGTACTAGGGAAGTGGCTCCACTGGGGTGTCTGTATTCCGCCGGGGAACAATCTTAGATTAAGATTGTCGGGGATGCTTTCTTAGGAACATCTGTATACTCCGTTCGCTGGGGAATATTGAGATCTTATGGGGAAAACCCACCTTCCTTAAGGTTGATAGTAGGCTATTCTGCTTGGGGAGAGTGTTGCTGACTTGCTGGAGATATTGTGCCTTTTCAGGGTTGATGGGAGATCATCTCTGCTCGAGGAGAATTGTTGAATCTTGTCCTACTCTACGGGGAGTGGAGGTATCTTGGTTATATTCTTCAGCCGAACTTACCTTGGTACCTTGGTGGACAGAGCAACTAGATTGCTTAGACAACTCATTATTGCCCCTGTTTCTGATGTCACCTGTAATTAATCCTTTGTTTCGTATGCAAGTATTTATGAATTAGCAATTAGTGTCAAATGCATATATCACAATTGAACATTGGACGTTCTTCGCAAAACAAAACAGAAAAAGGAAAAACAATTGGCAACTTGGTCTGAAAAGTGAATTTGTATTGATTTTTAAATTTGCCTGTAAATAGGCGTTTATGTACAAGAGGCTGACGTCCTAGTAAGATAATGCCGCCGAACAATAGAGTTTATACAATTTTTGTGAAAAGGAAAACAAAACAGCTATGTGAAAAAGTCCCACTGGGTTCCAACTCTGCTATCGCCTTTATGTCTTCAAGCGTCTCATCACTTTGCTGCTAAGTTGAAGATGAAGCTGATTGATCGATGCCGTCTGATCCTGATAGTTGATACCGGATTCTGGATGCTAGGTGATCCAATGAGACATAGTATTACGCTTTATCCCTAACTTTTGCCTGGAATGCCCTTTCGGGTTTTCAGTCCACCGGGATACCCATTTTTGCCCAAGTCGCCTTTTCAGGTTTTCGACTTTCCGGGTGTACAGATTTTTTCTTTTCATCCCTTATTTTTGCCCGAACCCTTTTGGTTCGCCGGGAAGCCCTTATTTTTGCCTAGGTATGTCAACCTAGCGGGTCTTTAATTATGCGTAGTATCTTTTTACTATGTCTGTGTGATCGGTGGATCTGGAACTGACTGTTTAACGCTGGTTCGCGAAATGTCGCGGAAGCAAGAGTCGCCACCGTCTTTTATTTTCTCCAAATGGAAAGGACAAAAGCACAGAAAAATTCCTTAAAGAGATTGCTCTCGGTTCGGGAGGTAGGTTATAGAAAGGGAAGGTGTTAGCACCCTTTCTATCCATGGTTATCCATGGGCTCTTAGATACTTGCTCATTTGTGTTTTCAAAATGGTTTGTTTGCTTTTCAATGTGGGTTTTAAAAAAAAGGTTTCTTTGAAAATTCCAGTTCGACTCTTGTATCGGTCCTCAAGAGTGTTTGAAAAATTGCTTTCGAAAGCTTTTTGAAAAGGTGTCGGTGTGAAAAGTATTTTTGAATTTTGTTTTGAGATTAGAGCAAGTATCTAGAGTCGTCTACCTACACTAAGGAATTCGTCTGTGTAAATGTCCTTAAAGTAGTGCTATCCCACCATTGAGAGGTAGGTAGCACCACCGTTGGAGGTGTTCGGGTCAATTCGAAGGTTCGGGACATGGTGATCACCAGAGCAATAGGAAGACACCTTAGAAGCTACCCTCATGCCAGGTTCCTGGATCATGAGGACTTACTAAAACGTCCTTTACTCGACGATCACCTTTCGAGGCAAGGCAACAGTGAGGCGTACCCTAGGGGTGGTGTGTGAATTTGTGCGTCAGATTCATTTATTTTTGTCTTGTCATGTCATGGGTGATCTACCCGTTTGTTTTTATTTTGTCATTCATTCTTGCATGCCATTATTAACAGTTAAAAAATTGCGAGAAATATAAAGTTCCTAAGCTATTACAAAGGCGCGGGTCCACATCGCCAAATTAAATCCAGGACCCGATTTGACATAAAATAAAGAAAAGTGCGAGAAATATAAATTTACACGGCTTTGGGAGAATTACATTAATATTATAAGAAATAAAATGCGCGAATTGAATTAAAATTGAAAGCGAGGGCGTTGGACCCTTTTTAATGAAATTAAATTATATTAACAAATTAATGAAATTAAAATGAAAAAGGAATTATTTTTGAGGTTTTTTGTCTTTATGGTTTTTTATGAGAATTAAATGAAATTAAAATATTAATTAACCCTAATTCTAGTTATTTTTAATTTATTAAGAAAATATGAAAATTACCTAAAATTAAACCTAATTAATTAATGCAATTTGATTTATAAAAATAAATAATTAATTATTATGGTGAGAGAAAAAGAAAAAGAATGGAAAAAATACTTGAAACCCTAATTCTACACTTTTTTAATTTGTTAAAAAAAATATTTGAATTAAACCTAAATTTAAAAAAGTTAAATTAAATTAATGAGATTTATTTACAAAAATATTAGTTAAATAAAATATTTTTTGTCTTTTCTGATTTTTATATTATTTTTATATTTTATGAAAATAAATTAAATTAAAGAATTAAAAAGAAATAATTGAAACAAAAAATAAAAAAAGAAGAGAATTACAAAACCTTGGGGGGTTCTGTCCCCAATAGGGAGGTATTATTGTAGCAATTATGGCCCAATTATCCTTGGCCTTATTGACTTTTCATGCCAGCGTGCAGGTGCATTGACTAACGCTTATGGTGCTCATCAGATCTGGGCCTTCAGATTGCCTTCAGTGGCCATGTGGCACACTTGGATTGTGAGTGTATGATGGTCTTCAGGGAAGAAACTGCACATGATAACGTTAGGAAAAATATTATTGAAAGTGAGGGGGACTTGGGATTCGAACCCAGGTCCCAGGGATTACCAACCAAGTGCCTTGCCAATGGAGCTGTGAGCGCGTTTTGTTTATAATGTAACTAATAAATAATATGAAATAGAACAAAAGTTAGTGGGGCGTTTTCGCGCGAAATTTGAATGAACCACTTACTGGCCTACACCTCACCATCTTCTTCCTTAATGCGCTTTTGCCTGAAATATAAAAAAGGGTTAGCGGGGGTTTTAAACCCCCCCAAAATATGCACTTTTCCAAAATAGCGATTAGGCCATATGGTTATATAAATTAGGCGCGACTATGGCAATCGATTCGTCCAAGCTCCCTGATTTCGACCATGGTATTAAGGTGTCTCAATTTTACAGTAGGTGAAAGTACCCAATTTGAAATTTGAAGAACCCTAATAATCGTCCATGGTAGTTTTGCGTATGAGTGATGGAAACTTAATCAAACAACAGGGTTAGCTTCAGAATGACAAGAGCAACACAAAACAAGCATTAAAATTGAAAATTATGGCATGAATGATCAGATACGATTTATGCAAAAAGGTGAAACAGTCGAACTGCCATATACCAATTCTGGGCGTTAGGGATGATGCTTTTGATTCAGAAACGTCCCTTGAGACTTTTGCAAGCTAATGGAATCAAAGTTTTCCTCTGAATCGTCCTCTAAGGCCACTTTCAATTTTCAAAATTTTCACAAAAAACTCAACCTTGGTTCTTGATGTATGGCGCAGCTGGGAGATTCTGAACATTAGGGTTTGCATGAGTATATATGTGTGAACGATTAGGGTTCAAAATTGGATCAAAAAACCTTTTGCATTGATGGAATGGATATTGATTTTCATGGCATATATTTTCCAATCTTTTTCATGCATATTTGCTTCAAATCATGTCCAATTACCATGATTCTTTCCAAATCTGATCATGCACGAAATCTTGAGGCTATTTCATGTATTAAAAGATTTGATTGCATTGGTTTGGTATTTTCCACATATTTATTTTAATTAAATGAATTATTGGCAATTAAAAATTCAAATAAATAAATAAAAATGATGAAAAACTTCCCTTTGGGCCAAATGGTCGTGCACATGCTTTGGATGATGAATCTTGGAAGAAAAAGAGGCCCATTAGCATTTTTAAGACATTTGAAGCAAAGTTGACTTTTCAAAATATCCAAAAATTTCCCAACTTCCACAAGGCATATCTTGCTCAATTTTTAAGCTTTGCTCATGTTCTTGGACATTTTGGAAAGGTCTTGAAGTCCTCTAACCAATGCCTTTGGTACCATGTCATTTTTATTTACCAATCTCAAGTTATGTCCTTTGACTTAAAGTCCCTTTTTGTTGACTTTTGAAAATGACCTATAACGTTGAAATTGATAACTTTTTGTGAGAGCATTTCTTGGACTTGAAGTATGAAGAGGAGTTGTAGGAAATGTCTTTCTCTTCAAAATGAGATTTGGATGGAATTTTTCTGATAATCCATGTGGAAGTTATGCCTTGGTCAAGTTACAGTTGACTTTTTCAATTGTCCAAATATGGAAACTTTTGCATCTTGAGACTTTTTGAGCCAAGCTTTGAGAATCATGATTAAGAATTGATCAAATGATGTTTGTGGCTTCAAAATGAGATGTTGACCAAAAATTTGAACTTTTGACTGTCAAATAACCATTTTGCCCCTACAGTTGACTGTAGTGCAATTAGGGTTTTTGACTGTGCAATTTTGTGCTGTGAGTCTTGAAACTTGGTATGAGGATGCTTGACAATGTTTATAGGCATGTGGGACTTGATTGGACCCTTGAAAACCTCATTTTCTTTGTCAGAACCAAAACCCTAATTTTTGACTGTTAGGAGGCCCTTACACTGTGCAACCCTTGGGGAGATTTGAAGCTTTGACTTGGAAAATCTTGGAGAATATGGGAGGGCAAATTTTGGGGTACAAAAGTTTCCCCTGTTCAATCTTCTTAGACCTGAGGATGCAGATTGGCTGACGTGCCTTTCGTAATCCGAAGGTGGAAGATGATTGAACACTAGAGTGCCCAGAAATTTGCACTCACATAGTAGTGTGATGGGGAATGGGCTTACAGATGCCATTTGGAGATTGATGAATAGGATGATGGGCTTATAGATGCCATGCTAAGAGATGATGGATAGGTGGATGGGCTTATAGATGCCATCTGGGTATCGATCGCGTAAGAGTTTCCTTAGCGAGAACTTGCGTACCTGGAAAAAGAAAAATGATTACCTGACCCGTTACAGGAGCTGGTCTTTAAATTCTTTGTATAGATGCGCCCTGACTGGTTACAGGAATTGAATCTGGAGCTTCAAACAGTGATGAACCAGGGGTGGTTACTACCTCAATAGGAACGGTGAGAGAACCTTGGATGACTTCAACCTCAACAGTAACGCTGAGCGAATCCGGGGATGATTACTACCTCCGCAGTAACGGGGTGAGAACCATAGGCGACTTCAACCTCAACAGTAATCATTGAGAGAATCTTGGACAACTTCAACTTCAACAGTAATCATTGAGAGAATCTTGGGCGACTTCAACCTCAACAGTAACGCTGAGAGAATCTGGGGACGATTACTACCTCCGCAGTGATGGGGAGAGAACCATAGGCGACTTCAACCTCAACAGTAATCATTGAGAGAATCTTGGGCGACTTCAACCTCAACAGTAACGCTGAGAGAATCTTGGGCGACTTCAACCTCAACAGTAATCATTGAGAGAATCTTGGGCGACTTCAACCTCAACAGTAATCATTGAGAGAATCTTGGACGACTTCAACCTCAACAGTAATCATTGAGAGAATCTTGGGCGACTTCAACCTCAACAGTAACGCTAAGAGAATCTTGGGCGACTTCAACCTCAACAGTAATCATTGAGAGAATCTTGGGCGACTTCAACCTCAACAGTAATCATTGAGAGAATCTTGGGTATCTTCTACTGAGTCTTTATCAGGAAAATCTGTTAGAGGTCGATTTAGCTGGACTAGAGAAGGCCTTTGACTGGATAAGAAACAGAAAAATCTTAGGGTCGATTTAACTGAACCGGTCTAGGTCTTGAAATGTCTTCAACTGGATAAGAAACAGGGAGATCTTAGGGTTGATCTGACTGAACCAGAGAAGGCCTTTGACTGGATAAGAAACAGAAAAATCTTAGGGTCGATTTAACTGAACCGGTCTAGGTCTTGAAATATAGCTGAGAACTTAACTGGGTCTTTCCTAAAAGGTAAAGGTCAGTCATATACAATGCATGATATGGATCAAGCAATGATGTTCTCAACATAAATGAGATTTGTAATATATGATGCGTATATGCATGCTATAATGACGTATGGAAGTGCGATGTTTATGAATATATGTTTTTGTCTTAGGAAAGTAAATCCTTGACGGGTTCCGGGAAGTCATATCCTGGGCTGATGTTGAAGAATAGATTTTGCTTTCGCTGGGGATGATAGTTGCAAGAATACCGGTAGGAGAAGATAACTCCGTTAGGGAATAAACTTGGCGAATGGATTACTCTGCGGGGAGAAAAGTACTCTAGCGATCTTGCTGGGAAGCAACAATACTCTGTGGGGAGAGAGGTACTTTGCTGGGATGCTGATGGTAACTTTGCTGGGGATATCGTTGTTATGTTGGAAGTTTTAATAGACCTCGCTGGGGATAAGAAGATTTCGTCGAGGACGCTCTTTCCGCGGCTTTTGGCTGAGGATAACCCAGTTATATCCTGGTAAGGAAATAACTCTTTGAATAAAGTAGGGGGACGCGTTCGTGCTCTGCGAGGATAAGCTTCCAGAATCTACTGGGGATAAGCTTACTGCTTGGGGAGATGAATTCCAACTTTCCTGGGGAACTAGATTGGACTCTCTTGGGGAAGTTTTGAATTGTATTGGGGAAGTGACTCCATTGAATGTTTGATGTACCGCCGGGGAACAATCTTTAGACCAAGACTTCCGGGGATGCTCGTTAAGAATGCATATGTGTTGCTGGGGAATGTTGAGATCTGCGGGAGGATACCCAACTTCCTTAAGGATGTTATAACTTTTCTTGGGGAGAGTGCACTGACTTGCTGGCTCACTCTCTAGGGAATTAAGATATCTGGTTGTGTTCTTCAGCTGAACCCACCTTGGTACCTTTGGAGGACAGAACAATTAGATTGCTTGGACAACTCTTTATTGCCCCTGTTTCTAATGTTACCTGTAATTAATCCTTTGTTTCGTATGCAAATATTCATGAGTTAGCAAATTATTGTCAATGCATATATCACAAATTGAACCTTGGACGTTCTTCGCAAAACAAAACAGAAAAGGAAAACAATTGGCAATTTTAACTGAAAAGTATATTTGTATTGATTCTTGAATTTGCCTGTAAATAGGCGTTTATGTACAAGAGGCTGACGTCCTAGTAAGAGAACGCCGCCGAACAAAAGAGTTTATACAGATTTGTACAAAGGAAAATAAAACAGCTGTGTGAATAGAATGATCCACTGGGTTTCAACTCTGCTATCGCCTTTATATCTCCGAGCGTCTCATCACTTGATGACCTTAGTTGAAGATGAAGCTGACTGATCGATGCCGTCTGAACTTGATGTAGATACCGGATTCTGGATGCAAAGTGATCCAATGAGACATAGTATTATGCTTTATCCCTAACTTTTTCCTGGACCGCCCTTTCGGGTTTTCAGTCCACCGGGATACCCATTTTTGCCCAAGCCGCCTTTTCAGGTTTTCGACTTGCCGGGTGTACAGATTTTTTCATTTCATCCCTTCATTTTGCCCGAACCCTTTTGGTTCGCCGGGAAACCCTAATTCTTGCCTAGGCATGTCAGCCTAGCGGGTCTTTTTTCATGCGTAGTATCTTTTTACTATGTTTGCATTGGCGGGGTGAGGAAGGTCATCACCATCCATGTTGGTTAGAATCATGGCTCCTCCTGAGAACACATGCTTAACCACAAATGGCCCTTCGTACGTAGGGGTCCATTTGCCCCTTGGATCACTCTGAGGAAGGATGATTCGCTTGATTACCAGATCCCCAACTTGATATTCTTGCGGTCTGACCTTTTTGTTAAATGCCCTGATCATCCGTTTCTGATACGTCTGACCATGACAGATAGCAGCAAGTCTCTTTTCATCAATAAGGTTTAATTGATCAAGTCATGTCTGGATCCAATCATCTTTGTTCAGATTTGCATCCTTCATTATCCAGAGAGAGGGTATTTGCACTTCGATCGGTAAGACTGCCTCCATGCCGTATACCAAGGAGAAAGGAGTTGCCCCGGTTGACGTCCTGGCTGAGGTACGGTACCCATGTAGAGCGAACGGTAACATCTCGTGCCAATCTTTATAAGTCACTGTCATCTTCTGCACGATTTTCTTGATATTCTTATTTGCTGCTTCTACAGCCCCATTCATCTTCGGTCTGTAAGGAGAAGAGTTATGGTGTTGTATCTTAAACTGCTCGCAGAGCTCAGTGATCATTTTGTTATTGAGATTGGTACCGTTGTCTGTAATAATTCTTTCTGGGACACCGTATCGACAGATCAGGTTATGCCGGATGAACCGTGCCACAAACGTCTTGGTTACCGTAGCGTAGGAAGCTGCTTCGACACACTTTGTAAAGTAATCAATCGCCACTAGGATGAAGCGATGCCCGTTAGATGTCGTAGGTTTAATCTCACCGATCATGTCTATGCCCCACATTGCAAACGGCCAAGGCGCAGTCAGAACATTTAGAGGAACTGGAGGAACATGCACTTTGTCTGCATATATCTGGCATTTGTGGCATGTCCGGGAATGTTGGTAGCAGTCAGTTTCCATTGTGGACCAGAAATACCCTGCCCAAAGGATTTTCTTTGCCATAGTGTGTCCACTGGAGTGTGTACCAAAGGTCCCTTCATGTAGCTCTTCCATGATCCGTTCTGCTTCAGTCTTGTCCATACAATGCAGTAAGGTCGAATCATGGTTTCGCTTGTACATGATGCCGTTGCTGAGGAAGAATTTAGCTGCGAACCTTCTCAGAAACTTTTTATCATTGACAGAGGCACCTTCAGGGTATTCCTGAGCTTCCAAATATCTCTTCACCTCATGGTACCAAGGCTTCTCAGTCACCAACTCAGTCTCAAGATCACAACAGTATGCCGGTTCGTCCAGTTTCCAGATGATGATCCGAGGAGCCTCATTGTGCCATTTGACCTTGAACATAGAAGACATTGTAGCTAACGCATCCGCCAGCTGATTCTCCTCTCTCGGAAAGTGTTCAAAGGTTATCCTCGTGAAATGGGGGATCAATGTCAACACACATTCTCTGTAAGGAATAAGATTTGGATGTTTCGTATCCCACTCTCCTTTGATCTGATTGATCACAAGAGCGGAATCTCCGAAGACACTCAGAAACTTGATCCTTAAGTCGATCGCAGCTTGAAGACCCATGATGCACGCCTCATACTCCGCCATGTTGTTGGTACAGTTGAAACATAGCCGGGCAGTGAGTGGAGTATGAATGCCTTGAGGGGATATGATTACAGCGCCGATATCGTTACCCAAAGCATTGGAGGCTCCGTCAAAGTGCATAGACCATCGGGATCCTTCCTCAGGTCCTTCATCCGGTCCAGGTACTTCACAATCAGTCACTATCATGATGCTCTCGTCCGGAAACTCGAAGTTCATTGACTGATAGTCGTCTACGGCCTGATGTGCCAAGTGGTCTGCCAATACACTTCCCTTGATGGCTTTCTGGGTCGTGTACTGAATGTCGTATTCCGTCAAGATCATTTGCCATCTTGCTATTCTCCCGGACAGAGCAGGCTTTTCAAATATGTACTTTATAGGATCCATCTTTGAGATCAACAAGGTAGTGTGAGTCAGCATATACTGTCTCAGCCGGCGAGCAGCCCATACCAAAGCGCAGCAAGTTTTCTCGAGCAGTGAGTATCGGGTCTCACAGTCGGTAAACTTTTTGCTAAGGTAATAAATGGCATGCTCTTTTCGGCCAGACTCGTCATGCTGCCCCAGCACACACCCCATTGAATTGTCAAGTACTGTCAGGTATAGTATCAGAGGTCTCCCTTCAACCGGTGGCATAAGGATGGGTGGTTCTTGGAGATACTCCTTGATTCTGTCAAAAGCGGCCTGACATTCATCATTCCAACGTACTACCTGATCTTTCTTCAGCAGCTTGAAGATTGGCTCACAGGTAGCAGTTAGGTGCGAGATGAATCGAGCAATGTAATTCAGGCGTCCTAAAAAGCCTCTGACCTCTTTCTCTGTCTTGGGAACTGGCATCTCTTGAATAGCTTTAACCTTGGCAGGGTCCACTTAAATACCCTTATCACTTACAACGAAGCCTAGCAACTTTCCGGATCTTACCCCGAAGGTGCACTTGTTCGAGTTCAACCTCAGCTTGTACAATTTCAACCGGTCAAACAGCTTCTGCAGATGATCTAGGTGCTCTTCCTCAGTTTGGGACCTTGCGATCATGTCGTCAACATACATTTCTATCTCATGATGGATCATATCATGAAATAAAGCAACCATGGCACGTTGGTAGGTTGCCCCAGCGTTCTTCAGTCCAAAAGGCATGACCTTGTAGCAGAAGGTGCCCCACTGAGTGACAAAGGTAGTCTTTTCCATGTCTTCAGGAGCCATCTTGATCTGATTGTAACCTGAAAAACCATCCATGAAAGAGAACACCTTATGATGAGCTGTATTGTCAACAAGGACATCAATGTGAGGTAGAGGGAAGTCATCTTTGGGGCTGGCCCTGTTCAGATCCCTGTAATCGACACACATTCTGACCTTACCGTCCTTCTTTGGTACCGGCACCACATTAGCAACCCACTGAGGGTAAGAAGTCACTGCAAGGAACCCGACATCAAACTGTTTCATTACCTCGGCTTTGATCTTTTCAGACATCTCTGGACGCATACGGCGGACCTTTTGCTTAACCGGAGGGCAGTCTTCCTTAGTAGGCAAATGATGGACCACAATATCGGTATCCAACCCGGGCATGTCTTCGTAGGACTAGGCAAATATCTCCATATAATCATGTAGCATCTGAGTCAACCGTTGCTTCACGCTGAGCTCTAGGTTGGCACCAATCTTAACTTCCTTCCTGTCCGTCTCAGTACCCAGATTTATTGTTTCCATTGGCTCTTCATGTGGTTGAATTGCCCTCTCTTCCTGAAGTAACAGTCTTGCAAGCTCGCCAGGCACTTCGCAATCATCTTCACCTTCGTCTTCGGCTAAGTTGATCGGATTTTCGAAGTCATAACTGGCAGTAGCAGAGTCGTTACCAGTGAGATCCAGAGTGGATTGAAACCTGTATGAGTGAGTGTGTGTAAATACAGTTGTTTTGAAATATATAAAGGAAGGAAAGACAGAAAAGGAGCATAAGATTTGAAATGCGAGAAAACGTCCAATATCTTTATTCATGATATATGAGATGACAATTTATATGCCCTCACAAATGAAGCCACGGTGCCCCGGGTAAGACACCGGGCCATAGAGTTTTAATTGTTTATTACAAATGACAAAAACAAAGAAGTTTATTACTGCGTAACAAAAGTAACAGGAGTATGGTCTTTGGCAATCCAATTGGTCAATCCGCTCTCAGTTGTCGGGTAGATCCAACTATTGAACTCTGCTTCATCCACTTCATTATCCTCCCCAACAACATTCACTCCTGGATTGGTAATGAGCACAGGAGGTCTTCTGGTCTTTGCCTTCCGCATAGCTTTCTGTCCCTCTGCAGTAAAACCCAATCCGAACTTGTCAGTTTTCTGTGTAAAATTAGGAAGCCTGCCCCAATTAGCACATTCACCTTTCTGAATCACAGCCCGGGCATCCTTTAGGGAAGCCATCTTCAAAGGAACATCCTCTTCGACCGCTGTTTCTGCTGCTGCTAAAGTTGGAAGTACCTCTTCGAAATGCTGAAAGGGGGTTTCAATAAACTCACCGTCCATCTCAATATACCTGAAGGAATTTAAATGGCTCACCATATACTCCTCCTCTCCCTGCACAGTGACGATCTTCCCTCTGACAGGATACTTGAGCTTCTGGTGCAAGGTAGAGGTCACTGCCCCAGCTTTATGGATCCAAGGTCGACCCAGTAGACAAGAATACGATGGACGGATATCCATCACATAGAAAGTAGAGTCGAATACCTGGGAACCCACACGAATAGGAATGTCCACCTCTCCATGAACCATCCTCTTGGAACCGTCAAAGGCTCTGACGATAATATTGCTAGGCTTCAGCTCCAGGCCTTCACAATCCAAACGGTCTAAGGCTTTCTTGGGTAGCACATTTAGGGAAGAACCAGTGTCCACCAACACGTGCGCCAGAGTAGTGCCCCTGCATTCAATAGAGACATGCAGGGCATCATTGTGGTCTCTTCCCTTAGCAATAAGGTCAGCATCTGAGAAACCCAAGCCATTGTCTGCTGTCAGATTTGCTACGCAATCAGTGAACTGAACTGCAGATGTCTCCTGTGGCACATGGGCCGTCTTGAGAAATGAAATTAAGGCCTTAGCATGGGCCTCTGAGCACAGTAGCAAGGAGAGCATGGAGATTTTGGAGGGCGTATGCCCCAGCTGCTCGACAACATTAAAGTCACTCTTCTTGATTATTTTGAGGATTTCCTCCATCTCTTGTTGGGAGGCCTCAGCATTTACAGGTCTTGGTGCCTCCACCCGGGCATGCTCATCTTCAATCCCTTTGCTCTGAGCATTAGACGACTCGGCAGCAGGGGAAACAACTTGATCAGAAACAGGAACAGGTACACTTGTAGGTGTTATATTGAGGGGCCTTCGAATAGCGGGCGGTGCAATGTTAGGCGAGAAGAGCCTGCCGCTGCGGGTAACCTTTGCTGGACCAGTGATATTGCTGATACTGGTGCCAGTGTTGAACTCTTGCTTGATTCTATTCACATATACATCTGCCCCGTAATGCCAGGGGACAGCCTTATCAGATTCGTAGGGGAGAGGCCCCGGAACAGTAATAACAACAGGTGCGACAGTCATGATTTGAACAGGCTTCCTCGGGAGAGCCTTGATTGGATTATTGAAGATTGTAACCACATAAACTTCTTCTACCGGAACAAACTGAACAACGGACTTCTTGAATAGAATCTCTTTGCTGTCCATTAGGCTTTGGATGCCCAACTTCAGCAAAGGACAACCAGATAGGGAAACAGCACAGAACAGGCAACCCTCACTGCAACCCGGAAATAAACCGGCCAGCAGTAGGTTCCTTTTGACGGTCATTAAAGGAGTAGCCACATCATCCACAGAAACAGCGTATACATCTTCATCAACAGCATTTACTCCATGCTGGGGCATAGGAGCAGTCACCACGTTCGGCCTCTCAGGCGCCTCAAATTGTATCTCCTTCACATCAATAAGGTCTTGTACCTTATTCCTTAATGCCCAACAGTCATCAGTGGAATGCCCCGGGCTATCGGAGTGATAAGCACAGCGGGCATTTAGATTGTATTTCGGAGAGGCAGTATTCACAACCTTTGGGGCCTCTCTGACAGTCACTAGGTTGGTGGACAGCAACTGCGGCAAGATTTGTGATAGAGTCATACTCAGGCGGGTAAACTCTCTTCTAGGTCTTTCAGCCCTTGGTGGATTGGTTTGCCGAGGAGCGGCAACAGGCTTAGCAATCATTACCGCACTGACAAATTGGCGGTGCTCAGATTTCTCTTGTCTTCTAGACCCATATACAGCACTGGCCTCCTTTTTGAAGGGTTTCTTCTCAGAACTTGAAGATGCCCCTTTCTGAATCTTACCAGACTTCAACCCAGCCTCTATTCTCTCTCCAGTCAGAATAAGATCAGTAAACCCTGCAGATGAGTTATCGATAAGATGGTTGAAAAATGGCCCAGAGAGGGGTCCCCAAGAACATGTCTACCAACTCCCGATCAGTCAACGGAGGCTGCACCCTGCCAGCCAGATCCCTCCACTTCTGCGCGTACTCTTTAAAACCTTCGCTTGAACCTAACGACATACCCTGGAGTTGGGTACGTGTAGGGGCAAGGTCGGCATTATATTGATACTGCTTATAGAAAGCAGTATCCAACTCCTCCCAGTTACGAACCTTGGTCCCATCTAGCTGATAGAACCATTCGAGATGAGTCCCTGAAAGACTCTCCTGGAAGAAGTGGATCCACAAGTTCTTGTCCACTGAGTACGGTTGAATCTTCCGCACATAAGACCTGAGGTGTAGCTTGGGACAAGACGCCCTGTCATATTTGGTGAAAGATGGTGCTTTGAACTTATGAGGAATGATCACACCAGTAGACAAACCCAAGTCTCCAAAATCCAGCCCAGGCACCTGTTGGATCTCCATAGCATTCAGTCTGTCCTCCAGTTGCTTGTATCTGTCTTCTGTAGGAGGATACTGTTCCTCATCAAAATCAGTCTCGTTGTCGGAGACTACCGGACTTGGACCTTTTCCCTCTTGAGGACTACCCTTGCCTATAGAAGAACCAGCCTCTTCGTTCTGCAGAGTGTTGCCAAACCTTCGGCCCGAGTTAAAAAGAACAATTCTCCTCTTCTTCTTCTTCTCCTTCTTCAGGAGCAGAGCCTTCAGCTCTTCTTGGCCCTGAGCCAAACCCATGATTAGTTCCTGAAATTGCGCATTCTGCGCCTGAAGAGCCTTGATGGACATCTCGGTTGATGATGAGTCAGGATTCATGATGCTGAAATAAACAGCGAAGAACGGTAAGCAACCTGAAAAGAAGAAAACCTGATATGCACATGATGAATGATATGTGTTTATGCAATGCATTCAAGGGTTCGAAAGTTCAAATTTGTTGTAGACAAAAAAGAACACACGTTATCATAATTGAAATAATTGTTCAGTACATCAAAGCCTCGCGGGCACAAATTACAAAGCAAATCAATCCCAAAAGACACTACGCATCCTCTTTGGAGCTATGTAGGTGTTGAGATTCCTCTCCTCATGCAACAGGCGGGTGAGCTCCAAGACCTTCTTTTCACTAGCATGTAGACTGGTCTCAAGAGAATTCCGTTCTTCCTTAAGCTGGATCCAGCTCTTCTGCATCTCTTCCCAGGATGTGGGCATATCAGGATGCTGAATAGTGTAGGACACTTCCCCTTCCAAGACTGGCTCTTTGATCACGGGGAGCATATGAGGATAAGGCATTATTAACTTCTGGGAGCGGGTTCGTACCCACTTGAGATAAGGTTCCAACGGGATGGAGTTCCTGTGCCCCAGTGTCTTGCTGTCTATCCTACTTGGCATCCTCCAAGCTCTGATAAATCTCTGGCGAAGTCCTTGTGCATCGTTGTCGAAGTCAAAAACTATATCAGGAATTAACATGTCATGAAGGCCATCCCTTCGAGCATAACCAAACTGTCTCCAAGCCAGGCATGGGCTGTAAGTAATACCTCCTCTGATTCCAAGTAAAGGAACATTAGGGTACTCCCCGCAACGATCAATGATAGTGACATCCTCTCTGGACCGAGGGCACCAATGTATATCTGCATGTGTAAGAGTCATCAACCGTTGTGACCATCTCAAACCCCGCTCATTCTTCATAACCGATTGTGGAAGGTGCGAAATAAACCACCTTCCCAGGAGAGGAGTGCAACACATAAGGACACCTCTTTTTCTCATGGTTCGAGTGTAACATGAGTGAAGAATGTCCCTCAGCAACGTAGGTATAGGATTCCTGGACATGAAGATCTGGACAGCACTGATATCTATAAGCTGATCTGGGTTAGGGAACAACACCAAACCATAGACAAGGAGGGCCACAACTTCTTCAAAAGCTTGTAAGTCAAGAGAGTTCCAACATTCGTGGGCCTTTTCAAACAGAAACCTGGCTAAGAACCCTTTGATACCACTCCTAACTTCCCAATGTCCTTTGAGGTCAGATGACTGTAGGTGCAAGGCTTTAGCAATCTCTTCAAGTTTGGGTTCCTTTTCCATACCGTTGTAGGGTAGTTGATCAAGGATAGGGATCTTCAAGAGCCGGGAGAACTCCTCCAATGTAGGTACCAGCTGATAATCCAGGAAGGTAAAACAGTGATGCAGAGGGTCAAAGAACTGGAACAGGACCTTTATCATATCTTCCTCAATGTTGGTATTGACCAAGCTAATGAGTCTCCCATGTCTTTCACTGAATGAAGAGCTCTCGGGAATCCTGGATATAAGCTCTTTAAGCTGAGGAGGGATCCTTACAAGACTGATTTGAATTGTCTTTCTGCGAACAGTTTCCATGTCCTACAAAACAAGAACAAAGATGAAGATTCGAACCCCTGAAATGGTTAGTCAATGCATATGATGTTGGATGATGTCATGATGCTATGATTAAACACCCCACAGATATTTACAAAGACAAACATGTAAGGCACACAAGGCACACAAGACAAGCCCTTAGAGTTTTAGGCCAGCATGAGGTCTGGGTATTACCCTCTTGAAGTTGGTGGGCTCAACCTGTCCTATTAGAAGTAACCGGGTTCTAAGGGTCCCAATATCACGGGATTGCTTTCATTGTTCATCGTTTTGATTTAGCCACTGAACTGGCGACCGAAATATTCCAGGAAAGCAACCCTCAATTGAGTGTAGTATCGAGTATCAACCAACCTCGGACTGCACCAAAGTCAGTTATCTCACTACCCTAAAGAGGCCAAGATAGTTCAATTAAGGTTCCTAAGGTCTGTTGATGCTTCAAGACACCACGCGGAGGCCCCGTACTCTCCTTGACTGAACTCAAGGGTTATCGGTACACACCAAAGTGCCACATCAACATAGCAGACTGTTTCAACCATGTCGGTATACCCCGCACAGTTCCCTCACAGTCTTGTTGCTACTTTCTAAGAAGGTATCCCCCAGATCCGGGTTAGGATCTATAGAACTCCCAAGACAGTCCCACAATTTAAAGCAAGCAAAGAAAGCAATTAAAACACAGTTATAAACTAACCCTAAGGTACACCTCACTTTAAGTTTAAGTCCCTAGCAGAGTCGCCAGTTCTGTGATCGGTGGATCTGGAACTGACTGTTTAACGCTGGTTCGCGAAATGTCGCGGAAGCAAGAGTCGCCACCGTCTTTTATTTTCTCCAAATGGAAAGGATAAAAGCACAGAAAAATTCCTTAAAGAGATTGCTCTCGGTTCGGGAGGTAGGTTATAGAAAGGGAAGGTGTTAGCACCCTTTCTATCCATGGTTATCCATGGGCTCTTAGATACTTGCTCATTTGTGTTTTCAAAATGGTTTGTTTGCTTTTCAATGTGGGTTTTAAAAAAAAAGGTTTCTTTGAAAATTCCAGTTCGACTCTTGTATCGGTCCTCAAGAGTGTTTGAAAAATTGCTTTCGAAAGCTTTTTGAAAAGGTGTCGGTGTGAAAAGTATTTTTGAATTTTGTTTTGAGATTAGAGCAAGTATCTAGAGTCGTCTACCTACCCTAAGGAATTCGTCTGTGTAAATGTCCTTAAAGTAGTACTATCCCACCATTGAGAGGTAGGTAGCACCACCGTTGGAGGTGTTCGGGTCAATTCGAAGGTTCGGGACATGGTGATCACCAGAGCAATAGGAAGACACCTTAGAAGCTACCCTCATGCCAGGTTCCTGGATCATGAGGACTTACTAAAACGTCCTCTACTCGACGATCACCTTTCGAGGCAAGGCAACAGTGAGGCGTACCCTAGGGGTGGTGTGTGAATTTGTGCGTCAGATTCATTTATTTTTGTCTTGTCATGTCATGGGTGATCTACCCGTTTGTTTTTATTTTGTCATTCATTCTTGCATGCCATTATTAACAGTTAAAAAATTGCGAGAAATATAAAGTTCCTAAGCTATTACAAAGGCGCGGGTCCACATCGCCAAATTAAATCCAGGACCCAATTTGACATAAAATAAAGAAAAGTGCGAGAAATATAAATTTACACGGCTTTGGGAGAACTACATTAATATTATAAGAAATAAAATGCGCGAATTGAATTAAAATTGAAAGCGAGGGCGTTGGACCCTTTTTAATGAAATTAAATTATATTAACAAATTAATGAAATTAAAATGAAAAAGGAATTATTTTTGAGGTTTTTTGTCTTTATGTTTTTTTATGAGAATTAAATGAAATTAAAATATTAATTAGCCCTAATTCTAGTTATTTTTAATTTATTAAGAAAATATGAAAATTACCTAAAATTAAACCTAATTAATTAATGCAATTTGATTTATAAAAATAAATAATTAATTATTATGGTGAGAGAAAAAGAAAAAGAATGGAAAAATACTTGAAACCCTAATTCTACACTTTTTTAATTTGTTAAAAAAAATATTTAAATTAAACCTAAATTTAAAAAAGCTAAATTAAATTAATGAGATTTATTTACAAAAATATTAGTTAAATAAAATATTTTTTGTCTTTTCTGATTTTTTATATTATTTTTATATTTTATGAAAATAAATTAAATTAAAGAATTAAAAAGAAATAATTGAAACAAAAAATAAAAAAAGAAGAGAATTACAAAACCTTGGGGGGTTCTGTCCCCAATAGGGAGGTATTATTGTAGCAATTATGGCCCAATTATCCTTGGCCTTATTGACTTTTCATGCCAGCGTGCAGGTGCATTGACTAACGCTTATGGTGCTCATCAGATCTGGGCCTTCAGATTGCCTTCAGTGGCCATGTGGCACACTTGGATTGTGAGTGTATGATGGTCTTCAGGGAAGAAACTGCACAGGATAACGTTAGGAAAAATATTATTGAAAGTGAGGAGGACCTTGGATTCGAACCCAGGTCCCAGGGATTACCAACCAAGTGCCTTGCCAATGGAGCTGTGAGCGTGTTTTGTTTATAATGTAACTAATAAATAATATGAAATAGAACAAAAGTTAGTGGGGCGTTTTCGCGCGAAATTTGAATGAACCACTTACTGGCCTACACCTCACCATCTTCTTCCTTAATGCGCTTTTGACTGAAATATAAAAAAGGGTTAGCGGGGGTTTTAAACCCCCCCAAAATATGCACTTTTCCAAAATAGCGATTAGGCCATATGGTTATATAAATTAGGCGCGACTATGGCAATCGATTCGTCCAAGCTCCCTGATTTCGACCATGGTATTAAGGTGTCTCAATTTTACAGTAGGTGAAAGTACCCAATTTGAAATTTGAAGAACCCTAATAATCGTCCATGGTAGTTTCGCGTATGAGTGATGAAAACTTAATCAAACAACAGGGTTAGCTTCAGAATGACAAGAGCAACACAAACCAAGCATTAAAATTGAAAATTATGGCATGAATGATCAGATACGATTTATGCAAAAAGGTGAAACAGTCGAACTGCCATATACCAATTCTGGGCGTTAGGGATGATGCTTTTGATTCAGAAACGTCCCTTGAGACTTTTGCAAGCTAATGGAATCAAAGTTTTCCTCTGAATCGTCCTCTAAGGCCACTTTCAGTTTTCAAAATTTTCACAAAAAACTCAACCTTGGTTCTTGATGTATGGCGCAGCTGGGAGATTCTGAACATTAGGGTTTGCATGAGTATATATGTGTGAACGATTAGGGTTCAAAATTGGATCAAAAAACCTTTTGCATTGATGGAATGGATATTGATTTTCATGGCATATATTTTCCAATCTTTTTCATGCATATTTGCTTCAAATCATGTCCAATTACCATGATTCTTTCCAAATCTGATCATGCACGAAATCTTGAGGCTATTTCATGTATAAAAAGATTTGATTGCATTGGTTTGGTATTTTCCACATATTTATTTTAATTAAATGAATTATTGGCAATTAAAAATTCAAATAAATAAATAAAAATGATGAAAAACTTCCCTTTGGGCCAAATGGTCGTGCACATGCTTTGGATGATGAATCTTGGAAGAAAAAGAGGCCCATTAGCATTTTTAAGACATTTGAAGCAAAGTTGACTTTTCAAAATATCCAAAAATTTCCCAACTTCCACAAGGCATATCTTGCTCAATTTTTAAGCTTTACTCATGTTCTTGGACATTTTGGAAAGGTATTGAAGTCCTCTAACCAATGCCTTTGGTCCCATGTAATTTTGATTTACCAATCTCAAGTTATGGCCTTTGACTTAAAGTCCCTTTTTGTTGACTTTTGAAAATGACCTATAATGTTGAAATTGATAACTTTTTGTGAGAGCATTTCTTGGACTTGAAGTATGAAGAGGAGTTGTAGGAAATGTCTTTCTCTTCAAAATGAGATTTGGATGGAATTTTTCTGATAATCCATGTGGAAGTTATGCCTTGGTCAAGTTACAGTTGACTTTTTCAACTGTCCAAATATGGAAACTTTTGCATCTTGAGACTTTTTGAGCCAAGCTTTGAGAATCATGATTAAGAATTGATCAAATGATGTTTGTGGCTTCAAAATGAGATGTTGACCAAAAATTTGAACTTTTGACTGTCAAATGACCATTTTGCCCCTACAGTTGATTGTAGTGCAATTAGGGTTTTTGACTGTGCAATTTTGTGCTGTGAGTCTTGAAACTTGGTATGAGGATGCTTGACAATGTTTATAGGCATGTGGGACTTGATTGGACCCTTGAAAACCTCATTTTCTTTGTCAGAACCAAAACCCTAATTTTTGACTGTTAGGAGGCCCTTACACTGTGCAACCCTTGGGGAGATTTGAAGCTTTGACTTGGCAAATCTTGGAGAATATGGGAGGGCAAATTTTGGGGTACAACAGTCTGCATTGGCGGGGTGAGGAAGGTCATCACCATCCATGGTGGTTAGAATCATAGCTCCTCCTGAGAAGACATGTTTAACCACAAACGGCCCTTCGTACGTAGGGGTCCATTTGCCCCTGGGATCACTTTGAGGAAGAATGATACGCTTGATTACCAGGTCTCCGACTTGATACTCTTGTCGTCTGACTTTCTTGTTAAATGCCCTGATCATCCGTTTTTGGTACGTTTGACCATGACAAATAGCGGTGAGTCTCTTTTCGTCAATTAGGTTTAATTGATCAAGTCGAGTCTGGATCCAGTCATCTTCGCTCAAACCTGCATCCTTCATTATCCGGAGAGAGGGTATCTGGACTTCAATAGGCAAGACTGCTTCCATGCCATAGACCAAGGAAAAGGGTGTTGCCCCTGTTGACGTCCGTGCTGAGGTACGGCACCCATGAAGAGCAAACGGTAACATCTCGTGCCAATCTTTATACGTCACTGTCATCTTCTGCACAATCTTCTTGATATTCTTATTCGCTGCTTCTACAGCTCCATTCATCTTCGACCGGTAAGGAGAAGAGTTGTGGTGCGGTATCTTGAATTGCTCGCAGAGCTCAGTGATCATCTTGTTATTAAGATTGGTACCATTGTCCGTAATGATCCTTTCCGGGACGCCGTATTGATAGATCAGGTTATGAAGAATGAACCGTGCTACGCCGTTCTTGGTTACCGTAGCATAGGAAGCTGCTTCAACCCACTTTGTGAAGTAATCAATTGCAACCAGGATGAAGCGATGCCCGTTGGATGCCGTAGGTTTAATCTCGCCGATCATATCAATGCCCCACATTGCAAAAGGCCAAGGTGCAGTCAAGACATTCAGAGGGACTGGAGGAACGTGCACCTTATCAGCATAGATCTGGAACTTATGACATGTCCGAGAATGTTGGTAACAATCAGCTTCCATTGTGGACCAGAAATATCCTGCCCGAAGGATCTTCTTTGCCATGGTATGTCCACTGGAATGCGTTCCGAAGGCACCTTTATGTAGCTCTGCCATGATTCTTTCTGCTTCAGTCTTATCCATACAACGCAGTAAGGTTGAATCATGGTTTCGCTTGTATAGAATGACATTGCTGAGGAAGAACTTCGCTGCGAACCTTCTCAGAAACTTTTTATCGTTAACAGACGCGCCTTCAGGGTATTCTTAAGCTTCCAAGTACCTCTTCACTTCATGATACCAAGGTTTTTCTGTTACCTCTTCAGCCTCGAGATCACAGCAGTATGCAGGTTCATCCAGTTTCCAGATAATGATCTGGGGAGCCTCGTTGTCCCACTTTACTTTGAACATAGAAGACATCATAGCTAACGCGTCCGCCAACTGATTCTCCTCTCTTGGGAAGTGTTCAAAAGTTATCTTCGTGAAATGGGGGATCAATGTCAACACACACTCTTTGTAAGGAATAAGGTTTGGGTGTTTCGTATCCCACTCGCCTTTGATCTGATTGATCACGAGAGCGGAATCTCCGAAGACACTCAGAAACTTGATCCTTAAGTCAATTGCAGCTTGAAGACCCATAATGCATGCCTCATACTCCGCCATGTTGTTGGTGCAGTTGAAACATAGCCGGGCAGTGAGTGGAGTATGAGTGCCTTTGGGGGATATGATCACAGCGCCGATGCCATTACCCAAAGCGTTTGAGGCTCCATCAAAGTGCATAGACCATCGGGATCCTTCCTCAGGTCCTTCATCCGGTCCAGGTACTTCACAATCAGTTACTACCATGATATCCTCGTCTGGAAATTCAAAGTTCATAGATTGGTAGTCGTCCACTGCCTGGTGTGCCAAATGGTCTGCCACTACACTTCCCTTGATTGCTTTTTAGGTCGTGTACTGGATGTCGTATTCTGTCAAGATCATCTGCCATCTTGCTATTCTCCCGGACAAGGCAGGCTTTTCGAAGATGTACTTGATTGGATCCATTTTTGAAATCAAAAGAGTAGCGTGAGTCAACAAATATTGTCTCAGCCGGCGAGCAGCCCATACCAAAGCGCAACAAGTTTTCTCAAGCAGTGAGTATCGGGTCTCACAGTCGGTAAACTTTTTGCTAAGGTAATAAATGGCATGCTCTTTTCGGCCAGACTCGTCATGCTGCCCCAACACACACCCCATTGAGCTGTCAAGTACTGTCAAGTATAGTATTAGAGGTCTCCCTTCAACCGGTGGCATAAGGATGGGTGGTTCTTGGAGATACTCTTTGATTCTGTCGAAAGCGGTCTGACATTCATCATTCCAACTGTTGGCTCCTAAATTCGACACCTTTGTTTTGATTGTTGTCAGCTATTAAAGCTGAAGGATGTCTTCGACTGGTTAAGTCTGTCGAAATGCCCGTCAAAAGATGGCAAAGTACTTAGAAGATTTCTTCCAAGGAAGAAGGCTGGTTGCCTTCGACGTCGAAGGAGTTTCTCGTCGAAGATGTCTCTTGACGAAAGTGTTCGATGGTTCAGAGTGGAGCAGTTTGAAATTCAAGCTTTTGGAGGGAAAACGGTTTCCAGCAGTTACCACGTGCAAACGTGCGAGGATCTGGAGCGTCGAGCATGGAGAACGTGCCAAGTGGATTGATCTCGAAGCAGTGTAACTGCCCGACGGTTACTTGGGATATTTTAGTATAAATAGGAGTAGACATGTAGTTTCTCGCGTGTGTTCACAATTCTATACAAAGTCACTCATATAGATTCGAGTACCCAGCGTGTGAGAAAGAATTGTTGAGAAATGTATGTGTGAAACACCAATTTTATCAATTAAAGTCATTTACTTTTCCAGAAATTTACTTGCTTTCTCCTTTAAATTCCTGTCGAACCTTTTACTTTAAGCCTTGTTTATTTTACCAAGTCTTTCCTTAATGCAATTCATTTAAAGCCAATTTATTTAAAGCCTTATCCAATTCAATCAAACTTCAAAATCAACCTATGTCCTAGGATCAATCTGATCGATCCTGCGAGTAACCAAATAAGTAACCATTTGGAGGATCAGCGGTTGTTTACCAAAACCCAAGGTAAACAAATTGGCACACCTGGTGGGACAGTGTGTTGATTGTTGAAAATAATCTCATCTTTTCGAGTTGTATGTTATTGAGAAGTGGTAGAATATACACCAACGATAACAATACTGCCAGAAGGAGGGAAGAGATGGCGAATCCGCCAAACAATAACGAAATCCCACAAACGAGTGTGGGAGCAACGGTTAGTATGACCGTAAGTGAAGCGACAAACGTTGGTTCGACACCAGCAGTGTCGGTCACAACCACGGGGCCAATACCTTCGTTAACAGGCCCCAGAATACCTTTGGGAACCCCCCCACCAAGGGGAAATGTAGGCACAAGGCCTTTGGTTCCCCCAGGATTTATTCCATTCTATGGTATGCCAACTTCTGAAGTGGCAAGCCTGACGAATGTTGCGTCCACTTTTTCAGACCCTTTCGTGAGTGCCTCTTCGCCACTCCAAGGCTCTGGAGTAGGCATGGCGAATAGAAATAGGACCCAACTCTTAGGAGGAACGTCCCAAGTAGCCCATGGCCTTACAAATGCCTCGACAGCAGTCTTGAGGCAACAAATGGACGAAAGCAACCATGATATGGTGCAAATGTTGGCACAAACTTTGAGTACAGTGCTAAACCCTCTAATACAAAACACTACTCAATCGAATCAGCAAGTGACAGCACAAATGACGCGTTTGGCTGATTTCTTTGGAGTACCCCCACCTGTTCGACAGCCTCAAAGGGCGCAAATAAGGGGAAATCAGGGGATATTTTTAGAGGAAGAAACCACCATTAACCAGGCTCAACAGCCTGTCGAAGAAAACCTTAGGGCGCGATTGGAACAACCTGTCGAGGAACCTAGGGTAATAGCCCCAGAGGTAAGGTTAGTTAACAGAAACCAAAATGCTGACGAAGTGGTTCAGCATATCCAATACCAAAACATGGGTTTGGAAAACAATCTGGCAACCATGATCGAAAGGATCATGACTCAGAATGGGATGAACATGGGCTTTCGAAGGCCCAACTTTACATCTCCATTGTCAGAATACGTGTTACAAACGGACTTACCTCCTAGATGCAAAGTCCCCAAATTTACTAAGTTCTCTGGGGACACGACAGAATCTACTGTCGAGCATGTGGCGAGATACTTGATCGAAGCAGGAGACATTTCGAATAACGAAAACCTAAGGATCAAGTACTTCCCAAGTTCTTTAACCAAGAACGCTTTTACTTGGTTTACAACTCTCCCCCCCAATTCGATCCATCATTGGACCCAGTTGGAAAGATTGTTCCATGAACAATTCTACATGGGGCAAACCAAGATAAGCCTGAAAGAACTGGCCAGTGTGAAGAGACGTTTCACTGAACCTATAGACGAATATCTGAATAGGTTTAGGTTGCTCAAGGCGAGATGTTTTACACAAGTGCCAGAACATGAGTTGGTCGAAATAGCCGCAGGCGGTTTAGATTATTCCATTAGGAAGAAGCTAGACACCCAGTACCTAAGAGACATGGCCCAACTGGCCGATAGAGTTCGACAGGTCGAACGCCTCAAAGCTGAAAAAGCTAAGGCAACGAAAACTCACAAGAGAGAAAGGATAGCGTACGTTGAGATGGATGACGAAGATCTAGAATCCTTCGACGATACTTTAACTGTCGAAGAAGGAGAAGTCGATTTAGCAGAACTAAAACAAGGGCCACCATACTCTTGTAAACTGTTAGTCCCCTCAAATGGGAAAAATCCCATTGGTCCAGAAAGGACCAACGATAGGTTCCCAAAAAAGACTTATAGTTTTAACATCACAAAATGTGATGAAATATTCGACTTGCTAGTTAAAGATGGCCAAATGATAGTACCCCCTGGGGTAAAAGTGCCTCCTCTTGATCAAAGAAAGAAGAGAGGTTTTTGCAAATATCATAATTTTTTGGGCCATAAAACTTCTCAATGTTTTCTTTTCAGGAATCTTGTGCAAGACGCTATTGAGGAAGGGAGATTAAAGTTTGCAGACAAATCCCCCATGGCTGTCGACTCCAATCCACTGAAGGCTGAAGCCCACTATGCTGAACCCTCTGAGGTGAACATGATAGAGGCAACTAAGATCCAGTCGAAGAAGCCAGGAATTACCATGGTCGAAGTCTCAAAGGACCACATCAACATGCCAATATTTGGCAGTTTTTCTGGAAATTTATCCAGGAAGACAATTGAAGCTGTCCAGAAAGCGGTCGAAAACCCGAATTCGGAGACTGCTGAAGCACAAAAAACGGGACCAAAGCCCAGTTCCCACTTGGCCACTGTTCAAGGCCAGACGAAGAATCTGGAGATACAAATGAAGCAGTTAACTCTTGCTAACAAAGATACAATGAATATCAACATGGTTGAACTTTCTGACCCAAAAGCATCAGAAGAGGCCATAAGGCAAGAGCAGGCTAATAAGACGGCTTTCCCTCGGGAAAACGAAAACTTGGCAGATTTTTTACAAAGATGCCAGAAGAAGAAATCAGAGGTGATGCTGTGTCCAAGATGCAGTTCGATCTTTGATAAAAAAGCTGCTGAGCACATTCAAGGCGTGAGAGCGGCGAACAAGAGAAGGGAGAATGCTGACCTTCGACATGATCCCAGAAGGGGTTCTAACCAAGACAAGAGGCCATTGACTTTTAGGCCTCCAACAAATGTGCCAGTAGACACTTGGTACAAAACCTCTGGCCGGAAAAGGCCAAGTGAGGAGAAATGGCATTCTTTCGATGTGCCAAGAGGTTCCTCTTTGACTCAAAAGAAAGAGCCTCAAGTTGCTGCACCTAAGGTTACACAAGTGTCCAGCAACTACAAGGGTAAAAACCCTATGTCTCGATCTCAATGGAGGAGATATCAAAGGAGACGAAAAGCTGAAAGGGAGGCTGCCAACGAACCTAAGGCAGAAACTAGTTCGAATGTTCCTCAAAGGAAACAAAGGAAGCCTCTAGAGAGAGAGCCAGTTACCAACAGGCTAGTTTGGCCTAACCAAAGTGAAGTCGAAGACGAAGACGATGCTGAGTCTGATGATACTTTGGATATAATGGTGAATATTGTTTCAGTGCTGCCCAGGGAATTCAATCGACAGGTAGAAGTCGAAGCAAGTGACTGGGAAGTGGAACAAGAAATGGCCAAACATAGGCCAGTGTGCTATTTTGTCATGGACAATGGCACTACTGAGGAACAAAATGGCTTCTTCAAGCCACCTACAGAGGCGATGAAGAATCACCTCAAGCCTTTGTTCATAAGGGCTAAGCTCGAAGAAACTACTGTGAATAAAATATTGGTCGATTGTGGGGCAACCATCAATATTATCCCTCACTCTATGCTAAGGAAGATTGGCAAAAGAGATGAGGACATTAAACCTCACAATATGGTCCTGTCGAACTATGAGGGCGGCATTGGGACCACCATGGGAGTGATCCAGCTAGATATCAAAGTAGGGTCAATCCTTCGACGAACGATGTTCATGGTCATATCGGCCAAACCTAACTACAACCTTTTGTTGGGCCGTGAATGGATTCATGGTGTAGGCGTTGTGCCTTCATCGATGCACCAAAGACTGCTGCTATGGCGTCCAGATGGGATGGTCGAAAACATAGAAGCAGATCAAAGCTACTACCTTGGCGAAGTGAATCACTTGGGTGTGGCAGATTTCGACAAAAACTTGGCTCACATAGGGCCATGTCCAACACCTGACTTCGACATGGCGCCAGCGCCAAACACCTTTTGTTCCCTATACCTGCATCCTGAGCATGGTTTCCAATGGGACAGAGAAGACTTGTCCCACATAGACTTCAGTGGGTTAACTGATATCCAACCAACTGGTTGGGGAAGTGAATTCAGTGATAATGACTGAGTCACAATCTTTGAAGCGAATTTCGGCTTATGTAGCCGAAACCAAGATGATAACGGCTCTCGAAGCCGAAGTAAAGTACATGGCCACACAGGCCAATGATCAACAATTATCTGCTGTTGGCCCAGGAAAGGATTTCGATCCAAAACCCCCTGATATCATGCCAGAAGAAATGCAGGAACAGAGGCTCGACGCCATCTATGACGATGAGCCTTTGGGCTTCGAAAAGGATCCCTTGGCGAACAACATTAAAATGTTAGCACAAGACCCTTTAGAAGAAATCAACTTAGGCGAAGGATCAGAGAAGAGGCCAACTTACATCAGCGCCAAAATCGATCCAGAACTTAGGTTGGAAGTAATCCAATTGCTGAAAGAGTTTAGAGACTGTTTTGCATGGGATTATGACGAAATGCCTGGTCTCGACAGAGGATTGGTAGAACTTCAGTTGCCAATCAAACCTGGAAAGAAGCCAATCAAGCAAAATCCAAGGCGCTTCGCTCCAGAAATACTGTCGAAGATCAAAACGGAGGTCGAAAGACTTCTGAAATGCAAATTCATCCGTGTTACAAGGTATGTCGAATGGATTGCAAATATTGTGCCAGTAATCAAGAAAAATGGTACGTTAAGGGTGTGCATAGATTTCAGAGATTTGAATGCTGCCACCCCCAAGGATGAATATCCTATGCCTGTGGCGGAAATGCTAGTCGATTCTGCCGCTGGTTATGAATACCTGAGTATGCTCGATGGTTATTTAGGATATAATCAAATATTCATTGCTGAAGAGGATGTGTCGAAAACAGCTTTTTGATGCCCTGGGGCCTTAGGCACTTACGAATGGGTAGTGATGCCTTTTGGCCTAAAGAACGCTGGGGCAACGTACCAGCGAGCAATGAATACTATCTTCCATGATTTTATTAACACTTTTATGCAAGTATATATTGATGATATTGTTATAAAATCTGTTTCCAGGAAGAATCACATTGACCACCTTCGACAATCATTCGAAAGAATGAGAGAACATGGTCTGAAGATGAATCCTTTGAAGTGTGCGTTCTGTGTGAAAGCTGGAGATTTCTTGGGCTTCGTTGTCCACAAGAAAGGAACTGAAATCAACCAGAACAAGACGAAGGCAATTCTGGAAGCGAAAGCGCCATCGAATAAGAAGGAATTGCAATCTCTCTTAGGCAAGATAAATTTCTTAAGGAGGTTTATATCTAATCTAAGTGGGAAAGCTCAGGCCTTTTCACCCTTACTTCGACTGAATAAAGAGGGGTTCGAATGGGGGCAGGAGCAACAAGAAGCCTTCGACAAAATCAAAGGGTACCTCACTAAGCCACCTATTTTGGTGCCTCCTTGTAGCAATAGGAGTATGAGATTGTACATAGCTGCATCTGACAAAACTCTGGGAAGTATGTTAGCCCAAGAGGATGAGAATGGAGTCGAAAGACCCATTTACTATCTCAGTCGAGTTTTGAATGATGCAGAAACTAGATATAGCGAAGTTGAAAAATTGTGTCTATGTCTGTATTTTTCTTGTACAAAACTCAAGCAATATATAAAACCAGTTGATGTTTATGTTTCGTCTCATTTTGATGTTTTCAAATATATGTTGTCGAAACCTATCTTGCATAGTCGAATTGGCAAGTGGGCATTAGCATTAACTGAATACTCCTTGACCTTTATGCCTCTTAAGGCAGTAAAAGGACAAGTGGTTGCAGATTTCATAGTCGACCACTCAATTCAAGTTGAGGATATTAATTATGTGGAGATAGAGCCTTGGAAATTCTACTTCGATGGTTCCAGCCATAAAGATGGAACAGGGGTAGGAGTCTTGATTATTTCTCCAGATAAAATTCCAACAACATTCAAGTACAAAATATCAGGTTCTTGTTCGAACAATGAGGCTGAGTATGAAGCTCTAATTACTGGCCTTGAGATATTGTTGGAATTGGGGGCAACTCGAGTCGAAATAATGGGAGACTCAGAGTTAGTCATTAAGCAAGTCACAAAGGAATATAAATGCATAAGAGAGAATCTCATTATGTACTTTGTGATAGAAAATCGTTTATTGAAACAATTTGAAACGATCAATATTCGACACATACCCAGAGTCGAAAATCAAATAGCCAATGACTTGGCACAAATTGCATCTGGGTATAAGACTTCAAAAACGAAACTACAAAGAGCAATCGAAGTTCGAGAAAAGATAAAGGCAACTTGTCTATCACCAACAGACTTGGAATCGACGAGACTAGGATATGCTGATCACAGTAACTTCGAGATTTCGTTCATTGATAATTTGTCAGAGCAAGATTGGAGGAAACCCATTGTGGACTATCTTCAAAATCCAGGAGCTTCGACAGAACGAAAAACAAAATACAGGGCGTTGAGTTTTGTACTCATGGGTAATGAGTTATTCAAGAAGACGCCTGAAGGGGTGTTGCTGAAATGTTTAAGTGAGACTGAAGCATACATAGCCCTTTCGACGACGCATGCTGGGGCATGTGGGGCTCACCAAGCAGGCCATAAGATGAAATGGTTGTTGTTTCGACAAGGACTATATTGGCCCACTATGCTGAAAGATTGTGTTGAGTTCGCCAAAGGTTGCCAAGAGTGTCAAGTCCATACAGGCATCCAACATGTACCAGCAAGCGAACTTCACTCGATAGTGAAGCCTTGGCCCTTTAGAGGATGGGCGTTGGACCTCATTGGAGAGATTCGACCAGCATCATCAAAGAGTCAGAAATACATATTGGTAGGCATTGATTATTTTACTAAGTGGATCGAAGCTGTCCCTTTAGTCAATGTGGACCAAGAAAATGTCATTGAATTTATTCAAAAGAACATTATCTTTAGATATGGAATCCCTGAGACAATAACAACTGATCAAGGGTCAGTTTTCACTGGTCGAAAGATGCAGGAATTTGCTCAGGAAACAGGTTTCAAACTCCTAACATCAACGCCTTATTATGCACAGGCGAATGGACAAGTCGAAGCAGCTAACAAAGTGGTGATTGGCTTGATAAAGAAACATGTTGGGAAGAAACCAAAGAATTGGCATAAGACGTTAGACCAGATTTTATGGGCTTGTCGAACGTCCCCAAAAGAAGCCACTGGTACAACACCGTATAGGCTAACTTTTGGCCATGATGCAGTGTTACCAGCAGAAATTTGTCTTCAATCTGCAAGGGTTCAGAGGCATTATGATATTCCTTCTGAAGTTTATTGGAACATGATGTTAGATGAACTGGTGGATTTAGACGAAGAGAGATTACACGCTCTCGACCTACTCAGGCTTCAGAAGAAAAGAGTAGAAGACTCTTATAATAGAAAGGTAAAACCTAAGGTATTTTTGCCTGAAGAACTAGTTTGGAAGGTAATTCTTCCCATGGATCGAAGGGATCGAAGCATGGGGAAATGGTCACCCAAATGGGAAGGACCCTTCAGAGTTATCCAAACTTTTTCTGGTGGAGCCTATGAAGTCGAAGAGTTAGGTGGAGATAAAAGGCTCTTGAGAGTAAATGGTAAATATTTGAAAAAATACAAACCTATACTTCAAGAGATAAAAATAAAATAATAAAAGAACAAGATTAAATTAACCATAAAAATGCCAAAATAGAAATTTTATTAATTTCAGCTAATAGGGCAATTATTGTCGAATAACGATTACAGAAGATGGTTACAAAAGAGAATCAATCAAAAGGTAAGAGAGTTCCTGAGTCGAAGATACTTAGCGTGCTGCAGCTCCAACCTCTTCTTGCACCAGGAGTTTTCTTGCACTAGTTTGGCAATTTGAGCGTCGAGGCTTTGGGCCCTCTCAGCGAATTCCAGGCCTTGTTTGATCTCAGTCTGGCTCTCAGTGTCTGAGATGGTCGAAAGAATTTCCTCCTTGAGTACAGTGTTGGCGTTTATCTTCGCCTCTATTTCTGCGATTTGTGCCCGGAAGGAAACATTCTCTCGATCAATGGCATCGACTCTTTCCTGAGCAGACGCTTTTTGTTTCGACAACTCAGCAATTCGAGAAGTCGAATCTGAGACAGCAGTCCACGCAGATGAGCTTTTGCCATACAACACCTCAAGCTGACTGTTAAACCCTCTTTGGCGCCTGTAATCCGCTGAGACTTGATCAATCATAGAGTGTAACTCCATGATCAAATCTGAGATTTCTGGGGCTACAGCTTCGAAGTCGACAGCATTCAAGACCTCCTTTAAGCATGATGGAGCAGTGGGGTCCCCCTCTAAAGTCTTCATCAAGTCCCTCTTGAAGAACTGGGCCTTAATCTTCGCCAAAGCATCATCAAGAGGAGAAGTTTCAGTAGACTTCCCCGACAGGGTAGGAATTTCCTGACTAGTGTCAGACGAACTCTTACTCTCGATGATTGCATTGAGGTAGCTAACAGGGTCAGTTTGTTTCAAGAGTTCCAAATCCTCTTTTGACCTGTGCTTCGAGGAGGTAACCCTTGCAACAGTATTATCTTGGGTTAGAGGCTGTTGAATGCTAAGTGTCTCGACTGGTTGCTCTTCGACTCGGACTGAGGCAGTACCAGCGTCGACTTGTGGTTCTTCGCTAGCATCACCCTGGGGCCCTTCGCCAGTGCCATCTTGGTGTTCTTCGCTAGCGTCACCCTGGTGTCCTTCGCCAGTGCCACCCTGGTGCTCTTCGTCAGTAGCATCTTGATTTTCTTCGCCATTGCCTTGGTCCCTTTCTTCATGATTCTCTTCTGACAAATCCACCACCTGAACCGTTTCTGGCTGTTGTTCCTCCACTGGCTGTTGTTCCTCCACCATAGGTTCCTCTGTTGGTTTCTCTACCGTTTCAGCATTGACCTCATTCTCAGTATGGGCTTCGTCATTGCCCAAGCCTTTTTCCTGAGGCCTGCTAAGTTCAGCAGATTCCAACGTTTCTGAAGTCCTTGGCGGAGAACTCTCAGTGGTGTCCTGAAAAAGGAAAGAAGACAAATCTTCAGATGTCGAAAGAGACACAATCGAATATGGGTATCTATGCCTAAATTATAAAAAGGTCTAAGGGATTACCTGTGGATTAACTTCAGCCCCAGGGCTGGAATTGTCACTCTCGACAGGCTTGTTAAGAAGGATGTTTAGTTCCTCCTCAGTTGGCTCCTCGATGATCACTGGAGGTGGCCTAGGCTTTCTCACAGCAACCTTTATTCTGACGGTTCGACCTTCAGGAGCAGGAGCAGGAACAGGAGCATCCTTCGTCAACTTTCGCCTTTTTAAGGGGGCAGGAGGAGAATCGCTTTCTTCATCGCTCCCAGATTCGACCACCAGTGTTGATCGTTTCTTGGGCGAAGGTGCCTAGAAAACCAATAGGAATTCGATTGGATAATTACATCGAAAATCAAAAATCGAAAGCCAGAAGAAAGATGAAGAAAATCTGGTTACCGATACAGAAGGCTTCCTCGAAGAGCCTTCCCCCTGTTGGTTGCTTATGGTCTTCGCCGGCGCCGTAGTCTTCGCCGGCGGTGGAGGTTTTGTTGAAGGGCCTCCTCCTTGTTGGCCTTCTGTAGCCTTCTTGGCTACAGGCTTTCGAACAACTGAAAGCAAATGAAAAAATTAACAGGCTAGTAGTCGAAGAGAAAGACAAAAAGTAATGTGGGAACATGAACTTACATTTCTTTACTTTGTCCAACACAAGGACAAAAGACTTCTGCAGCTCATCCATGAAGTCCTTCTCGTCGAAGAAGTACTCAGCATAATAGCTTCTCCACCACTCCTCGAAGGACGGTGAACAAAGAAAATTAAGCTGGTAGTCAAACAGCGAGAGGATTGTTCGACCAGCATATCTTCCGATATGCTTGATGGCAGCTTCTTCTGTATAATCGTTGCAGAAGTACAACATTGACTTCTCTCTTTGAAAAATCGGAGAAGGTAGGGTTTGGATAATACCAAACTGGCGAGATACCAGATTTGGTTGGTAGGCAATCAGACTCAGATGAGTCTTAGAACTCTTGAATCGAAGAGGCATGATCCTTGGTGTAAGGAACGCCTCCCAAAGTATTGTATGCTCATCGACATTGGGACCACTCGACTCCTTTGGATGTGGCCTTGTGAACCATGCTGGGCCTACTTGTCGTCGAGCAAATGGAGCCATAGTTGAAACAAATTCCTTCCTTCGAGCGAACATTAGAACGAAGTTGGTGAAGGTTTGTTGAAACTCCAGTCCATCTTCTACAGGTGTCAGCAGAGCCAGCCTGATTCCTTCGACGCGTCTATTCGCTATCGCTGGAGCCTGTTCATTTATCTGAACCTTCTTGGGCAGGAAAGATTCGAAGGTGGCATTGAGCCACAGTTGGAGTAGCCAAAAAGGCCCAGCGAGTAGCAAACTGGCCCTGTCCTCGATATGTTTCAGAAGAGTGGCCCCATTGCTGATCGAGTCATAGAGACTAGCCAGAATCAGTTCTGCCAAATAGATGTTTTGGCGGTGATGCAGTTGGGTAGCAAGAGTGACCATCTTTTTGGTCACCTGTAGAGACTTCGAGCAAAACACAAAGCGAGTCAGCCATAAGGCTAGAAACGCTATGTGTTCGACATCCGACACAACATCTGTCGACCTGTCATGATAATGGTTGATGAAAGTGGTGTATGTTGGTTTGGTCTCAGAGAAGCCAATTTGGTCCTCCGACATCTCCTCCGGATCGAAGTAATCACCGGTGGGTCGAAGGCCAGTAATAGCGGCCACGTCGAAGAGTGTGGGGGTTAGCATCCCACATGGAAGATGAAAAGTGAAGTGGGAGTAGTCCCAGAACAACAGTGAAGCTATCAGCATTTCCGGGGAGTAGTTCAAACCCGTCTTCGATAGCATCACTAGGTCGAAGATTCCCATATCCTTCCAGATCGAAGTTTGGTGCTTCTCCAACTTTGTTAGCCAGGCAACATAATCTGAGGTAAGGTTAGGGCAAGACCTGAAGACCCTAACACCTCTGTTGAAGAAACGGAGGTCGATTTTTTCACGTGTAGGGTCTTCATTGTCTTCTGCGTCTTTCTTGGCGCATGCGACTGGTTTGAGTTTCTCGACTATTGGGAAATAGCTCTTGATCTTCAGAGCTTCAGAGATACTTGGATTCATGGGGCCAGACATTGCGAAGATTTGGTTGGAGTATCCAACCGGGATCATCAAGTGGCGCGAGTAAGCATCGCGAACGGCGATGTCAGAAGGTTCAGGAACCCTTCGTTTGCCTGTAGAATTTACTACCGGAGCAGTGACGAAGACCTTGGGTTTAACATGTTCAGTTGGTGCGTTAGCACTAGGAGCAGTAGAAGCAGAGGCCATAGCAGAGGCCATTGTTTGAAATGAGGTTGAGGATGAAGTGAAAGAGGAAGAGTTTCTGCAAAGATAGCGCTTGTATGAAAACAGGGAAGTTTGAAGGCTAGATGGCGTAAAAAGTCCCACAATGGGATATTCACTGCTATTTATAGTAGTGGGAAAAATCCCCAATAACGAGGACATTAAATGCCATTTAATGCTGCAGGAGTTAGTGGGACGCGTGGCAGCCTCCTGTTGTTTTGGCCGTTTCTGCAGAAGTAGAGGGACGCAGCGTGCGTCCTCGTTTTTGAGAATTCTCATAATGACAAATTCTGAAATGACGTTTGGTACTACACGCCGTACTGAAAGTGACGTCCTAGGATCAAATCAATGATGGTTTCTTGGGATTACCAATAGTTGGTAAAAAGCAACAAAAAGTGCACAAGTTAACTTGTGACTAAGCGTGGAAAGACAGGTGTCGAATGGCGTTTCAAAGAATGCCTTTTTCTTTCAGAGTCGAAATAAGGCATTCTTGGGGGGCAATTTGTTGGCTCCTAAATTCGACACCTTTGTTTTGATTGTTGTCAGCTATTAAAGCTGAAGGATGTCTTCGACTGGTTAAGTCTGTCGAAATGCCCGTCGAAAGATGGCAAAGTACTTAGAAGATTTCTTCCAAGGAAGAAGGCTGGTTGCCTTCGACGTCGAAGGAGTTTCTCGTCGAAGATGTCTCTTGACGAAAGTGTTCGATGGTTCAGAGTGGAGCAGTTTGAAATTCAAGCTTTTGGAGGGAAAACGGTTTCCAGCAGTTACCACGTGCAAACGTGCGAGGATCTGGAGCGTCGAGCATGGAGAACGTGCCAAGTGGATTGATCTCGAAGCAGTGTAACTGCCCGACGGTTACTTGGGATGTTTTAGTATAAATAGGAGTAGACATGTAGTTTCTCGCGTGTGTTCACAATTCTATACAAAGTCACTCATATAGATTCGAGTACCCAGCGTGTGAGAAAGAATTGTTGAGAAATGTATGTGTGAAACACCAATTTTATCAATTAAAGTCATTTACTTTTCCAGAAATTTACTTGCTTTCTCCTTTAAATTCCTGTCGAACCTTTTACTTTAAGCCTTGTTTATTTTACCAAGTCTTTCCTTAATGCAATTCATTTAAAGCCAATTTATTTAAAGCCTTATCCAATTCAATCAAACTTCAAAATCAACCTATGTCCTAGGATCAATCTGATCGATCCTGCGAGTAACCAAATAAGTAACCATTTGGAGGATCAGCGGTTGTTTACCAAAACCCAAGGTAAACACCAACATACTACTTGATCTTTCTTCAGCAGCTTGAAGATTGGTTCACAGGTAGCAGTTAGATGCGAGATAAATCGGGCAATGTAATTCAGACGTCCTAGAAAGCCTCTGACTTCTTTCTCTGTCTTGGGAGCTGGCATATCTTGTATGGCTTTCACCTTGGAAGGGTCCACTTGAATACCCTTGTCACTTACAACGAAGCCTAGCAGTTTTCCAGATCTTACCCCGAAGGTGCACTTGTTCGGGTTCAACCTCAGCTTGTACAACTTCAGACGGTCAAACAGCTTCTGCAGATGGTCAAGGTGTTCCTCCTCGGTTTGGGACCTTGCAATCATATCGTCGACGTACACCTCGATCTCATGATGGATCATGTCATGAAACAAAGCAACCATGGCACGTTGGTAGGTTGCCCCAGCATTTTTCAACCCAAAAGGCATGACCTTGTAGCAAAAGGTGCCCCACTGAGTAACAAAAGTGGTCTTCTCCATGTCTTTAGGAGCCATCTTGATTTGATTATAACTGGAGAAGCCGTCAATGAAGGAGAATACTTTATGTTGAGCGGTATTGTCAACCAGAACGTCGATGTGAGGCAGAGGGAAGTCATCCTTGGGGCTCGCCCTGTTCAAATCCTTGTAATCAACACACATTCTGACCTTACCATCTTTCTTTGGCACTGGAACCATGTTGGCAACCCACTGAGGGTAAGAAGTCACTGCTAGAAACCCGACATCGAATTGTTTCATAACCGCAGCTTTGATCTTCTCGGACATCTCTGGACGCATACGACGGACCTTCTGTTTTACCGGAGGGCAGTCTTCCTTGGTAGGCAGGTGATGAACCACAATGTCGGTGTCCAACCCAGACATGTCTTCGTAAGACCAGGCAAAGATTTCCACATAGTCACACAACATCTGGATCAACCGTTATTTCACACTGAGCTCTAGATTGGCACCAATCTTGACTTCCTTTCTGTCTGTCTCAGTACCCAGATTTACCGTTTCCACTGGCTCTTCATGTGGTTGAATGGCCCTCTCTTCCTGGAGTAACAGTCTTGCAAGCTCACCAGGCACTTCGCAATCATCTTCACCTTCGTCTTCGGCTAAGTTGATCGGATTTTCGAAGTCATAACTGGCAGTAGCAGAGTCGTTACCAGTGAGATCCAGAGTGGATTGGAACCTGTATAAGTGAGTGTGTGTAAATACAGTTGTTTTGCAATATATATAAAGAAAGAAAGGGAGCGCAAGATTTGAAATGTGAAAAACGTCCAATGCTTTTATTCATGATATATGGAAGTGACAAATAACAAGCCCTCACAAATGAAACCACGGTGCCCCAGGTAAGACACCGGGCCATAGAGTTTAAAATTATTGTTCGTTACAACTTCAAAACTAATGAGTTCATTACTGGGTGACAAAAGTAACAGGCATGGAGTCTTTGGCAGTCCAGTTGCTTGGTCCATCTTCGGTTGTTGAGTATATCCAGCTGTCGAATTCGGATTCTTCCACTTCTTCTTCATCCCCAATAGCATTTACTCCATGGTTAGGCATGGGAGCAGTCACCACATTAGGCTTCTCGGGCACCTCAAACTGTACCTCTTTAGCATCAATAAGGTCTTGAACCTTATTCCTCAGAGCCCAACAGTCATCTGTGTTATGTCCCGGGCTATCAGAGTGATAAGCGCAACGGGCGTTGGGGTTGTACTTCAGAGATGCTGTGTTTACCATCTTCGGAGCTTCCTTGATAGTTACCAGGCTGGTTGACAGCAGTTGCGGTAATATCTGAGAGAGAGTCATGCTGAGCCGAGTATACTGCCGTTTGGGCCTCTCAGCTCTTGGCTGGTTGTATTGTTGAGGAGCAGCAGCATGCTTAGAAATAACCACCGTGTTGACAGCTTGGCGGCGTTCTGGTTTGTTCGGTCTTCTGGGACCATACACAGCACTGGCCTCCTTCTTGAAGGGCTTTTTTTCAGTATTTGAGGAGGCACCCTTCTGTATCTTCCCCGATTTTATACCAGCTTCGATCCTTTCACCAGTCAGGATCAGGTCTGTAAACCCAGTAGAGGAATTACCAATGAGATGATTGAAGAATGGACCAAATAGGGTCCCCAAGAACATGTCCACTAGTTCATGATCCGTCAACGGTGGCTGCACCCTGCCAGCCAGATCTCTCAATTTCTGTGCGTACTCCTTAAAACCTTCACCCGTTCCCAGTGACATACCCTGGAGTTGGGTACGCGTGAGAGCGAGGTCGGAATTATACTGATACTGCTTGTAAAAAGCAGTAGCCAAATCCTCCCAGTTACGAATGTTGGTTCCATCCAGCTGATAGAACCATTCGAGATGAGTCCCTGAAAGACTCTCCTGGAAGAAGTGGATCCATAAGTTCTTGTCTGCTGTGTAAGGCTGGATCTTCCTTACATAAGAACGGAGGTGCATTTTAGGACAGGAAGCCCCGTCATACTTCACAAAGGTCGACGCCTTGAATTTGTGCGGGATCACCACCCCAGAAGATAACCCCAAGTCTCCGAAATCCAACCCAGGCACACGTTGAATCTCCATAGCATTTAGCCGGTCCTCCAGCTGTTTGTACCGGTTCTCAGCAGGAGGGTACTGTTCGTCATTGAAATCTGTCTCGGTGTCAGAGACCACAGGACTAGGAACCTCTCTCCCTTGGTGACTGCCTTCCCCCACAGATGGAGTAGTCCTCTCAGCTTCATTCTGCAATGTATTCCCCAGTCTGCGCCCAGTGTTGAATAGCACAGTCCTCTTCTTCTTCTTCTTCTTCAGGAGCAAGGCCTTCAGCTCTTGTTGTCCTTGGGCCAAGTTCATGACCATCTCCTGAAATTGGGCGTTCTGGGCCTAGAGGGCCTTGATAGCTTGCTCGGTAGTGAGTTCAGGATTCATGATGACTGAGTGCTGAAATAAACAGCGAAGAAGATTAAGCAACCTGTAGAAAAAGGGTACCTGTGATGCATATGATGAATGAAATGCGTATGAATTATGTTTTCAAAGACAATCGGGAATCAACTTTGTAGACAAAAGGAACACACTTTATTAGATTCAAACTTTAAATTGTTCAACAATTTGCCCTTAGGCGTTACAAGAATGAAAATACTGAAAAGGAAATAAAGCTGTAAAAGAAACATCCAAAGCCCATCAGTGCTCCCATGGCCTCCTCTTCTCAGTACGGATATAGTCATTCAGGGTTCGCTCGTTCTCCAATTGCTTGGTCATCTTCTGGATCTTCTGTTCCTGTTCGTTGAACTTTTCCCGATAATAATCCCGCTCCTCCTGTAGTTGCGCCCAAGACCTCTTTAGGGTATCAACATCAGTGGGTATCTGAGGAGGGAGTATGGTTGGAGGAACCCCGTCTCTATCAGGAACTTCAAGGATGATAGGCCTGACAGCTTCATATGGCATACCTAACTTCTGAGCACGGATGCAGACCCATCTGTAATAGGGTTCCATTGGTAGAGAAGTCTTCAGTCCCAACTCATGTGGGTAAGCTTTGTGAATTATGTCCCAAGCTTTGATGAATCTACGGCGCAGTTCGTCACTATCTACCTGAAACTCAAAACTGATGTGAGGCACCAACATCTCATGAGGCCCTGCTCTTCTGGCTCTTCCAAACTGACGGGGAGCTAAACATGGATTATAAGAGATTCCGCCATGGGTACCGATCAATGGAACATTAGGGTACTCTCTGCAACGATCAATAACAGCCACCTCATCTAAACCTCTGAGAGTCCAAATGACGTCATTATCAGTGAGAGACATTAACCTATGAGCCCAGCCTCTTCCTTCTTGGTTCTTCAGCACGAACTTGGGGAGGTGCGAAATAAACCACCTCACTAACAAAGGAGCACAACACCACAGAGTTCCCCGTCTTCAGGCAGTACGAGCATAGAGTTGTTGCAGGATATCACCCAAGAGAGTGGGTACAGGGTTCCGAGACATGAAGATCCTTATGGCATTGATATTGACAAAGTTATCAGGATTTGGAAACAATACCAGACCGTAGATTAAGAGAGCCAGAATGTCCTCGTACGCCCTGAAGTCTAAGTCATTCCAGAAACTGTTAGCTTTTCCAATCAGAAACTTAGCCAAGAAGCCATTAACTCCGCTTCTAGTCACCCAGTTTTCTATTACCTCCTTGTTGGTCAAAGGAAGGGCTGCAACAATCTCCTCAGGTTTAAGAGCCTTTTCCCAACCAGTGAAGGGAGTCTGATCCAAGATAGGGATACCAAGCAAATTAGAGAATTCTTCCAGGGTAGGGACCAGCTGGAAGTCTTGAAAGGTGAAGCAGTGGTACAGAGGATCATAAAACTGGGTCAGGACACTCATCAGTTGTTGGTCCCACTTTGAAGTGACTAAACCGAGAAGAGAACCATGCCTCTGGGTGAAGGAAGCAGTGTTTGGAATTCTGTCAACTAGCTCTTTAAGCAAATCAGGTGGGTGAACAAAGTTGAGCCGGATAGTGTTCCTTCGCACAGGCATCATGATGTCCTACAAAACAGTAGCAAAGATGAAACCCTCTTGTCTTTGAAATAGGTCAGTCCTTATGCAGGATGCATGCAATGGTATAATGGTATGATGTTATGATAAAGCACACCATAAATATTCACAAAGGCAAACATGATAAGGCACACAAGTCACATCAGACAGCCCTTAGGGTTTAGGCCAGCATGAAGTTCAGGTACTACCCTCTTTCAGTTTCGTTGGTTAAGACCTGTCCTATCAAAAGTAACCGGGTTCTAGAGGACCCCAATATCACTGACTACCCTCAATCGGTCATAACTCCAGCATCGCAATCTTTTCTTGCGGCCAGAACCATCGCGAGAGTTTAGCCTCAATGGGTGTAGCATACTGCTACTGTTCTATGGCCAAGTTGGGTCAAATTAGGGTTCTAAGGTCGGTTGGTGCTTAATGACTCCTCAGAATACCCATATTCCCCTTGTTGCAACACAAGGGATATCGGTACAGACCAAGGTGCCACACCAACATAGCCACTGCTTCACCCGTATCGGTCTACGCCGGACAGGTCCCTCACAGCTTATGCTACCTAAAAGGGTATCCCCAGATCCGGGTTAGGATCTATGAAACTCCAAGACAATGCCCACAATAATAAAGCAAACAAAACAAAGCAATTGAAAACACAAGTATGATCTATCCTAAGGTACACCTCACTTTAAGTGTCCCCAGCAGAGTCGCCAGTTCTGGCGATCGGTGGAAATAGAACTGACTGTTTTTTAGCTGGTTTCGCGAAATGTCACGGTAAGCAAGAGTCGCCACCGTCTTTTATGTTTTCCAACATGGAAAGGACAAAAGCACAGCAAAATTCCTTATTTGAGAATGTTTCTCGGTTCGGGAGGTAGATTTATAGAAAGGGAAGGTGTTAGCACCCTTTCTATCCGTGGTTATCCACGGGCTCTTAGGTACTTGCTCTTATGTTTTCAAAAAATTGTTTGCTTTGAAAGTGTGTGTGGGTTTTGAAAAAAAGTTCGTTTGAAAACTTCTAAGTAACTCTTGTATCAGTCCTCAAGAGTGTATGAAGTATTGTTTGAAAACTTTTTGAAAGTGTAAGGTGTGAAAAGTATTTTGTTTGTTTTTGAAAAGAGCAAGTACCCATGAGTCATCTACCTACCCTAAGGAATTAAGCTGTGTAAGTGTCCTTTAGATAGTGCTATCCCACCATTGAGAGGTAGGTAGCACCATCGTTGGAGTTGTTCGGGTCAATTCGATTATCGGGACAGTATGGTCACCGAAGCAATGGTAGGATACCTTAGAAGTAACCCTAATGTCCTAGATCCTTTTTAATCCGAGGCAACCGTTTCGAGGCAACTGGATCTTGAGACAAAGGGTGACCTCTAAGACGTCCTATACTTGATGACCACGTTTCGAGGCAACGAGTGAAGCGTACCCTAAGAGTGGCATGTGCTTTGAGTGTTGTATTCAGTTAATGTTTGTCTTTGTAATTAGTGAGCTACGCGTTGTTTTTATTTACATACATTCTTCCATGCATTTAACAGTTAGGGGGTGCGGAAAGTAAATTGCGGAAATATAAATCTTACGCTATTACAAGGCGCGGGTCTATACATCGCCAAAAAATACAAAGACCCGTTTTCGTAAATAAGTATGAGAAATAGTAAATAAAGTAGTAAAATCCTAATTACTATTACATCCGGAGGCAGTTACAGAAATAATCAGAATAAAGAATTAAAACTAAAATGTGCGCGAAAGAATGAATCGGGAATGTTCTAAGGGTTTTGACCCTTTTAAGAAAAGAAATTGATTTTTTTGTCTTTTTGTAATTAAAATGAAATTAAAACTAACTAATGACTAATTAATTAATTTAATTAAAAGAAAATATTTTGTGTTTTTTATGTTTTTTATGAAATAAAATAAAAAGAAATAAAATTAAAAGTTAATTTTACCTAATTCTAAATCTATTTTAATTATTAAGAAAAGAAGTTAAAATTGCCTAATTAAACTATTTATTTGTTAATATTTTATTTACAAAAATAATATGAGAATAATAATAATAATAATGTTAATTCTATTTTTTTTGATTTTTTATGAAAATATGTTAATTATGTTAATTGTTAATAAGAAAATAAGGCAAATAAAAATGAAAATGACAAAAATAAGAAAAAGGAAGAGTAAACCCAAGGGGGGTGTGGGCTGGAATTTGAGGGTGTTGGATTGAGATTTGAGGCCCATTTGAACAAGGCCTGTTGACTTTTTCTGGTTGCCTGCGTCCATGTTGACTCCAGAGCATGGTGTTCTTGCTTTCTGGGCCTTTGGATCTGCATCTGTGGACACTTGGCTGGCTCTTGGATGAGGTTTATGGTGCTCATCATTTGAGAATCTGCACAGGAATGCCTTGAAAAAAATAATGTGAGAATTATGGGGGACCTGGGAATCGAACCCAGGTCCCAGCGCTTGCAAGGCACCTGGCCAACCACTACACCAAGCGCGTTAGTTTGTATACATAATAAACAACAAATATTATATAAAACAAATGTGTTATATGCTGGAAAAACACAAAAAGGCGCGCCATGTTTGAATGGCCCACTCCCTGGTTGCCACGCCATCTCCTTCTTCGTTTGTCCTGTAAAAAGAAAACAAGATAGCGGGGGTTTTAAACCCCCACTAACCACAACCACGAATAATAGCGACTAGAGTTAGGATTGATATAAATTGAGCGCGATAGTGTTAATGTTTTCGTCTCGTCCTGACGAATTTGTCCATATAGGCTTTGAGGTTTAATTTTACAGTATATAAAAACCCCCAATATGAGAGCTCTGAAACCCTAATGTTCTTCAATGGTGGATTTTTATTCAGGACACTACAACCAAATTGGATTATGCAAATAGCTTCAGAATGTCCCTATTAACATAAATCAATTCAAAAGAATGGTTAAAAACACATGAATGATGATATGTAATTCTGAAAAATAATTCAAACTGTGGGACTTGTATGGCACGAGTTCTTGAGGTTTTGCGCTTAATTCTGATTGCAAAAGGTCCCTGGAAGGGTCAGAAGTGTGTTTGGATCAGAAAGGAAGCTTGAATTGGGCTGCAAGGTGGTTTTCAGTTTGTCACTTTTCCTTGGAATTTTTGAAATTGCTTATGCTGTATGGGAGTATTCTAGGTCGTCAATTGTGTTGCCAAGGCTTGCATATATTTTTTGTAATGTGAATCAATCAATATAATGAACATTAAACCAATGCAATTATGTTCTTGATTTTGCCATAAACTCCATTGAAGAAAACTTGCCTTTTGTGTTCATTTTTGAATTCCATGCTCATAATAGGATGTACACGAATTTGGAAGGTGCTTCATGGTGTATCAAAGCTATTCAAGCCACAAACTATCCTTTATTTAATTTTCTTGATTTTTATTTGAATTTTAAAGATTTAAAATGAATTAAATCAAATAAAATTAAATAAAAATAGAAAAATTAATTTTTAAACTTGAAATAAATTGTGGGACACGTGGGAGGCATGGCCAAGCTGAAACAAGTGGAAAAGGTGGGCCCTTTTTTGTCAAAAATGAAGTTTCAAGGATAGTTGACTTTTGCCATTTCACAAAAATTTCCCAACTTCTCCAATGCATATCTTGCTCAATTTTGATCATATGAACATGTTCTTGGACATTTTGGAAAGGTCTTGAAGTCCTCTAACCAATGCCTTTGGTCCCATGTATTTTGAATGTACCAATCTCAAGTTATGGTCTTTGACTTAAAGTGCCTTTTTGTTGACTTTTGAAAATGACCTATAATGTTGAAATTGATAACTTTTTGTGAGAGCATTTCTTGGACTTGGAATGTGAAGATGAGTTGTAGGAAATGTCCTCCCCTTCAAAATGAGCATTGGATGGGATTTTTCTGATGAACCATGAAAACGTTATTCCCTGGTCAAGTTACAGTTGACTTTTCAGCTGTCCAAAAATAGAAACTTTTGACACCTTGATGATTTTTGAGCCATTCTTATGAGATCATGGTCAAGATTTGACCAAATGATGATTGTGGCTTCAAAATAAGATGTTGACCAAAAATTTTGACTTTTGACTGCCAAATGACCATTTTGCCCCTACAGTTGACTATGAAGTAATTAGGGTTTTTGACTGTGCAACTTGACCTTGTGAGCCTTGAAACTTGACATGTAGGTGCTTGACAATGTATATGAGCATATGGTACTTGATTGAGCCCTTGAAAACCTCAACTTCCTTGCAAGAACCAAAACCCTAATTTGATTGGCTTAGGAGGGTGTTTGAACTGTGCAACCCTTGAGAGATCTTGAAGCATATTTAGATGATGCTTGTCAAAACTTTGAAGAATATGGGAGGGAAAATTTTGGGGTACAACACACAGCAAAATTCCTTCTTTGAGAATGTTTCTCGGTTCGGGAGGTAGATTATAGAAAGGGAAGGTGTTAGCACCCTTTCTATCCGTGGTTATCCACGGGCTCTTAGGTACTTGCTCTTATGTTTTCAAAATTTGTTTGCTTTTCAAGTGTGTGTGGGTTTTGAAAAAAAGTTTCGTTTGAAAAAAACTTCTAAGTAACTCTTGTATCAGTCCTCAAGAGTGTATGAAGTGTTTTGTTTGAAAACTTTTTGAAAGTGTGGGGTGCGAAAAGATGTTTTTGTTTGTTTTGATAAGAGCAAGTACCTAGGAGAATCTACCTACTCTAAGGGATTAAGCTGTGTAAGAGTCCTTTAGATAGTGCCATCCCACCATTGAGAGGTAGGTAGCACCATCGTTGGAGGTTTTCGGGTCAATTCGATTAAGGGACAATGTGGTCACCTAAGCAATGGTATGACACCTTAGAAGTAACCCTAATGTCTTAGATCCTTTTATCCGAGGCAACCGTTTCGAGGCAACTGGATCTTTAGACAAAGGGCGACCTCTAAGACACCCTATACTTGATGACCATGTTCGAGGCAACCAGTGAGGCGTACCCTAGGAGTGGCATGTGCTTTGTGTGTTGTTTTTCAGTTAAGGTTATCTTGATATGTTATTTGTAAGCTACGGATTGATTTTATTTTTCATACATTCTTGCATGCATATTAGCAGTTAGGAGTGCGGAAAATAAATTGCGAAAATGTAAATCTAGCTATTACAAGGAGCGAGTCTATACATCGCCAAAAAAACAAAAACCCGTTTTGAAATAAAGTGCAAGAAAAGGAAATAAAGCAATAAAAGAGGTCCTAATTAACTATTACACTTCCGGGAGCAGTTACATAATAATGAGAAAAAGAATAAATGCGCGCGCGAAATATTGAATCGGGAATGTCCTTAGGGTATTGACCCTTTTGAGAAAGAAATTGAAATTATCCTTTTTTTTTTGCAATTAATGAAATTAAAACTAATAACTAATTAATTAATTAATTAAGAAAATGATATTTTTGTGTTTTTGTGTTTTTAATGAAAATAAAGAGAAAATAAATAGAAATTAAAAGTTAGCAAAAACCTAATTCTAAATTGTTTTTATTTATTGTAAAAAAGTATTAAAGTTAATTAATTAAGCTAATTTAATTTAATTTACATTTATTTACAAAATAAGTTAATAAATAATAAAATGTTTTTTTTTGTTTTTTCTGAATTTTATGGGAAAAATTAGTTTGTTAGGTTAATTAACAATAATGATAATAAAAAAAAGAAATTATAAGGGAAAGAAAAATAAAAAGTGACAAAACCATGGGGGGGTTTGGGCCCTTTTTGGAGGTGTTGATTGCAGTTTTTTGGCCCACTAAGCTCAGCCACGTTTGACTTTTGCAATTGCCTGCATGTGCTTTGACTGAAGGACATGGTACTCCTCCTCTCATGGCCTTTGGATGGCTGATTGTGGACATATGGCATGTGGATTGGTGAGGCGTATGGTGGAGCACATTGACTAGCTTGCATAGGAATTTGTTAGACAAAATAATATTGAGTTTTGGGGGACCTGGGAAGAACTTACAGCGCGGTATAATGGACCTTAGGACGTGGCAAGGGTTGCTTTAGCTTCAGGGTATGGCAAAGAAGAGAGTCACGTTCTCCTTTCGGCCTGAATATGCTTGCAACACTCCTTTTGATCTCACACTTTTTTGACACTTTTTGGATTTTGCTCTGGCCATTTGTGCACTCTCTCAGTTGTGAATGAGGTTTGTCACACTTGCATATGTAGTAATGAATGAGAATAGGTCACATTATGAGCTTAGGATCCATTGCAATTAAGTTTTTGAATTTTGGTTTATCACCATTAAAGAACATTCCAAGTTTGTTCAAATTTTGAATTTTATGCTCAAAATGGCCCTAGCACGAATTTGGTATGCTTGCTCATGACACATAAAGGCCATCCAAATCAAAAGATGCTATCCATTTAATTTTTTTAGATTTTATTTGAATTTTATGGATTTAAAATGAATTAAATCAATAAAAATTAAATAAAATAGAAAAATAATTATTTGGTCTTGAAATTGATCATGGGACACGTGTATGGCATGACAAGGCTGAATCAAGTGGAAGAAAGTGGGCCCTTTTGTCAAAAATTGAAGTTTCAAGGATAGTTGACTTTTGCCATTTTACAAAAATTTCCCAACTTCTCCAATGCATATCTTGCTCAATTTTGATCATATGAACATGTTCTTGGACATTTTGGAAAGGTCTTGAAGTCCTCTAACCAATGCCTTTGGTCCCATGTCATTTTGATTTAACAATCTCAAGTTATGGTCTTTGACTTAAAATGCCTTTTTGTTGACTTTTGAAAATGACCTATAATGTTGAAATTGATAACTTTTTGGTAGAGCATTTCTTGGACTTGGAATATGAAGATGAGTTGTAGGAAATGTCCTCCCCTTCAAAATGAGCTTTGGATGGGATTTTTCTGATGAACCATGAAAAAGTTATGCCTTGGTCAAGTTACAGCTGACTTTTTAGCTATCCAAAAATGGAAACTTTTGCATCTTGATGATTTTTGAGCCATTCTTGTGGAATCATGATCAAGACTTGATCAAATGATGATTGTGGCTTCAAAATAAGATGTTGACCAAAAATTTTGACTTTTGACTGCCAAATGACCATTTTGCCCCTGCAGTTGATTGTGAAGCAATTAGGGTTTTTGACTGTGCAACTTGACCTTGTGAGCCTTGAAACTTGGCATGTAGATGCTTGACAATGTATATAGGCATATGGGACTTGATTGAGCCCTTGAAAACCTCAACTTCCTTGCAAGAACCAAAACCTTAATTTTGACTGGCTTATGAGGGTGGTTGACTGTGCAACCCCTGAGTAGACTTGAGCAAATTGAGATGATGCTTGTCAAAACTTTGAAGAATATGGGAGGGAAAATTTTGGGGTACAACACATTCCATAACTAGTCATATGTACATTTGTTGAGATATAAATGTTGGGTGTATGAATGTAATTGATATATTATGACTAAGATTATGTTGAATATGACTATGTGTGATGTTGTTATTGTATATGATATTGATGATGATTTGGGCGTGAGAATGTGATATGTTATTGTGCATGTTTATGTAAATGTTGTACTCTATCTTACATTTTATATCGATATTATTTAAATGAATTTTCACCCTTTCTATTTGAATGTTGCCTTTACATGGGCATCATGCATGTTCTCGAGAGTAAAGACATTGTTGTGAGTGGAAGCTAGCTCTTGAAGCTATCATTTTTAGTTTCTTTGCTTTAGTTTTGGGTTATGCTCTGATATGTAACACTGGGGAGCGATTTCTTGTTCATGTTGAGATTTTCTGAGCAACAACGTATACTCTAATATGTTTATGTTTTTGGGTGTTTAGAATTTGGAGAAGACTTACGAGTCGATGCTTTTATTTTAATATAGTGTTTTATTATGAGACTTAAAGTGTTGTGTATCTTAATTATGATTTTGCTTATATGCTATCAGATGAGTTAAATGTCGTGTAAACATCCTAAGTGAAATGGTGTGCTTTAAAATATCATGTTGAAATATTTATTTAGATTATGTGTTACACGATTAACAGGTGCATGTATTTTGAGATGGGTAACATCCTATGCGCAAAAGTTTTGAAAAAGTTGTGCAAAATCTCTAATTTATTATATAATTATGTGTTTGGGGAAATAGGGTGTTACAAAAGTAGCTTCCACTAAAACGGGAAAGTGGCCTAACCTCGATTTGTGAAGAGTAGTGATACTTGAAGATGTAAAAGCATTGATCAAGGCTATGTTGTAAAAGACCCTATCCAGTCTTCTTTCCTCAAGAGCATTACTTGTCCTACAATTTGACCGGGTGAAAAATGACCCTTTAGTTAGAATGTCCACATGATTGTTGTTGTTAACCCAATATTGAAAGTCAATAACAGGGACTCTATAAGGGAGAATTCTACCTCGATGTTCATGTGCGCCAAGGATGACATTGAAATCACCAAGTATGCACCAAGGTGAAGTGTTATTAATTTAGAGATTAGTAAGGTCAGTCCAAATGAGTCTTCTTCTGTTATGGCAAGTTAAGGCATAAATGACAATAATGTAAAGGTTCAAGTTTTCTTGTTTTATTGTGAAAAATACTAATTTGTCATTTATGGTTAGAATTTGAGGGTTGACATTCTTAGCATACATACACCAAAGGCTAGGTAAATTGTGGGATATGATATTAGTGGCAAAGATTTTGAGGTTAAGTGGTTCAAGTAAATTTGGAGGAAAGTTTCCTAAATCCATCAAGGGCTCTGCTTGTAAGCAGGGATCAAGTTTATGTGACAAAATTATGTTTTTGAGGACCAATTTAGTGGGGGAATTGGAAAAACCTCGTGCATTCCAACAAATGCACTTCATGAGAAATGCTTAGAGGTACTAGATTGAGATCTGGTGGTGTAATTGGATCTGGATTTTGCTTTTTGTCATAATTTCTTTTTCTTGTATTTTGAGATGGCCAGTCGAAATTTGAGAGTTTCAAGATCAAACTCATCACCATCATTGTAATACTCAACATGTTGGCCCATAATTTTTTTAATAATTTAACATTTCTCTTTTGAGGGTTAGTAGTATTACTTTTTGGTTCATTGCCTCATTGGTATTGATCTGTGTGGCGTCTGCAAATTCAGATTCTTTAAAGCCAGTGTTTTCTTTGCTAGATATTTCATCATCAAAATTTTTCTGTCCTATGATGCATAGGTCAAGTCAAGGATCAAGTTCAATAACACGGTTTTTTTGTGTTTGTTTAATGTTAGAATCAATGTTCTTTTCTGTGAGTTTCACTAGTTTGTGTTAGAACATAGTTTGATTTTATAACCCTTAGTTAGAGTTTTGATGATAACAAATACAAATAACAAATATGAACCCTAAAAATTATGTTATTATGTATGCAGAAGTTCTGACCAAAGCAACATCAGAAGTTAAGCCATAAGAGCTACACGCTGAAGCAATCAGAACATGCGCTGAAGATTGATGACCAGAACCCGCGCTTAAGTAAAGTAAACTCTGATTCTGAACAAGAACATAATAATCCAAGTCATCAATACTCTGAAGCGTCAGCAACAAGCAAGGATGTAAGATTCTAAAGTGTTACTGATCATTCAAGACAACATCAATTACAATGACTTCTTTCAGACAGGATCTTCTCCAAATGGAAACTGAGTTAATGACATTAATCACGCTTGATGATCAACGTAAATCCATTGCCTATATAAACAAGCTCAGTGTTCAAATCGTTCATAATTTGCTATTACTATTCACAGGCATTCAAAAAAGTTGCAAGCGTTTATTCATCATCTTTCCACACTATAATTTTGTGTAAATTATCACAGTTGTGATAACAGTTTTTGTAACGAAAAACAACAACACACATTCTTGTATCTTCGTTTTAAAATAGTGTTCCTTGAGATTAACTGGATTGTGGTTGTACTCAAGAAGACTTTAACAGTTGTTAAAGTAGTGATTATAATCCTTTTATGATTAGTGAATTAAGACCTCGTTGGAGAGAGGCGAAATCACCTTGACGAGTGGACTGAAGTAGTTTGAGATCAAACGAACCAGGATAAAAATACCGTGTCATTGCGCTTTTGATTTCAAGTTTTCAATTCAACCCCCCCCCCCCCCTTCTTGTGTTTTTCACATCTTCAATTGGCATCAGAGCGCCTGGTTCTGAGCTTAAACACTTAACCGTGTAAGTACAAGATCCAAGCTTCAGAAAAACACTATGGTGGGTGTTGTACCCCAAAAATTTCCCTCCCATATTCTTCAATATTTGCAAAGAGCATGCTTCAAAGTCTCCCCAAGGGTTGCACAGTTCAAGGGCCTCCTAATAGTCAAAAACTAGGGTTTTGGTTCTGACAAAGAAATTGAAGTTTCCAAGGGTCCAATAAAGTCCCACATGCCTATAAACATGGTCAAGCATCCTCATGCCAAGTTTCAAGACTTACAGCACAAAATTGCACAGTCAAAAACCCTAATTGCCCTACAGTCAACTGCAGGGGCAAAATGGTCATTTGACAGTCAAAAGTTCAAATTTTTGGTCAACATCTCATTTTGAAGCCACAAACATCATTTGATCAATTCTTGATCATGATTTTCAAAGCATGGCTCAAAAAGTCTCAAGATGCAAAAGTTTCCATATTTGGACAGTTGAAAAAGTCAACTGTAACTTGACCAGGGCATAACTTCCACATGGTTTATCAGAAAAATTCCGTCCAAAGCTCATTTTGCAGAGAAAAACATTTCCTACAACTCATCTTCACACTTCAAGTCCAAGAAATGCTCTCACAAAAAGTTATCAATTTCAACATTATAGGTCATTTTCAAAAGTCAACAAAAAGGGACTTTAAGTCAAAGGCCATAACTTGAGATTGGTAAATCAAAATGACATGGGACCAAAGGAATTGGTTAGAGGACTTCAATACCTTTCCAAAATGTCCAAGAACATGATCAAAGCTTAATAATTGAGCAAGATATGCCTTGTGGAAATTGGGAAATTTTTGGGAATTTTGAAAAGTCAACTTTGCTTCAAATGCCTTAAAATTGCTAATGGGCCACATTTTCTTCCAAGATTCATCATCCAAAGCATATGCACGACCATTTGGCCCAAAGGGGATTTATTTCATCATTTTTATTATTTATTTGAATTTTTAATCATAATTAATTCATTTAATTAAATAAAATATGGAAAAAAATACTAAACCAATGCATTTGAATCTTTTTATGGAGTGTAATCACTCATTGGATACTCAAGATTTCGTGCATACCAAAATTGGAAAGATTGGCCATGATTGGAATCAAAATCACATGGAAAAGATTTGAAAAATATGCCATGAAAATCAAATATCTCATACATCAATGCATTGATCTTTTGGACTTGATTTCAACCCTAATTCATCCCATACATAAGCCTGAAGCTAGACCTAATGCAGAGAAGCTGGAAGCTGCGCTCAAGCCATAAACAAACTTTGTATTTTTTGAAGAAAATTTCAAAACTGTTTTCCTATTTTCAGCAGGTTTCAAGGCAAAACAACAACTCCATTGCACTCCTGACACCTCCAGGAATCTTCCTGAATCAAAATCATAACCTCTAACATCAAGAAACGGTAGAAACATGTCTCACTTTTCATGAAAATATGCATAATCGTGTTTAAGTTTCTGGGCATCTTTGATACATTTTAATTGTTGTTTTATGCTAATATGAACCTTATGAGTCTATTGATGTTGTTGAATTGAGTTTTTATAGCCTATACGCGAAGTTACCATTGAAGCTTGCTAGGGTTACAAAACTGTAAAATTGGGGCTTTACGTTTAAGGAAAAATCAGGCAACAAGACTTGTACCATTGGAACGAGAAGCTTCACACGAATCCAGCCATCCTATCGCGCCTAATTTCTGATCAAAGACGGTCTATTCGCTATTTTTCCATGTACCATGTAGTGGGGGTTTAAAACCCCCGCAATCTTGTTTTGTTTTTTTCAGGCAAATAAAGAACAGAGGAAGAAGACGCTTAGGTGTCAGGACGTGAAAGGGCAATTCAAGTTTAGCGCTTTTTTTTTGAATTAATAGCATCAGCGTTTGTTTTTTACATATTACTTATCTTCCACTATAATGACAAAGAAAGCGCTTGGCACAAGTGGTAGATGCGCTGTCCTCTGAACACTGGGACCTGGGTTCGATTCCCAGGTCCCCTCACTTCCTTAATATATTTTGTTTCCATGTGATTCTATGCAGCCTGCTTCCTGAAGCCCACCATGTAGCCTCATATCCAAACGTGCCACCTGCCTCAGAGCATCAATTCAATGGCCTTGATCTGGAGATTATCATGCGCCTAAGTCAGACGTGCCACACGTGACCACCAAAAGTCAAAGGGGCCTCCAATAAATGGGCCAAAAATGCTGGATAACACCTCCAAACTGGGGTCAACACCCCCAAGGGTTTGCTTTTCTTTTCTTTTTTCTATTTTCTATTATTTGTTTTAATTTAATTATTTCCTTTTAGTTCTTTAAATTAATATATTTTCATAAAACATAAAAATAATAAAAAAAATCAGAAAAGACAAAATAAAAATATATTTTATTTAATTATTATTTTTGTAAATATAATTTGATCAATTAATTAGTCTTAATTCTAGATTTAATTTTGAATGTTTTTTCTTAATAAATTAAAAAATGTAGAATTAGGTTTTTATACTTTTTTCCTTTTTTTTCTTTTTCACCATATTAATAATCAATTATTTATTTTTGTAAATAAAATTGTATTAATTAATTAGGTTAATTTTAGATTCAATTTTAACATATTTTTCTTAATAATTTAAAAATAGTTAGAAATAGGTTTTAATTCCAATTTAATTCTCATGTAAATCCATAAATACAAAAACTCAAAAAAATAATTTCCTTTCTCATTTAATCTAATTAATTTCGTAATTTTAATTCAATTCCTTTAAAAGGGTCCAACGCCCTCGCATTCAATTTTAATTCTCTTCGCACTTTATTTCTTTTTGTAAATATTCATGTAATTCTACCAAAGCCATGTAATAGATCAATTAGGGTTTTTATATTTCTCGCACTTTATTTTATTTCAAATCGGGTCCTGGATTAAATTTGGCGATGTGGACCCGCGCCTTTGTAATAGCGTAGTACCTTTCAATTCCCGCAACTTTTAACTGTTAACTATTGCATGAAAGAATGAATGTTAAAAATAAAAGCAACGCGCAGATCACCAATCCATGAACAAGATAAACATAAATGAACATGACACACAAATCACACACCACCTCTAGGGTACGCCTCACTGTTGCCTTGCCCCTCGAAAGGTGATCGTCGAGTAGAGGACGTTTTAGTAAGTCCTCATGTCCATGAAAATGGCATGAGGGTAGCTTCTAAGGTGTCTTCCCATTGCTCCGGTGATCACCATGTCCCGAACCCTCGAATTGACCCGAATACCTCCAACGGTGGTGCTACCTACCTCTCAATGGTGGGATGGCACTACTTTAAAGGACATTTACACAGACGAATTCCTTAGGGTAGGTAGACGACTCTAGATACTTGATCTAATTTCAAAACAAAATCAAAAAAACTCTTTTCACACCGACACACTTTCAAAAAGCTTTCGAAAGCAACTTTTCAAACACTCTTGAGGACCGACTCAAGAGTCGAACTGAAATTTTCAAAGAAACTTTTTAAAAACCCACAGTTGAAAAGCAAACAAACCATTTTTGAAAACACAAGTGAGCAAGTATCTAAGAGCCCATGGATAACCATGGATAGAAAGGGTGCTAACACCTTCCCTTTCTATAATCTACCTCCCGAACCGAGAGCAATCTCTATAAGGAATTTTTCTGTGCTTTTGTCCTTTCCATTTGGAGAAAATAAAAGACGGTGGCGACTCTTGCTTCCGCGACATTTCGCGAACCATCTAAAAACAGTCAGTTCCAGATCCACCAATCACAGTGGGACCAAGCCAAAACATCAGCAATGACTATCATGAAGACAAGGACAAATTTAGTGGCAAATCTCCAGTCTTTGATGGAGAAAACTTCGACTACTAGAAAGACAGAATTGAGAGTTTCTTTCTGGCCCATGATGCTGATCTGTTGGACATGGTGACTGATGGATACACACACCCAGTGGATGGAAGTGGTCAGAGGATAGACAGAAAAATGATGTCTGACCAGCAAAAGCGTGATTTCAGAAACCATCACAAGGCCAGAACAATACTCCTTAGTGCTATCTCATACTCAGAATATGAGAAAATCTCAAACAGAGAGACTGCCAAGAACATGTTTGACTCTCTGAGTGACGCATGAAGACAACATTCAAGTCAAAGAAACCAAGGACCTTGCGCTCATTCAGAAGTATGAGGCATTCAAGATGGAAGATAGTGAATCTATAAAAACTATGTTTTCAAGATTCCAAATCCTTGTTGCTAGACTGAAGGTTCTTGACAAAGGGTACTCTACTGTTGATCACGTTAAGAAGATCATCAGAAGCTTGCCCAAGCAATGGAGGCCAATGGTCACAGCACTTAAACTAGCCAAAGATCTCAACAAAATATCTCTGGAGGAACTTGTCAGCTCCCTCAGAAGTCACGAGATAGAGCTAGAAGAAGATGAGCCTTAAAAGCAAGGTAAGCCACTAGCTTTAAAATCTAACAGAAAATATGACTCAAAGGTTTTGCAGGCAGTGGAAGAAACTTCTGATGGATCCTCATCAGAAGAAGATGAACTGTCTCTCCTCTCCAGAAGGGTGAACCAACTGTGGAAGCAGAGATAAAGGAAATTCAGAAATCCTAGAAGATCAGAGAATCAGAATGAATCCTCCTCCAGATATAGAAAGTCCGAGTCTTCCTCTGGACACAGAAGATCTGAAGGTTCTTCAGGATACAGAAAGCCAAATAACAAGGACATCATCTGCTATGAGTGCAACGAGCAAGGGCACTACAAAAGTGACTGCCCAAGGCTTTAGAAGGAGAAGCCCAAAAATAAGTTCTTCAAGGAAAAGAAGAAAAGCCTCATGGCTACATGGGATGATTCTGACACCTCTGAAGCTGACTTAGAATCAGATGATGAAAGAGAAAACATAGCTCTCATGGCAAAGGTATTAGAAGACAGTGAAGCTTCTGATTCAGACTCGGAATTAGACACTGAAGAGGTATTTCCTGATTTTACCATAAATTTTACTAAGGTTGAACTTGCAGAAAGTATAAATGAAATTCTGGAAAGGTATCAGCAAATCAAAGTCAAATTCAAGAACCTGAAAAGGGATCTTGCCTCTGTCTCTGAAAAGTCTGAGAGTCTCAGATTAGAGAATTCTGAGTTAAAAGAGAAAATTTCAAAATTAGAAAATGATTTGCAAAACTCTCAGAAGGAAACAATCTTAGAGACTCCCAGTAATGCTGATGAGATCATCAAAGAGTATGATCACAGCTTTCAGAAGTTTCTAGCTAAAAACATAGATAGAAGCAAGATGACTTCAATGATCTATGGAGTTATCAGAAATGGCAGAAAAGGGATAGGATATCAAGGTAAGGTATCTACACCTAAAAAGGCCATGGACTTAGTTATAAAATGCACACCACTCAAATCACACTTTATATATGGGCACACACATGACATAAAATACACAAGTAGTGATTATTCTATCAAACCAAAATTCAATCAGAATTTTGGTAAAACTAACAAATCAGGACCCAAGAAAGTATGGGTACCTAAGGATAAAATTATATATGTAGCAGATATCTTTAGCAGCAAGGCTAAAACACCAGTCATGGTACCTGGACTCTGGCTGCTCGCGACACATGACGGGAAGAAGGCATATGTTCCAAAGCCTGGAACTTAAGCCTGGAGGCTACATGGGCTTTGGAGGCAACCAGAGAGGAAATATTATTGGCTCTGGAACAGTAGGTAATGGAAATATTCCCTCTATAAATAATGTATTATTAGTTGATGGATTAATGCATAACCTGTTATCCATAAGTCAATTAAGTGATAACAGTTATGATATAATCTTTAATCAAAATTCATGCAAAGCTGTTAGTTAGAAAGATGGGACTATCCTATTTAATGGAAGGAGGAAAAACAACATTTATAAAATAAAACTTTCTGAACTAAAGAGTCAGAATGTAAAATGCCTACTTTCTGTTAACAATGAGCAATGGCTCTGGAACAGAAGATTGGGGCATGTTAGTATGAGAAGAATATCTCAGATTAACAAACTCAATCTGGTCAGAGGACTTCCTAATTTGAAGTTCAGCTCAGATGCTCTGTGTGAAGCATGTCAGAAAGGAAAATTTGCAAAACCTACTTTCAAATCCAAAAAATGTTGTTTCCATCTCTAAGCCATTAGAACTTCTGCACATTGACTTATTTGGACCAGTAAAGACCGTGTCAGTCAGTGGCAAGAAGTATGGGTTAGTAATCGTAGATGACTATAGCAGATGGACATGGGTAAAGTTCTTAAGACACAAGGACGAGTCACACTCTGTGTTCGTTACCTTCTGCAACCAAGTTCAGAATGAAAAGGATCTTAGAATTGTCAAAGTCAGAAGTGATCATGGTGGGGAATTTGAAAATAAAAATTTTGAATTATTTTTTAATGAATGAGGCATCTTGCATGACTTCTCTTGTCCTAGAACTCCCCAACAAAATGGAGTTGTAAAACGAAAGAACAGAACATTGCAAGAAATAGCCAGAACCATGATCAATGAGACTAACATTACTAAGATCTTCTGGGCAGAGGAAATCAACACAGCGTGTTACATTCAGAATAGAATCTCCATAAGACCTATTCTAGAAAAGACTCCATATGAATTGTGGAAGAACAGAAAGCCCAACATTTCTTATTTTCATCCATTTGGATGCACGTGCTTTATTCTGAATACAAAAAATTATCTGAACAATTTTGACTCTAAAGCACAAAAGTGTATTATGTTAGGATACTCTGAACGCTTAAAAGGGTACATAATATACAATACAGAAACACAGATTGTTGAAGAATCAATCAGTGTTAGGTTTGATGATAAGCTTGACTCTCAAAAGTCAAAGCAGGATGAATTCCTTGGAGGTATGGAAGTTGAACTCATAGGTACTGAAGATAACTCATCAGAAGTTCTCAACAGAGACACTCCCTCAACATCAGAAAGAGTTATTGCAAGCAATCCAGCACCTTCAGTTGATCAACTTCAGAAAAGGCTATCCAGAAGCAGCATTGCTCACCCAGAAGATACAATACTGGGAAAGAAAGATGATCCAATCAAAATAAGATCAACCTTCAGAAACTCTGAAGAATCCCTCATGGGACTGGTCTCTCTAATTGAACCAATAACTATTGATGAAGAACTTCTGGACAATGACTGGATTCTGGAAATGTAGGAGGAATTAAATCAATTCACCAGAAATGATGTATGGGATCTAGTTCCCAAACCAAAAGGATTCAACATCATTGGAACAAAGTGGGTGTTCAGAAACAAACTGAACGAGCAAGGAGAAGTCATCACAAACAAAGCACGATTGGTAGCACAAGGTTATAGTCAGCAAGAGGGGATAGACTATACATAAACCTTTGCTCCAGTCGCCAGGTTAGAATCTATCATACTTTTAATATCATTTGCTGTAAACAATGGCATCACTCTGTATCAGATGGATGTCAAAAGTGCATTCTTAAATGGCTATATAGATGAAGAGGTATATGTGCACCAACCCCCTGGGTTTTAAAATTACAAACACCCAGAATATGTTTTAAAACTAAAGAAGTTACTTTATGGTCTCAAATAAGCTCCCAGAGCTTGGTATGAAAGACTAAGTAACTTCTTGTTAGAAAAGGAATTCACCAAAGGGAAAGTGGACACAACCTTGTTCTGTAAGACGGTTAAGAATGACATGTTAGTATGTCAGATTTATGTTGATGACATCATCTTTGGATCTACTAAACCCTCTCTGGGAAGAGAGTTCGCTAAATGTATGCAGGCAGAGTTTGAGATGAGCTTAATGGGGGAGCTCAAATTCTTTCTGGGCATTCAGATAAACCAAACCCCAGAATAAACTTACATTCATCAGAGCAAATATGTCAGAGAACTTCTGAATAAATTCGATCTCTCAGAATGTAAGCCCTCAAGGATTCCAATGCACCCCACATGCATTGTGGAAAAGGAAGAGGTAAGTAAAAAGGTAGAACAGAAGGTCTACAGAGGTATGATTGTTTCTCTCCTCTATCTGACGGCTTCAAGGCCAGACATTTTATTTAGTGTTTGCTTATGTGCTAGATTCTAATCAGATCATAGAGAATCCAAGTTAACAACAGTTAAGCGAATTTTCAAGTATTTGAAAGGTACTACTAATCTGGGTTTGTTTTATAGAAAATCAAATAATTAAAGCTTAGTAGGATATTGTGATGCTGACTTCGCTGGAGACAGAGTAGGGCGTAAAAGCACTTCTGAAAGCTGCCATTTTCTGGGAGAAATCTGATCTCATGGACCAGCAAGAGACAGTCCACAATAGCACTATCAACAGCAGAAGCTGAATACATAACAGCTGCTGGATGTAGCACGCAAATGCTCTGGATGAAAAGTCAACTTGAAGACTTCAACATATTTGAGAGTAATATTCCTATCCTCTGTGACAATACTTCTACTATTTGTCTCAGTAAGAATCCAATTTTGCATTCTAGGGCTAAGCATATAGAAATAAAACATCATTTTATTAGGGACTATATTCAGAAAGGGATCCTTAGCTTAAAATTTATTGACACAAACCATCAATGGGCTTGTGATCGGTGGAAATAGAACTGACTGTTTTTTAAGCTGGTTCGCGAAATGTCGCGGTAAGCAAGAGTCGCCACCGTCTTTTATGTTCTCCAACATGGAAAGGACAAAAGCACATCAAAATTCCTTTTCGAGATGTTTCTCGGTTCGGGAGGTAGATTTATAGAGAGGGAAGGTGTTAGCACCCTTTCTATCTGTGGTTATCCACGGGCTCTTAGGTACTTGCTCACTATGTTTTCAAAAATTGTTTGCTTTTCAAGTGTTTGTGGGTTTTGAAAAAGTTTGTTTGAAAACCTTCTAGGTAACTCTTGTATCAGTCCTCAAGAGTGTATGAAGTATTTGTTTGAAAACTTTTTGAAAGTGTAGGTGCGAAAAGATGTTTTTGTTTTTTGAAAGAGCAAGTACCCAGGAGAAATCTACCTACTCTAAGGAATTAGGCTGTGTAAGAGTCCTTTAGACAGTAATATCCCACTATTGAGAAGTAGGTAGCACCATCGTTGGAGTTATTCGGGTTAATTCGATTATTAGGGACATGTGTGGTCACCAAAGCAATAGTAGGACGCCTTAGCGGTAACCCTAATGTCCTAGATCCTTTTTATCCGAGGCAACCGTTTTGAGGCAACTGGATCTTTAGACATGAGGGCGGCCTCTAAAACACCCTATACTTGATGACCACTTCGAGGTAACCAAGTGAGGCGTACCCTAGGAGTGGCATGTGCATGTGTGTTGTTTTTCAGTTAAATTGTCTTTGCATGCATCATTGTGAGCTACGGGTTGATTTTATTTTTCATACAAGTCTTGTCATGCATATTTAACAGTTAATAATTGTGCGGAAAATAAATGGCGGAAAATTGAATCTACGCTATTACAAGGCGTCGGGTTTTACATCGCCAAAAACATAACCCTTTGGAAAATAAATACGAGAAATTAAAGAAAGCGATAAAAGAAGTCCTAATTACGCTATTACATTTCCTGAGCAGATACATAAATATATAATCAAAATAAATAATAGTGCAGAAAGGAATTGAATCGGGACGTCCTTAGGGTTTTGACCCTTTTTGAGAAAAGAAAGAAATTTGGTCCTTTTTTGCAATTAATGAAATTAAACCTAATTACTAATTAATTAATTAATTACAAGAAAAAAAAAGTATTTTTAGTTTTTTAGGTCTTTAACGGAAATAAAATAAAAGGATTAAAATTCAAAAGTTAGTAAAAACCTAAGTCTAATTTATTTTACTTATTATGAAAAATAGTCAAAATTAACCTAATTAAACTAAATCAACTTGGTTAGTATTTATTTACAAAATAATTAAAATTAATAAATAAGAATAATAATAATAATTAATAAAAATATTTACATTTTTTAATTGTCTGAATTTATTATGAAAATATTATTAATTATGTTAGTTAAATAAATAATAATAATAATTATTAGAAATTAGTAAAAGAAAAATAAAAGAAAAAATATTTAACCAGGGGGGTGTTGGGCCCATAGGAGGTTCATTTGGAAATTCTGGCCCAATAAGCACATAAGCCTGTTTGACTTTCTGACTTGTCCAGGTACGCATTGACTGGGAACACCATGGTCAACTTCTCAGGGCCATTGGATTTGTGGCTGTGGACACATGGCGTCTGGATGAGTAAGGTGTATGATGAACAATGCTCAGTAGCCTGCATGCAAATATGTGAAGAAAAATAACATAATGCATTTTGGGTGGACCTGGGAATCGAACCCAGGTCCCAATGGTTGCTAGCCAACGCATATACCACTGAACCACTTGCCTGCATTTGTTAGTATGATAATAAGTGAAAATAATATATAAAAATAATCACAAGTGTTGTACAAACAAAATCGCGCGCGTATTATTTGAACTGCCCAATGATATGCTTACACGCCTTCATCTTTTTCGCCATGTACCTGTAAAATATAAATGGATAGCGGGGGTTTTTAACCCCCACAAAGAAAAACGACCAATAATAGCGAATAGGCATAGGATTAATATAAATTGTTCGCGAGGGTTCCACTAGATTCGTATGAATGCGACGAGTTCAGCCATGGGCATCATGAGGCTTGATTTTTCCTATACTGAAAAGCCCCAATTTGGAAGCTTGGAAACCCTAGGATTCGTTCATGGCAACTTCTGATTTAGGACATCTTAATCCAATTAACCTATGCCAAAAGCTTTGTATGATTGCGTGGGACTGTTCTTGGTGGTTTCTTAGGCCTTAGCACTTGGTTTTCGTTGCAATGCGTTTCTGGGAGTTCTAGCAATGTGTTTGAATCCTTAAATTGCTTTGAAAGGGCCTGGGAGTGAGAAAACAGTTTTGAGTTTTCTTGATTTTTTTCCAATATTGCATATGGCTTTCTTGCAGAGTTTTCACGTCTCCATGAATAGGGTTATGTTGTGTACATATAGAGGACCGAATTAGGTTAAATCCTTGGGCAAAAGATCCATGGAATTATGATTTGTATATTTGATTTTCAATCATATCTTTTTGCATCTTTTTGATTGAAAAACCTTGCCAAATTTGGAGATTTTTGTCCCCTTGATGTGTACACGAAATCTCCAGCACATGTAGGTCATATTTGCTTCATGAAAAGATTGCAAAACCATATCTTGATATTTTCCTACAATTAAATGAATTAAATGAATTAATATTGATTAAAAATTCAATTAATTAATAAAAAATAAGAAAATAATTCCATTTAATCTCAATGGGTCGTGCATAAGCCTTGGATAAAGTTTCAAGAAGGAATTTGAGGCCCATTAGCAAAAATGATGTGTTTTGAGCAAAGTTGACTTTTGCAAATTCACAAAAATTTCCCAACTTCTCCAATGCGTATCTTGCTCAATTTTGATCCTATGAACGTGTTCTTGGACATTTTGGAAAGGTCTTGAAGTCCTCTAACCAATTCCTTTGGTCCCATGTCATTTGGATTTACCAATCTCAAGTTATGGTCTTTGACTTAAAGTGCATTTTTGTTGACTTTTGAAATTGACCTATAATGTAGAAATTGATAACTTTTTGTGAGAGCATTTCTTGGACTTGGAGTGTGAAGATGAGTTGTTGGAAATGTCATCCCCTTCAAAATGAGCATTTGATGGGATTTTTCTGATGAACCATGAAAAAGTTATGCCTTGGTCAAGTTACAGTTGACTTTTCTACTGTCCAAAAATAGCAACTTTTGCATCCTTGATGATTTTTGAGCCATGCTTGTGGAATCATGATCAAGACTTGATCAAATGATGATTGTGAGCTCAAAATAAGATGTTGGCCAAAAATTCTGACTTTTGACTATAAAATGACCATTTTGCCCCTGTAGTTGATTGTGAAGCAAATGGAGCTTTTGACTGTGCAATTTTGCCACTGTGAGCCTTGAGACTTGGCATGTAGATGCTTGACAATGTATATGGGCATATGAGACTTGATTGAGCCATTTAAAACCTCAAATTCCCTGAAAGAAACAAAACCCTAATTTTGACTGGCTTAGGAGGCATTTGGACTGTGCAATCCTTGAGAAATCTTGAACCATTTGAAGATGATTCTTGATAAACTTTGAAGGATATGGGAGGGAAAATTTTGGGGTACAACAGTTTCCCCTATTCAATCTTCTTAAACCTGAGGATGTAGATTAGCTTGCGTGCCTTTCGTGATCCGAAGGTGGAAGATGATTGAACACTAGAGTGCCCAGAAATTTGCACTCGCATAGTGGAGTATCAGCAGTGTGATGTCGGGAATGGGCTTACAGATGCCATTTGGAGAGATGATGGATGGGAGGATGGCTTATAGATGCCATCTGGATAGGTAATGGATAGCTGTGGAGATGGGCTTAAAGATGCCATCCGGGGTGTCGATCGCGTAAGAGATTCCTTAGCGAGAACTTGCGTACCTGAGAAAGAAAGATAACTTCCTGGCCTGTTACAGGGGTTGATTTTCAAACTCTTCATGCAGATATGCCCTGGCTAGATACAGGTATCGAATCTGGAATTAGTCGTCTACAGATATGCCCTGGCTAGATACAGGTATCGAATCTGGAATTAGTCGTCCCACAGATATGCCCTGGCTAGATACAGGTATCGAATCTGGAATTAGTCGTCTACAGATATGCCCTGGCTAGATACAGGTATCGAATCTGGAATTAGTCGTCTACAGATATGCCCTGGCTAGATATAGGTATCGAATCTGGAATTAGTCGTCCCACAGATATGCCCTGGCTAGATACAGGTATCGAATCCAGAACTAGTCGTCTACAGATATGCCCTGGCTAGATACAGGTATCGAATCTGGAATTAGTCGTCCCACAGATATGCCCTGGCTAGATACAGGTATCGAATCCAGAACTAGTCGTCTACAGATATGCCCTGGCTAGATACAGGTATCGAATCCATAATCAATCGCTCACAGATATGCCCTGGCTAGATACAGGTGTCGAATCTGGAACTTCAAATTCTTCATGCAGATATGCCCTGGCTAGATACAGGTATCAAATCTACAATCAATCGCTCACAGATATGCCCTGGCTAGATACAGGTATCGAATCTGGAACGTCAAACTCGTCATGCAGATATGCCCTGGCTAGATACAGGTGTCGAATCTGCAATCAATCGCTCACAGATATGCCCTGGCTAGATACAGGTATCGAATCTGGAACTTCAAATTCGTCATGCAGATATGCCCTGGCTAGATACAGGTATCGAATCCACAATCAATCGCTCACAGATATGCCCTGGCTAGATACAGGTATCGAATCCATAATCAATCGCTCACAGATATGCCCTGGCTAGATACAGGTATCGAATCTGGAACTTCAAATTCGTCATGCAGATATGCCTTGGCTAGATACAGGTATCGAATCCACAATCAATCGCTCACAGATATGCCCTGGCTAGATACAGGTATCGAATTTGGAACTTCAAACTCTTCATGCAGATATGCCCTGGCTAGATACAGGTATCGAATCTACAATCAATCGCTCATAGATATGCCCTGGCTGGATACAGGTATCGAATCTGGAACTGCGACAGTTGATAGTAATCATCTTTGGATTGACCTTTTTCCTGAAAAGGCAATACATCAGTTGTATGCAATGTCATGATGTATGAAATGCATGATGTCGTGATGTTCAAAAACAAATGAGATAGTGTAGTATGCACTTCATCATGTATGTAAGCAGGATGTGAAATGTTTATGAATGCATTTTCGTCTGGGAAAATAAATCCTTGACGAATGCTAGGAAGTTTGTTGAATCCTGGGTTGATGCTGAAGAGTAGAGTTCTTCATTTCCGTTGGGGATGATGGTTGCAAGAATAAACCGGTAGGAAAAGACGACTCCGTTGGGGAATAAACTTGTTGGGTAGATTACTCTATGGGGAAATACTCTGTGGGAAGAGATACTTCGCTGAGAATTTGAAGATAACTCCGTTGGGGATTCTGTTGATGAGTTATGTTGGGGAATTTGATGAACTCCGCTGGGGGATAGGAAGAACTTCGCCGAGGACGATCTTTCCATGGTAATTAGCTGAGGATAACCCAGTTAGACCCTGGTGGGGAATAACCTTTAAATAAAGCCGGGGAGATGCGTTCATACTCTGTAGGGGACAAGCTTCCAGAATCTACTAGGGATAAGCTTCCAGAATCTACTGGGGAGATTGATTCAACTCTCCTGGGGAAACTTTTGGACTGTACTGGGGAGATTAATTCCACTGGGGTGTCTGGTATTCCGCCGGGGAACAATCTTATATTTCTGTCGAGGGATATTAAGACTGCCTGGGATGCTTGCTTAGGAACATCTGTATACTCCGCTGGGGAATATTGAGATCTTCTGGGGATATCCAACTTCCTTAGTGCTGACAGTAGACCAACTCTGCTTGGGGAGAGTATTAATGACTTGCTAGGGATACTGTGCCTTTTTGGGGCTGACGGGAGACCAACTCTGCTTGGGGAGAGTATTGCTGATTCTTTCCTTACTCGGCGGGGAGTGAAGGTATCTTGGTCATGTTCTTCAGCTGAACTTACCTTAGTACCTTAGTGGATAGAGCAGCTAGATCGCTTAGACAATTCTTATTGCCCCAGTTTCTGTGGGAGAAGGTACCTGTGGAGGTGCTTGATAACCGCCGATTTGACAAATCTTCTTCTGGTAGGCAAGTGACGAGATGACAGGACATAGTCGTACGCTTTGATCCCTAATTTTTTCCCGGACCGCCCTTTCAGGTTTTCAGTCCACCGGGATACCCTTTTTTGCCCAAGCCGCCTTTTCAGGTTTTCGACTTGCCGGGTGTACAGATTTTTCCATTTTCATCCCTTATTTTTGCCCGAACCCTTTTGGTTCGCCGAGAAGCCCTTATTTTTGCCTAGGTGTGTCAACCTAGCGGGTCTTTGATTGTGCGTAGTATCTTTTCGACTATGTCCATGCTCTCAGAATGTAGGGAGTTGTCACTGTCAGTAGTGTTGCCATGCCACCAGAAGATCTTGATCGTGTAAGATTCGTCGCTGGAATTCATGTCCAATGCCCCAAGTGATTCAGACGGAGATCTGCCCCGAATTATGGACGATGATCATGTCGTGCCCCTGGATTGGAAGTGCTTTTGTTCACTAGATATTCTTCGTGCGAATTTCTCTGCTGTTCGAACAAATAGTCATATGCAAACAATGTTATTTTAAGAATGCAAAGCTTATGTCTGTCTTGAAGTTTTTTGAAAATGCATTTTTCAGTAAAACAAGCAAATTTTGTAAAATGTGATGTCAACTCAAGATTTTACAGCGAGCCTTAAGGAGTCAGGATACCTTTGTAACAATTTGCTTTCGAAATAATCCATGCTTCAGCTAGGACTTTTAAGGGTTATAACGTGGCCTGGTTCACGGTTTAAGAAACAAAGGATAAAGGCTCAAAGTATTTTGTTCCCACCCGCTCTTCATGATGTTCTTCAATCCTAAACTCAGCTAATCGTGCATTAGATCTTGTTTGAGTCTTTGCTCTGATATTCCGGTGATGGTTCGGATACTGAAAGTTTTATTTTGAGCAGGCAGTCATTCTCTTTGGTTGAGGGTTTGCAGGACCTCTTTCTTTTCGATTTTGTTATCCCTGTTTTTTGCCTGAACTGTTTCTTTTGTGATTACAGTCAGCGGGATGCCCCAGCCTTGTAAGTCTCCTTCATAGGTTTTGACTTATTGGATTTTTATTCTTTGAGAGATAATGACTGCCTGTCTTTATGATTATTCGGAACCATCATTGTCTCTTGTTTCGAAAGGACTCCTTTGATGCCATTCATTGTGCACCTGGATCAACTGAGAGAACTACCCTGCCCCAGGTTATGATTAAGGGTTTTAATTTTTTGAAAAGAAAAACTCCAACTTCTTTGGCTCAAAGGGGTTAGCGAGGGATTATCTTCCTTATAACTCCACTATTTAGGATTTGAAACAATGTGAAATTCTGGCTGCAGATACTCAATGTCACGTTCAATGTTATGACACCGTATCTGACTTTCTATAAGACAGTAAATACAAAAACAGTAAAGAACACAGTCAATTGTTTACCCAGTTCAGTGTGCAACAACACCTACTCTGGGGGCTACCAAGCCAGGGAGGAAATCCACTATAAGAGATATTAATTCAGGAATAAACCAACCAGTTTATCTCCTTCACTTAAGACCTACCCAATGCAACTTCAATCTAAGTACAACTTAAACCTGAGTTCCTACTCACTCCCCCTCAATCACAGCAGTGATACTTAAAACAATTTGACTAATGAATTAATGAAGACACTCTTCAAAACATACACTTGATTATGCTTCACAGCTTTTCAATCAAGCAACACAAACACTCTTGCTTCACAGCTTTGAGTGATACACAAATCTAACTTGACTTTGCTTCAAAGCTTTAGTCAAGAGACACAAAAAAACACTCTTGCTTCAAAGCTTTGAGTGGTACATAACCCTTACAATTAAAACCTATTCCAAGTCACTTATCACAATGATACTTGCTTGGATTACAATAGTTAAAACTATACAGCTTCTAAATGATCTTTTGTCAAAAAGGGATTAATTCCAAAACAGCAGCTCTGTTGAATATATAGCAGCTGCATCTTCAGTTAGGGTTTCCACAAAAAGCTAGGGTTAATTCCGTTTGACCTTAAGACTAGGTCACAGGACTTTATCAACCAGGTTAGGGTTGAGCTAGGTTAACCCCAAGTCCACGAGATTTTCTATTCTGGAAAGACTGAGTCATTTTCCTGAAAAAACTCAGAATTACCCAAACTGCATAACTGTTAGTTCAGAGCAGGATGTCTTAACATTTGTTATGACATCTGAATTCCTGTCTACTGATTTTGGTAAATGTGATCTTTTTGCAAAATGCTCAGATACACACTCATAAACAACATCACCTGTATGACAATATTTTTCTGCAAAGGTATCTAATGAATCAGTACCTAATAAACTAGAATGTTATGACATCAGTCATGACATTCATTCACACACCTGGTTTTACCAAAAATACATGCCAATAACTAAACAACTACAAACTCCCCCTTTGGCAGATTTTTGGCTAAAGACCCTAAGCAATCAGAGATAGATAGCAGCAGAATAAATATGACTGCAGAAAAATAGAATGTCTAATAAAGTCTACCAAAATATATCTCCCCCTCTTTAGCCACAAATGGGCCAAAGAAATATGTTCTTAAAAGATTATACAGTCATCCAGAAAACAACAACTAAAAATTGAACACACTTGCAAACTCCACCAACCAGCAACTCCACCAACCTTTAAGCACTGTCCCCATCAGAGGAGCTAGTTTCTTCAGTATTGAGTTGATCTTCAGCTTCTGAACCCTCTTCCCTTCTGTTTCCTTCAGCTTCCTCCTTTTCTAACCTAGCAATTAGGTTTTCTAGGGTCTTTTTCCTAGCTTCCAGCTCTTTGCAGGTCTCTTTCAATACAGCTATAACATCAGATGTTTTGGACTGAGTCTTTACAGATGATGTCTCAGCTGATGTTATGACAATATCAGGAGCATGAGATCCCTGAAACAACTTGTAGTGTAACCCAAGAGCAGGAGCTCTTTTGCAAGCAGTATCTCTTGCCACCAGGATATCAGGGTATTGTGCAAGGATAATTCCACAAAGGAGGGAGGGAAAGGCAATTGGGCCTTTGACAGCATAACTACCAGCATGTTTTAAAGTTTGTTCAAAAATATACCTGCCATAGTCAAAAACAGTCTTGGTTCCCACAGCATAAATAAATCTCCCCAATCCTGTGGAGATAGTTGATTTATGGTTTGTAGGGACCCAGTTGGCTGCACCAATCTTGTGCAGGATGGCAAATTTCATGCTAAGTTTGCTGGCATTCAGCTTGCCTTTCAAGGGCCAGCACTTCACTTGTCTTGCTGTGATGGTTTGACAAACTTCATTGTCAGTGACTTCCAGTTCAGGACAATCCTCATTTGATCTTCCAAGAAATTTGTTAATTTCTGATGGAGAGAAATTAACCCTTCTTCCTCTAACATAAACACTTTCAAAGTCAGCTGACCTTCCATCAGCACATTCATCAGACAAGTTAACTATGAACTCCTTGACCAGATTTTCATAGCACTTGGTAAATTTTACCACAGTCTTCATCAGTCCAGCAGTTTTAATCAGGTCCATGATGTCCTTGCACTCCATGGCATCATTGTTTAGCTCTCTTTCTAAAGCTATTCTCTTCAAGAAAACATACTTCCATCTGGTGGCATTGTCAGGATGGTGAAAAGAGATGTTGTCTGTTGGGACTTCAGGAATTCTAGCCATTTTGCTGGAGGGGAGTTTCCTTCTGATAGGAATTTCTTCAGCATCAATCTTAAACTTTGATTCCTCATCAGAATCAGAAGTCTCAGGTTCTTTTCTTTTCTTTGTAATTGGTTGTCTACCAGTATGCACTTGGGCTTTCACCTTCCCTTTGGACTGACCAGTTTTCACAGATTCTACCTCAGTCTTGCCTTCAGCCTTGGATTTCTTAACAACAGGTTTATCTTTGGTCATACATTTTGCATCATTCTGATTACCCTTTCTTTTCATCATTCTCCTAGCTATGCTAGGGTTTACATTGGCAATCAGATCATTGTCTGAGTATTCCTCATCCACATCAATGATAGGTGGATCAACAGTCTTTTCTGAAGGGTTCTGAATGTTGTCATTTTGTGTCACAACATTCTCAGAGACATCTACATTCTCAGAGACATCCACATTTGGGCTTGCTGATTCTTGATTTAATGGGACAGAAATCCCCGGTACAAATTGGTTTCCGCTTAGTATTCTTGTCACAAGCCTAGCAATTGCTTGATGAACTTGAGCTGATCCTTCCCTATTTGGTACAGAGGAAGAAGGATGAGAAGGATTTCCAGAAGCAGTAGCTTGAGCTCTTCCTGCATGCCTAGTTCTCAGCTTTTTGACTTTGGAGGGGTCAGTTGCCATTTCTCTGAGAGGAGTGATCTCCAGGACATCAGAATCTATGTATGTGGTGATTGCTCGAGAATCTTGGTCAGATGATGAAGATGAAGTGGTCGCCTTGGTTGAAGATGATGTTTGAGACATTTTGATTGACTTAGAGCACCAGTAGCAATTTGAGAGAAAACTTTGATTGAGAGAAAGGAATAGGTTGCAAAGACGAGAGAGGTAGGAGGCAAATGAGAGTCTATTCAACTTCTTAATAATTTTGAAAGAATTGGAAAGACATATGATTAACCTACTAAAAATAGACTCAACACAAATAACTCCTTCAACCCTTGTTTTAAGCAAAATTAATTGCTATAATTTTTCACGTTGGCAAATACCCATCTTGCCCCTCAAGTTTTCAAGTTGATTTCCAACAAGAGCCTTGGTAGAAGAATCAGCCAGCTGAAGCTTGATGATACCATGTTCCAGTTTAATTGTCTTCTTCTCTACAAGGTCAATGTGCTTGGTCCTGCTATGCTGAATAGGGTTCTTGGAAATATTGATTGTATTCAGATTGTCACAATACAATGTCACAACATCTTGTGAGACATTATACTCAATGAGCATCTGTTTTGTCCAGATGTTTTGAGAACAGCTACTACCAGCTGCAACTATTTCAACACAGAGTTGAGAAGGCATTCTTTTGACATGAATCATACCTCTGGCAGATTCCTGTATGATCCTATTTTTCTTTTTGTCAACTCCATTTTGATTATGAGTTATAGGAGAAGAGACTTCATGACTCATTTCTTCTGGGAAACAGAATTTATTAAACTTGTTGTTTCCAAATTCCTTGTCATGATTACTTCTGGTTCTGACAACACATCCTTCTTTTTGAGTTTTCTTGCACCGTTCTCTAGAAACTTCAAGTTTATTCATCACATCATAGACATGTCTCTTTTTACCAAGCCTTTCAATTTGAAGTTCACCACAAACCCTCCTTTTATCAATTTGCAGTCTTGGAATCCTTCTGACTGCTTCCATAGAGATAGTTCTTTTCAATCTTCTTAGATGAAGATGGCCAAGCTTATGGTGCCACAGTTTCATCTCTTTTTCTTCTTTGGTAATGGAACACATAGTGGAGTTATTAGTGTTCTCATGCTGCCACAAGTAACAGTTATCTTTAGATCTGATTCCTTTCATTACCACTTCTAGTTTTTCATTAAATACTAGACATTCAAATTTTGAGAAGTTGACCTTGAATCCTAGATCACACAATTGACTGATACTAATGAGATTAGCAGTCAAGCCTTTTACCAATAGTACTTCATTTAGATTTGGAACTTCAGGGCAGTCCAAATTACCAACTCCTTTGATTTCACCTTTAGCACCATCTCCAAAGGTCACATAACTAGTGGTGTGAGGTTTAACATGATTGAGAATGTTCTTTATTCCAGTCATGTGTTTAGAGCACCCACTGTCAAAGTACCAGCCTTCCTTTGCAGAGACTCTCAGGGAAGTGTGGGCTATCAGGGCAGTAGCCTTTTTCTTCCATTGAGGAGTATGTGGTACCCTTTTTGACTTAGGTTTAACACCTAAGTTTTGATTAGGGTATCCATGCAATTTGAAGCAGAAAGGCTTTATGTGGCCATACCTCCCACAATGATGACATCTCCATCTTTGGTACTTTTTCTTCATATATCTCTGTTTCTGATGTTGAGAGTTGTGTTGAGACATCTGCTTTGACATTTGTTTAACATGCCTGATCTTCTTGTCTGCAACAGATTTCTTAGCTTCCACAAATCCTAGTCCAGATTTGTTACCCACATTTTGTCCAACCTGAAGGATCTCTTCCAATTTGTCTGTTCCATTAGTCAGCATCTTGACAGATTTGGTCATTTGATTCAGTTGTGAGTTCAGCAATTGAACTTCTCCTTCTAGATGACTTATAGTTTCAAGGTTTGCCCTTTTTTCAGCCTCCAGCTTTATGATGAGTTTTGATTGTTTCTCATTCTGCACACAGACTTCAGCACTTCTGATACACAATTTCTTGTAAGTATCAGCCATTTCTTCAAATGTCACTTCTTCATCACTAGTGTCACTTTCAGAGGTACAAACACCAGTTAGAGCAGTAACTAGTTTGGCAGATTCTTCTTCAGAATTACTTTCTGAATCACAGTCAGACCAAGTAACAGTCATTCATTTCTTTTGTTTCTTAAGAAAGGTGGGACATTCAGCTCGAATATGCCCATATCCTTCACAACCATGGCATTGAATTCCTCTGCCTTGATTTCCCTTCTCTTCTGACCTTGGTCTTCTGCTGGAACTGTCAATGTCAGAGGGAATGTTATGAACATTAGACCTTGACTTTGGATCTATTCTTTTGATGAGTTTGTTGAATTGTCTTCCAAGCATGGCTATGGCTTCTGAAATATTTTCTTCTTCATCCTCCTTGTTTTCAACATCAGTGTTGGATACAAGTGCTATGCTCTTGTTCTTCTTGTCACCATTATCAGTGATCCCCATCTCAAAAGTCTGAAGAGACCCAATTAGTTCATCCACTTTCAACTTGCTGATGTCCTGGGCTTCCTCTATGGCAGTTACCTTCATAGCAAATCTTTTAGGCAAGGATCTGAGAATCTTTCTCACCAATTTTTCTTCTGACATCTTTTCTCCCAGTGCTCCTGAGGTGTTGGCAATCTCCAAGATGTTCATGTGAAACTCATGAATGGTTTCATCTTCCATCATTTTTAGATTCTCAAACTTGGTAGTCAATGTGATCGGTGGATCTGGAACTGACTGTTTAACGCTGGTTCGCGAAATGTCGCGGAAGCAAGAGTCGCCACCGTCTTTTATTTTCTCCAAATGGAAAGGACAAAAGCACAGAAAAATTCCTTTAAAGAGATTGCTCTCGGTTCGGGAGGTAGGTTATAGAAAGGGAAGGTGTTAGCACCCTTTCTATCCATGGTTATCCATGGGCTCTTAGATACTTGCTCAATGTGTTTTCAAAATTGTTTGTTTGCTTTTCAATGTGGGTTTAAAAAAGTTTCTTTTAAAAAATTTCAGATCGACTCGTACGTCAGAGTGTTTGAAAAGTTTGCTTTGAAAGCTTTTGAAAATGTGTGGTGTGAAAAGTATTTTTGTTCGTTTTGAAATTAGAGCAAGTATCCTTGAGAACCTACCTACCCTAAGGAATTCGTCTGTGTAAATGTCCTTTAAAGTAGTGCCATCCCACCATTGAGAGGTAGGTAGCACCACCGTTGGAGGTGTTCGGGTCAATTCGAGTTTTAGGGACATGGTGATCACCAGAGCAATGGGAAGACACCTTAGAAGCTACCCTCATGCCAGGTTCCCGGATCATGAGGACTTACTAAGACATCCTCTACTCGACGATCACCTTTCGAAAGGCAACAGTGAGGCGTACCCTAGGGGTGGTGTGTGCGAATTGTGTGTCATGTTTCAGTTATTTGTCTTGTCATGTTTATTGGTGATCTACGCTTGATTTTAATTAGGACATTCATTCTTGCATGCATATTTAACAGTTATAAAGTTTGCGAGAAAATAAATCTAAGGCTATTACAAATGGCGCGGGTCCACATCGCCAAAATTAAACCGGACCCGATTTAGCGAAAAATAAATAAAGCGGAGTAAAGCAAAGTGCGAGAAATTTAAATTACAATGCTTTGGGAGAGATACAAAATTATAATAAACGATAAAGTAAAATGCGCGAAATAAAATAATTAAAATAATGGGCGTTGGACCCTTTTACAAAAATATTTAAAGTTAACGAATTAATTAAGGAGGAATTAAAATTAAAGATTTAAAAGGAATGTTTTTGGTATTTTTGTATTTTTTAAATTAAATAAGAAAAAGGATTAATTATAATTAAAGTAAAATGTCCAAACCCTAATTCTAGTGTTTTCTTTATTTATTAGGAAAGAATTAAATTAAAACCTAAATTAAACCCTAAATTATTTATGTGCAATTTTTAATTATAAAAATAAAATAATAAATAAATAATATTGTGAGAAAAAAGAAAAATTAAAAAGATATAAAAATTATCAATTAACCTCATTCTACATTTTTGGATTTTTATTAAAAAGGAATTAAAGTTAAAAACCTAATTAAACTAAATAATTTACATATTAATTTGTAAGAAAATAACTATTATTAATTATATTTTTCTTGTCTTTTCTGAATTTTATATTTTTGTAAAAATAATTACTGAATTAAAATAACAAAATAAATAAAATAATAATCAAAAGGATATAAGGAAAATAATGAAATTAGCAAACCAGGGTGGGGTGTAGTCCCAAAATTGGAGGTCAAAATTAGTGGAATCTGGCCCAATAAGCATGGCCCTCGTTGACTTTGCCAGTTGTGTGCTAACGCGTTGACTTGCCTTATAGTGGACCTTCAATATCAGCCCTTGATCTGTATCCATTAGGCATGTGTACGCTTGGATGAGGGGACATATGGTATGTCTGCATTACTGAAGCTGCATGGGATTTGTAAGTGAAAAATAATATGAAACATTATACAGACCTGGGACTCGAACCCAGGTCTTAGACAATGCAAGCTTAACACCTATGCCACTGAAGCAATTCAACGCGTTTGTAATATAATTAATATACAAATAATATAAAGGAAAAGTGGAGCCCTGCTTGGAACGCGCGCGAGATTTTTGAATATGCCAATCACGTCTTGCCAACGCATCATCGTCCTCGCCCAGTTTTTTTTTCTTCTGAAACATAAGCATACAGCAACGGTTTTAGAAACGTTGTCTTAGGCCAGTTTACAAAAATAGCGATTAGCTCGTTTCTCAACATAAATTAGGCGCGAGGATGCATTCTTCTTCGTCTCCATGCCCTGAATACAACCATGGTGTTGAGAACGTCCAATTTTGCCGTACCTGGAAACCCCTAATTCCAAGACTGAAAAACCCTAATGCTCGTTAATGGTGAAATCACATGTATTGCACAAAAACGAAATTCATTGGCATGGTTAGCATCAGAACAAAACAACAATCATGAATCAACAAATAAAACTTAAGAAAGATGCTTAAATCATGATGCACGACTCCAAGTTTTCATCTGTACAGTTTTGAGTCATTATACCAATTCTTCGCGTTTTGGTTGATGTTAGGGATTGGCACACGTTCAGGAGATCACAAGGAAGCTATTGAACCAAGTTTTAGGGCTTGAATCCTCCTCCAACCTTGAAATCAGATTTGAGCTTTAAGGCAATTTTTTCAAGTTTGTGTATTGGTTTTCTGCGCAGCTTCCAGTCTCTTTCGCTTAGGGTTGTGTTCCTGATCATATAGTGAGGCTTTTAGGTCAACAAAAATCAACAAAATCTCATGAATTCATTGTTTTCAATATTTGATTTCCTTAATATCTTTTTGAATCTTTTTTCATGGTTTTTGTGTCAATTAGGTTTCAATCAAGCCAAAACCTTCTATATTAGCATGTGCACGAAATATTAAGTTCAAATCATGCATAAAAAGATTTGTTTTCATTAGGTTTGTATTTTTCATGCAATTTATTTAATTAAATGAATTATAAATGATAAAAAATCCAAATAAATAAATAAAAATGGAGAAAAACTTCCTTTTTGGCCTAATGGTCGTGCATAGGCTTGGCATGAAGAAACTTGGAAGAAAAATGGGCCCATTAGCAGTTTTGGATCATTTGAAGTAAAGTTGATTTTCAAAAATTTCCAAAAATTTCCCAACTTCCACAAGGCATAACTTGCTCAATTTTTAAGATTTTCACATGTTCTTGGACATTTTGGAAAGGTCTTTGAGTCCTCTAACCAATGTCTTTGGTCCCATGTCATTTTGATTTACCAATCTCAAGTTATGGCCTTTGACTTAAAGTCACTTTTTGTTGACTTTTGAAAATGACCTATAATGTTGAAATTGATAACTTTTTGTGAGAGCATTTCTTGGGCTTGGAACATGAATATGAATTGTAGGAAATGTCTTTCTATTCAAAATGAGCTTTGGATGGAATTTTTCTGATAATCCATGTGAAAGTTATGCCCTGGTCAATTTCAGTTGACTTTTTCAGCTGTCCAAATATAGCAACTTTTGCATCTTTGATGATTTCTGAGCCAAATTTTGAGAATCATGATCAAGCATTGATCAAATGATGTTTGTGGCTTCAAAATGATATGTTGACCAAAAATTTGAACTTTTGACTGTCAAATGACCATTTTGCCCCTACAGTTGACTGTAGTGCAATCTAGGGTTTTGACTGTGCAATTTTGAGCTGAATGCCTTGAAACTTGATATGAAGACACTTGACCATCTTTGTAGGCATATGAGACTTGCTTGGGTCCTTGAAAACTTCCTTTCTTTGATCAGAACACAAACCCTAGTTTTGACTGTATAGGAGACAGTTGAACTGCATAACCCTTGGGGAATTTTGTGACTTTGACTTGACAAATCTTGGAGAATATGGGAGGGCAAATTTTGGGGTGCAACAGTCAACATCTGAAGCCTTGAAATTTTCACTTTGGAAGTGCCCTCATGAGTAGTTTTGAGAGTGTCCCAAACTTCCTTGGCCAGTTCATATTGATGTACTAGTCTGAAAATGTTTCTATCAATTCCATTGAACAAGGAATTTAAAGCTTTGGAATTTCCCAGGGCTAACTCATCTTCTTCTTTACTCCAATCTTCCTCAGGTTTCAGACTGATTGTCCCATCTTTCTCAGTTATGGTGGGATGGTTCCATCCTTTGTCAGTAGCTCTCCAAGCCTTTTTGTCCAGAGATTTTAAGAAGGCTATCATACGAGGTTTCCAGTAGTCATAATTTGTTCCATCCAGAATGGGTGGTCTATTTCCAAAAACTCCTTCTTTGTCCATAGTGCCAGAAAGTGATATCCCTAGATCTCACCCAGTAATACAGGCAGGGTGCCTGCTCTGATGCCAATTGAAATTCTGGCTGCAGATACTCAATGTCACGTTCAATGTTATGACACCGTATCTGACTTTCTATAAGACAGTAAATACAAAAACAGTAAAGAACACAATCAATTGTTTACCCAGTTCAGTGTGCAACAACACCTACTCTGGGGGCTACCAAGCCAGAGAGGAAATCCACTATAAGAGATATTAATTCAGGAATAAACCAACCAGTTTATCTCCTTCACTTAAGACCTACCCAATGCAACTTCAATCTAAGTACAACTTAAACCTGAGTTCCTACTCACTCCCCCTCAATCACAACAGTGATACTTAAAACAATTTGACTAATGAATTGATGAAGACACTCTTCAAAACATACACTTGATTATGCTTCACAACTTTTTTTATCAAGCAACACAAACACTCTTGCTTCACAGCTTTGAGTGATACACAAATCTAACTTGACTTTGCTTTAAAGCTTTAGTCAAGAGACACAAAAAAACACTCTTGCTTCAAAGCTTTGAGTGGTACACAACCCTTACAATTAAAACCTATTCCAAGTCACTTATCACAATGATACTTGCTTGGATTACAATAGTTAAAACTATACAGCTTCTAAATGATCTTCTGTCAAAAAGGGATTAATTCCAAAACAGCAGCTATGTTGAATATATAGCAGTTGCATCTTCAGTTAGGGTTTCCACAAAAAGCTAGGGTTAATTCCGTTTGACCTTAAGACTAGGTCACAGGACTTTATCAACCAGGTTAGGGTTGAGCTAGGTTAACCCCAAGTCCACGAGATTTTCTGTTCTGGAAAGACTGAGTCATTTTCCTGAAAAAACTCAGAATTACCCAAACTGCATAACTGTTAGTTCAGAGCAGGATGTCTTAACATTTGTTATGACATCTGAATTCCTGTCTACTGATTTTGGTAAATGTGATCTTTTTGCAAAATGCTCAGATACACACTCATAAACAGCAGCACCTGTATGACAATATTTTTCTGCAAAGGTATCTAATGAATCAGTACCTAATAAACTAGAATGTTATGACATCAGTCATGACATTCATTCACACACTTGGTTTTACCAAAAATGCATGCCAATAACTAAACAACTACACAATGCCTGTACTTCATCAGCGGGGTCTATTCAAAAGCATACTGTAAAGATCGTGGTATCGTTTTCGTCATCCTCCCTCAAGAGGCTTAGAATTTTAGATCAAGAGTTTGAACATCACAGAAAAATGAAATTGAATATAGTGAATACGAATGGATTAATTCAAAACAGACATATGCGATGCATTAATGAAAGTAATAAAGTTTGCTATGACAATAAATTGTTTGTATAAGCAAAGAAAAATACAACTTGGAAAGTCCAATGAACAAAAAATCTTCTAGTCTCAGGACTTGTCACTTCAAATGGTGAACCTTGGAGGGATGGTAGAACAGCTCAGCCTGACCACCTTGGGTGAACTCCACTGCTCCTTCATCAATCAGGTCCTGGATCTTGTTCTTCAGAGTCCAACAGTCGTCGGTGTCGTGTCCGGGACTGTCAGAATGGTAGGCACATCTCACACTCGGGTTATACCTGGAAGAGGAAGTGCTGGGATTCTTAGGAGGGTCCCTTAACATTACTAGGTTCAGTCTCAACAGGCATTGTAAAGCTTGAGACAACGACACGTTGAGCTTGGGGAATTGCCTCTTAGGCTTGTCTGGCTTGCTCTGATCAACCCGTTGTTCTTGGCGAGGTCGTTGTTGGACCTGTGAAGTAGTGGCAGCTGGGAGAGGTCTATTCATTGAACCAAACCTTTGACTTCTTGGAGGTTAATTAATGACTTGATCCTCGGCCTTGACTATTTGCTTCATACTATTGTATTTGTCTTGATGAAGTTGGTTGATCATGGCTCTTAACTCTTCTTGTTCCCGAGCTAAGCCTTGGATAAGAGCCGTCTGCCCTAGCATCTGGGTTCTCATCGCATCTACCTCAGTTTGCAGATGTTTCATCCGTTCATCCTTATCGTCTTTAGGATTGTTCCTGACCAAAGTCCCCAAGAGGAGTGTTCTCAGCTCTTCCTGCCCCTTGGATAGATTTAGGAGGATTTCCCCGAACTGAGTCTCTTGAGTACGAAGACCCTGGTTGTCTTGTTGGGAAGCCATTGCTGAAATAAACAGCGAAGAAGATAAGCGACCTGTAACAAGGGTACCTGTTATGCAATGATGTGTATGTATGCATGCAATGTTTTCAAGGATCTCGCGGGGTAGACAAGAAAATTGTTAGAATTTGAGTCTGGTAGCTTGATGGAAGGAACTTCATGTTGTTGAGAGTCCTTCTTCAAGGGTCAAAGGCTCACCATATCCAGTGGGTCATAGCCCCTGACTCAAGCTATCATGTCTTGATCTCCAAACAACCTTGGCTAGAGGAAAATAAATCCCCTTTTACCCCTTGCTAGACAGTTGGTTCATCATGACCTGCATCACAAACCCTTGAGATCCTTGAAATGGGTTAGTCCTTATGTAGGATGTATGCAATGGTATGATGCTATGATGCGTATGAGGTGGATGCAAAGGTGTGAGGTGTAAGTTAGCCCTGTAATAAGTCCAGTTTAAGGACTATAAACAAAACCTGCAAGTAACTCAATGTTGTCAGATAACAAGTATGGGCAAGTATTTCAAGTTTGAAGGCACACAAGTCACACAAGACAGCCCTTAGAGTTTAGGCCAGCATGAAGTTTAGGTACTACCCTCTTTCAGTTTTGTTGGTTAAGACCTGTCCTAGAAAATAGTAACCGGGTTCTAGAGGACCTCAATATCACTGACTACCCTCAATCAGTCATAACTCCAGCGTCGCAATCTTTTCTTGCGGCCAGAACCATCGCGAGAGTTTAGCCTCAATGAGTGTAGCATACTGCTACTGTTCTATGGCTAAGTTGGGTCAATTTAGGGTTCTAAGGTCGGTTGGTGCTTAATGACTCCTCAGAAGACCCATATTCTCCTTGTCGCAACACAAGGGATATCGATATAGACCAAGGTGTCACACCAACGTAGCCACTGCTTCACCCGTGTCGGTCTACGCCAGACAGGTCCCTCACAACTTATGCTACCTAAAGGGTATTCCCCAGATCCGGGTTAGGATCTATGAAACTACGACGCAAGCCCATAAATATAAAAGCAATCAAGACATACAATTGAAAACATAAGAGTGGTCTAATCCTAAGGTACACCTCACTTATTAAAAGTCCCTAGCAGAGTCGCCAGTTCTGTGATCAGTGGAAATAGAACTGACTGTTTTTTAAGCTGGTTCGCGAAATGTCGCGGTAAGCAAGAGTCGCCACCGTCTTTTATGTTCTCCAACATGGAAAGGACAAAAGCACAGCAAAATTCCTTTTTGAGATGTTTCTCGGTTCGGGAGGTAGATTTATAGAGAGGGAAGGTGTTAACATCCTTTCTATCCGTGGTTATCCACGGGCTCTTAGGTACTTGCTCACTATGTTTTCAAAAATTGTTTGCTTTTCAAGTGTTTGTGGGTTTTGAAAAAGTTCGTTTGAAAAACTTCTAGGTAACTCTTGTATCAGTCCTCAAGAGTGTATGAAGTATTTGTTTGAAAACTTTTTGAAAGTGTAGGTGCGAAAAGATGTTTTTGTTTTTTGAAAGAGCAAGTACCCAGGAGAAATCTACCTACTCTAAGGAATTAGGCTGTGTAAGAGTCCTTTAGACAATACTATCCCACTATTGAGAAGTAGGTAGCATCGTCGTTGGAGTTATTCGGGTCAATTCGATTATTAGGGACATGTGTGGTCACCGAAGTAATAGTAGGACGCCTTAGCGGTAACCCTAATGTCCTAGATCCTTTTTATCCGAGGCAACCGTTTCGAGGCAACTAGATCTTTAGACAGGAGGGCGACCTCTAAAACACCCTATACTTGATGACCACTTCGAGGCAACCAAGTGAGGCGTACCCTAGGAGTGGCATGTGCATGTGTGTTGTTTTTCAGTTAAATTGTCTTTGCATGCATCATTGTGAGCTACGGGTTGATTTTATTTTTCATACAAGTCTTGTCATGCATATTTAACAGTTAATAATTGTGCGGAAAATAAATGGCGGAAAATTGAATCTACGCTATTACAAGGCGTCGGGTTTTACATCGCCAAAAACATAACCCTTTGGAAAATAAATACGAGAAATTAAAGAAAGCTATAAAAGAAGTCCTAATTACGCTATTACATTCCCTGAGCAGATACATAAATATATAATCAAAATAAATAATAGTGCGGAAAGGAATTGAATCGGGACGTCCTTAGGGTTTTGACCCTTTTTGAGAAAAGAAAGAAATTTGGTCCTTTTTTGCAATTAATGAAATTAAACCTAATTACTAATTAATTAATTAATTAATCACAAGAAAAAAAAAGTATTTTTAGTTTTTTAGGTCTTTAACGGAAATAAAATAAAAGGATTAAAATTCAAAAATTAGTAAAAACCTAAGTCTAATTTATTTTACTTATTATGAAAAATAGTCAAAATTAACCTAATTAAACTAAATCAATTTGGTTAGTATTTATTTACAAAATAATTAAAATTAATAAATAAGAATAATAATAATAATTAATAAAAATATTTACATTTTTTAATTGTCTGAATTTATTATGAAAATATTATTAATTATGTTAGTTAAATAAATAATAATAATAATAATTAGAAATTAGTAAAAGAAAAATAAAAGAAAAAATATTTAACCAGGGGGGTGTTGGGCCCATAGGAGGTTCATTTGGAAATTCTGGCCCAATAAGCACATAAGCCTGTTTGACTTTCTGACTTGTCCAGGTACGCATTGACTGGGAACACCATGGTCAACTTCTCAGGGCCATTGGATTTGTGGCTGTGGACACATGGCGTCTGGATGAGTAAGGTGTATGATGAACAACGCTCAGTAGCCTGCATGCAAATATGTGAAGAAAAATAACATAATGCATTTTGGGTGGACCTGGGAATCGAACCCAGGTCCCAATGGTTGCTAGCCAACGCATATACCACTGAACCACTTGCCTGCATTTGTTAGTATGATAATAAGTGAAAATAATATATAAAAATAATCACAAGTGTTGTACAAACAAAATCGCGCGCGTATTATTTGAACTGTCCAATGATATGCTTACACGCCTTCATCTTTTTCGCCATGTACCTGTAAAAAATAAATGGATAGCGGGGGTTTTTAACCCCCACAAAGCAAAACGACCAATAATAGCGAATAGGCATAGGATTAATATAAATTGTTCGCGAGGGTTCCACTAGATTCGTATGAATGCGACGAGTTCAGCCATGGGGATCATGAGGCTTGATTTTTCCTATATTGAAAAGCCCCAATTTGGAAGCTTGGAAACCCTAGGATTCGTTCATGGCAACTTCTGATTTAGGACATCTTAATCCAATTAACCTATGCCAAAAGCTTTGTATGATTGCGTGGGAATGTTCTTGGTGGTTTCTTAGGCCTTAGCACTTGGTTTTGGTTGCAATGCGTTTCTGGGAGTTCTAGCAATGTGTTTGAATCCTTAAATTGCTTTGAAAGGGCCTGGGAGTGAGAAAACAATTTTGAGTTTTCTTGATTTTTTTTCCAATATTGCATATGGATTTCTTGCAGAGTTTTCACGTCTCCATGAATAGGGTTAGGTTGTGTACATATAGAGGACTGAATTAGGTTAAATCCTTGGGCAAAAGATCCATGGAATTATGATTTGTATATTTGATTTTCAATCATATCTTTTTGCATCTTTTTGATTGGAAAACCTTGCCAAATTGGGAGATTTTTGTCCCCTTGATGTGTACACGAAAACTCCAACACATGTAGGTCATATTTGCTTCATGAAAAGATTGCAAAACCATATCTTGATATTTTCCTACAATTAAATGAATTAAATGAATTAATATTGATTAAAAATTCAATTAATTAATAAAAAATAAGAAAATAATTCCATTTAATCTCAATGGGTCGTGCATAAGCCTTGGATAAAGTTTCAAGAAGGAATTTTAGGCCCATTAGCAAAAATGATGTGTTTTGAGCAAAGTTGACTTTTGCAAATTCACAAAAATTTCCCAACTTCTCCAATGCATATCTTGCTCAATTTTGATCCTATGAACATGTTCTTTGACATTTTGGAAAGGTCTTGAAGTCCTATAATCAATGCCTTTGGTCCCATGTCATATGGATTTACCAATCTCAAGTTATGGTCTTTGCTTTAAAGTGCAATTTTGTTGACTTTTGAAATTGACCTATAATGTAGAAATTGATAACTTTTTGTGAGAGCATTTCTTGGACTTGGAGTGTGAAGATGCGTTGTAGGAAATGTCATCCCCTTCAAAATGAGCATTGGATGGGATTTTTCTGATGAACCATGAAAAAGTTATGCCTTGGTCAAATTACAGTTGACTTTTCTGCTGTCCAAAAATAGCAACTTTTGCATCCTTGACGATTTTTGAGCCATGCTTGTGGAATCATGATCAAGACTTGATCAAATGATGATTGTGAGCTCAAAATAAGATGTTGGCCAAAAATTCTGACTTTTGACTGTAAAATGACCATTTTGCCCCTGCAGTTGATTGTGAAGCAAATGGAGCTTTTGACTGTGCAATTTTGCCACTGTGAGCCTTGAGACTTGGCATGTAGATGCTTGACAATGTATATGGGCATATGAGACTTTATTGAGCCATTGAAAACCTCAAATTCCCTTAAAGAAACAAAACCCTAATTTTGACTGGCTTAGGAGGCATTTGGACTGTGCAATCCTTGAGAAATCTTGAACCATTTGAAGATGATTCTTGATAAACTTTGAAGGATATGGGAGGGAAATTTTTGGGGTACAACAGGGCTGATGTCTTTACAAAACCTCTTTCTGAAGATAGGTTTAACTTCATTCTAAAACATCTCAGCATGAAGCTATGCCCAAAATAAAATGTTTTATTTACATATCTTAACCTTCAGAACGTTGTTATTTTCTGTGAACAACTGATCAACCTGTCTTCAGAGTTTAGAAGTACAGATTGCATCAGAATCTATCCATGAAGATCTGAACGTTTCATTTCAAGGATAGAAGCGTGCAGTTCACATAATCAAACAGTTGTCATCCTCTCATCAGCCACTTTTTGAGGCTGAACACGCGTTCAATTATCTGAAAGGTCAAAGGCCCTGATTGGATGCATTGGGACACTTGTCAAGGGTAACCGTTCAATATCTTTCTAAATCCCCTAATTTCAAGTGTCATTAATGCATATAATCATGACTAATTGTTTCTTTTTCTTACTGTTTACGTTTTCAAGAAACCTATTTAAACTCAAAATTTACTTTTTACATTCACTCTCTTTTACTCTCATCAATATTTTCTATCGTTTCAAGTTCCTGCTTTCAAAAACCCTTTTCATATTCCTCAAAATCCCGTGTGAACAATGGCTTCTTCAAGTGTAAAAAATGTCAGTGCTCATGAATCTGCTTCAATGGAACAGTATGAAGAACCCCACAGAACGCTCCTCACACCTATTGATAATCTGGAAGTTCTCTCAGAACTGATTATTAATTTTGAAAGCTTGCAAGAAAATGGCTTCAATCTGTATGAAGACGTTACTGCTCAAGGATGGAACAAGTACTTTGACCGTCTACTGGGGCCAACCTTTCCCATTCTTGTCAAGGAATTCTGGATACATGCTTCTTCTTCAAATCACCAGGTTACTTCTTATGTCATGGGGAAGAAAATTGTTATTACAAAAGATCTTATTGCAAAGCTTCTTGGATACAATGGTGGTGGTGTCAGATGCATTGACATGGATGAGAGATACTCTGACCTAAGTTCTATTGCAAGGGAAATTTTTACTCATGGACTACCCTCCAGTAAAATCAGAGATTTGAAGGATCACCACTGAATTTGGGCCAGAATCATTCTGGACTGTATCAACCACAGGAAGCCCACAAGCTCTCCTGATTATATCAACATTGATAAGCAATTTCTGATCTATTTCATTGCTAAGAAGACAAATGTAAATCTTCCACACTTGATATTCAATCATCTCAGAACTAGTATGAAGGAAACAAGAGAAGACGAAAGGACCAAGAGGAATTGGATTCCCTTAGGAAGGTTGATATCAGATATTCTAACAGAGAATAGGCTGATAGAACATCTGATAGAGGCTCAGGAAATCAACACATTGGAAGCAACCGCTGGGAAGCCCTGAACGCTAAAAATCTGAAGAAAATGAAAATCATTGAGAATATCAAGAAGGAACCAATTGTTGCTTCTCATGCAACCATCACTTCAAGAAGGATACCTCTGGATGATTTTCCTCTATTTTTTGAGATTGAATCCAAACCAAAAATAATAGTCAGATATCTTGACGCGTGCAAGGAAGATGGTACTGCACTAGAAATCAACATCCAGGATTTTCACAAGGCTGCTCCAGAAGTTTCTTTAAAGAAGACCAAGAAGAGGAAAGCAGCAGGAGAAGGACCCTCTCAAAGGACACCAAAAGCTGCCAAAAAGAAAGGTAATCCCTCTTCTATTTTTGTTATAGAATCAATAAATGTATCAACATCTGAAGCCATGCCTTCTCAACCAGAAAATCCATCACCCCAAACCTTTGAAGACTTTGGCATAGGGTTTGATCCACCTGAAACTCTAGGTCTGAATGAACCTCACTCCCTTTCTCAAAATCCAAATCTTGAACATGACCAAGCAGAACTTGACAAAGTTCTGTCTGATATTGATTTATTTGACCAAGACTTTTCCTCTTCCTTACCACAAAATCCAAACTCTCAACAACCACCAGAAATTTCACAACCACAATCAGAAATTCCGCAACCACATTCTCCACAAACAGAAATTCCTCAACCAGAAATTCCAAATCCTCAATCACCTCAACAAGAAATTCTTTAACCAGAAATACCACAACCAGAAAGATCTGAACTCCATCTCACAACAACCAGAAACTCAACCTTCTGAAAATCAATCTTCTGATATCCATGAACCAGAACCCCAACATGCTACAACAAACCAATCTAAAGATTATCCTTCAGATTCTGATACAATCCCAATACCTGGAATCACAGAACCTCTTATGGTTCGCATGCCTCTCACCATTCATGACATTCCAAAAATCCCTTCATCTCTGGAATCCATACCTCCAAACACCCCCACTAGACCAATCATCATTCCTGACTCTCCCACTCCTTCACCTACTAGCCGTCCAACAGACAACTTGAAACTTGTCATTGATCCAATTGTGCTGGAAAGACTAGTCTCCACATCTCACAAAACTGCCATTCCCAAACCTAAACCAACTGAAACCACATCAGATGTTGGTACAAGTTTGCTGATTTTTGAAACAGGAATGCAGGAATGGATAAATTCTTTGAAGCATGCTAGTCAAGAGATGACTAATCCTGCTGCTTCTAATTATATGTGGATAAGATTCAGAAACTGGCTTAGCTCTGAAACGCTGAAGCTGAAGGAACAAAGTTATAAAAAGGTTCAGCAGACATCCTTTCGTTGGATAATGCTCCCTGGAAAGAGCATCATCCTTCAGATGAAGCTGAACCAGAATCAGAAAGTCTCTCCCTGACTACTGCTCTAGAAGACATGATTATAGCAGAAGAGATGGTTCACTTAGAACAAGCTGCATAATGCTCTGAGCAACGTCCAACTCCTGAAGAAACTCCAACACCTTCCTTAGTCATGCAAACTCTGGAAGAGTTGAAGAAAGAAAATGCTCTAATCCATGCAAGGTTGGATAAGCAGGAGGATACGAACAAAGAGATTAAAAGTATCCTGGGTAAACAGGAAGACACTACAAAGGAAACCAGAGGCATTTTGGACAAGCAAGAAGAGTCTAATACTCAGATTAAGAGCTTGCTGGAAGCGTTGTTCACACGTCTTCCCCCTCCTTCTTAGATTTATTTTTTGAAAATTGCTTATTTGTAACTCTTAATTTTTACCTCTTTTGTTCTGGAACTTGTCATTGCATCATGTTTTTAATATAAGTCATCTCTTTTGGTTCTGATTATATTTCCTTTTTGATGACTGACAAAAAGGGGGGGACAAAGTAAGATATTTTCAATAATGGTTTACCGAGACAAAAGTCTCAAACATTCTGAATTACTTAACCTCTACTTTTTGAAAAGTTTGAACAGGTACAAATTCTGATGGGAGATGCAGCTAAAACTCTGATGAGAAGGAACTTAAGGGAAGTAATCAACTCAGGGGGAGTTTCTCTTAAACCTTTTGTTCTTTATTTTTAATTGAAAATTCTAGTTTTTGTCATCATCAAAAAGGGGGAGATTGTTAGAAAATAGTTTGATTCTACAACCCTTAGTTAGAGTTTTGATGATAACAAATACAAAGAACAAACATGCACCCTAAAAATTATGTTATTGTGTATGCAGAAGTTCTGACCAAAGCAACATCAGAAGTTAAGCCATAAGAGCTACACGCTGAAGCAATCAAAACATGCGCTGAAAATTGATGACCAGAACCTGCACTTAAGTAAAGTAAACTCTGATTCTGAACAAGAACATAATAATCCAAGTCATCAATATTCTGAAGCGTCAACAACAAGCAAGGATGTAAGATTCTGAAGCGTTACTGATCATTCAAGACAACATCAATTATAAGACTTCTTTCAGACAAGATCTTCTCCAAATGGAAACTGAGTTAATGACATTAATTACACTTGATGATCAATGTAAATCCGCTGCCTATATAAACAAGCTCGGTGTTCAAATCGTTCACGATTTGCTATTACTATTCACAAGCATTCAAAAAAGCTACAAGCGTTTATTCATCATCTTTCCACACTATAATTTTGTGTAAATTATCACAGTTGTGTGAACAGTTTTTGTAACGAAAAACAACAACACACATTCTTGTATCTTTGTTTTAAAATAGTGTTCCTTGATATTAACCGAATTGTGGTTGTACTCAATAAGACTTTAACAATTGTTAAAGTAGTGATTGTAATCCTTTTGTGATTAGTGAATTAAGACCTCGTTGGAGAGAGGCGAAATCATCTTAACGGGTGGACTGGAGTAGTTTAAGATTAAACGAACCAGGATAAAAATACTGTGTCATTACGCTTTTGATTTCAAGTTTTCAATTCACCCCCCCCTTATTGTGTTTTTCACATCTTCAGTTTGGCTTATTTGATGTTGGTTAGAATTTGACATGTCCTCTAGTTCAAGATTAATGGTTTTTTGCGTTTGTTGTTTTTTCCAATGAATGTTGTTTATGTTTTTCTTTTGATTTCCTAAGAAAGGTAGAGTCCTTACTGTTGTACCCCAAAATTTTCCCTCCCATATTCTTCAAGACTTGACAAGAATCACCTTTAAATGGTTCAAGATTCCTCAAGGATTGCACAGTCCAAATGCCTCCTAAGCCAGTCAAAATTAGGGTTTTGGTCCCTTCAGTGAATTTGAGGTTTTCAATGGCTCAATCAAGTCCCATAGGCCTATACACATTGTCAAGCATCTACATGCCAAGCTTCAAGGCTCACAACATCAAGTTGCACAGTCAAAAGCCCTATTTGGTTCACAATCAACTACAGGGGCAAAATGGTCATTTTACAGTCAAAAGTCATAATTTTTGGTCAACATCTTATTTTGAGCACACAATCATCATTTGATCAAGTCTTGATCATGATTCCACAAGCATGGCTCAAAAATCATCAAGATGCAAAAAGTTGCTATTTTTGGACAGCAGAAAAGTCAACTGTAACTTGACCAAGGCATAACATTTTCATGGTTCATCAGAAAAATCCCATCCAATGCTCATTTTGAAGGGGATGACATTTACTACAACTCATCTTCACATTCCAAGTCCAAGAAATGCTCTCACAAAAAGTTATCAATTTCTACATTATAGGTCAATTTCAAAAGTCAACAAAAATGCACTTTAAGTCAAAGACCATAACTTGATATTGGTAAATCCAAATGACATGGGACCAAAGGCATTGGTTAGAGGACTTCAAGACCTTTCCAAAATGTCCAAGAACATGTTCATATGATCAAAATTGAGAAAGATATGCATTGGAGAAGTTGGGAAATTTTTGTGAATTTGCAAAAGTCAACTTTGCTCAAAACACATCATTTTTGCTAATGGGCCTCAAATTCCTTCTTGAAACTTTGTCCAAGGCCTATGCACGACCCATTGAGCTTAAATTGATTTATTTTCTTATTTTTAATTAATTAATTGAATTTTTTATTAATATTAATTCATTTAATTGATTTAAAATGTAGGAAATTCAAAGATATGGTTTTCAAATCTTCTTATGAAGCAAATATGACCAATATGAGCTGGCAAATTCGTGTGCACATCAAGGGGACAAAATCTCCCAATTTGGCAAGGTTTTTCAATCAAAAAGATGCAAAAATATTTGATTGAAAATCAAATATACAAATCATAATGCCATGGATTTTTGGACCAAGAGTTACCCTGATTCAGTTATACTATATATGCATAACCTAAACCTAATGCTGCACACGTGAGAGCTGCTGCAAAAAGCCATATGAAATATTGGAAAAAAGTGAAGAAAACTCAAAACTGAATTCCATAATTTAGCATGATTCAAAGCTTGTTTTTGTTTCCAATACATTGCTAGCATTCCCAGAAACCTTTTGCAAATCAAATCAAGGGCTAACACTCAAAGAATACGCAAGAACAGTGATACAGTTTGCTTAACTTTTTCAGAATCGAAACTCACATTTTATGCATCATTAACATGTTATAATCATTGCTTTGCATTGCTAACACCTTTATGAAGCTAACGGTATAAGTGAATTGCATTATGGTGCCCTGAAACGGAAATCACCATTGACGAGTTCTAGGTTTTTCAAGCTTCAAAATTAGGGCTTTTCAGGTCCGGTAAAATTAGAACCTCTAACGCCTATGGTTGAATTCGTCAAGGCCAAACGAATCAAACACTACCCTCGCGAACAATTTATGTTCATCACACGCCTGTTCGCTATTTTTCCTCAGGCTATATTATGGGGGTTAAAAACCCCCGCTATCTGTTTTGTTTTCTACAGGTTTCATGAAGAAGACGAGGACGTGGTGTTATGCCATTGGATGGTTCAAACGGACGCGCGCTTTTTTTCTCTTTCCAGCATAATTGATGTTTTTATATATTATTTTCATTGCCCATCATAATAACAAATGTAGGCGCTTGACTTAGTGGAGGTTGATGTGGCTGGTCACCATTGGGACCTGGGTTCGATTCCCAGGTCCCCCAGAATAATTGTTTGTTCTTTTTCGTCATGTATTCCCATGCAGGCACTCAAAGCAAGTCTCACCATACGCTTCCAACATCAGCTTGCCAAGTGGCCGCTAGCACCAATCCAATGGCTACAAGGGAAGGAACACCATGTTCCCAGTCAACGCTTGCACACTTGATCCAGAAAGTCCAACAAGACTTGAGTGTTATTGGGCTTCAGATTTCTAAACAAAACCTCCTAATGGGTCCATCAACCCCCCTGGTTTACTATTCTTTTTTATTCTCTTTTTCCTTTTATTTTCTTTAATAACTATTATTATTATTATTTAATTAATTAACAAATTAACATTTTTCAATAAAAATTCAAAAAACTAAAAAATGTAAATATTTTATTTATTATTATTAATTTCACTTTAGTTTAATTATTTTGTAAATAAACACTAACTTAAATTAATTTAGTTTAATTAGGTTTAATTTTAATTTTCTTTTACAATAAATAAAAATGAATTAGACTTAGGGTTTTTCTTTTGACACTTTTAATTTCTTTTTTTATTTATTTTATTTCATTAAAAAACATAAAACCACAAAAATACTTTTTCTTGTAAATATTTAATTAATTAGGTTTAGGTTTAATATTTAATTAATTGCAAAAAGGACAAATTCAATTCTTTTCTCAAAAAGGGTCAAAACCCTAAGGACGTCCCCGATTCAATTCCTTCGCGCATTATCTTATTTCGATTATATTGATGTAACTGTTTCCGAGGATGTAATAGTTAATTAGGTCTTTTACCGCTTTCTTTACTTTTCTCACATTTATTTTCCAAACGAGTTTTGTTTTTGGCGATGTATATACCCGCGCCTTGTAATAGCGTAGATTTACCTTTCCACAATTTATTTTCCGCACTCTTAACTGTTAATATGCATGCAAGACTTGTATGAAAAATAAAATCAATCTGTAGCTCACAAATAACATGTACAAGACAATTTAAACTGAAAAACAACACACATGCACATGCCACTCTTAGGGTACGCCTCACTGGTTGCCTCAACGTGGTCGTCAAGTATAGAGTGTCTTAGAGGTCGCCCTCCTGTCTAAAGATCCAGTTGCCTCAAAACGGTTGCCTCGGATAAAAAGGATCTAGGACATTAGGGTTACCGCTAAGGCGTCCTACCATTGCTTTGGTGACCACATTGTCCCTTATAATCGAATTGTCCCGAATAACTCCAACGACGGTGCTACCTACTTCTCAATAGTGGGATAGTACTGTCTAAAGGACTCTTACACAACCTAATTCCTTAGAGTAGGTAGATTTCTCCTGGGTACTTACTCTTTCAAAAACAAAAAAACAATCTTTTCGCACTTACACTTTCAAAAAGTTTTCAAACAAATATTTCATACACTCTTGAGGACAGATACAAGAGTTACCTAGAAATTTTTCAAACGAAACTTTTTCAAAACCCACAAACACTTGAAAAGCAAACAATTTTTGAAAACATAAGAGCAAGTACCTAAGAGCCCGTGGATAACCACGGATAGAAAGGGTGCTAACACCTTCCCTTTCTATAAATCTACCTCCCGAACCGAGAAACATTCTCGAAAAAGGAATTTTGCTGTGCTTTTGTCCTTTCCATGTTGGAGAACATAAAAGACGGTGGCGACTCTTGCTTACCGCGACATTTCGCGAACCAGCTTCAAAACAGTCAGTTATATTTCCACCGATCACACTTACCTTTATAGATGTTGTACTTCTCCATTATTCCTTCAAGCCCACGTTTTCTCTTACAATCCTCTAACTTGTGTCGTATGCATTTGCAAAAGCTGCAATATGAAGGTAACCTCTCATATTCTATTTCTACAAATAAGACGAAGCCAACCCGTTCCACAAGAATTTTGTAAGTTAAGTCCTTGGATAAATTGATATCTACTAATACCCTAACAAAATAACTAAAAGCCATATCAAATGAGGGCTTATTGGATGTTGAATCAAGGCATATTGGGGTGACCATGCTACTATCTATCACAAAGATAATCTTTAGTCTCCAGTATTCCTGAGAAAGACCATGGATTCAGATCTACACCTTGGTCTATGATAGATTGATTGTTGAGGGAACAAAATCTATTGTCTGTGGAAACAACGTCAACACCCCAAGACTTAGACTCTAAGAGTTGATAGATCTGACTCTTCGAACATCCTCCAAGCTAGAGAAAGAGAATTTGTAGAACCCCTTACCTGATAAAAGTAACTCCCTATTTTGAAATCGAGCTCCCCAATACCCCCAATTTCGCGTGTAATTCTACCGCCGTGAGAGGGTTGGAGCCTTTGGGCCATATGATTCTTCCGTGCAAGTTGTACTTGTAAGCATCCAACGCTAACTGATACTCTTCCTCTAGGATGGTAATGGAAAGTATGTCTCTTTTAACATAAGGTACAGTGAGTCTACAGAGTGGAATGTTGCATATGTTCATGACAACTTATGCAAAGGATCTGATTGTTTTGATTGCAAAGTTTGTTTTTGGGTTCAGGTTTGGGATTGATTCCTCGTACATCTTGAAATAAGTTTATAAAGAAACAAGAAAAATCCATGATGAAGAAGAGGAAATGTGATTTGCTAGGTCAACAATAGAAATATCGCCTTCTTCTTGTTTAAATGTACCGTCTTAAGTTAATAGTATTGTGTGTTGATGACAAAAAACGAGTTTTTTTTTTTTAATTTTTAAATTTCATTATCATTTTTAAATTACTTTTTTAATAAAATAAAGTAAAAGGTTTAATAAAATAAAAAATAAAAACCCTACCCGGCATTGCCAAGTATCTGTCCGTTTCCTTCACGTGGAGAGGCCAACGCCTACGGTTACAAACTTACTGATAACACTAAAAGACCGACACCCACACCATCAGCGTTTTCAGACCGGACATGGACGGCGACGGCGGCGAGGAAGATTCTCGCCACGGAAGCTCCGCAGTAACTCATGAAACCGTCGATCAACTCATTGCCAGGTGCATAGCTCCCGTCAAACACGAATTCCTCCGTCCTCCTCCCGATCGAACTTCATCCCAAAACGACGACGTTTCAACCCCAAAGAACAAAGCCCCCGTTCTCGCCAAGGAGAAGAAATCCAAACGCCAACTCAAACGCGAACGTCGTCAGGTACTCCTTCCACCACTCGCATTTCCATTCTATTGCATGCAAAAAATCAACCGGAAATACGACATGACATTTCACTTTGCACTATGTAGGATCAAAAATCAACGAAAAATCTGTGTCCTGAAATTTCAAAGTCCGGTGATGTTAATTCGTGTCGTTATCAAGATAAGTGTCGGTTTAGCCATGATATAGAAGCTTTTAAGGAACAGGTAGATACTGTTATCACTGCACTGAACTGTTTTTTTGAAACCCTAATTTTAGTTTATGTGATTAAGAAGAGTTTTGGGTCTGTGAGTGCAGAAACCGGCTGATTTGGAAGGTGAATGTCCTTTTTTGAAATCTGAAGGGTCTTGTCCTTATGGGCTATCGTGTAGATTTTTAGGTACTCATGAAGAGAGTAAGCCTTTATCTTCTACTGGGTTGGAGAGAAGGTCTGAAGTTAATGGTTTTAGCAAAGATGTTCAAAAGCTTTTGTGGAAAAATAAGATGACTTTCCCCAAGGCGGATGCAATACTCAAAAGTCTTGGCCTTTTGGTATGTTCTTTTTTGTTTGTTGTTGTTGATGATGCTATGTCTATTATTTTTCGTTAGGAAATGTCATAAATGATTGTCATTCTAATGATTTTGTTACTTAGCTGCTAGTTCACATTGAAGATGATAGTCGCATTGCATTACACTATTGATGTCTTGTCTGGTGTCCAACGCGTGTCTGTGTGTCTGACAACAACACATGTGTTTGCTTTAAACTACTTTCATTTTCTTAACTTATTATCTGCCTGCGCATGTCAGTGCTTCATAACTTGTAAATCTTCGTCAACATGTTCATAGTTTTTCTTCCTTATTAATTATTACTGTACTGAAATAATAGGTTTAAAATGCCTTTGTCACTATTCTTTGTGATTATAGCTCAAAAATTACAGGTTGTTTTTTTCCCCTTTACTACGGCCTTAATGTAATTGTAACTTCCTTTTAGTATTCAGTTTTAATTTTGTCCTTCCATTTTAATCAATCATTCTTCAGTCTAAGTCAAAAGGGAATGCCTTGGAAAACAAAGATGGTGGTGACAAATGTGTTCAGTCTGATGACATTGGTTCTTGTGTGGTTACGTCTGAGTTGGAAAATAAAGATGGTGTCGACAAATGCAATCAGTCTGATGATGATGATTCTTTTGGGGTGATCGTTGAATCGGACTCTAAGTTAGAAGGCTCCGTAGAGGTTCTAAAAGATGACGATGTCATCAATAGAGAACTTGAATCTGATGTACATTGTCCCCTGAAGAGAAGAAAAACTGCAGAAGATTGTGGTGTTGAGGAGACAAAAACTGAAGGTCATAAAACCATCACTTACTTGATTGATTATAGTTTTACTCTTTAATATTCCATTGCATTCAATTTTATAGGTCCTAAGCTTGATATTGCTGCAACAGGTGTGAGTGTTACTGATCAAAATGTTGACGGAAGCTGCATAAGATCTGAACCAGAGGCAAGAACTGAAGCTATAACCCCAGAAACTGATATAAGCTTGAAATCTCACTCGCGTGAGAAGAAGCTTATTGATTTCAGGGAGAAGTTGTATCTTGCCCCCTTGACCACTGTTGGAAATCTCCCTTTCCGGAGAGTTTGCAAAGTATTAGGAGCTGATGTAACATGTGGTGAAATGGCAATGTGCACAAATCTTTTGCAGGTACCTATATGGATTTTCTGATAGTTTCTCTCTTTAATCCCTTGTATAGTGGTGATCTAATAAACTGTTATATTGTGATATGAATTTCGGGCAGTTCCCTTATGGTTTGGTGTCTATCTTTTTTCCCATAAAATTAATTTATGTAGAGTTGTATTACATCGCTCATAGTTGGGCAATGCTACATTGAATGGCTGCTTTTGAATGTTGAAACCTAAATTACTAATTAATTAGTAATAACATTTCTTAAAACTCAGTTGTGAACTGATGATTTATCAAGAATGAAACATGGTAATTTTCCTTCTCCCATGCTCTTTCCTCTTTCCTTTGTTCTGTGCAGCTCTATCCCCGTCGTTTCTTTTGCATATTCTCTCAACATTTGAACCATCATTTTGATATTTCAAATGTCATAATTTTGCTTTTGTTAGGGTCAAGCTTCAGAATGGGCATTGCTGAGACGCCATTCATCTGAAGATTTATTTGGTGTACAAATCTGTGGGGCATATCCAGATTCTGTGGCGCGAACAGTTGAACTAATAGAAAAGGAATGTTCAGTAGATTTCATTGATATAAATATGGGCTGCCCTATTGACATTGTTGTGAACAAGGGTGCTGGATCAGCTCTTCTTACAAAACCAATGCGCATGAAAAATGTTGTAGAAGTAGCTTCAGGCACGGTTGATATACCAATAACTATCAAGGTATTTTCCATACTAAACACTAATTAAACACAACAGATTTTTTCAAATTCCATTTAGCATCTTGATAGCTTCCTCTGTTCTGCTGCGGCTCTGAATTTTTCATTGCACCAGGTTCGGACAGCTTATTTTGAAGGGAAGAACCGTATTGACTCAGTGATAGCAGACTTTAGCTCTTGGGGAGCCAGTGCAGTGACTATACACGGTAGGTCACGGCAACAACGCTATAGCAAGCTTCCTGACTGGGATTACGTATATCAATGTACCAAGGAAGCCCCTAAAAATTTGCAAGTAGTGGGGAATGGAGATGTTTTTTCGTTTGAAGACTGGAACAAGCACAAAACTGAATGCCCTGAGCTTGCTACATGCATGATTGCTCGTGGTGCACTGATTAAAGTTAGTATTATCACCTTGGCTCAATCTCATTTTATGGAGTTTTTTATTGAGTATTGTATATAATGCTTGTTGTCTTCACCGGGAACAATATCATTTAAACTTATGACTGTTGTGTGCAGCCTTGGATATTTACAGAGATAAAGGAACAGCGGCATTGGGACATCAGTTCTGGCGAGCGGTTAAATATTTTCAAAGATTTTGTGCATTTTGGTCTTCAACATTGGGGTTCAGATACCAAAGGTATGTTTTATTATTGCTGATGGAGTAGCTTTATTATATTCATATTTTAACTGTTCCTTACAACGACAGCAATCAATTATCCCACTAAGTGGGTTTGCAGTTGCTACATGTTTTTTTTACGTAATCGATCTATGTCATAGAGATTAGACAAAGTTTTGCATTGGCTGACGACTGCCTAACACGACCGTCTCCATTTATCCAAGCTTGTTCCTTTATTAAAATTAAAATAGCAACTGTATTTACCTCAAAATAAATGCAACACTTGTTAATTGTACTTATCTTATTGCTAAGAATGAACGATCCACAATGTAAATGGGTCAGATTTGGTTCATGTCTTTTTTCCCTCTTGCAAAGGATACAAGTCATTGATGAGTGTATTAAGGGAGGGGCTTTTGGACTAGGAACATATAATTTTGGGGAGTTTCTTGTAAGAGAGTTGAGTTTGCTCACAAGAAAGTATACCTTTAATCCTTTACATCATTGCATGTATTCTTACAAACATTTGATAGAAAAACAACATGAATGAGCCCTTTCTATATTGTTATCTTACTACTGTGTAATTCCTAATTATATGTTGTATTTCAGGAGTGGAGACAACCAGGCGGTTTTTGTTGGAATGGCTTAGCTACACCTGTAGGTACATACCCGTTGGTCTTATGGAGGTTGTTCCACAACGAATAAATTGGCGTCCACCATCTTACTACGGGCGTGATGACCTTGAGACACTGATGGCCTCAGACTCCGCAGCTGACTGGGTATGCAATTTGCTCTTGTTTCAAGTTTTCTTGAGTATATATTTAAAGAGTTTTTTTGGTATGCAGCTTTTCTATTTCAATAAATATTATATGATCTATTAATTTTCTCTAGAATGGAAGAAATAAAATGATAGATTATCCATAAAGTTCTTGTCCTTATCCTTGTCCATTATAATTATTTTATGAACCTTGTATAATTCTTAATCCATAATAAAGCTTTTACTTTTCATTAAAAATAAAGGAAGATTTTTACACTTTTTTTCTGAGCAAAAGCCTCCATGCAAAGACAGCAGAACATATTTTTGTTCAACAGGACATGGCTGGTAGATAATGGGAAAGATGGAGATGAGACTATTTACACTTCATAATTACCTATATACATTTTCATTATAATCTAATACTATTACTATAATATTAACATTTCACAATTATCTATATACATTTTCATTATAATCTAAAACTATAATGTTCCGGCCCTCATGCTGTTAAACAATTCTTTTATCCACATTTTTCTTTTTACTATACACAGGTGCGCTTATCTGAGATGTTGCTTGGCAAAGTTCCTGATGGCTTTGCTTTTGCCCCGAAGCATAAATCAAATGCTTACGACAGAGCTGAAAATGGCTAATTGCCTAGTTCTGGAGTTTGTCTTGGCTGCTGCCGCCCAGTTAGTATGAAGAGGCTGAGGAGACGAGACCGTCTTGTGGCATTGTTCCCTTATTTGGAGGGGTTTTTCATACTTGAGCTTGATTTTCAACTCTCCCCTCCTCTACTAGGAATTAAATCATTTATTTAATAAACCTTAGACATTTGAAATGTAACCAATAATGATTTAATAAACTTTTGCATGTTTGGGTCAATTTGAAATTTGTAATTGCTGAATTTATGTCGGAGTTTTTTCAATGGTTGATTGCGGAGGACTTGGGAAGTGACTCATGTCACTTTTCATGTGCAAAACGTTGTTCAGATAAACACCCAACAGATATCATAAATGATGAGATTTTGGTATTGCGTATTATGAATCCCTTTCTTAATTCGACTCGGCACTCATTTCATATGCCATTTAAGGAAATGTGTCACATACGGTTCCATGTGTTAATCTAAACGTCAAAAAACGAGCATTAAAGTTTTTACATAAATAAACAAGGACAAGTAAATTAAATCTACAAAAAACGACTTATTCTCTAAAGAGCACATTTGAATCTTCCACTACATTTTACTTATTCATCTTTAAATAATACAACTTTGGTCATTAAGCTGTTAGATAAAAAAATATTTGTTTTATACAAAATTAACCAATCACAATTGCCACTTTGTTAAATTAAATCTACAACAAAACGAAGTTAGCACATCTAGTAGAAAAGAACCAACAAGTGGGTCTAAAATTAAAGGTCTCAAATAAAATCACAAGAAGTTGAATAATAGTTGAAAGATGTATTAAGAAGTGTCTCAAATTAATATCTACAAGTGTCTCAAATAAAATTACTTAAGTGAAGAATTTATGAAAAATAAATATATAGTATGTGTGCTGTATGTTTAAGAAGAAACAACAAAAAGGAAAAACCTAAAATATAGTTTTATATTGAAAAATAAACAAAAAAAGGCAAAACCTGTAGTTCCTAATAAAAAACTAAAAAATAAACCTCCTTAGTTTTTAATCATATATGAGATCAACCTAAATTAAAAATAAGAACATTCCAAAAATATAACAATAGATAGTATTAAGAATTTCCAAAATAGCTTAAAGTAAAATAGTGTAGTCAGATGATACTTTCTTTAGGCATTTATCAGTCCACTAATAATGTGGTGTATATACTATACTCCAGAATCACAGAATCAGAATCACAAGTAGAACAATTGTGATCAAACTCCAACAATCTTCACCTCCTTCTGATTTGGGTTAGCTTGAACAGATCCATTTAATCCAGCATCAACAACCTTCTTCTTGACTTTGAGTTCATTAGGTTCAACAGGATAATTCCCAGTGAAACAAGCATAACAGAAATTAGAAGAATCATCACCCAACAGCTTCTTCAAGCTATCCATAGGTAAAAAAGCAAGTGAATCACAACCAATAAACTCCTTAATCTCATCCACACTCATCCTATTAGATATCAACTCATCAGGACTAGGTGTATCCACACCATAATAACAAGACCCAATAATTGGTGGACATGCAATCCTCATATGAACTTCTTTAGCACCAGCTTCTTTCAACAGCCTCACAATTTTAGACGATGTTGTTCCCCTCACAATAGAATCATCAACAACCACAACCCTTTTCCCTTCCAGAACAGCCCTAACGGGCGAAAGCTTCAACTTGACACCAAAATCTCTAATCTTCTGAGACGGCTCAATGAAAGTTCTTCCAACATAGTGTGACCTAATCAAACCCTGCTGAAAAGGAACACCAGCTTTTGCAGCATAACCAAGTGCAGCTACAACACCAGAATCAGGAACCGCTATAACAACATCACAATCAACAGGATTCTCAGTTGCCAATATCTCACCAAACAATCTTCTCGATTCATAAACAGATTTCCCAAAAACAACAGAATTAGGCAGTGAGAAATAAATATGTTCAAAAATACATTGTTTCGGTTCCGGATGAAAAACCAGAGAATAAGATTGAACACCAGTTTCATCCACAACCACAATTTCACCAGGATAAACCTCTCTTACATAACTAGCTTCAATCAAATCAAGCGCGCATGTCTCCGAAGCAAAAACAACAGAACCATTACTTCTTCTTCCCATAACCAAAGGTCGAAAACCGTAAGGATCTCTCACAGCAACAAGTTTATTCTCAGTAACAAACACAAGCGAATAAGCACCTTTCAATTTCTCACAAGCATCAATAACTCTAGTTATAAAACTCTTCTGATTCGATGTCGCGATAAGATGAAGAACAACTTCAGTGTCAGAACTAGTATTGAAAATCGAACCAGATTCTTCAAGCGTGTTTCTCAAGGAACGGTAGTTAACAAAATTACCGTTATGAGCAACACCGACTGATCCAAAACGGTAACCTGCAACAAAAGGTTGAACGTTTTTCAGCATAGATTGACCTGCGGTTGAGTAACGAACATGACCGATGGCTAAAGTTCCCGGTAATTGACGGAGTTTCGTATCGTTAAAAACTTCGGAGACGAGGCCAACGCCGGTGACGGTTTGGAGGATGTTATTGTCGACGGAGACAATTCCAGCACCTTCTTGACCACGGTGTTGGAGAGCATGGAGAGCTAGATAACATAAGCGAGAAGCTTCGGGGTCGCCGTAGATACCGACGACGCCGCATTCTTCGCGAGGCTTTTCGTCGGTTAGGTTTTGGAAAGGGAATGTGTCTGTGGTGTTAGGGTTGGTGTTGTTGCATGCAGAGGGAGGTTTGTGGTTGCGGGAATGAGAAAGTGTAGTTTTGGAGTTTGAGTTTGAGTTTGAGTTTGAGAAAAGAAGTTTGTTGTGGAAAAAAGAAGGGTTGACAGAGGAAGAAGAAGAAGAAAAAGAAGAGAAAGAGAGTTTAGGGTTGGCGAGGGAGGAGGAAGAGAGAGCAGAGTTTGAAGCCATGCCGCGTAACAAAAACAAGGGTAAAGTGAAAGAGAAGGCACTCAATGATAATATATGGAGTAACAACTAACAGGGCCACTTAGGTTTTGTTACTTGCCAATCCATCTTTTATTTGCTACCACCGCTTTGTATTATTTTTCTAACAAATCAATCAATGGTTGTAAATTTGTAATTAACTCAAAATTAAAGTGTAAATTATCTTTATTTCTTGTATTATGTAAAATTGAGGGACTTATAATAATGAAATTTTATTATATAAATTTTATTTTTAAAATTATATATTAATCTAAAATCTATATTGAGTTTATGTCTTTTTTCACTTTAAAAAAATTTAATATTCTCTTTTTCATCAAATGTGAAAATTATTACTCATATTTGACATATCAACATCTTACTATTCAAAAATCAAGTTATATATATTATTTTATTGATTTCATTTTGATTCTTTAAGGTTTTAGATTAATATGCGATTTTAAAATTTTACTTTATATGACAAAATTTGATTGATACACGTTGTAATACGGTTGGAGAACTGACTTGAGTGTTTTGTGTTTTATCGCAATTGTTGCGGATAACAAGAGTCGCCACCGACTTTTCTTTTATCCAATAAAAGAAATGATGAAAAGAGAAGGAAAGACCTTTTGAGAATTTTCTTGAGTTCAGAGGGTGAGTTATGAAAAGGGAAGGTGTTAGCACCCTTTTCATCTGTAGTTATCTACGGGCTCTTAGTTGCTAGCTCACTTTGAAAATGTTTTGTTTGAAATGTGTTTGTGATTTGTTTTTGAAAGTATTTTTGAAAAGTGCCTTCGTTTAGGCAAACTTTGTAATGATTCTCGTCTCTATAAGAATGCATACATAGTGTTGACTTTTGAAAATATTTCATTAGAAAGTGTTGGTGTATTTGAAAGATGTTTTGAAAATGGTTGTGAGCAAGCAACTATGAACCTTCTACTTACTCAAAAAATCTTTGTTCTTTTTCTCCTCCTTTAGATATTGCTATCTTACCATTGATTGATAAGAAGCCCTATTGTTGGATGTGAAGGGACGGACGTGAGTCATCGTATAGTCATAGAAAACAATATTGTAGGATACCTTAGCAATTTTTGTAAGGGTCTAAGATCATTTACTGAAGGTAACATTGAAGGGTCATCGAGGGAATACGATCTTGTATTTGACTGTCTTTGCTAAAGTATCCCACGTTCGAGGGACATGACTATTTTATCTTTAGGCAACAAGTGAGGTTAAACCTAAAGGTGCAAGTGTGCAATGTGTTTGTTTTCATGCTCTTTGTATCTTGAATTAGGATTTTCTATTTGTTGATTTTACGTCTTTCCTTACAAACCCTAATTACTAGCATTGATATTGAAAGCAATAAATTGCAGAAATGTAAAATTCTACGCTATTAAATCATTTGGGGACGGGGGTACAAATTTATAAATAGGGAAACAAGTAAATAAAAACCTAATTTACTATTACAACCATATTAAACTTGAATAAATAATATACAAGAATGTGAGATGATGAACAAGGATATAAAATAATGTACAAAGATGTAAAGGTAATGTGGAGAGAGAAAAAATGTTTTTGTTTAATTTTTGAAAAAGTTTTAGTCCTAATTAAGCTAAGTAAAAAGAAAATAAATAATTAGTCTAAATTACTTTAAGAAAACTAAACTTAAATTAATTAAGAAAACAAAATTAATCCTAGAAAACAAATATTTGTAGGGTTTTTTAAAAAGGTTTTGATTTAATTAATTAAACTAAAATAAAAAGGTTAATTAACTAAATTCCTAAATTCTAGATTAATTCAATTAAGAAATAAAATTAAAATGAAATCTAAGTTTAATACTAATTTAAAGAAAATTTGTTAAAGAAATATTTTTGTCTAAAAAGAATAAAGTAAATAAAAGTATACTAAGTATATAAATAAAAATATAAAACACCTTTGGTGTTTTTTGGTGATTAATAATAATAATAATAATAATAATAATAATAATAATAATAATTAAAAGAAAATAAAATAAAATGAAAATATAATAAATTGGGTCAGGGGGGTTAGAAAGTAAAAATGATGTTAGAAAGTAATGATTTTTTGAAAAAAAGTTAGGCCCAAAGCCTTTTTTGTTTGAAGTCAGAAAAAAAATAAAAATGATAATGAGCCTGCTCAATAAAGTAAAATGGGGTGAGGCAAAGTAAAACAAAAAAAGAAAAGGCCCAGATTCAGGGAGGCTCAACGCTTTGTTTGGATCCTGTGTGGCTGGTTGGTGATGATGCACCATAGTCTTGCATTATGAAATGCTGGATGCAAACAGATGTTGATCATGTGATGATGAGATGAGGGTATATGGTGGATTCATGGGAACCAAGCGCGCTGAATCTGCAACAAATATATAAAAAAATAAAAATAAAAATACAAAAGGGTACTACTAGGGCTCGAACCCAGGTCCCAAAGGTTAACAGGCGCGCGCTTTACCACTCGGATGGCTATACATCCGTTTATTAATACAAAACCATAAATGTATATTATAAACACGTTCCTGAAGACATGTTCATCTTCTTCCTCGCGCCCATGACTGAAACACCATTTTTGAAATTCGTATCTCACTCATTTCAATGAAATTAAAAAATGTAAACATGAAACTTGTGTACTTTTTCAGCACGAATCCAACCATATAACTTATGTAAGCTAAAAGTAAAAGATGAAGATTAATTTTGCCGGTCCTAAATTGAAACCTAATTTTTTTAGAAAGTTCAAATGTAAAATTCTCTACACACAGTCAATATACATAAAAACTATGGTTTTGGTTAGCTTTAGGGCAATGATATCTATATTTTTACTTCAGATGTATGCACAAAGGATGCTTGTATCAAGATATTGAAGTTAACAAACTTACCTCTTACAGATGGATTTGTGTATGGGGTTTAAGCAAGCTTTAGGGTGTCATAATGAACTGTTTAGCTTGCCTGGACCTCCCTGAGTGTGTTGCAACCCTTACTTTGCTTTGAAAGTCCCTGAATCTCCCTACTCAAGTCAAACTACAAGCTTGATTTTTGAAAATAGTAGATGGTGAAGATGGAGTTACAGTCAAGAAACAGGTGTTAGGATGGCTTATATATGAGGTATGTTAAGTGTTTGGATGATTAAAATGGAAACGCACGAGTAGATTTTGATTTGGTGGTTTGAAACTCAAAAATGTCAAGTTATGGCCAATTCTGTGTTGTAGAATATTTGGGAAGTTTTTAGGGTGCTTGAGCTCCTTTATTTGCTTGCAATAGACTTGTATATTTGTACGGAAAAGGTTGGAGATGTTTTGCACAAGGGATTTCTGAGTTGTAGGGTTTTGGTTAGGTGGCTTGTTTTTTGAAGAAAAGTGGAAAACAAGTTTCAATATGTTATACCTCTGATCATAGATTTGTTAATTACTTTAAACACAATGCTTCTGACTTTGTAGATGGAGTGTAATCAAAATAAACAAGTTAGGAGCTCAATGCATTGACTTTGTGCATAAAGCTTGCTTTACAAGAATGAAACGATTACTTTCTTTCCAAAATGGCAAATTGCTTTGGATAATGGCTTAATCACTTGGACCATACCTTAATCAATTGTGTAAATAATTAATTCTGGAGTGATTTACAAGTTAGAAGCCTGCAAAAACAAGATTGTGTAACATAGGCTTGAGATTTGAATTCTTGTTCATCACAAAATGACCTATAATTCAAGTTTGAAACCCTAACTTCATCTCTTCGATTCTCCTAGCTCAAAAATGACCTCATTGAGTTCTTGGATATTTTGAAAATATTGGAACATTATCTACAACTTTCATTTTATCCATTTTTAAAAAATACTCTTGGAGCTTGGTGAAAATTGGCCAAGAAGTTAGGTAAAAAATCTGCCTAAACTAAGTCAAATTTCCACTAAGTGTTTAAGAAAAAGTGCATGAATTTTTGAATTTAAAACTCAAGATCCAAGCATTTCTAGGACTTTATCAATAAAGAAAAGTTGTAGATCTCATCAATATCTATAACTTTCATGTTTAAAATTTTCTTTGAATCATCTTGCATCTTGGTAAAAAGTTGGCATGAAGTCATGAAAAAATAAGACTTAAAAACACTTAGAAAAATTCTAAGTCTTGAAAAGTTTGACTTTTTAAGATGACTTTTGAATTTCTTGATTCCTTGATGATCAAGTTTCATGTTTTTGAATGTCTTAATGAAATGTGATCTTTGAAACTCAATTTTGATAAAAAAAGTCAAAGTTTGACTTTTTGTGTATCAGTTGACTTTTCATCAGTTGACTGAATTTCAACTATCAATCAATTGATCTTTTGAGAAATGAATTGAGATATGAAATTAGGTCAAAATGATGCATTTGAATCCTTGAGATAATGTTTCAAACCAATAAGTCATGTATTAGGTCAAAAGTCAAAGATTAGCCATTCTCAGTCAAAACCCTAATTTAAACCATTTTACCCTTTTGGTGATTTGAACAATTTTCTTGGGGAATTGTGATCCAAAATTGATCAATTGATACATATGACCTCACAATGTTTATATTGGTCCAAAATCTTGAAGTTTGACTGTAGGTTGATCACAATTGACTTTTTACCTAATATAACTGATTTTAGGTCATCTGATCAATTGACTGAGCAATTTTATGATCCAAGACTTAAAACTTGACATGAAAAATCTTTATGGTCTATAATGATCCATGAAAGTCATTTGAAGTATTATAAGTCCAATTTTCCTTGTGCAAACTCAATCCCTAATTTGAGGTATCAGTGTTGAGGAGATGGCTTGACCTAGTCAACCCTTGTGCAAGCTTGAGATTTTGAAGATCTTTGTGAGAAATGTCTTTGTAAAAAGAGAGGGAAAATTTTGGGGTACAATAGCTGCACCTGTTCAATCTTCTTAAACCTGAAGAGTTAGATTGGCGAGTTCGCCATTCGTGACTTAAAGGTGGAAGATGATTGAACACCAAAGTGCCCAGAAATTTGCGCTCGACTATGTGCTAGTTGATTATATCGGGAATGGGCTTAAAGATGCCATTTGGAGAAGTGATAAAGGATTTTTCAGAGATGGGTTTACAGATGCCATCCAGAGTGACTGTCGAGGGAGAAGTATCAGAATAAATCTTTAGTCGATTTATACTGAAACTATAGAGGTCTTTTGCCTGTTTTTAACTGGAAGAGATAAATCTAACCAGAAGAGGTTTGTTGTTTGGTGACTTCACTTGGGAAATGAACCTAACCAGGAAAGGTCTATTGATTGCTTGTCTTTAATCTGGAAGAAATAAATCTAAACAGAAGAGGTATGTTCGCCCGTCTTTAATCTGGAAGAAATAAATCTAACCAGAAGAGGTCTTCGTTCGCCTGTCTTTAGTCTGGAAGAAATGAATCTAACCAGAAGGGGTCTTTGTTCTCCTGTATTTAATATGGAAGAAAAAAATCTAACCAGAATAGGTCTTCGTTCGCCTGTCTTTAATCTGGAAGAAATAAATCTAACAAGAAGAGGTCTTCATTCACATGTCTTTAATCTGGAAGAAATAAATCTAACCAGAAGAGGTCTTCATTCACATGTCTTTAATCTAGAAGAAATAAATCTAACCAGAAGAGGTCTTTGTCTGCCTGTCTTTAATTTGGAAGAAATAAATCTAAGCAGAAGAGGTCTGTTCGCCTGTCTTTAATTTGGAAGAAATAAATCTAACCAGAAGAGGTCTTTGTTCGCCTGTCTTTAATCTGGAAGAAATAAATCTAACCAGAAGAGGTCTTTGTTTGCCTGTATTTAATCTAGAAGAAATAAATCTAACCAGAAGAGGTCTTCTTTGTTCTCCTGTCTTTAATCTAGAAGAAATAAATCTAACCAGAAGAGGTCTTTTGTTGATTGATTTTTCCTGCAAGGAAGATGGTTAGTTGCATGCAGATGTATGCATGGTGTAATGATGTTCTCAAAATAAATAAGATTATGCTGTATGTATTTGTCATGTATATGATATGATGTATTAATGTGAAACATTGAAGTGTATCTTTGTCGGGAAAATAAATCTTTGATAAATTGACGGGGAGGATGGGGAAGCTGAATCCTGGACTACCGCCGGAGATGAAGAGTATGTGTATCTTCAACTTTATTTAGAATGCTACCACTGGGAATGTTGATTTCTGCTTGGGAAGTAGGGTTCAGGGACTTTTGGTTATCCATCTCTCTACTGGGGAATTTAATTCTTACTTACTCTGATTGGGGATAAAAGAGATGGCTAAACTTTCGTCTTGGAGAGGATAGTTAACTGGTATCTGGTCGAAATCCAGGCTTTTCAGCAAATTTCTAGGGAGGGTGAAGTTAACTGTTATCTGGTCGGATTCCACGCTTCGTGGAAACTTTCTGAGGAGAATGAAGTTAACTGTTATCTAGTCGGATTCCTGACTTCGCAGCGACTTACTGGGGATAATATCAACTCCGCTGGGGACAAGGGATTTTGTCCGTTGATTTGTAATAGTCTGAGAAAAGAACTCGAGCTGGGGAATTTGTAGTCTTTTGGGGAATCTTATAGTTTGTTGCTGAATCTTGTAGTTTGTTAGGGAATCTTGTAGTTTAGGACCAACTCAGCTGGGGAAACGATTGTCAGGAGATTGGAACTCTGGATGGATACTGTATGAATTCAAATCTGTGGGGATAATTTTTTTGAAGTAACTTTGTGGGGATATCCCGAATCCTTAAGAAAATGTTTATTACTATTTTTAAGCATACATTTTTAACAGTTAATTATGTTCATATGCATATGTTCATTCAATTTTAGTCATTGGACGTTTTTGCACTCAAAACAGAAAAACAAAAAGTTTGCACTTCGAAGTATATTTGTATTGATCCTTCCAGGGATGCCATACCGACAGATGAGGTTATGCTTAATAAACTAGGCTACAACATTCTTGGTTACTGAGGCAAATGAGGCAGCTTCGACCCATTTGGTGAAGTAGTCAATGGCAACAAGGATGAAGCGGTGTCCATTAGAAGCGGTGGGTTTGATCTTTCCAATCATGTCAATGCCCCACATTGCGAATGGCCACGAAGCAGTCATGACATTCAAAGGAATTGGAGGCACATGCACCTTGTCGGCATAAATTTAACACTTATGGCAAGTCCTCGAGTAATGGTGACAACCAGTTTCCATAGTCGACCAATAGTAACCAGCCCTTAGAATCTTCTTGGCCATAGTATACCCGCTAGAGTGATTCCAAAGACGCCTTTATGTAAGTCTTCCATAATTCTCTTTGCCTCCTTCTTGTCCACACAACAGAGTAGAGTCGAATCGTGGTTGCGCTTATATAGGATCCCATTGCTTAGGAAGAATTTGGCTGAAAAACTTCGCAGGAATTTCTTGTCGTTGATGGAAGCTCCTTTAAGATACTCTTGTGCTTACAAATGTCTCCTCACTTCATGGTACCATGGTTTCTCCTCGTCAGTGTCGATCTCCCAGCATCTGGAAACTGATTTTCTTCTCTTGGAAAATGTTCAAAGGTAACCTCCTCAAAGCATGGGATCAGGGTTAACACAAGCTCTTTGTAGGGAATCAGATTAGGATGTTTGTTATCCCATTCTCCTTTAACTTGACTGATTACTAAAGTTGAATCTCCATATATGCTTAAGAATTTTATTCTTAAGTCAATGGTAGCCCTAAGACCCAAGATGCATGCTTCATACTCGACCATGTTGTTTGTACAGTCGAAGCATAGCCTGGCAGTGAAAGGCACATGGCTACCTTCGGGGGAAATAATCACAACACCATTTCTGTTACCTAAAGTATTGGAAGCTCCATCAAAAACCATAGACCATCAGGATCCTTGTTCAGGTCTGTCATACGGTCCAGGATTTTCACAATCAGTTACTAGCATGATATTCTCGTATGGTAATTCAAAGTTCATGGGTTGGTAATCATCAACAGCTTGATGGGCCAAATGATCCGCCAATACACTTCCTTTGATTGCTTTTTATGTAGTGTATTGAATATCATATTCAGTCAAGATCATTTTCCATCTAGCTATTTGTCCGGAGAGAGCTGGCTTCTTGAAGATATACTTGATGGGGTCCATATTAGAAATCAATAAAGTGGTGTGAGTCAACATATACTGTCTTAACTGACGAGCAGCCCATGCCAGAGTGTAGCAAGTTTTCTCGAACAGTGAATATCTTTTTTCACAGTCGGTAAAGTTTTTGCTCAGGTAGTATATTGCATGCTCTTTTCGGCTAGATTCGTCATGTTGGCCCAACACACACCCCATTGAATTCTCTAATACAGTCAAGTACATAATCAGAGGTCTTCCTTCAACTGGAGGGATCAGGATACGAGGTTCTTGTAAGTATTCCTTGATCTTGTCAAAGGCTGATTGGAAGTCTTCATTCCATCTGACTACTTGATCTTTCTTTAAGAGTTTGGAGATTGGCTCACAGGTAGAAGTCAAGTGAGATATGAATCGAGCGATATAGTTAAGTCAACCTAAGAAACCCCTGACCTCCTTCTCAGTACAAGGAGCTGTCATTTCTTGTATGGCTTTGACTTTTGCAGGGTCGACCTCAATACCTTTTCCATTGACGACAAACCCTAAGAGTTTCCCAGATCTTACCCCGAAGGTGAATTTGTTGGGATTCAACCTTAGCTTGTATTTCTTCAATCTTTCAAATAATTTATGTAAGTGATCCAGGTGTTATTCCTCAGTATGTGACCTTGCAATCATATCATCCACATAGACTTCTATCTCATGATGGATCATGTCATGAAATAGGGATACCATAACTCGTTGATAGGTTTCCCCTGCATTCTTCAAACCGAAAGGCATGACCTTGTAACAAAAAGTTTCCCATTGTGTAACAAAAGTAGTTTTCTCCATGTCTTCGGGAGCCATTTTGATTTGATTATAGCTAGAGAAGCCATCCATGAAGGAGAAGACTTTATGTTGAGCAAAGTTATTGACCAAGACGTCAATATGCGGTAGTGGAAAATCATCTTTGGGGCTTGCCCTATTCAAATCTCTATAGTCTACGCACATACGGACCTTTCCATCTTTATTTGGCACGGGTACCACATTTGCCACCCATTGGGTATATGAGGTTAGTGCTAGAAAACTTGCATTGAATTGCTTCATTACCTCAACTTTTATCTTTTTAGACATGTCTGGTCGCATACGTCAAACTTTTTGCTTAACTGGAGGACAATCTTCCTTTGTTGGTAGACGATGAACCATAATGTTAATATCAAGTTCTGGAATATCTTAATATGACCAAGAAAAGACCTCAACATAGTCATGCAACATCTGGATCAATCTGTCTTTGACACCGTCTTCCAAGTTGGTGCTGATCTTGACTTCCCTCTTGTCTGTCTCAGTACCTAGGTTGACTACCTCAACTGGCACTTCATGCGGTTGAATGGCTTTTTCTTCTTGCATAATAAGTCTGACTAATTCCTCAGGTATTTCAAAATCTTCCTCGCCTTCGTCTTCAGCTTGGTAGATTGGATGTTCAAAATCATAGGTGGCAATAGCAGAGTCGTTGTCAATGAGACCCGAAGTGGATGAGGATATACAAATGCGTGTGTGCGTGCATGTAAGATACATGGCTATTTTGAAAATGCATAAAGTGAAAGAAAGACAATGAGCGCAAAATTTGAATGCAAAAGAGTCCAATGTTTTTTCATTAAATGATCATATGGCATATGAAAATGAACAAACCCTTAACAAATGGACCATGGTTCCCCGGGTATGGAATTTGGTTTAACGTCATTGTTTCGATAAAATTACAGATAAAGTTCTTAAATTAATAAAACAGTAAATGGTAATTACTCCTCATTAAAGGAGATGTGAATGAAATCCTTGGCACGCTAGTTATTGAGTCCTTCCTCGACAGTCGGGTAGATCCAGTCATCAAAATCACAGTCGTTGTCAGAGTCTTCAAGAGCATTCACCTCATGATTACTGATGCGAAGAAGTGGTTTTCCTATGCGAGCACGTCTGTCCTCCTTTTGGGCTTTGGCAGTGAAACCCAAACCCGTTTTGTCTAATTTGAAAGGGATGTCAGGGAGTTGTCCCCATATGGTACAACCTTCATCTTTAATCACAACACGAGCATCTTTGAGGGAAGTCATCCTAGGAACATCTTTAACAACTTTTGGAACATCTGGAGTAGCCTTGGCAGCAGCAACCATAAGAGAGACCATTTTGAAGGCTTGAGAAGGAGTTTCTATGAACTCTCCATCCATCTCAACATACTTAAACGAATTCAGGTGGCTAACCATAAACTCTTCTTCACCAGAGACAGTAACGATCTTTCCTTTGAATGGATATTTCAATTTTTGATGAAAAGTGGACGTCACCGCTCCTGCCCCATGTATCCAAGGGCGTCCAAGCAAGAAAGAGTAGACAAGATGGATGTCCATCACATAGAAAGTCGAGTTGAAAGTTTGAGAACCAACATTGATGGGGAGGTCGACCTCTCCATGTACCATCCTCTTTGATCCATCGAAATCTCTTACCACTATGTCTCTTGGCTTCAACACCAAACCTTTGCAATCCAAACGATCTAGGGCACTCTTGGGTAAGACATTTAGAGAGGACCCAATATCCACCAATACACGGCTAGAGTGGTTCCTTCGCATTCAATAGAGACATGCAAAGTCTTGTTGTGATTTCTTCCGGCTGGAGTTAAATCAGTATCTGAGAATCCCAAACCATTATCGGCAGTCAAACTCGTCATACAAATTTCAAACTAATCGGCTGTAGTCTCTTGAGGAACATGAGCTTTCTTCAGAAATTTTATCAAGGCTTGAGCATGCGCATCAGAACAAAGTAATAAAGATAGCATAAAAATCTTAGAGGGGGTTTGCCCCAACTTCTCTACTATCTTATAATCACTTTTCCTTATGATTTTCAAAATCTCCTCCATCTCTTGGGTGGAGGGTTCCTCAATTGTAATTTCTTTGGCGGGCGCCTCCATCATGGCAGGCTCAATCATCTTTTCTTTGCCCCTAGCATCAGTACTAGGTGTATCAACAGTAATGCGAACATGTGTAGTTATGGTGGTTGAAGGCAAAATATCAGGAGAGAAAATTCTCCCTGTTCTAGTCACCTTTCTAGTCCCAACAATGTTGGTAATATCAACAGCTTTGTCTTCATCAATTCAGGAGTCTTGTCTAATACCGTGGTAGTATACTTCAGCGCCATAATTCCAGGGTACCACTTTATCTGAAGAATAAGGGATTGACCCTGATGTGGTAATTATCAATGGAGCTATCTTTGGTTCATTGGAAATCCTAATAGGACCTTTTAAAGTGATCCTAATAGGTTTGTTAGAGATAGTGATGATGGATATACTTTCAACTTCTTGAGGTACAACTTCAGTCAAACCTTTTACAGATGGTGTAATACGGTGGGAGAACTGACTTGGGTGTTTTTGCGTTTGATCGCAATTGTTGCGGATGGCAAGAGTCGCCACCGACTTTTCTTTTATCCAATAAGGAAAGGGTGAAAAGAACATGAAAGACCTTTATAGATGTTTTCTTGAGTTCGAGGGGTAGGTTATGAAAAGGGAATATATTAGCACCCTTTTCATCTGTAGTTATCTACGGGCTCTTAGTTGCTTGCTAGATCACTTGCTTTTGTTTGAAAATGTGCTTGTGGTGTGGGTTTGAAAATATTTTAAAAACGTCTTTGTAATGATTCTCGTTTCTATAAGAATGCGTACAAAGTGTTGGTTTAGAAAATAGTTCAAAAAGGTGTTTGTGGAATGTGTTTTTGAAAAGTGTCTTTGTAATGATTCTCGTCTCTATAAGAATGCGTACAAAGAGCTTTGTATTTTGAAAATGTTTCAATTGAAAGTGTTGGTGTGGATAAATGTTTTTGTTGTGAGCAAGAGAGCAACTATGAGAATCCTACCTACTCAAAAGGTCTTTGTTCTTTTCCTCCTCCTTTAGATGTTGCTATCTTACCATTGAGTTGGTAAGAAGCCCCATCATTGGATGTGAAGGGACAGGCATGGGTCATTTGTATAGTCATAGAAGGAAACCTATGAGACGTTTCATTAATTTCATTAGGGACTAGATCGTTTACCGAAGGCAGCATCGAGGGACTACAATCTTTTATCGAGGGTATTTTCTAAAACGCCCATATTCCAGGGAAATGACTATTTTCCGAGGCAACAAGTGAGATTACCCTAGAGGTGCATGTGTATGCATGGTGTGTTTGATTGCATGCATTTTTGTCTTTGATTTTTGGGTTGTCTACTTGTTGGCTTTAATCTTGTCATACATCCTAATTACTAACATTTGTATAAAACAATAAAAATGTAGAAAATAAATATCCTACACTATTACAACCATATTGAATAGCAAGAAAATATAAAGACAAAACAAAATAAAAGAAGGAAAATAAGTTTTTTGATCCAGGCAGAATGCACCCTTCGATTATGCTTTTCCTGGCTTCTTTCGATTTGGGCCTAGCAACCAGTGTGAGATGCAGCCTTCGATTCATCCTTCTGGCTGATTATTTTGATTGGGCCTGGAAGTCAGTGTGAGCATACTTCCTTTCTCCCTTCTTGCTCCTTCGTTTGGGGTCTGTAACCAGTGTGGATTGAAGTCTGTAACCTTCGATTCACACACCAACCTGGGGCGAAACCTAAGGCTTCGATTCACACATTCTTCCTCCTTTTTTCTTTTGTTTGGGATTTAAATAGAAACATGGCTTGAGGTCATGCTAGTATTGTCTCATGGCCAGGTTAGTTCTTAAAAAATGTTTGATAAACCAAGAAACAAAACCAAAAGATTAGCAATGAAAACAAACTGAAAAGATGGAAACGAAAACAAACCAAAGGATGATAATGATATTTGAAACGGAAGGAAATGGTTATTTACATGTTGTGCTTGAAACAAAAAGCTTAAGGTTAAGAGGACTTACCTTGCTTGAGACTGGAATGTAGGTGTTGGACCTGGAGTGATTCGATTGGATGCTCTTGGATTCAAAGGAAAGAAACAAGTGTGGTGTTTCTTTGACTGGATTCGAAGGTCAAGAAGAGTGAGGTTGTGTTTGTTATTTCTGGATTCGAAGGAGAAGAACAGGTGTAGTGTTCCTTCTGCTGGATTCAAAAGAAAGAACAAAGCGTGGGGTTGCCCATGGATTCGAAAGGGAAAAGAAACAAGTGTTGTGTTTCTAATGTTGGATTCAAAAGGGACAGAAACAACGGTATGGTCTTTTGATTCTGGGTTTGAAAATGTGTTAAGTGCTTGATGATTTTCACACAATAAAAGTTTCTCCAGCTATCGAAAACCTATGGATATGTTGTCCAGCCCCATTAGATGTGTTGTGGGACATCTTATTTATAGATGAAGTTGGCTGAGGTTTAGGAGGGAAAACAAAAGAATTTGAACAAATTAGGTATGCTATTTTTGTAGCTTTCGAGGGGCAATATTTATATGCCAAATTGGTGGAAATACAGGAGCTGTGTAGCAGGACTGATGTGTAGTAGTTTTGGAGCGTTATGGCCAGTGCACCAGGCTCGGACTTATAGCAAGCATTTTGAATATTTCATCTTTTCGTTTTGACCTTATAGGTCCAACCTTCAACCAGACTCCTCTCCAGATAGCAATATTTATTTCCAATCAAAGTGTCTTTCGAATGGGCCCTTTTTGTGCATCCTTCGAAGGGGCCACCAATATTTGTCTTTCGAATAGGCCTTTTATATGTTCCTTTGAATGTTCCAGTTGCGAGTGTCATAGCACAAAAACTGTGTGTGTCGAAACAAACTGTTTCCAAGGGAGACACTGCCCAGTCGAAACTAGCATGACAATAGCCAATGCTTTGTGGACGCCATTGCCTTGTGAATGATATCCATGGAGAAGCTTTTGCCTTGTGCATACTGACCTGAAGGGAGTCTTGGATTTTGTGAAGGAATCATGCAAAGGGAAAATGGCTTCTGAATCGAAGGAAAGCTGCAGGAGGCCATTTCCTTCTGAATCCAAGGACACTTTCAGCAGGTCATTTCCTTCTGAATCGAAGGGGACCATCATTAAGCCACTAACTTCTGACTCGAAGGGAGCTTTTAGAAGGCCATTGCCTTCTGAATCGAAGGAAACTGTTTCAAAGGGAAACCAAACCCAGTCGAAGCTAGCAAGAGGATAAGCGTTGCCCTTGTGCAGGCATTCATGCAGGAAGCCCTTGCCTTGTACTTCATGTAGGAGGCCAATGCTGAAGGTGGAATCGAAGCAGACATGAAGGTGAATTCGAAGCTAGCATGGAGGGAGTTATTTGTCCAATCTAAACTTGTCCAATCGAAAGAGGCATGCAAGCATCAAATATACAATCGAAATAAGCATGCAGAAAAACATTTGTCCAATCAAAACTTGCCTGGAAGAGGTCACATGGCCAAACAAAGGGTGTAATCCAAACTTGCATTTGAAGGAGGCCACCAGCTCAAACGAAAGATGTAAACCAAAGATTGCATAAAAGGGGACTATAGGCCCAAACGAAGGACATATACCAAGCTTGCATTGAAAGAGGCCAAAAGCCCAATTGAAGGATGTAAAATCAAAGCAAGCATGATCTTATTTGATTTTATGCTTGAAAACCCAATTGTACTTTGTCCAAATTTGAACTTTTGAAAATCCTTGTGAGGAAATGTCTTGAGAGATGAGAGGGAAAATTTTGGGGTACAACAACTGCCCCTGTTCAATCTTCTTAAACCTGAAGAGTTAGATTGGCGATTCCTCCATTCGTGACTTGAAGGTGGAAGATGATTTAACACTAGAGTACCCAGAAATTTATGCTCGATGATGTGGTGGTTGATTGTGTAAGGAATGGGCTTAAAGATGCCATTTGAAGAGTTGTCAGAGATGGGCTTATAGATGCCACCCAAAAGTGACTGTTTGACAAAAATTAGACTAAGTCTAAGCTTGACTTCAACCGGAAAAGAATCAGAATAAATCTTTGATTGATTTAAAATGAACCAACAGAGGTCTTGGATAATCTTTAACTAGAAAGGAATCAGAATAAATCTTTAAAGCGATTTAAATGAACCAGAGAAAGTGTCTATCGAAACGGAATCAGGATAAACCATTGATCGATTTAAACTGAACCAACAGAGGTCTTGAATAATCTTTAACTAGAAAATAATCAAAATAAATCTTTGGAGCAATTTATCTGAACCAGAGAAAGTGTCTACCGGAACAGAATCAGAATAAACCATTGATCGATTTAAACTGAACCACCAAAGGTCTTAATAATCTTTAACTCGAAAAGAATCAGAATAAATCTTTGGAGCAATTTATCTGAACCAGAGAAAGTGTCTACCGGAAAGAAATCAGGATAAATCATTGATCGATTTAAACTAAACCAACAGAGGTCTGAATAATATTTAACTGGAAAAGAATCAGAATAAATCTTTGGAGAGATTTATCTGAACCAGAGAAAGTGTCTACCAGAACGGAATCAGGATATACCATTGATCAATTTAAACTGAACCAGCAGAGGTCTGAATAATCTTTAAGCGGACAAGAATCAGAATAAACCTTTAGAGTGATTTATCTGAACCAGAGAAAGTGTCTACCAGAATGGAATCAAAATAAACCATTGATCAATTTAAACTAAACTAGAAGAGGTATGAAGGAAGTATTCTTCATTTAGATAGTCACCCCGTCCTGTTTCGGGAATTGATATACAATCAAATTGTTCACAAATAGTTGTCCTGTCTTGTTTCAGGTATTAATCTGGAACTGAGACGGAACTTGGGTAGGGCTTCTTCAGGATGAGTTCGTGTAAAACTGCATCTGAAAATAAGAAGGAACCTGGGTAGGGTTGCTTCAGTTGGTCGAGTAGATAATTGTCCTGTCTTGTTTCAGGTATTAATCTACAATCATTCATTCACAGATAGTTTTCCTGTCTTGTTTAAGGTATTAATCTGGAACTTGTTTTTGTTGGTTGTTGAGATGGTTGTTCTGGTTGGTTTCAGGTATTAGTCTCTGACCTTAGAAAGAAAGATAGTTTTCCTGGCTTATTACAAGTATTAATCTTCACTCTGCTCACGTAGATATCTTTCCTAGCTTGTTATAGGTATTAATCTATAATCAGTCGTTCACAAATAGTTTTCCTATCTTGTTTCAGGTATTAATCTGGAACTTGTTTTTGTTGGTCGTTGAGATAGTTGTCCTAGCTGGTTTCAGGTATTAATCTCTAACCTTAGAAAGAAAGATAGTTTTCCTGGCTTGTTACATGTATTAATCTTCACTCTGCTCATGTAGATAGCTTTCCTGGCTTGTTACAGGTATTAATCTACAATCAGTCGTTCAAAGATAGTTTTCCTGTCTTATTTCAGGTATTAATCTGGAACTTGTTTTTGTTGGTCGTTGAGATAGTTGTCCTGGCTTGTTTCAGGAATTAATCTCTGACCTTTTGAAAATGGTTGTGGTATTTTCCAAAAAGGACTTTTGTTGATTGACTTTTCCATGCAAGGAAGAGGGTTAGTTGCATGCAGATGTATGCATGGCTTGATGATGTTCTCAAAATAAATGAGATTATGCTGTATGCATTTATCATGTATGTAATATGATACATGAAATGTGAAATGTTGTTGGAATGTGTCTTTGTTTTGGAAAGTAAATGCTTGACGAATGCTGGGGAGCTTTTGGGAAGTTAAATCCTGGACTGCCGTTGGGGATGAAGAGTATGCCCCTCTCCAAACCTTGTTTTAGAATTTTTCCACTGGGGATTCCCATCTTGTTGTTTGAGGAGAACTCCACCGGGGAATGTTGATTTTGCTTGAAAACAAAACTCTGAGGAGTGTTGATTCCTGCTTGGGGAAAGGAATTCAGGAGTTTTAATTGTCCGTTGCTCTACTGGGGAGTTATCTCTTGATCAGAAGAGAAAGGAAGTTAAGAAGTTAATTGTTATCTGGTTATCTCCCAGGCTTTGCAGCAACTCACTGGGGATTGTAGGAAAGTCTACTGGGGAAGAGGGGTTGTGGTCCCTTGATTTGTAGTAGTCGGAGAGGCAAACTCAAGCTGAGGAATCTTGCCGTTTATTGGGGAAATAAACCCTACTGCCAATCTGCGGGAGAGGTGTTTTCTTCTGGTAGAACTCCTTGAGGATTCTTGAGATTAACTCAGTTGGGGAGAGGTTTTTAGGAGATTGAAACTCTGGCTAGGGATTTCCTGGATCCAACTTTATGGGGATATCCATGAATTTAGCCTTGGGAGGTTTGTATCCTCGTTTGTGAAGATTATTTTGTGGGGATAACCTTATAGAGATGACTCTATGGAGACTTGACTGGGGATCACTTTATGAAAAGGACTTTGTGGGAATTTGTCGCTGCCCTTGGTAACAAGTGTTTGTAGCACTGCTAGAAAATGTTTGCTTAACTGTATATACCCCTTTGCTGGAATTCATGTTCAATGCCCCAAGTGATTCAGATACAGACCTGCCCCTGGTTATTCAACATTTCTTGGGAGATTTCTTGGAATCTTGACTTGACTGCCCCCCGACGAGTTGGATAGTGACATGTTATTCCCCATTGCTTATAGAAGATTTGTCATTGGAAGTGTCATTCTATTTGAAGTGATTTTTTCCACTGAGAGAGTTTTTGTTCATTGGATATTCGTCGTGTGAATCTCTCTGTTGTCAAACAAGTAGCTATATGCAAACAACGATATTCAAAGTAATGCAAAGTTTATGCTTGTCTTGCAGTTTTGAAAATGCATTTAAAAGAATTTTAGTAAGAATGTGAATTCAAACTCAGGATTTAGAGTAAAGCCTTACAGGAGTCATGATACCTTTTGTAACATTTTGCTTTTGAATTAACCCATGCTTCAATTAGGACTTTTGAAGGGTTGTAGCTTATCTGGTTCACGATTTAAGAAACAAAGGATAAGGCTCAAAGTGTATTTGTACCCACCCGTTCTTCGTGATGTTTTTCAGTCCCTAACTCAATTAATTATGCGTTTGAATTCCACTTGAGTCTGAATGACGTTTTGGTGATGGTTCAGAAATTTGGAATTTTATTTGTTGAAAAGCAGTCATTTTTGCCATATTTTTCATGTTGTTGAGGATTTGTAGTGACCTCTTTTTGATTTACTATCCCTAATTTTTGCCTGACTGTTCTCGTTTTGAGATTAAAGTCAGCGGGATGCCCCCAGTTTTCTTAAGTCTCCTTCGTAGGTTTTGACTTAGTGGGATTTTCTTTTGAGGGGTAATGACTGCCTATTTGACAGGGAACCATCACCGTCTTCAGATTCAAAAGGATGTTTTTGGTGTCATTCATTGTGTACAAAGTGAAAGTTTGCGATTGAACGCGTATTTAAATTAACTGAGAGATTACCCTGCCCCAAGTTTTGATTAAAGGTTTCAATTTGTGTAAAAAAAGAAACTCCTACTTCTTTGGCTCGAAGGGGTTGACTAGGGATTATCTTACTTATAACTCCAGTGTTTAGGGATTGGAAGAAACGCCTGTATATCGTCAACAAGGTCTGTCCAAAAGCATACTGTACGATATTTTGGCATTGTTTTCGTCATCCTCCCTCTAAATACTCACAACCTTTTTTAAAACTAGAGTTGAATATCATAAAGGGAGTAAGAGAACAGTTTTAAGTATAATGAAAGTGAATGGATTAATTCAAGACAAACATATGCAATGCATTAATTAAAGTAACCAAAGTCTGACATATAGATAAGTGTTTAAGCAAACAAAGAAATTACAACTGAATATTCGAATAAACAAAAAATTTCCACGCCTAGACCGTCACTTCATATGGATGCCCTTGAGGGGTGATAGAAGAGCTCCAGTTGACCGTATTATGTAAACTCCAACACTCCTTCGTCAATTAGGTGTTGAATCTTGTTTTTCAAAGTCTAACAGCAATCAGTATGATGCCCGAGACTGTTAGAGTGATATGCACACCTTTCATTGGGATGGTAACTAGGAGTGGAAGTATTAGGATTCCGAGGAGGATCCTTCAATGCGACCAAATTCAAATTCAACATATGTAGCAAGACTTACGACATTGGCCTGTTGAGTTTGATATATTTCCTATTGGACGCAACCCGCTTACGCTGATTACCCTGCTGTTGTTGGCAAGGTTATTGTTGGGCTCGTGAAGTAGCATCAATTTGGAAAGGTCTACTCTCCATCAAACTGACTTCTTGTCTCACGGGAGACTGAATAATGACTTGATCTCCAATCTCGACAGTTTGTTTCATACACTTACATCTGTCTTGATGAAGTTTGTTGACGAGGGCCCTTAGCTCTTCTTGTCCCCGAGCTAAGTTTTAGATAAGAGCCATCTGGCCTAACATCTATCCCATCATCTGGATCTTCATTATGGCTAGCTCAGTTTGTACCCGTTCCAACTGGTCATCCTTGTTGTCCTCAGGATCTTCCATGGTCATTCCCCTAGTGAGGAGTTCTTTCACTTCTTCTTGCCCCTTAGATAGGTTCAGGAACATTTCTTGAAGCTGAGCATTTTGAGTATGAATGTCTTTGATAGTCTATTCTAGAGCCATCTCTACTGAAATAAACAGTAAGCATATGAGAAACCTGTGTGAGGAAAACTTGTTGTGATGACATGCATGATATGTGGATGCAATGTTTTCAAGGACTTAGAAGATTTAAATTTGTTTAGAAAAAAGGAACAAACATTGATTTCATTAACGAGTTCAAATTGATTACAAGCATGCCTCTTGGGCTTACAATGGAGGAAATAAAGCAAAATAAACTCCTAAGACAAAAAGGTCGAACGCATCCTCTTCGGAGCTATGTAGGCGTTCAAATTTTGCTCTTCATGAAGCTGCTTTGTGAGCTCCAGAACCTTCTTCTCACTAGCATATAATTGGTTCACAAAGGTGTCTCGTTCTTCCTTGAGCTGGATCCAAGATTTTTGCAATTCTTCGAAGTTTGTTGGCATGGTAGGATGAAGGACAATATACGAAATATCTCCTTCAACAACTGGCTCCATGATGATAGGTAAAATGGAAGGGTATGGCATACCGAGAATTTGGGCACGAGTTCGTACCCACTTAAGACAAGGCTCCAAAGGAATGGAGTTCTTACGCCCCAATGTCTTGCTATCCACTTTGTTTACCATTCTCCAAGCTTGTATGAACCTTTAACAACAACCTTGGTTTTCGCCCTCATAGTCGAACACCAAACCTCGGATGAGTGCATCGTGAGGACCATCTCTTCATGCATATCCAAATTTCCTTAATGCAAGAGAAGGGTTATAGGTGATACCTCCCCTAATGCCTAGGAGTGGGACATTATGGAATTCCCCACACCGGTCAATGATGGTAGTGTCCTCTAAGGATCGAGAACACCAATAAATATGAGAGTGTATGAGTGACATCATCCTTTGAGACCATGTCAAGCCGTGCTCGTTCTTCAATGTTGATTGAGGTAGGTGCGAAGTGAACCATCTAGAGAGTAAGGGAATGCAACACAAAAGAGTACCTCTTTTCTTCATGGTGCGAGTGTGGAAACAATGTAAAATGTCTCCAAGCAAAGTAGGTATAGGATTACGAGAGAGGAAAATATTGATGGCATTCACATCTATGAATTGGTCCGGATTGGAAAATAGAACCAAACCGTAGATTAAGAGGGACAATACATCTTCAAAAGCTTGAAAATCCATATCTTCCCAGAAAGAACGAGCCTTCTCCAATAGAAACTTGGTTAATAAACCCTTAACTCCACTTCTTGTCTCCCAATTTGTTATAATGTCGACTCTCTTCAAATGTAAAGCTTCAGCAATGACTTCAGGCTTTGGAGTCTCCTCTAAACTGGTGAATGGTATTTGATCAATCACATGCACTCCTAATAGTTGAGATAACTATTCTAATGTAGGCACCAATTGATAGTCAGGAAAGGTAAAGCAATGATGCATGGGATCAAAGAATTGGAAGAGTACACACATCATTTCTTCTTGGAAGTTTGAGGTAGCCAAGTTGAGAAGTCGACCATATTTCTTGGTGAAGGGAGAGTCTCCAGGAACCCTTGATGCTAACTCTTGGAGTTAAGGATGTGCTTTCACAAAGCTAACTTGGATGGTATTCCTTTAAATGGGATTCATGGCTTACAAAACAAAACAAAGATAAATTCCTAAATCCTTGAAATGGTTAGTGAGAATGCTTATGATGTCATGATGTTTATGATGCTATGTACTGCAAATCAAGCAAGTCTTTATAATCATATACACACAAAGCAGACAAGTCCTTAAGTTTAGGCTTGTAATGGGGTTTGTAGGTAAGTACCCTCTTGAAGTTTATTTGGCTCAACCAGCCCTAGAAAGTAACCGGGTTCTTGGGGATCTCAATATCACTGACCTTTCTTTTAGTGATAATGGATATACTTTCAACTTATTGAGGTACAACTTTAGTTAAACCTTTTACAGATGGTGTAATACGGTGGGAGAATTGACTTGGATGTTTTTTCATTTGATTGCAATTATTGCGGATAGCAAGAGTCGCCACCAACTTTTCTTTTATCCAATAAGGAAAGGGTGAAAAGAACATGAAAGTCCTTTAGATATGTTTTCTTGAGTTAGGGGGGTAGGTTATAAAAAGGGAAGGTATTAACACTCTTTTCATCCGTAGTTATCTACGGGCTCTTAATTTCTTGCTAGATCACTTACTTTTGCTTGAAAATGTGCTTGTGGTGTGGGTTTGAAAATATTTTGAAAACGTCTTTGTAATGATTCTCGTTTCTATAAGAATGCATACAAGTGTTGGTTTTGAAAATAGTTCAAAGAAGTGTTTGTGGAATGTGTTTTTGAAAGTGATTTTGAAAAGTGTCTTTGTAATAATTCTTGTCTCTATAAGAATGCGTACAAAGAGCTTTGTCTTTTGAAAATGTTTCAATTGAAAGTGTTGGTGTGGAAAAATGTTTTTTTGTGAGCAAGCGAGCAACTATGAGCATCCTACCTACTCAAAAGGTCTTTGTTCTTTTCCTTCTCCTTTAGATGTTGCTATCTTACCATTGATTTGGTAAGAAGCCCCATCGTTGGATGTGAAGGGACAAGCATGGGTCGTTTGTATAGTCATAGAAGGCAACCTATGAGACATTTCAGCAATTTCATTAGGGACTAGATCGTTTACCAAAGGCAACATTGAGTGACATCGAGGGACTACGATCTTTTATCGAGGGTCTTTTCTAAAACATACATATTTGAGGGACATGACTATTCTCTAAGGCAACAAGTGAGATTACCCTAGAGGTGCAAGTGACTTTACATCAGGACTTTTCTGCCCCTGTACCTGCTGGAGAAAGTACCTGCGGAGGATTTGTGGATAGCTTGAGTGTTATCCCAACTCATGAGGTGCTTGGTAATTGCCGATCATAATGATAAGTCTTCTACTGATAGGCAAGTGACAAGATGACGGGACATAGTCGTACGCTTTAATCCCTAACTTTTGCATGGACTGTCTTTTCAGATTTTCAGTTCACTGGGATACCCTTTTTTGCTCAAGCCGCCTTTTTAGGTTTTCGACTTGCCGGGTGTACAGTTCTTTTTCATATGTATATTCCAAACTTTTGCTCGAACCTTTTTTGGTTCGCCGGGATGCCCTTATTTTTGCCAAGGCCAGTCAACCTAGCGGGTATTTTTCATGCGTAGTATTTTCCAACTATGTCCACGCTCTCAAGATGTAGGGAGTTGTCACTGTCTATAGAGCGTTGTCACACTTCTAGAAGGTGCTTGCTTGGTCGTACATGATTCGTTGTCGGAATTCATGTTGAATGCCCCAAGTGATTCAGATGGAGATCTGCCCCTGGCTATTTGGCACTTTTGGAGAGACTGCCCCAGGTGTGTTAGACATCATGTCACGCCCCTTGCTTATGGAAGACCTGTTATTATAAGTGCCTTTCCCACTGAGGTGATCCTGTCTATTGAGAGGATGTCTGTTCATTGAATATCCATTATGCGGATTTCTCTGTTGTCAAACAGTTAGTCATATGCAAACAATGTCATTTAAAGAATGCAAAACTAATGTCTGTCTTGATTTTTTTTTTGAAAATGTGTTTTGCATAGTAAAACAAAATTTTTCAAGAATGTGATATCAACTCAGGATTCGTAACAAGTCCTACAGGAGTCAGGATACCTTTGTAACAGTATGCTCTCAAACTAACCCATGCTTCAGCTAGGACTTTTAAGGGTTATAACGTGGTCTGGTTCACGGTTTAAGAAACAAAGGATAAAGGCTCAAAATTTATTTGTACCCACCCATTCTTCGTGATGTCCTTCAGTCCTATGCTCATCTAATTGCACGTTTAGAATCCAAGTTGGGTCCTGAAGTACTGTCCTTGATGTTCCGGTAATGGTTCAGATACTGAAAGTTTGTTTTGCATAGGTGGTCATATTTGTAATCTTTTTTGTCGAGGATTTGTAGGACCTCTTTCTTTTTGATTTTATTATCCTTGTCTTTTGCCTGAACTATTTCTTTTTGTGATTACAGTCAGTGGGATGCCCTAGTTTTTTATAAGTCTCCTTCATAGGTTTTGACTTAATAGGCTTTTATTTCGAGAGATGATGACTTCCTGTCTTGACGATTATGCAGAAGCATCACCGTATTTTGTTTTGGAAGGACGTCTTCGATGCCATTCATTGTGTATGAAGCGGCAGATTGCGATTGAATACACACCTGAATTAACCGAGAAAACTACCCTGCCCCAGGTTGTGGTTAAGGTTTCTAATTTGTGTGAAAAGAAAAAGTCCTACTTCTTTGGCTCAAAGGGGTTGACTAGGGATTATCTTCCTTATAACTCCATTATTTGGGATTTGAAACAACGCATGTACATCGTCAGCAAGGTCTGTTCAAAAGCACACTGTATAGATTGTGATATCATTTTCGTCATCCTCCCTCTAAGGCTTAGAGTTTTTAATCGAGAGTTGAATATCACGAAAAGGAAGTATAAAGCAGTTTAAGCATAGTGAAAATAGATTAATTCAAGACAAACATGTGTAATGCATTAATGAAATAACAAAGTTTTTACATGACAATAATTGTTCGAATAAGCAAAGAAAATACAACTTAATAATTCAAATGAACAAAAATGCTTTCAATCTTATTCATGTTTTGGCAAGGGAGCAGTGATCACATTGGGAGTCTCAGGAGGGTCGAATTCAATCTCCTTGGCATCAATCATATCCTGTACCTTATTTCTTAGAGCCCAACAGTCATTTGTATCGTGGCCGGGACTCTCAGAATGGTAGGCACGCCGAGTGTTTGGATTGTACCAAGGAGATGTGGTATTCAGATTCTTGGGAGCCTCTTTCAAGGTTGCCAAGTTGGATCTCAGCAGATAGGATCAAACTTCAACCAACGTCATTATAATCCGGGTAAACTGTCGTTGTGGTCTTTCCACCCTTTGTTGATTGTTGCGTTGTGGAGCAACCCCAGGCCTAGGTATCATTACAGCACTTACTGTCTGATGATGTTCAGCTCTATTTTGACCTCTTAGGCTATAGATAGCACTAGCTTCCTTTTTACCAGTGAAAGGATTCTTTACTGAACTCGAAGAGGCATCTTTCTGTATCTTACCACTCTGGATCCCAGCTTCTACCCTCTCTCCAGTTAAAATCAGCTCGGTGAAACCAGCTGACGAGCTGCCGATCAAATGATTAAAGAGTGGACCAGATAACGTCCCAAGAAACTTATCGACCAACTCCCTATCAGACAAAGCGGGTTGGACTCTTCCAGCCAAGTCTCTCCACTCTTGTGCATAGTCCTTAAAGCCTTCACCTACACCCATGGACATACTCTGGAGTTGAGTACGAGTAAGAGCAAGGTCGACGTTATATTGATACTGCTTATAAAAAGCAGCGGCCAAATCTTCCCAGTTTTGGACATTGGCTCTTTCCAGTTGGTAGAACCATTCAAGCTGAGTCCCTGACAGACTGTCTTGAAAGAAGTGAACCCACAAGTTTCTATCAGTGGTGTGGGGCTGGATCTTCCTTACATAGGAACGAAGATGGAGTTTTGGGCAAGACACCCCATCGTATTTTGCTAAAATTGGAGCCTTAAAATTCTGCGGGATGACCACTCCCGACACCAATCCCAATTCTTCAAAATCCAACCCAGGTATCCTCTAGACTTCCATAGCACTCAGACGATCTTCCAAATACTTATATCTATCCTCAGTAGGAGGATACTGCTCATCATTGTAGTCTGTATCATTGTCAGAAACTTTAGGACAGGGGTCCTTTTCCCTTATCTCTCTTTCTTGATTCTCCCCTTCCTTGGATGAAGAGGTCAGATTGACTGGTTGTTTTAATGCCCCCTGAACCTTCTACCCATATTAAGAATACCAGAGACCTTCTTCTTTTTCTTTTTCTCCTTCAGGATGAGGGCTTTCAGATCCTCCTGCCTTTTGCCAGATTTATGAACATCTGTTGGATTTGGGAATTTTGTGTCTGAAGATCTTTGATGCTTTGTTCAGAAGACATTTCTGCTGAAATAAACAGCGAAGAAGATGAGAAGCCTGTTGTGGTACCTGTTTATGCAATGCTATGGATGTTATGCGTATGCAATGATTTCAAGGATTCTTAAAGGCTCAAATTTTTTTAACCAAAAGAAACACATGTTAATTATATTAATAAGTTAGAATTGTTACAAAGAGTGCCCTTTAGGCTTACAATTAAACAAAACTAAACTTAAAAAAGAAAATTAGGTTCCCCAAAGCGCATCCTCTTTGGTGCAATGTAGGAGTTTATGTTCCTCTCTTCATGAAGTAGCCTAGGGAGCTCTAGGACCTTCTTCTTGCTAGCATAAAATTGAGCTTCAAATGTATCCCGTTCCTCTTTAAGTTGAACCCAGGATTTTTGTAACTCCTCATGATCAGTTGGCATGTCAGGATGATGAATAAGATAAGGAGTGTCTCCTTCAGCAACTGGTTCCACAATCATGGGTAGGACAGCAGGGTAAGGCATCATAAGACTTTGGGCACGGGCTCGTACCCATCTAAGATAAGTCTCAAGAGGGATGTAATTCTTGTGCCCCAGTGTCTTGCTATCAACCCTATGTACCATGCCCCAAGCTCGCATGAACCTTTTATGGTAACCTTTAGCATCATTCTCATAGTCGAAGGCGATTCCTTGGATAAGTGTATCACGAGGACCATCCATTCTCGCATAACCAAACTGACGCAATGCCAAACAAGGGTTTTAAGTGATTCCTTCCCTAATGCCTAAGAGAGGGACATTAGGGAATTCACCACAGCGGTCGATGATGGCAATGTCTCTCGAGAACCGTGAACACCAATGAATGTCTGAATGTGTAAGGGACATCAGCCTACGAGACCATTTCAAACCCTGTTCATTCTTCAAAACAGACCTGGGTAGGTGCAAAATAAACCACCTAGCCAATAGAGGAGTGCAACACAGGAGGGTCCCCCTTCTCTCTAGAGTGCGAGCATGCAGAGAGTGTAGAATATCCCTGAGTAATGTAGGCACCGGATTATGAGACAGAAAAACCTTAATAGTGTTCACATCTACTAGTTGATCCACATTAGGGAAAAATACCATCCCGTAAACGAGAAGTACCAACACCTCTTCGAAAGCTTGTAAATGCAGGGTATCCCAAAAATGGTAAGCCTTCTCGAATAGAAACTTAACCGAGATTCCTTGGACACTTCCTCTAGTCTCCCAACTTGTCACTACGTCAGACCGTTGTAAGGATAAAGCTCTAGCAATCTCTTCAGGACTTGGGTGTTCTTCTGTATCGTTGAAAGGTAACTGATCAAGAATAGGTACCCTTAACAACTAGGAAAATTCCTCCATATTAGGTACTAGCTGGTAATCCATGAAGGTGAAACAATGGTGCACATGGTCAAAGAACTGAAATAACACTTTTAACAATTCTTCATCAGGTTTTGCAGTGACCGAGTTTAGCAACCGACCATGCTTTTTAGTGAATGGAGAACTTTCAGGAACCCTTAATGCCAAGTCCTTTAGTTGGAGAGGCACTTTCACAAGGTTAATCTGTATAGTGTTCCTACGGGCGGATGCCATGTCCTATAAAACAAATCAAAAATGAGCCCTAGGAAATCCTTGAAATGGTTAGTTATAATATGCCATGCTTATGATGTCATGATTATGCTAGAAAATCACATGTATAGCAAACAACAAGCAAGTCACACCAAGTCCTTAGGTTTAAGGCCTACATGAGTTTTAAGGTCATACCATCTTGAAGTTGGATTGGTTCAACCTGTCCTATAAATAGTAACCGGGTTCCAAGGGATCTCAATATCACCGATCTTTCCCCCAGCTTTGTTCAATATGCGATTGACTCACAACCAAACAAAACTCAAGAGTCAAACCTCAATGAGTGTAGCATCGAGTATCTGTCGACCTTGGGAATACACCAAAGTCGGCCATCTCGCTATGTCCTACTGGCCAAGTTATTCAATTAAAGGTTCTAAGGTCAGTTGATGCTTTACGACACCACGTGGAGGCCCCATACTCTCCCTGATTGACTCAAGGGTTACCGATACCAACCAAAGTGCCACATCAACGTAGCTACTGCTTCAACTGTGTCGGTATACCTCGCACAATTCCCTTAGAGTTTATTGCTACTTACCTAAAAGGTGTTCCCCAATTCGGGTGTAGGATCTTCAATAATACCCAAACAAAACCCTTGAATATAAAGCAGGCAAAGCAAACAAGAAAGCAATTTTAAAAGTGACCTAGATCCTAAGGTATACCCCACTTATTTAATGTCCCCAGCAGAGTCGCCAATTCTGTGATACGGTGGCAGAAACGACCGTTAATACTGGTTTGCATTTTGTATTCGCAAATGCTGCGGTAAGCAAGTGTCGCCACCAACTTTTATTTTATCCAACAAAGGAAAAGGAAAAGGAAAAAGAACATAAAAAACCTTTTTCGAGATGTTTCTGAGTACGGGGGGTAGATTATAGAAAGGGAAGGTGTTAGCACCCTTTCTATCCATGGTTTTCCATGGGCTCTTAGGTACTTGCTCAATTTTCAAATTGCTTGTGTGTGCTTGTTTTGAAAAGTTTTGTTTTGCTTCATGATAACCCTTGTTTTTCTCCTCAAGAGTGTGACGAAGTTGTTTCGAAAACTGTTTTTGAAAAGTGTTTGTGTGAAAAAATTTGTTTGAGCAAGTACCTAGGAACTAATCTACCTACTCGAAAAAAGTCTGTTCATTTTCCTTTAGACAATGCTATCCTATTATTAAGGAATAGGTAGCACCGTCATTGGAGTTTTAAGGGACGTTCGAAGGGACAAGTACGATCACAAAAGCAATGTTAGGAAATTTTAGTAATCATCCTAAAGCCTTACAGATCTTTTTCCGAGGCAACATCCGAATGAGTCATTTTAGATCTTTTGGGACTAGAGGATGACCACTAACATTCCCTATACTTCATGACTGTTTACCGAAGGCAACCAGAGTAGAGTAAACCCTAGGAGTGAGCATGTGCAAGTGTGTTTTTTTTCAGTTTATTTATTTTTGCATATTTAGGGTTTTCTACTGTATTAATTACAATTTGTCTTTCCATACAATCCTATTAACATACTGTTGGCTGAAGATTTTGATAATATTATTAGAAGCCAAATGAATTAAACGTTTCGATCGAAATGAAGCAAAGCGTCATGTTTCGAAGTAGCAGAAGCAGTGTTTCGAATAGGCATGTCAAAGCTGGAGCTTCGAGTGGCAATTATGGGAACATATCTAAAGAAGTCTCGAAATAACAACAAGGCTGTGTCTGGGAAGTGCGTTCGAAACGGAGAAGTACCAAAGCATTTGAAATTCAAATGGAAGCGGGACATTCGAAGTTTGAAATTTATGTGCTGGAGCATTTGGAGACACGTGGAAAGAAGAAAGAGGCATTGTTCTGCATGTTCTGAACGTGGCATAATCCTATAGCAAGACCGTTATGGTCGAATTAGTATAAATAGAAGTCTTAGTATTAGGATTTCGTGTGTCATATCTATTGTACTAAATACTCAGTAACATTCAAACTACCACATGGCAAGGGAAACGAATGCAAGAGCAATGTACGTATGATAGCACCATATATTTATGATTTAATGAAAACCTTTTACCATTTCCAGCATTTTCCTTTATCTTTCTGTCAAATAACATTTATAAGTTTTCTCATTTACAGTCTTTTCACTTCGAAATCTCTTCATTAAAGTTTTACATTTCAATGCTTTCTTCACATTTCAAGCACTTTACATTTCAGAAAACTGTCATACTTTCCATGCCTTTACCTTCAAGCTTTATCCTTCGAACGCCTATTTTTACTTAAAGTCATTTACAGATTTCTTGCATTAAACGCTTTCTTCATATTTCAAACCTTTTACGTTCCAGAAATCCTTTACATTAACTGTTTTTATAATTCGAAACCATTTACTTGCCTTTTATGCAATTTTACATGTCTTTACAATTAACATTTATTCATGCAACTTAGTTTCGTACACGCACATTTTGATTACATCTTTAGACCTTTAAGAGAGAAATCGAAATAAGCCAAACACCTATACAACACTCAAATATCAACCATGAATATCTGTTCGATCATGAGAGTTACCCTAATGAACAAGGAATCCTAGGATCAATCTAGTCGATTCTGTGAGTTACCAGAGGAATTGAATAACAGTCAGAAAGATTATTCGATAGTTTGGAAGACTAGCGGTTGTTTACCAGAAATCACTGGAAACAAATTGGCACACCTGGTGGGACCAATAATTGGATATTAGAAATAAAGATTGTTGAGACATAACCATTATAAAAACGTTGGAACCTAAGAAGTTTGCTGTTTTATGAACCTGAGAAGTGGTAAAATAACCAACAACAACCAACCTTTATCCAGAAGAAAACGTTTGGACAAAATGTCTAATTCTGACAATCAACAAGGGGAACAAAATGCCCCACATACAACAGGCACTAATGTGTCCACTTCGATCGGAACATCTAATGTGATCCCTTCGAATGCACAGTCTGTTGCATCTTCAACCAGTAATATAGCCACCAATGGAGTAAGTGGCATATCAACTAATAGTTCGATCTTAGGAAATACTGGAACCATTGGTTACCCTGGGGGATTCGTTCCACCATCAGGGACACAATCACATTTCGCCACTCCATTAACTAGACCACCCGGTTTCGATGGAAATAGAACCAGAAATTCCTCTTATGGAATGCCAACATCTTTTATGACAGGTTTACACAATTCCACATCAAATTCATCCCCACAACTAGGGTCTGGGTCTGGGGCGAATCAGTTTATGACAAATAACCAAGGGTCAGTGGGTTATAGCACAATGCCTATTTTAACCACAGAAAACCAGTTGGCTTTTAGGCAATTGATGGATGACGGTAACCATAATATGATAGGGGTGTTAGCACAAACCATGCAGGAGATATTTGCCCCAATAGTGCAAAATGTGACTGTGACAAACAGGGAAAACGCTGACAACATGAGTCGAATAGCAGATTTCTTTGCTCCCCCAGAAAGGCGTAGGAAGAATCAGGCGGGATTTCGAGCAAACATGCCTGTTATAGAACAAATTGCTAACGACCCAATTTATAGACCACCCAGAGAAGAAGTTAACTTAGGGGCCAGGGCACCAAGGTTAGAAGCCCCAATAATCCCAGGCCCACAAAGAGAAATTATGGAACCAGGGGAAAGGGTCGAAAGGCTAGAAGCCCCAGAGTTTCGAGAAGAACAACCTAGGGGAGTTGTCTTGGTTGGTCGAAATCAAGATGCCGATGTTATTGTTCATAGAATTCGAAACGATAACATCTTGGCAGAAAACAATCTAACCACCATGATAGAGAGAGTCATGGCCCAGAATGGCCTCAACACAGGAATGAGAAGGCCAAATTATGCTTCTCCTATATTGGATTGCATAATGCATACTGATTTACCAAGGGGATATAAAGTCCCTAAATTTACAAAGTTCGCTGGGGATACCAATGAGTCAACAGTCGAACACATAGCGAGATATCTAACCGAAGCGGGAGATATAGCCAATAATGAAGATCTCAGGATCAAATACTTCCCAAGTTCCTTGAGTAAAAACGCCTTCACATGGTTTACCACTTTGCCTCCTGGGTCCATTTATACTTTGGCTCTCTTGGAGAGATTATTCCATGAACAATTTTACATGGGACAGTCGAAAATAAGCTTGAAGGAATTGGCCAGTGTTAAGAGAAAGTTCACCGAACCCATAGATGATTATCTGAATAGATTTAGGCTTTTAAAATCCAGATGTTACACAGTAGTGCCTGAACATGAGTTAGTCGAAATGGCCGCTGGTGGCTTGGATTATTCTATTCGAAAGAAACTAGACACTCAATATTTGAGGGATATGGCTCAGTTAGCCGATAGGGTTCGACAGGTCGAAAGGCTAAAGGCCGAAAAAGCCAGAGTCTTTAAGAATAGCAAGAAAGAAAGGTTTTCCTATGTTGGTACTGAGGAAGCAGAAGAATATCCTGAATTCGAATTCGAAGAGGTCGAAATCGACCTCGCTGAATTAAAACAGGCTCCGCCTTATTCCTGCAAATTATTGGTTCCCACAAAAGGGAAAGAGATTGTTGAAAATGAGAAAAGTGACAAATTCCCAAAGAAGGTTTATACCTTCGATGTCACTAAATGTGACGAGATTTTTGACTTACTTGTCAAAGATGGCCAACTAATTGTGCCATCAAATGTCAAAATACCTCCTTTGGATCAGAGAAAGAAGAGAGGATTTTGCAAATATCATAGTTTCCTAGGCCACAAAACCTCACAATGTTTTCTTTTCAGGGACCTAATTCAAAATGCAATCAAAGATGGCAGACTAAAGTTTGCTGATAAGGTGAAGATGAAAGTGGACGAAGATCCCTTGGACGTCGCAGACACCAACTACTCCGAGCCTGCATGCATTGGAGAGATCAACATGGTGGAAACTGATCAAAGCGACTCCCTAACAGGAGAGAAGGGTACTGAAACTGAAAACTGGGTGATGGTCGAAGTCAATAAGGAGGTCACTGAAGACATCCAGAATACGCCAGAGACTTCGATTGCCGCACCTGTAGCTGTTGCAAGAGAAACCCAGGCTACTGAAGGCCAAGGAAATCAAAACCAAGAAATAACACAAGTCACTGAAGGCTTGAGGCTGGAATTGGAGAAAGTCCAAATCACGAAGCCAATTTCCCCTCAGAAGGAAATATGGGACACTCTAGGGGAACCCAGTGGAAAATTTGACTATTTGGTCAAATATTCTGCCCCAGAGAGTTCGAAGGTTCAGATTAAGGATATAAAGCCCACAGGATGGGGCGATGATGAAGCTAAGGGGGAAGATGTTGTGATAAATATGGTGGATATGGAAAGGCCTCGCTCTGAGATGGAGGAAGTAGAAAAATACTTAGAAAAAGAAAAGTATAGAATGGAGGATAATCACACTGGAGATGCTAGTCTCAAGGATTACCTCATGACATGCCACAAAGGAGATTCAGGCATGATATTGTGCCCTAGGTGCAGCATCCTCTGCAATCAAAGAATCGCTGCGAATTTCGAAAGGGTACAGAGGACTCGAACTGGCAACAATTGGCGCCAGGATAACCAGCTTTTTAGGTGTTATCCCAAGGCTGGAGAAAGTTTGCTGGAATTTGTGTTTCGCTGCTACAAAGGGGAAACCAAGTGCTTGATTTGCCCAAGGTGTTCTGCTTTGTATGACCAAAGCATGGCCAGAGCCTTCGAAACGATTCCCTTCGCCCCTTGCTGGAACCATCAAGAAACTGTCCAGATGGGCCCACGTTTCGACAGCAGACACAAACAGCGAAGGCCTGATAGCCCTCACCCCAAGGCTGCTCGAAGAGTGACTTTCAAACTCCCTGCTGAAGTGCCAACCGATAGATGGTTACAGGTCAGAAATGACAAAGGCAAAGATAGATGGAGAAACGCCGAACGAAATGCACGCCATGCTGTGACATACAGGAGGCAATTCAACACAGCAAAAAGGGAGGAGGTGAGATTAGAAAATTACAAAGGAAGGAACCCCATGTCAAGATCCCAGTGGCGCAGACAACAAAGGATTCGAAAGGCTGAGAGGGAAGCTGTGGCAAACAAAGGGGTTACTTCAACAAAGAACCAAGGTGAATCTAGCACCAACAAACCAAAAAATCAAACTGAAGACAAACCTCCAGTCAATAGGAGGCTTTTCTCTGAAGTACAACGCGATGAACCAAAGGAATACACTCCAGGCCCAGAAAAGGACGAAGATATGATAACAGATAACTTCGAATCGGAGGGGGAGTCTTCATTCAACCTGAACTGTAACGTGGTGTCTGTGCTTCCCTGCGAATTTGGGCAGGAAACCGAAATCGATGAATATGAGGAGGAAGACACCACAGATTTGACGAAACATAGGCCTGTGTGCTACTATGTGATGGACAATGGGGCTGTTGAGGAACAAAATGCGTTCTTCGAACGTCCAGAACCTGCTATGAAGAACCATCTCAAGCCACTTTTTATTCGGGCGAAAGTTGGTGTCCATGGTGTGAACAAAGTTCTAGTGGATGGGGGTGCTGCAGTCAATTTGATACCCCATTTCATGCTAAAAAGATTAGAGATCCGCGAAGGAGACATCAAGCCCCATAATATGGTTCTGTTCAATTATGAGGGAAAAGTGGGCAAAACACTGGGAGTGGTCTAGTTGGAATTGACAATAGGCTCAAGCTGTAGGCCCACCATGTTTATGGTGATCGAAGCCAAGGCCAACTATAACTTATTGCTGGGAAGGGAGTGGATCCATGGCGTGGGGGAAGTTCCTTCGTCAATGCACCAGCGACTAGTTCTGTGGAGAGATGATGGAATCGTGGAAAACATCGAAGCAGACCAGAGTTACTTTATGTCAACGGTCAATTTAGTTGACAAGAGGGGTTATGATAAAAATCTGGCAAAGATTGCTCCGTGTGTTCCAAATGATGAGATTAATGAAACCAGAAACGCCCACTACTACATGACCCTTCGCCATGATGGCCTTTACTGGGATAGAACAATAATCAGTGAAGAAGAGGGAGTCGAAAGCACTATACAAAAACGGCCAGCAGGCTGGGACTTCGACAACCTTATCCATGACTGAGTCCACTTTTTTCGAAAGGATTTCGGCCTATATGGTTGAGAACGAATCAAAAGCGGCCTTAGAGGCTGAAATAAATAAATCAACTATAAAGATGAACGAAGTAAGTGGGGATGGTTCGAAATGCTCACCCTTCGAAGAGTTTGAGATGGATCAAAGGTTGGATGCCATCTATGATAAAGAACCCTTAGGCTTCGAAAGGGACCCCATAAACTCAGGTGCCAAAATGTTGGCACAAGATCCACTCGAAGAAGTCAACTTAGGGGATGAAAAAACGAAAAGAATAACCTACATAAGTGCAAAACTTAGCCCAAGCCTCAAGAAGGAAGTAATCGAAGTCCTCAAGGATAATAAAGATTGCTTCGCATGGGATTATGACGAGATGCCTAGTTTAAAGAGGGAGTTGGTCGAACACAGACTGCCAATCAAAGATGGCAAGAGGCCCATCAAACAAACTCCCAGAAGATTCGCACCAGCGGTTCTCACAAAAATTAAAGCTGAGATCGAAAGGTTGCTGCGTTGCAAATTCATCAGAACAACAAGGTACGTCGAATGGTTAGCAAACATAGTACCTGTTATTAAGAAAAATGGTTCTTTAAGAATTTGCATAGATTTTAGGGATTTAAACACTGTAACTCCTAAAGATGAATATTCCATGCCTGTGGCAGAAATGCTAGTAGATTCTGCTGCAGGGTTCGAATACTTGAGTATGTTAGATGGATACTCTGGGTATAATCAGATTTTCATTGCTGAAGAAGATGTTGCAAAGACAGCATTTTGTTGCCCAGGAGCCTTAGGCACCTACGAATGGGTGGTGATGCCTTTTGGTTTAAAGAATGCTGGGGCAACTTAACAAAGGGCAATGAATTCAATTTTTCATGATTTCATTGAAACCTTCATGCAGGTGTATATTGATGATATAGTCATCAAATCTATATCTGCAGAAACACATTTGCATCATTTGAGCCAATCATTCGAGCGAATGAGAAAACATGGCTTAAAGATGAATCCCCTTAAATGTGCATTTTTTGTGCAGGCTGGAGATTTTCTTGGTTTTGTGGTTCACAAGAAAGGGATTGAAATCAACCAGAACAAAACCAAAGCCATAATGGAGACGAAAGCACCTACGTCAAAAAGGGAATTGCAATCTCTGCTAGGGAAAATTAACTTCCTCAGAAGATTCATTTCGAACCTGAGTGGAAGAACCCAAGCTTTCTCTCCGTTACTTCGTCTAAAGCAAGGACAAGCCTTCGAATGGAACGAAGCTCACCAGGAGGCATTTGACAGGATAAAAGAATACCTTTCTCAGCCTCCTATTTTGTCTCCACCTTCATGGGGGAAGCCCATGAGATTGTACATATCTGCCTCTGAAGTTAGTATAGGTAGTATGCTAGCACAAGAAGATAGCAATGGCATCGAAAGAGCCATATACTATTTAAGTAGAGTGCTAAATGATGCAGAGACCAGATATAGCAATTTAGAAAAGCTATGTCTCTGTTTGTATTTCTCTTGTATGAAACTCAAGTATTATATAAAACCTGTTGATGTTTATGTTTTATCTCATTTCGATGTTATTAAACATATGCTTTCAAAACCAATAATGCATAGCAGAGTTGGTAAATGGGCTTTAGCCTTAACAGAATATTATTTGACTTTCATGCCTTTAAAAGCTATGAAAGGTCAAGTGATTTCTGACTTCATTGTGGACCATTCGTTGGTTGAGCAGACTGTCATGAGTTACGTCGAAATGCAACCATGGAAATTGTACTTTGATGGTTCAACCCACAGGAATGGAAGTGGCGTTGGAGTCCTTCTGATTTCTTCTGAAGGAATTCCAACAAAATTCAAGTATAAATTAGATGGTCCTCGTTGCTCGAACAACGAAGCTGAGTATGAAGCGCTCATTGTTGGACTTGAAGCTTTGTTGGAATTGGGGGCAACCAGAGTCGAAATTAAAGGAGACTCTGAATTAGTGGTCAAACAAATCACAAAGGAATATAAGTGCATAAAGGAAAACTTAATGGTATACTTCGTCATAGTCAATAGGCTATTGAGGAAATTTGAATACATGGATATTCAACACATACCAAGAATAGAGAACCAAGAAGCAAATGACTTAGCGCAGTTGCCTTCGGGTTATAAAGTGTCTACCAAGAACTTTAAGGATTTAGTTGAATTAAGGGGTAGAGTTATGGCTACTAGATTCACACCATCGGATCTGGAAAGTATGAAATTGGGATATGCTGAGAAACAGGGATTCGAAATATTAGCCATAAATACTTTGTCAGATGCAGATTGGCGAAGTCCACTGAAGAGTTATTTAGCAGACCCAACTCTAAACGTGGATAGAAAGACAAAATACAGAGCATTGTCATATCTCCTCATGGGGAACGAATTGTTTAAAAAGACCCAAGAGGGTGTGTTATTGAAATGCCTAGGAGAAAGTGAGGCATATTTAGCATTGTCAGAAGTCCATAATGGGGCATGTGGGGCACATCAAGCAGGCCATAAAATGAAATGGCTGTTATTTCGATACGGCTTGTATTGGCCTAGCATGCTCAAAGATTGCATAGACTTTGCTAGAGGATGTGAGGAATGTCAGAAACATGCAGGGATTCAACATGCCCCTGCAAGTGAGTTGCATTCGATCATCAAACCATGGCCATTTAGAGGATGGGCATTGGATTTGATAGGAGAAATAAATCATGCTTCGTCCAAAGGACAGAAATACATCTTGGTGGGAATAGATTATTTTACCAAATGGATCGAAGCTATACCACTGATAGTTGCTGATCAAGAGGCTATTATTGAATTTATACAAAAGCACATTATCTATAGGTTCGGATTGCCAGAGAGCATAACCACAGACCAAGGCTCTGTGTTTACTGGTAGAAAGATGCAAGGATTTGCCCAAGAAATGGGGTTTAGATTGCTAACATAAACGCCATATTATGCTCAAGCAAACGGTCAAGTCGAAGCAGCAAATAAAGTAATAATAGGATTAATCAAGAAGCATATTGGCAAAAAGCCAAGAAACTGGCACAAAACTCTGGACCAAATATTATGGGCTTGTAGAACATCTCCTAAGGAAGCTACTAACACTACGCCTTTCCAACTCACATTTGGTCATGATGCAGTGTTGCCAGTAGAAATTCATCTACAATCAGTTAGAATTCAGAGACAAAACGAAATCCCAGCTGCATTATATTGGGAAATGATGATGAATGAATTAGTTGAGTTGGACGAAATTAGATTACATGCATTGGAAATTTTGATGAGACAAAAAGAAAGAGTGGCCAGAACATACAATAAAAGGGTGAAGAAAAAAGTATTCATTATTAATGACTTAGTTTGGAGAGTCATATTGCCTATGGACAAGAAAAATAAAGCATTAGGTAAATGGTCACCTCATTGGGAAGGACCTTTTCAAATATTAAAAGTATTCTCAAACAATGCATACGAAATCGAAGAACTCGTGGATGATAAACGTATCCTAAAGGTTAATGGGAAATATTTAAAGAAATATAAGCCACGCCTACAGGAGATTCGAATAGTAACAACGTAACCAAGATGTTATAAAAGGCCAAAATGGCAAGATAAAATGCCAAAATGGCGTTGTTCGAATATTACATATAAGAAACCAAAATTGTAGTCAAATAAACATCAAAATCTAGAAATAAGAGTTATTTTTCAATCGATTGAAAGTGCTTCGAAATGATTCAAGCTTCTGCTGAGCGAAACGCCTGGCTCCTTCCAAGGTTGCCACTTCTCCTTTAAGTTGTTCTGCAGTCTCCATTTCTGCAAGCCCCTGATTGAGAAGCTCTTCGAATTGGTTACCAGCAGTATTGGTTTCGAAGGATATTTGTTGTTCTTTAGCCTCCTTAACCTTCTGTTGAAGTTCCAGAATCTACCTTTCCCAAAGAAGTATGGACTCAGCTCGAGCCTCATAATCAGTTTTCGCCTGCTTCAGATGCATAGCTTGATCCTCAGCTTCTTGAGAGAGTTTCGAAGCTTGTTCATAAGCAGCATCCATGGCAATGCGTTTCTCTTGAACCTTCTTGGCAGCAGATTCGTCTTGGAGAAGGTAACCAGTTACGTTGTCCAGCAAAGCCTGAAGATCGAACAAGAGAGTACTAACTGGCAAGGAGCAGGTAAAAAGATTGACCTTTGTAAGCAGCTCCTTCATAGTATAGCAAGCAGTACTATCTTGCTTGAGCACTTCGAATATATCCACATTGAGAATTATTTTCCTAATTTTATTAAGAAGTACAATTCTTTCATCTGTGGGAAGAGGATAGCTGGTCGAACTTGTGCCAGCCCAAGCAAGTGGGACGTCCCTCTGAGCCAACTTTGCCTTCATGTACCCAATAGGGTCATTTCGTCTCAGAAGTGCCAGTTCCTCGTCAGTCATTCGAGACAAAGAGGATTGAGGGAGTTCCACACGTAGGGGAGCCACGTCCATTTCAACCTCCATGGGTTCGTTGGTTGCATTACCATCCCCTTCATTCATTTCGTGCTCTTGGTCTTCTTCATCCTCATCCAAGTCCACCACTTCGATGCCTTCCCTTTCACTACTATTTGCGTTGGACTCCGTCCCAGCAGTCGAACCGTCATTGGCATTCTCCTCCTCAGACTCTTCGTCTGCAGATTCTTCGTCTCTTTGCCCAGAATCAGCTTTCTCTCCTTCAGTTTGAGTGTCCTTTGGGTCCTCTTGAAGAGTTTCAAGAGGGGACTTTTGAAGAGAAGCTCTTTGCAAATCCTCTGCAGATGTTTGAAGTGGTGTTTCGTTTGTCTCTTTCAGAGGAATGGAGGTACCTTGATCATCCTGTTGTTCAGAAGTTCCAGTCAGAACCGCCATATTAGACGAACCTTTATTCTGAACGAGGTTGCTGGAATCTCCTTGAGGAGAGGAGTTGAGTGGAGCAGCAGCTTTGGATGGTGAGTTCGAAGTAGTGGAAGCTGGATTCAAGATGTTCCGCAAGGAGCAACAGAATGTTAAAAAACATTCACCAAGGTAATAAGAAGTTATTATTGTCAAAAAGATTTAAAGGTTCAATTTACCTGTGGACTCTCGGAGGAGAGGTTACTAGCTATACGTTCCAACATTGTGTTGGAGGTCGAAGGTGGGTTTTTGGATTTGGGTGAGGGAGCAGCATCCCTGGAATCAAGTCCAGAAACACTAGTTGGAACGGTACTTTTCGAAATATCCTTCTTTGGCTTCTTCTTCGAAGCAGTTGTTAAGTTTCCTCCAGCCTTGGGATCTTCCCCAGTGGTGCTTGATTTCCGCTTCTTGGGAGTAGTAGGAGGAAGCTTGTTGGTCTGAAAGGATTTAAACGAAGAGTTAGATGCAAACCATAAAACATGAGTGAATTCGAAACATCAAGGATAAGTGATTACCGTTGGAGTTGGAACACTGGTTGTTGTTGGTATTGTTATTGTTGTTGTTGTTGTGGTTGCAGCAATAGTGGTTGTTTCGGGTGGAGTCACTTTGTCAGTAGTTTCGATGGAGGCTTGAGAGGCACTCCCTTCTTTCGACTTCGAGGCAGCTGTCTTTATCCTGATGGCTGAAAATCGAAACAATTAAAGCAAAGGTTAAAGATATGGAAAATAAAAGACGTTTGGGATTTTCCCAAGCATTCGCACCTGTGCCTTGATCAGATTTAATTGACATGGCAGAAAGGTCGTATCGAAGGTGTCCTGGGAAATCATGAAGCCAGTGTCGAGCCCTTGTCACAGTCTCAGATGGCTTTGGTTTCCTTTGAAGATGTTTGAACATCTCTTTGCAAGTGAACCACCAAGGATATGGGGGAAACCAAGCCAGAGCCAGTTCTGAGGTAGGTAATCTGGGAAATTTAGGTGGATGCATTTCGAATGCCAACCTATACCTATCCTCAGGTGACAACCCTGAAGGAAGTTTTAACTTAGAAACTTTTTGTTTAAATTTTTCCTTCAAGGTCTCAGCCGCTTGATGCACAGTGGAGTCCAAGCGCGTGGGGTCATAAGTAGTTTCAAAATAATTTTGGAAAGCTTTAATCTCTTTGGCATGAGTAAACATACCTTTCTTTGCTGGTACCTGCACATCGAAGGCATCAATTAGTTTCTGTTGAATTGTAAGTGTATCGAACATATAAGTTTGATAAAACTTGGTCCACCATTCCAGAAACCCTTTAGCTGTGAGATGGGTAGGTTCGAAGGTTATCAGCTCAAACTGGGCAAAGCCTTGATATTGTTCTTGCTGTATTTTGGCTTCCCGTGCCTTGAAAGTTCGTCCAGAAGTGATGGCACTCTCAGTTTGAAATAAAGGTTCAGGAATCAGTTGGCATAAGCCAAACTGTCTCAAAACAAAATTTGGTTGGTAAGCAAAAAGAAAAATCTGGTTCTTGGCTAGAGTTATTCTTGAAGAAATGAGTCTAGGTAGCAAAAAAGCTCTCCATACATCCTGAATCTCCTTGCTCTTGATAGCTTCTGAGAGAGCCATGGTGAACCAAGAAGGTCCATGAGCCCTCGAAGCAAAAGGCGCCATGCTCTCTTCGAACTTGTGCCTTTTGGAGAATATCATGATGTACTTCGAGAATTGGACTTTGAAGTCATCTTTGTCGTCATTTGGAGTTAATCTTCGAAGCCTAGTGCCTTCGACTATCCTATCATTTATCTCAGGATCTTGTTCATCAATGGTGTTGGCGGTTGACAAGGAGGGTTCGAACATGGCATTTAGCCATAGTTGAAGTAACCAAAAAGGGCCAGCCAACAGAATATTCTTGGAGGTATGGGATTTGAGGCTCGAAACAGCTGACCTCAGGCTTTCATAAAGGTCAACTAAGAGCAGTTCACTTAAGCACACTTTTCTATTTTCATGCAAGTCCCTAGCTAGAGGAATGAACCTACTAGCTACCTGTAGGGATCTACTGCAGAAAACGTATCTTGACAGCCATAGGGTTAAGAAAGCAATGTGTTCTACGACAGACACATTGTCCCCCTCAGCATGGTAATGACTGATAAACTTGGAAAAACTTGCTAGCTTGACTTCGAAGTCAATTATGCTTGAATGTTCTTCGTTGTCGGGGATATAAGTTTCTCCTACTGGCGATAGCCCAGTGATGGCCACTACGTCGAAGAAGGTTGGGGTGATCATTCCACCTGGGAGATGGAAAGTGTTATAGGTACTGTCCCAGAAATAGAGGGACGCGAATAGCAGAGGGTGGCTGTAGGGGAAACCAGGCTTCGATAGCTTAATCAGGTTATAGATACCTAATTCTTCCCATTGCTGGGATTTCTTAGCTTCTACTTTCTTGAACCAATTTTGATAAGCAGTATCAGAGGTGGGGCAAGATCGAAATGGCTTAAAATTACTTTTTACATAATCCAATACAAAGGGGTCCTTAGGAGGAACAGTTGGGTTTTCTATGGTATTTGAACTAGAAGATTCTATTGCCTTAGGGGCGTCCATTTTGTTAAATAAGGGTTTAAAACTATAACAAACTGGGAAAATCGTCCTGGTGTCTTTTAATATTTCAAAAACCGTAAGAGGGCCATTTAAAGCTAACCTCTTACCAACAACGGTGGTAGGAATGAGTACCTGTGACGCATACAACATTTCTTTTTCCTTTGAAATCATCTGAGGGGCAAGAACGGATTGACCTTGGTGAGTGATAATCTTACTTTCCATGGTAGCTCCTGCAGTTTTTCCTTTCTTCTTGGAGACTTTCTTGAGTTGGGATGAAGTAGAAGAAGACATTTTTGAAGGATGTTGAAAGCTTGGGTTTTTTGATGAGAGAAGGAGGGTAAAAGATTCAGAGTGTGAAAAGAAAAGAAAAAGATTAAGTTGGTGATGTTTTATAATGGGGAAGTTTAAGCATCCACTGAATAAGGGTGTGATACGTGGAAATCATGGGTTGGTGTGATGAAGAGGTGGCGTAAAGTTAACATGGGTAATAGGCGTGATTTAAAGATAATCATTGTTTGTAACTGCACCATACTGTGAAGTGGCTCCAGGCGGTTAAGGAATCCAAAAAGCGCTATGATTAACGTGACTGGAGTCAAATGCATTAAATGTTACGATGATTCGAAGGTCACATCAAAATCTTGTGTAGATGTTTAAAATAGGTATTTCTCAGAGAAATCGAAATACATATTTTAAAGGGGAAATTTGTTGGCTGAAGATTTTGATAATATTATTAGAAGCCAAATGAATTAAACGTTTCGATTGAAATGAAGCAAAGCGTCATGTTTCGAAGTAGCAGAAGCAGTGTTTCGAATAAGCATGTCAAAGCTGGAGCTTCGAGTGGCAATTATGGGAACATATCTAAAGAAGTCTCGAAATAACAACAAGGCTGTGTCTGGGAAGTGCGTTCGAAACGGAGAAGTACCAAAGCATTTGAAATTCAAATGGAAGCGGGACATTCGAAGTTTGAAATTTATATGCTGGAGCATTTGGAGACACGTGGAAAGAAGAAAGAGGCATTGTTCTGCATGTTCTGAACGTGGCATAATCCTATAGCAAGACCGTTATGGTCGAATTAGTATAAATAGAAGTCTTAGTATTAGGATTTCGTGTGTCATATCTATTGTACTAAATACTCAGTAACATTCAAACTACCACATGGCAAGGGAAACGAATGCAAGAGCAATGTACGTATGATAGCACCATATATTTATGATTTAATGAAAACCTTTTACCATTTCCAGCACTTTCCTTTATCTTTCTGTCAAATAACATTTATAAGTTTTCTCATTTACAGTCTTTTCACTTCGAAATCTCTTCATTAAAGTTTTACATTTCAATGCTTTCTTCACATTTCAAGCACTTTACATTTCAGAAAACTGTCATACTTTCCATGCCTTTACCTTCAAGCTTTATCCTTCGAACGCCTATTTTTACTTAAAGTCATTTACAGATTTCTTGCATTAAACGCTTTCTTCATATTTCAAACCTTTTACGTTCCAGAAATCCTTTACATTAACTGTTTTTATAATTCGAAACCATTTACTTGCCTTTTATGCAATTTTACATGTCTTTACAATTAACATTTATTCATGCAACTTAGTTTCGTACACGCACATTTTGATTACATCTTTAGACCTTTAAGAGAGAAATCGAAATAAGCCAAACACCTATACAACACTCAAATATCAACCATGAATATCTGTTCGATCATGAGAGTTACCCTAATGACCAAGGAATCCTAGGATCAATCTAGTCGATCCTGTGAGTTACCAGAGGAATTGAATAACAGTCAGAAAGATTATTCGATAGTTTGGAAGACTAGCGGTTGTTTACCAGAAATCACTGGAAACACATACATCTAACAGCTTATAGTTTGCGAAAATTAAAATGCGAGAAATTAAAGTCCTAGCTATTACAAGGCTTTCGCAGATACATAATTATTTTGACTGTAAATAAAGATGCAGAAATTTAAAACCCTAATTACTATTACAAACTCGGAGCAGTTACAATAATAGAAAAAGGAATTAAAGGCGCGCGGCGAATTAAATGCGAGAACAAACTAGGAAACCTAAAAATCTAATTGAGAAAATATTTAGGTTATTTTTTTAGAAAGATTAGGTTATGTACAACATTAAACCCTAATTCTAGTTGATTTTAATTATACAAAAAAGAATTAAATTGCCTTAATTTAATTAAACTAATTAATTAATAAAATATTTTTATAAAAAAATGATTTTTGATGTTTTTATGATTTTTTGATTAAATAAAAAAAAAGCATGATTTTTGGTGTTATTTGAAAAAAAGAAAATAATTAATTAATAAATAAAAGAATTAAAATAGAAAAGGAAAAAATTGGGCCTGTATAAGCAACTAAGGGGGTGCATGCTGAATTTGTGCCAAGCCCGTGAATGCTGAGCCCATTCCTACGCCTAATTCGGTGTAGCCACGTTTGGAGAATGTACCATGGTCTTTCATTGGTTTGAGCGTGGGATCTGTGTTGGTAATGATCCAGTGGCTGGATTAGTGGGGCGCATGATGGACGTCTTGCCATGTAATGCTTGGAACCTGCAATCACATGTTAAGAAAAATAAAGAAATATGTTGGGACCTGGGACCGAACCTAAGTCCTCCCACTCATACAATGCGCGCCTTGGCCATCTGTGCTACCATGTTTAGTTGTCAATAGGATAAATCCAAAATATAATATATAAAAAAAGGTGGATAGACTGAATAAAATAAAAAATGTGCGTGATCATTCAAATGGACCAGTGGGGTGGTGACAAGTCATTGTCTTCTTCCCTGTCCGTCGTCTTAGGCCAATACCTTTTACCTACGGACATAACTCCATAGCTATAGCCCTACAAGTTTCAAAAATCCACAAAACACATGATAAATTAAAGGGGAGTACATGGATCAATTCGTCTTGATCCCACGAGCATCATGGTATCCTTTTCTTGGCCTAATTTTACTTGTACAAAGAAGCCATAAAACGGCTTCTTAAACCCTAGCCATGACAATCATCAATATATGCATCAAAATTCCAATTAAATCATTCAAGCATGTTGCAAATATGTCAATAATCATAAATACATCATTAGAATATGCTTATGATGCAAGAATTGTTGTAATCAATTTTGAAACAAAGAGCAAACCGTGTGAAGGCTATGGGACGATTCCGGACTTGGGAATGCTTGCAATTGATTGTGTTAGCTTCATGAGAGGTCCATGAATCATTTAGAAGCTTTGGAATGTTTTGAATCACCCTCTATGTGAGAAAATGATCTACCACTTTTTTGCCAAAATTTGAGTTTTGTTCTTCAGCTCTGACGACTGTAATCCTTGTCCTTTTGGCTTGTGTATGTTCTATATATGTAGTGTGATGAATTAGGGCAACAAAAACATATTCAATCTTCTTTGAATCATGAAGACTGGATTTGATTTGTTTGCTATATGATATCTTTCCAAAACCATCCTAATCATGCTATTTTTGCCTCAATTTTCCTTGATTTGATTTGATATGATTAGGCTAGCTTGATTAGATTATGATTCCTACAAAAATCAGATCAAAAATCAATCTTTTATATTTTTTGCAATTTATTTGATTTAATTTAACTTTTAATAAATAAAAATCAAAATAAAATAAATAAATAGAGAAAATAATATATGGATGCTGATTTGGGTCGTGGACCATGTCTTCAACAAGATACAATCATGAAAAGCTAGGCCCATTTGACAAAAAATGCACTTTTGAGCGCATTTGACTTTTGCCAATTTTCCAAAAATGGCCAACTTTGACAATGCATATCTCTTCCAATTTTAACCCTAGAGAGGTGTTCTTGGACTTTTTAGAAAACTTAGGATGTCCCCTAAACAACCCTTTTGGTTTCATCTCAATTGGGTGTTCCATGTTCATATAAGAAGCTTTGACCCAAAAGGTGTTTTTGTTGACTTTTCAAAAGGACCTATAATGTAGAAATTCATATCTTTCCATGAGTGCATTTTTTGAACTTGAGGGCTGAAGATGAGTTGTAGGAAATTGGATTCTCTTCAAAATGAGCCTTGGATGAGAAATTTATGATAAAGTATGAGAAAGTTATGCCCGTTCAAAGTTTTGTTGACTTTTCCTAAGAAACCCTAATTTAGCAACTTTTGAGTTTTGATGAATTAGGAGCATTCCTTGAGGAATCATGATCAACCCTTGATAAAATGATGGATATCACTTTAAAATGTTGATGTTGACCAAAAATCTTGAAGTTTGACTGTATGTGGGTCACAATTGACTTTTGACCTAATACAGTTGATTTTCAAGCATCTCAGCAGTTGACTGAGCAAACTTCTTGTGTAAGGCATGCAACTTGACATGGATGACCTTGAGAACATATTAGTACCATGGAAAAGATTTTAGGCCTTTGTATCTCACCCATCTTGATGAAAATGGAAATCCTATTTGGAGGTTCATTGCTTTAGGAGAGAGTTTGCCTGGTTAACTCTTGGGTATCCTTTAGCATGTTGAGGATCTCAATGAGCATGTACTGAGTAAAATGAGAGGGAAATTTTGGGGTACAACAGTGAGAGTGAAGAAGGCTTAAAAAGTTCTGAGAAGGTTGTTCCTTCAGGGATAGAAAAAGTGTTACTGGTTGAGATGGTGGAAGTTTGGTTAAGGAGAGGTTGTAAGGGTGTGATTAATGTGATGATAGCTAGATTATCTGTTAAGGAAGTTGTTTCTGGAATGATTGGAATGGATGTTGTTGTAGGTATGTCTGGGGTGTAGGTTTTTGTGGAGTCATAAGAGAAGGCAAAGGCTAGAAGTGAGATGGGTTGTCCAAGAGGTGGAGTTGTATGTGCAGGTGGTAGAAGTGTTTGGGAAGGTGGTGAATGAGGTTGCTCAGATGGAGTGACTTTATATTTTTCAAGAGGAGCAACAACATTTTATGGTGATGGTGGAATGGATGAAGTAGTAACTGTAGTAGAAATGAGTGGTGGTGGTAAAGGAATAGAACATATAACCGGTTCAGAGATAGATGCAACAATAGATTTAGAGGTAGTTTACTTACCAGAAGGAGCAGAGTAGAAGGCCAAATCTGGATTTTTCTTAGCAGCACCAGAGTAAAAAATATCCAGTGCTTTCTGCTGGGGCTTCTCTTTATTCTTCTCAAATTTATCATGTTTTCTTTTTAGCATGGCTGGAGGTTCATCCATCAACATGGAAGTATCAAATTGTGATGTATCCATACCTTCTGCTAAAAGATAGTCCATTATGATATGGGAATGATCAACCTTTGTAAAAAGAGGATATCCATCAACTATCATTATCTTGTCCTTCAGCGTGTATTTTTTAGTGTTGAGGCTAGATTTCACCAGAACCTTCTCTATAATCCCCATCTGCTTTAGATTCTCCCGTTGAATGGTTTACCAGTTTCTACAGAAAGATCCTCTATCAGATTGAAATTTTTCAGATGATCTACTAGACCACTTTCTATCAGAATGTCTGATATTAGTCTGCCTAGAGGAATATAATTTCTGGGTTTTCCATGGTTTCTAGTTTCTCTTATATAATCCCTGAGGTAGCGAAACAGAATGGAGGGTAAGTTGATCTTTTCTCCTTTCATCAGACAGTACAGGATACACTTCTGATATGCATTGACATGGTCGTAAGAGTTTGTTGGTTTTTTGTGATGAATGCTCCCCAGAATAATCTTGAACCATACACAAAGGATTGGAGGAAGTTCCTGAACATTGAATGAATGGGGTTTTCCGTCATATTTCAGTTTAGTGAAGATTTTAAGGTTTATCTCTTTTACAATCATTTTTTATTTATGGTTTACCTTATAAATCCTTTTTCCTTTAGCGTTTTCCATCCCTAGTAAGGTAGCAACATATTTCTCCATGGTAACAATCTTAAGACCTCAAACGTGTGAAACAATGTACTCCTCATCAGCTTCAGTGAAATGCTAGAATACCTTGACAAGATTTGTGTAGACGGGTCTGTAGAGACGATCAAAATAGTTGCCCCAATCTTGTATTCTCAAATCTACTGAAAGGTCAATGCCATTTGCTTTCAAGTTTTCAAAATCCACTAGTAATTCATAAAGAACTTTCAGTCGATCACAATGAGTGGACAAATTAACATGAGCGAGACGTTCAAGTATCTGAAGTTCATTAGGTTTAGTGAAGGTTGTTAGGGTTTGATGAAGAGAAGAAGGTGGTACTGAAGACGGTGGTTTAGAAGAAGGTGTGGGAGTAGAAGATTGAGCCTTTTCCATTTGTTGAGATAAGTTGAAGACTTCTTATTACTAAGCATACATGGTGGAGATGAAACATATTTGAAGGTTTTAGGTTTTTGGAGAGAAGGTGTGGTAGTGAATTGCAACTTGTGTGAAAGTGAGAGAAGTGAGGGTTTTTATAAAAAAATTGAAAATTTGAAACAAGGGAAAACATACACGAAGGAGTAGTAATGATTTTTAAAAAGTAATGATGATTTTTAAAAGGAAGTAATGATGATTTTAAAATTAGTCTCTGAAAACCCGGTGCTCGAGGTATCATTCAAGCATTTTTCATTAATTAGAATTGACAAGTGTCAACTTCCAATCATAGCCATGCGTTTGAGAAGACGCAATTTTAATGTATGTCAATCAAATTTGACGTTTGGGTTTGATAATTTCTAACTTGTAGAAATATCAGAATTAGAATCTAAACAGTAAAATCAAAACCACATATTGATTTCAACATTTTATCAGAGTCTTATTTAGGACAAAAGGTCATTTTCAGATTTTCTAAGATAAATAGAAATATGTCTTCAGATAGGGGTTTTGTAATAATATCAGCCCATTGATGGTCTGTATCTATAAATTTTAATGATAAAATCCCTTTCTGAACACAATCTCTAATAAAGTGGTGTTTAATTTCTATGTGTTTAGCTCTAGAGTGTAAAGTAGGATTCTTACTCAGACATATTGCTACAGTGTTATCACTGAAAATAAGTATGTTTTTTCATATATCTGGAAATTCTCAAGCTGACTCTTCATCTAGAGCATCTGGGTGCTGCAGAATGACGCTGAGATGTACTCTGCTTCAGCAATTGATAGTGCAATTGCCTTTGCTATACTAGGAGATGAGATTCTTTCCAAGAAACTGACAGTTTCCAAAATTTATTTTGCGTTATGTTCTACCTCCTGCATAATTTGCATCACAAAATCCAGATAGCTTGTACTATGATGTTTTCTCATACATCAAGCCAAAATTAGTTGTAGCATTCATATACTTTAGGATTATCTTAATATTAGTTAAATGAGTTTCCCTAGGATTTGATTGGAATCTAGAACATAAGTGTGATCGGTGGATCTGGAACTGACTGTTTAACGCTGGTTCGCGAAATGTCGCGAAAGCAAGAGTCGCCACCGTCTTTTATTTTCTCCAACATGGACAGGACAAAAGCACAACAAAATTCCTTATGAGATAGTTTCTCGGTTCGGGAGGTAGATTTATAGAAAGGGAAGGTGTTAGCACCCTTTCTATCCATGGTTATCCATGGGCTCTTAGATACTTGCTCATTGTGTTTTCAAAAGATTGTTTGCTTTTCAAGTGTGAGTGGGTTTGAAAAAGTTTCGTTTAAAGATTTCAGATCGACTCTTGTATCAGTCCTCAAGAGTGTTTGAAAAGTTGTTTTTGAAAGCTTTTTGCAAAGTGTCGGTGCGAAAAGAAGTTTTTGATTTGTTTTGAATTAGAGCAAGTATCTATGAGTCATCTACCTACCCTAAGGAATTAGGCTGTGTAAATGTCCTTGAGGTAGTGCCATCCCACCATTGAGAGGTAGGTAGCACCACCATTGGAGGTGTTCGGGTCAATTCATTTGTAGGGACAGTGTGGTCACCAGAGCAACAGTAGGACACCTTAGAAGCTACCCTTATGCCATTGATCTTTTTATTCCGAGGCGACTATTTTGAGGCAACTTGTTCCGAGGCAACTTGTTTCGAGGCAACCGTTTCGAGGAAACTAGATCAATGGAACATAAGGACTCACTAAGACGTCCTATACTCGACGACCACGTTTCGAGGGGCAAGGCAACAGTGAGGCGTACCCTAGGAGTGGTGTGTGAATTGTGTGTCATTTTTAGTTATATTTTGTCTTGTCATGCATTGGGTGAGCTACACTTTGATTTTATTTGGGCATACATTCTTTCATGTGATTAACAGTTTAAAGGTGCGGAATTTAAAATGCGAAAAATAAAGGTCCTACGCTATTACAAGGCGCGGGTCTATACATCGCCAAATTAACAAAGACCCGATTTTGAATAAAAGTGCGGAAAGTAAATGTCCTAATTATCTATTACAAAGCTTTGGGGCAAGTACATAACATAAAAAATGAAAAAATAGAAACAAACGCGCGAAAAGAAATTAGAAACGAAGGTGCAAGGGCGTTGGACCCTTTAAAGAAATTAAATTGAAATTAATAAATTAATTAATGATTAAAGAAAGAAAAAAAGGTTATTTTTTATGGTTTTTGGTATTTATGAAAATAAAGAGAATTAATTAAAATTTGAAATTAAATAAAACCGTAATTCTAAATTGTTTTTAATTATTAAAGAAAAATGTTTAAGTTTTAACCTAATTTACCCTAATTAATTAATTGCATATTTATTTACGAGATAATTAATAATTAATAATGATAAGAATAAAAAGTTATTTATTAAGAAAAAGAATAAAAAATACTAAAACCCTAATTTCTACATTTTAGTTTATTTAAGAAAAAGAACATTAAAGTTGAAAACCTAAAATTAAACTAATTTGATTATTAAGATTTATTTACAAAAAATATTAATGCATTAAATAATAACTAAACATATTTTATTTTTGACTTTTCTGATTTTTTGTATTTTTGTATTATGAGAATTAATTATATGGAATTAAATAAAAGAAATTAATCAAATAAAAGAAAAAAAAAGAGAATTAAAATAAAAAGAGATATGCAAACCATAGGAGGGGTATCTGCCCAATTTGGAGGTTAATGCAAAGGAATTTGGCCCATTGAACCAAGCCTTTTTGACCTTCTGGCGCTTGTGTGTGGGACGTTTGACTAGGGTACATGGTGGATTGCTTGTGATGGCCATTGGATTGACCTTCAGGGACATGTGGCAGGCAAGCACGTATGCGTGCATGGTGGACTTTAGATGAGGCGCTGCATGGAAAGGTGTTAAGAAAAATAATATTGAAGAAGTGGGGGACCTGGGAATCGAACCCAGGTCCCAATACCTGCAGCGTACATCCCTGGCCAACTGAACCATCACGTTTATTCATATATAATATAATAAGAAAATATAATATGGAGGAAACGTCCACTATGCTGAAAAGCACGCCAATCATTCAAACGGACCAACCACCTTCAGCCACGCCAGCATCTTCTTCGTTCTACCTGAAAATAAGAAATAGATAGCGGGGGTTTTAAACCCCCACTAACCCTAACTTGCAATAATAGCGATTAGAGCATGGTAAAAAAGAAAAAGGGCGCGAGGTATGGATTTTATCCTTCAGAATGTCACGATTTCAATGGTGTAGGTCTTGTTGTCTAATTTTTCCAGATGTGTAAAGCCCTAAATCAAGGTCTCTGAAACCCTAAGAAATGTCCATGGTAACTTTCTATACATGCAGGCATTCTTCAATTGAATTGTGCCATTAGCTTCAGAATCATCATATTAGTATAAATCAAACATTAAAACATATGGAAAATGCATGTAAATTCAAATACGATTAATAAAATTTTCATGAACAGGGCGATTGCGTTCTACCACTTCTTCGAGTATGGAGACTTGGCTTTGATTGGAAAAGATTCCTGGTAGGGTCAGCAACGTATTGGAACTCTTTTTAGGCCTTGAAACACCTTGTATCTATGAAAACAATTTTCAAACTTTTGGTCAAAAATGCAAGTTTTGTTTCTTTGTTTCAGCGCAACTTGCTTGTTCTTAGCATTAGGGTTTGATTATGCTTATGTATGTGAGTAGAACTAGGTCAAAAAACCAGCCCAAAATCCATGTATTCAATGATTCAATATTTGATTTTTCCTTATATCTTTTTCAATCTTTTTGTCATGAAAAACATGCCTATTTTGGAATATCTTGCCTCTTGATGTGGTACACGAAATCTCTAGGTCATGATGAGGGAATATGCTGCACAAAAAGATTTGGAAAACATGTTTTGCTATTTTTGTCATATTTAATTTTAATTAAGTGAATTAATAATAATAATAATTCAAATAATTAATCAAAAATGATAAAATAACTCCCTTGGATGTCAATGGGTCGTGCATGGCCTTTGGGTGATGATTCATGGAAGAAATTGAGGCCCATTAGCAATTTTGAGGCATTTGAAGCAAAGTTGACTTTTCAAAATTCCCAAAAATTTCCCAACTTCCACAAGGCATATCTTGCTCAATTTTTAAGCTTTGATCATGTTCTTGGACATTTTGGAAAGGTCTTGAAGTCCTCTAACCAATGTCTTTGGTCCCATGTCATTTTGATTTACCAATCTCAAGTTATGTTCTTTGACTTAAAGTGCCCTTTTGTCGACTTTTGAAAATGACCTATAATGTTGAAATTGATAACTTTTTGTGAGAGCATTTCTTGGACTTGAAGTGTGAAGATGAGTTGTAGGAAATGTCATCCTATTCAAAATGAGATTTGGATGGAATTTTTCTGATAAACCATGTGGAAGTTATGCCTTGGTCAATTTGCAGTTGACTTTTTCAACTGTCCAAAAATAGAAACTTTTGCATCTTGAGACTTTTTGAGCCATGCTTTGAGAATCATGATCAAGAATTGATCAAATGATGTTTGTGGCTTCAAAATGAGATGTTGACCAAAAATTTGGACTTTTGACTGTCAAATGACCATTTTACCCCTACAGTTGACTGTTGAGCAATTAAGGTTTTTGACTGTGCAATCTGGTGCTGTGAGTCTTGAAACTTAGCATATGGATGCTTGACAATGTATGTAGGCATGTGGGACTTGATTGGACCTTTGGAAACTTCAATTTCTTTGCCAGAACCAAAACCCTAATTTTTGACTGTTAGGAGGCCATTGGACTGTGCAACCTTTGGGAGATTTTGAAGCATGCTCTTAGCAAATCATGAAGAAAATGGGAGGGAAAATTTTGGGGTACAAAAGTTGCCCCTGTTCAATCTTCTTAGACCTGAGGATGTATATTGGCTGACGTTCCTTTCATAATCCGAAGGTGGGAGATGATTGAACACTAGAGTGCCCAGAAATTTGCGCTCACATGTTAGCAGTGTGATGGTGGGAATGGGATTACAGATGCCATTTGGAGATTGATGGATAGGAAGATGGGCTTATAGATGCCATTTGGATGTCGATCGCGTAAGAGTTTCCTTAGCGAGAACTTGCGTACCTGAAAAAGAAAATGATTACCTGGCCTGTTACAGGAGTTGGTCTTCAAACTTTTTATGTGGATGCGCCCTGGCTGGATACAGGAATCGAATCTTTGAACTCTTCAGACGTGCCCTGGTGAGATACAGGAATCGAGTCTGGAGCTTCAAAAGGTTATGAATGAATCAGGGATGGTTACTATCTCAACGGGACGATGAGATAACCTTGGATGATTACTACCTCAACAGTAACGATGAGAGAACCTTGGGCGATTACTACCTCAACAGTAACGATGAGAGAACCTTGGGCGATTACTACCTCAACAGTAACGATGAGAGAACCTTGGGCGATTACTACCTCAACAGTAACGATGAGAGAACCTTGAGCAATTACTACCTCAACAGTAACGATGAGAGAACCTGGGGCGATTACTACCTCAACAGTAACGATGAGAGAACCTTGGATGTCTTCTACTGAGTCTTCATCAGGAAAATCTTTAGGAATCGGTTTAACTGGACCAGAGAAGGCCTTTGACTGGATCGACATCAGAAAAATCTTTAGGATTCGATTTAACTGAACCAGGCAAGGTCTTGGAATCTTCAACTGGAATAAGAATCAAGGAGATCTTAGCGTCGATCTGACTGAACCAGAGAAGGCCTTTGACTGGATCGGTATCAGAAAAATCTTTAGGAGTCAATTTAACTGAACCAGGCAAGGTCTTGGAATCTTCAACTGGAATAAGAATCAGGGAGATCTTAGCGTCGATCTGACTGAACCAGAGAAGGCCTTTGACTGGATCGGCATCAGAAAAATCTTTAGGAGTCGATTTAACTGAACCAGGCAAGGTCTTGGAATCTTCAACTGGAATGAGAATCAGGGAGATCTTAGCGTCGATCTGACTGAACCAGAGAAGGTCTTGGATTAACTTTGACTGGATAAGAATCAGAAAAATCTTAGAATCGATTTAACTGAACCAGACTAAAGTCTTGGAATATCTTCAACTGGAATAAGAATCAGGGAGATCTTAGCGTCGATCTGACTGAACCAGAGAAGGTCTTGGAATAGCTGAGAACTTAACTGGATCTTTCCTGAAAGGTAAAGGTCAGTCATATGCAATGCATGATATGGATCAAGCAATGATGTTCTCAACATAAATGAGATTGTATGTTCATGCTGCGTATATGCATGCTATAATGTATGGAAATGCGATGTTTATGAATGTATGTTTTTGTCTTAGGAAAATAAATCCTTGACGGGTGCCCGGAAGTCACATCCTGGGCTGATGGTTGAAGAGAGGTCTTCGTTTCCGCTGGGGATGAAGATTGCAAGAATGAACCGGTAGGGGAAGATGACTCCGTTGGGGAATAAACTTGATGGAGAGATTACTCTGCGGGGAATAACTACTCTAGCGATCTTGCTGGGGAACAATACTCTGTGGGGAGAGAAATACTTTGCTGAGATGCTTGATGATAATTCTGCTAGGGATACCGTTGATGTGTTGGAAGTGTTAATAGACTCCGCTGGGGATAAGAAGACTTTGCCGAGGACAGTCTTTCCGTGGCTTTTGGCTGAGGATAACCCAGTTATATCCTGGTAGGGAAATAACCTTTGAATAAAGCCAGGGGACGCGTTCGTGCTCTGTAGGGGATAAGCTTTCAGAATCTACTGGGGATAAGCTTCCTACTGGGGAGATTGATTCAAACTTTCTTGGGGAAATCTGGATTGGACTCTCCTGGGGAGATTTTGAGATGTATTGGGGAAGTGGCTCCGCTGAATGTCTGGTATACCGCCGGGGAACAGTCTTAGACCAAGACTGCCGGGGATGCTTGTTAAGAATATTCGTATATTGTACTGGGGAATGTTGAGATCTGCTGGAGGATACCCAACTTCCTTAAGGCTGATAATATAGCTTTGCTTGGGGAGAGTGCATTGATTTGCTGACTCTCTCTCTGGGGAATTGAGGTATATTGGTTATGTCCTTCGGCCGAACTTACCTTGGTACCTTGGTGAACAGAACAATTAGATCGCTTAGACCACTCATTATTGCCCCTGTTTCTAATGTTACCTGTAATTAATCCTTTGTTTCGTATACAAATATTTATGAGTCAGCAATTAGTGTCAGATGCATATATCACAAATTGAACCTTGGACGTTCTTCGCAAAACAAAACAGAAAAAGGAAAAATAATTGGCAATTGATCTGAAAAGTGAATTTATATTGATTTTTTGAATTTGCCTGTAAATGTACGAGAGGCTGACGTCCTAGTAAGAGAACGTCGCCGAACAAAAGAGTTTATACAATTTGTACAAAAGGGAAAACAAAACAGCTATGTGAAAAGAATAATCCCACTGGGTTCCAACTTTGCTATCGCCTTTATATCTTCGAGCGTCTCATCACTTGATGACCTAGTTGAAGATGAAGCTGATTGATTGATGCCGTCTGAACTTGATGTTGATACCGGATTCTGGATGCAAAGTGATCCAATGAGACATAGCATTACGCTTCAATCCCTAACTTTTGCCTGGACCGCCCTTTCGGGTTTTCGGTCCACCGGGATACCCATTTTTGCCCAAGCCGCCTTTTCAGGTTTTCGACTTGCCGGGTGTACAGATTTTTTCATTTCATCCCTCATTTTGCCCGAACCCTTTTGGTTCGCCGGGAAGCCCTAATTTTTGCCTAGGTATGTCAACCTAGCGGGTCCTTATTATGCGTAGTATCTTTTTACTATGTCTGCATTGGAGGGGTGAGGAAGGTCGTCACCGTCCATGGTGGTCAGAATCATGGATCCTCCTGAGAACACATGTTTAACCATAAATGGCCCTTCGTATGTAGGGGTCCATTTGCCCCTGGGATCACTCTGAGGAAGGATGATGCGTTTGATTACCAGATCTCCAACTTGATATTCTTGTGGTCTGACCTTCTTGTTAAATGCCCTGATCATCCGTTTTTGATACGTCTGACCATGACAAATAGCAGCAAGTCTCTTTTCGTCGATTAGATTTAACTGATTAAGTCGTGTCTGGATCCAATCATCTTCGCTCAGATCTGCATCCTTCATTATCAGGAGAGAGGGTATTTGCACTTCGATCGGTAAGACTGCCTCCATGCCGTAAACCAAGGAAAAAGGAGTTGCCCCGGTTGACGTCCTCGCTGAGGTACGGTACCCATGAAGAGCAAACAGTACATCTCGTGCCAATCTTTATAGGTCACTGTCATCTTCTGCACAATTTTCTTCATATTCTTATTTGCTGCCTCTACAGCCCCATTCATCTTCGGCCGGTAGGGAGAAGAGTTGTGGTGTTGTATCTTGAACTGCTCGCGGAGCTCAGTGATCATCTTGTTATTAAGATTGGTACCATTGTCTGTAATGATTCTCTCTGGGATGCCGTATCGACAGATCAGGTTGTGCCGAATGAACCGTGCCACAACATTCTTGGTCACCGTGGCGTAGGAAGCTGCTTCAACCCACTTTGTGAAGTAATCGATCGCTACCAGGATGAAGCGATGCCCGTTGGATGCCGTAGGTTTAATCTCGCCGATCATATCTATGCCCCACATTGCAAAAGGCCAAGGTGCAGTCAGGACATTCAGAGGGACTGGAGGAACGTGCACTTTATCAGCATAAATCTGGCATTTATGGCATGTCCGAGAATGTTGGTAGCAGTCAGCTTCCATTGTGGACCAGAAATATCCTGCCCGAAGGATTTTCTTTGCCATAGTGTGTCCACTAGAGTGAGTTCCGAAGGTACCTTCATGTAGCTCTGCCATGATCCTTTATGCTTCAGTTTTATCCACACAACACAGTAAGGTCGAATCATGGTTTCGCTTGTACAGGATGCCGTTGCTAAGGAAGAACTTCGCTACGAACCTTCTCAGAAACTTCTTATCATTGACAGAGGCACCTTCAGGATACTCCTGAGCTTCCAAGTATCTCTTCACCTCATGGTACCAAGGTTTCTCAGTCACTACCTCAGCCTCGAGATCACAACAGTATGCCGGTTCGTCCAGTTTCCAGATAATGACTCGGGGAGCCTCATTGTCCCATTTGACCTTGAACATAGAAGACATCGTAGCTAACGCGTCCGCCAACTGATTCTCCTCTCTTGGGAAATGTTCAAAAGTTATCTCTGTGAAATGGGGGATCAATGTCAACACACATTCTCTGTAAGGAATAAGGTTCGAATGTTTCGAATCCCACTCGCCTTTGATCTGATTGATCACGAGAGAGGAATCTCCGAAGACACTCAGAAACTTGGTCCTTAAGTCAATCGCAGCTTGAAGACCCATGATGCATGCCTCATACTCCGCCATGTTGTTGGTGCAATTGAAACATAGTCGGGCAGTGAGTGGAGTATGAGTGCCTTGAGGGGATATTATCACAGCGCCGATACCGTTACCCAAAGCGTTGGAGGCTCCGTCAAAGTGCATAGACCATCGGGATCCTTCCTCAGGTCCTTCATCCGGTCCAGGTACTTCACAGTCAGTCACTATCATGATGCTCTCGTCCGGAAACTCAAAGTTCATTGACTGATAGTCGTCTACTGCCTGATGTGCCAAGTGGTCTGCCAATACACTTCCTTTGATCGCTTTCTGAGTCGTGTACTGGATGTCGTATTCTGTCAAGATCATTTGCCATCTTGCTATTCTTCCAGACAGAGCGGGCTTTTCGAATATGTATTTTATCGGATCCATCTTTGAAATCAACAAGGTAGTGTGAGTCAGCATATACTGTCTCAGCCGACGAGCAGCCCATACCAAAGCGCAACAAGTTTTCTCGAGCAGTGAGTATCGGGTCTCACAGTCGGTAAACTTTTTGCTAAGGTAATAAATGGCATGCTCTTTTCGGCCAGACTCGTCATGCTGCCCCAGCACACACCCCATTGAGTTGTCAAGTACCGTCAGGTATAGTATTAGAGGTCTCCCTTCAACCGGTGGCATAAGGATGGGTGGTTCTTGGAGATACTCTTTGATTCTGTTAAAGGCGGCCTGACATTCATCATTCCAACGTACTACCTGATCTTTCTTCAGCAGCTTGAAGATTGGTTCACAGGTAGCAGTTAGGTGCGAGATGAATCGAGCAATGTAATTCAAGCGTCCTAAAAAGCCTCTGACCTCTTTCTCTGTCTTAGGAACTGGCATCTCTTGAATGGCTTTAACCTTGGCAGGGTCCACTTGAATACCCTTATCACTTACAACAAAGCCTAGCAACTTTCCAGATCTAACCCCGAAGGTGCACTTGTTCGGGTTCAACCTCAGCTTGTACAACTTCAGACGGTCAAACAACTTCTGCAGATGGTCAAGGTGCTCCTCCTCAGTTTGGGACCTTGCAATCATGTCGTCAACATACACTTCAATCTCATGATGGATCATATCATGAAATAAAGCAACCATGGCACGTTGGTAGGTTGCCCCATCATTTTTCAGTCCGAAGGGCATGACCTTGTAGCAGAAGGTGCCCCACTGAGTAACAAAGGTAGTTTTTTCCATGTCTTCAGGAGCCATCTTAATCTGATTATAACCTGAAAAGCCATCCATGAAGGAGAAAACCTTGTGCTGAGCAGTATTGTCAACTAGAACGTCAATGTGAGGTAGGGGGAAGTCATCCTTGGGGCTGGCCCTGTTCAGATCCCTGTAATCAACACACATTCTGACCTTACCATCCTTCTTCGGTACCGGTACCACGTTGGCAACCCACTGAGGGTAAGAAGTCACTGCTAGAAACCCGGCATCGAATTGCTTCATAACCTCAGTTTTGATCTTCTCAAACATCTCTGGACGCATACGGCGGACCTTCTGCTTAACCGGAGGGCAGTCTTCCTTGGTAGGCAAATGATGGACCACAATGTCGGCATCCAACCCAGGCATGTCTTCGTAGGACCAGGCGAAGATTTCCACATAATCATGTAACATCTGAGTCAACCGTTGCTTCACGCTGAGCTCTAGGTTGGCACCAATCTTAACTTCCTTTCTGTCCGTCTCAGTACCCAGATTTATCGTTTCCACTGGCTCTTCATGTGGTTGAATTTCCCTCTCTTCCTGGAGTAACAGTCTTGCAAGCTCGCCAGGCACTTCGCAATCATCTTCACCTTCATCTTCGGCTAAGTTGATCGGATTTTCAAAGTCATAACTGGCATTAGCAGAGTCGTTACCAGTGAGATCCAGAGTGGATTGAAACCTGTGTAGGTGAGTGTGTGTAAATACAACTGTTTTGCAATATATAAAGAAAGAAAGAAGGAAAGGGAGCATAAGATTTGAAATGCGGAAAAACGTCCAAGATCTTTATTCATGATATATGTAAATGACAGTTATAAGCCCTCACAAATAAAGCCAACAGTGCCCCGGGTAAGACACCGGGCCATAAAGTTTCAATTCATTGTTTATTACAAATAACAAAAACAAAGGAATTCATTACTGTGTAACAAAAGTAACAGGTAGGTTGTCTTTTGCAGTCCAATTGCTAGGTCCACTGTCGACTGTCGGATAAATCCAGCTGTCGAACTCTGATTCTTCCACTTCATCATCATCCCTGATAGCATTCACTCCATGATCAGGCAGGGGAGCTGTCACTACATTGGGTTTCTCAGATGCCTCAAATTGTACCTCCTTAGCATCAATAAGGTCTTGCACCTTATTTCTTAGGGCCCAGCAGTCATCAGTAGAATGCCCCGGGCTATCGGAGTGATAAGCACAACGAGCATTTGGATTATACTTGGGGGATGCAGTATTCACAACCTTAGGAGCCTCTCTAACAGTCACCAATTTGGTTGATAGCAGTTGCGGCAAGATTTGTGACAAGGTCATACTCAGCCGGGTAAATTCTCTTATGGGTCTTTCAGCCCTTGGTTGATTGGTTTGCCGAGGAGCGGCAGCAGGTTTTGCAATCACTACCGCGTTGACAGATTGGCGGCGCTCTGGTTTATCTTGCCTCCTAGGCCCATACACATCACTAGCCTCCTTCTTAAAAGGTTTCTTCTCAGCACTTGAAGACGCACCTTTCTGAATCTTACCGGACTTCATGCCAGCCTCTATCCTTTCCCCAGTCAGAATAAGGTCAGTGAATCCTGCAGATGAATTGCCAATAAGATGATTAAAGAACAGCCCAGACAGGGTCCCCAAGAACATATCTACCAATTCACGGTCTGTTAACGGAGGCTGCACCCTGCCAGCCAGATCCCTCCACTTCTGCGCATACTCTTTAAAACCTTCGCCTGATCCTAGCGACATACCCTGGAGTTGGGTACGTGTAGGAGCAAGGTCGGCATTATATTGATACTGCTTGTAAAAAGTAGTAGCCAACTCCTCCCAGTTACGAACCTTGGTTCCATCCAGCTGATAGAACCATTCGAGATGAGTCCCTGAAAGACTCTCCTGGAAGAAGTGGATCCACAAGTTCTTGTCCACCGTATACGGCTGAATCTTCCGCACATAGGATCTGAGGTGTAGCTTAGGGCAAGACGCCCCGTCATACTTGGTGAAAGATGGTGCTTTAAACTTGTGAGGGATGATCACACCAGTAGATAAACCCAAGTCTCCGAAATCCAAACCAGGCACTTGTTGAATTTCTATGGCGTTCAGCCGGTCTTCCAACTGCTTGTATCTGTCTTCAGCTGGAGGATACTGTTCCTCATTAAAGTCAGTCTCGTTGTCAGAGACCACCGGACTTGGAGCCCTTCCCCCCTGAGGACTGTCTTTTCCTACAGAAGAACCCTCTTCCTCATTCTGCAGAGTGTTACCAAACCTCCGGCCCGAGTTGAATAGAACGATTCTCTTCTTCTTCTTCTCCTTCTTCAGGAGTAAAGCCTTCAGCTCTTCTTGACCTTGAGCCAAACCCATGATCAGCTCCTGAAATTGTGCGTTCTGCGCCTGAAGGGCCTTGATAGACATCTCGGTTGATGATTCAGGGTTCATGATGCTGAAATAAACAGCGAAGAACAGTAAGCAACCTGAAAAGAAGAGTACCTGTGATGCACATGATGAATGATATGTGTTTATGCAATGCATTCAAGGGTTCGAAAATTCAAATTTGTTGTAGACAAAAGGAACACACGTTATCATTAAGGAAATAATTGTTTGATACATCAAAGCCTCATGGGCAGACATTACAAAAGCAAATCAATCCCAAAAGACACTACGCATCCTCTTCGGAGCAATGTAGGTGTTGAGATTCCTCTCCTCGTGCAGTAGGCGGGTGAGCTCCAAGACCTTCTTTTCACTAGCATGTAGACTGGTCTCGAGAGAATTCCGTTCTTCCTTAAGCTGGATCCAGCTCTTCTGCATCTCTTCCCAGGACGTGGGCATGTCAGGATGTTGAATGGTGTAGGACACTTCACCTTCCAAAACTGGCTCTTTGATCACAGGGAGAACATGAGGATATGGCATCACTAACTTCTGGGAGCGGGCTCGTACCCACTTGAGATAAGGTTCCAACGGGATGGAATTCCTGTGCCCCAGGGTCTTGTTGTCTATCCTACTTGGCATCCTCCAAGCTCTGATAAATCTCTGGCGAAGTCCTTGTGCATCGTTGTCGAAGTCGAAAACTATGTCAGGAATTAACATGTCATGAGGGTCGTCCCTCCGAGCATAACCAAACTGTCTCCAAGCCAAGCATGGGTTGTAAGTAATACCTCCTCTGATTCCAAGTAAAGGAACATTAGGGTACTCCCCGCAACGATCAATGATAATGACATCCTCTCTGGACCGAGAGCACCAATGTATATCTGCATGTGTAAGAGTCATCAATCGTTGTGACCATCTCAAACCCCGCTCATTCTTCAAAACTGTTTGCGGAAGGTGCGAAATAAACCACCTTCCCAGGAGAGGAGTGCAGCACATAAGAACACCTCTTTTTCTCATGGTTTGAGTGTAACATGAGTGAAGGATGTCCCCAAGCAATGTAGGTATATGATTCCTGGACATGAAGATCTGGACAACACTGATATCTATAAGCTGATCTGGATTAGGGAACAACACCAAACCATAGACAAGGAGGGCCACAACTTCTTCAAAAGCTTGTAGGTCAAGGAAGTTCCAACATTCTTGGGCCTTCTCAAACAGAAACCTGGCTAAGAACCTTTTGATACCACTTCTAACTTCCCAATTTCCCTTGAGGTCAGATGGTTGTAGGTGTAAGGCTTTAGCAATCTCTTCAAGCTTGGGTTCCTTTTCCGTACCGTTGTAGGGTAGTTGATCAAGGATAGGGATCTTCAGAAGCCGGGAGAACTCTTCCAATGTAGGCACCAGTTGATAATCCAGGAAAGTGAAACAGTGATGCAGAGGGTCAAAGAACTGGAACAGGACCTTTATCATATCCTCCTCAATGTTGGTGTTGACCAAGCTAATGAGTCTTCCATGTCTTTCACTGAATGAAGAGCTCTCGGGAATCCTGGATATAAGCTCCTTAAGCTGAAGAGGGATCCTTACAAGGCTGATCTGAATTGTCTTTCTGCGACCAGTTTCCATGTCCTACAAAACAAGAACAAAGATGAAGATTCGAACCCCTGAAATGGTTAGCCAATGCATATGATGCTGTATGATGTCATGATGCTATGATTAACACACCACAAATATTTACAAAGGCAAACATGATAAGGCACACAAGTCACACCACAACCCTTAGAGTTTAGGCCAGCATGGGGTCTGGGTATTACCCTCTTGAAGTTGGTGGGCTCAACCTGTCCTATTAGAAGTAACCGGGTTCTAAGGGTCCCAATATCACTGGATTGCTTTCATTGTTCATCGTTTCGATTTAGCCACTGAACCGGCGACCGAAATATTCCAGGAAAGCAACCCTCAATTGAGTGTAGTATCGAGTATCAACCAACCTCGGACTGCACCAAAGTCAGTTATCTCACTACCGTAAAGAGGCCAAGATAGTTCAATTAAGGTTCCTAAGGTCAGTTGATGCTTCACGACACCACGCGGAGGCCCCGTACTCTCCTTGACTGAACTCAAGGGTTACCGGTACACACCAAAGTGCCACATCAACGTAGCAGACTGCTTCAACCATGTCGGTATACCCCGCACAGTTCCCTCACAGCCTTGTTGCTACTTTCTAAGAAGGTATCCCCAGATCCGGGTTAGGATCTATAGAACTCCCAAGACAATACCCACAATTTAAAGCAAACAAGTCAAAGCAATTGAAAACACAGTTATGAACTATCCTAAGGTACACCTCACTTTTAAAGATATCCCCAGCAGCGTCGCCAGTTCTGTGATCGGTGGATCTGGAACTGACTGTTTAATACTGGTTCGCGAAATGTCGTGGAAGCAAGAGTCGCCACCGTCTTTTATTTTCTCCAACATGGACAGGACAAAAGCACAGCAAAATTCCTTATGAGATAGTTTCTCGGTTCGGGAGGTAGATTTATAGAAAGGGAAGGTGTTAGCACCCTTTCTATCCATGGTTATCCATGGGCTCTTAGATACTTGCTCATTGTGTTTTCAAAAGATTGTTTGCTTTTCAAGTGTGAGTGGGTTTAAAAAAGTTTCGTTTAAAGATTTCAGATCGACTCTTGTATCAGTCCTCAAGAGTGTTTGAAAAGTTGTTTTTGAAAGCTTTTTGCAAAGTGTCGGTGCGAAAAGAAGTTTTTGATTTGTTTTGAATTAGAGCAAGTATCTATGAGTCATCTACCTACCCTAAGGAATTAGGCTGTGTAAATGTCCTTGAGGTAGTGCCATCCCACCATTGAGAGGTAGGTAGCACCACCGTTGGAGGTGTTCGGGTCAATTCATTTGTAGGGACAGTGTGGTCACCAGAGCAACAGTAGGACACCTTAGAAGCTACCCTTATGCCATTGATCTTTTTATTCCGAGGCGACTATTCCGAGGCAACTTGTTCCGAGGCAACTTGTTTCAAGGCAACCGTTTCGAGGCAACTAGATCAATGGAACATAAGGACTCACTAAGACGTCCTATACTCGACGACCACGTTTCGAGGGGCAAGGCAACAGTGAGGCGTACCCTAGGAGTGGTGTGTGAATTGTGTGTCATTTTTAGTTATATTTTGTTTTGTCATGCATTGGGTGAGCTACGCTTTGATTTTATTTGGGCATACATTCTTTCATGTGATTAACAGTTTAAAGGTGCGGAATTTAAAATGCGAAAAATAAAGGTCCTACGCTATTACAAGGCGCGGGTCTATACATCGCCAAATTAACAAAGACCCGATTTTGAATAAAAGTGCGGAAAGTAAATGTCCTAATTATCTATTACAAAGCTTTGGGGCAAGTACATAACATAAAAAATGAAAAAATAGAAACAAACGCGCGAAAAGAAATTAGAAACGAAGGTGCGAGGGCGTTGGACCCTTTAAAGAAATTAAATTGAAATTAATAAATTAATTAATGATTAAAGAAAGAAAAAAAGGTTATTTTTTATGGTTTTTGGTATTTATGAAAATAAAGAGAATTAATTAAAATTTGAAATTAAATAAAACCCTAATTCTAAATTGTTTTTAATTATTAAAGAAAAATGTTTAAGTTTTAACCTAATTTACCCTAATTAATTAATTGCATATTTATTTACAAGATAATTAATAATTAATAATGATAAGAATAAAAAGTTATTTATTAAGAAAAAGAATAAAAAATACTAAAACCCTAATTTCTACATTTTAGTTTATTTAAGAAAAAGAACATTAAAGTTGAAAACCTAAAATTAAACTAATTTGATTATTAAGATTTATTTACAAAAAATATTAATGCATTAAATAATAACTAAACATATTTTATTTTTGACTTTTCTGATTTTTTGTATTTTTGTATTATGAGAATTAATTTTATGGAATTAAATAAAAGCAATTAATCAAATAAAAGAAAAAAAAAGAGAATTAAAATAAAAAGAGATATGCAAACCATAGGAGGGGTATCTGCCCAATTTGGAGGTTAATGCAAAGGAATTTGGCCCATTGAACCAGGCCTTTTTGACCTTCTGGCGCTTGTGTGTGGGACGTTTGACTAGGGTACATGGTGGATTGCTTGTGATGGCCATTGGATTGACCTTCAGGGACATGTGGCAGGCAAGCACGTATGCGTGCATGGTGGACTTTAGATGAGGCGCTGCATGGGAAGGTGTTAAGAAAAATAATATTGAAGAAGTGGGGGACCTGGGAATCGAACCCAGGTCCCAATACCTGCAACATACATCCCTGGCCAACTGAACCATCACGTTTATTCATATATAATATAATAAGAAAATATAATATGGAGGAAACGTCCACTATGCTGAAAAGCGCGCCAATCATTCAAACGGACCAACCACCTTCAGCCACGCCAGCATCTTCTTCGTTCTACCTGAAAATAAGAAATAGATAGCGGGGGTTTTAAACCCCCACTAACCCTAACTTGCAATAATAGCGATTAGAGCATGGTAAAAAAGAAAAAGGGCGCGAGGTATGGATTTTATCCTTCAGAATGTCACGATTTCAATGGTGTAGGTCTTGTTGTCTAATTTTTCCAGATGTGTAAAGCCCTAAATCAAGGTCTCTGAAACCCTAAGAAATGTCCATGGTAACTTTCTATACATGCAGGCATTCTTCAATTGAATTGTGCCATTAGCTTCAGAATCATCATATTAGTATAAATCAAACATTAAAACATATGGAAAATGCATGTAAATTCAAATACGATTAAGAAAATTTTCATGAACAGGGCGATTGCGTTCTACCACTTCTTCGAGTATGGAGACTTGGCTTTGATTGGAAAAGATTCCTGGTAGGGTCAGCAACGTATTGGAACTCTTTTTAGGCCTTGAAACACCTTGTATATATGAAAACAGTTTTCAAACTTTTGGTCAAAAATGCAAGTTTTGTTTCTTTGTTTCAGCGCAGCTTGCTTGTTCTTAGCATTAGGGTTTGATTATGCTTATGTATGTGAGTAGAACTAGGTCAAAAAACCAGCCCAAAATCCATGTATTCAATGATTCAATATTTGATTTTTCCTTATATCTTTTTCAATCTTTTTGTCATGAAAAACATGCCTATTTTGGAAGATCTTGTCTCTTGATGTGGTACACGAAATCTCTAGGTCATGATGAGGGAATATGCTGCACAAAAAGATTTGGAAAACATGTTTTGCTATTTTTGTCATATTTAATTTTAATTAAGTGAATTAATAATAATAATAATTCAAATAATTAATCAAAAATGATAAAATAACCCCCTTGGATGTCAATGGGTCGTGCATGGCCTTTGGGTGATGATTCATGGAAGAAATTGAGGCCCATTAGCAATTTTGAGGCATTTGAAGCAAATTTGACTTTTCAAAATTCCCAAAAATTTCCCAACTTCCACAAGGCATATCTTGCTCAATTTTTAAGCTTTGATCATGTTCTCCTAGACATTTTGGAAAGGTCTTGAAGTCCCCTAACCAATGTATTTGGTCCCATGTCATTTTGACGTACCAATCTCAAGTTATGGTCTTTGACTTAAAGTGCCCTTTTGTTGACTTTTGAAAATGACCTATAATGTTGAAATTGATAACTTTTTGTGAGAGCATTTCTTGGACTTGAAGTGTGAATATGAGTTGTAGGAAATGTCATCCTCTTCAAAATGATCTTTGGATGGAATTTTTCTGATAAACCATGTGGAAGTTATGCCTTGGTCAATTTGCAGTTGACTTTTTCAACTGTCCAAAAATAGAAGCTTTTGCATCTTGAGACTTTTTGAGCCATGCTTTGAGAATCATGATCAAGAATTGATCAAATGATGTTTGTGGCTTCAAAATGAGATGTTGACAAAAAATTTGGACTTTTGACTGTCAAATGACCATTTTACCCCTACAGTTGACTGTTGAGCAATTAGGGTTTTTGACTGTGCAATCTGGTGCTGTGAGTCTTGAAACTTAGCATATGGATGCTTGACAATGTATGTAGGCATGTGGGACTTGATTGGACCTTTGGAAACTTCAATTTCTTTGCCAAAACCAAAACCCTAATTTTTGACTGTTAGGAGGCCATTGGACTGTGCAACCTTTGGGAGATTTTGAAGCATGCTCTTAGCAAATCTTGAAGAAAATGGGAGGGAAAATTTTGGGGTACAACAATAAGCATACACTATACAGAATGTATGGACGAGAAGCAGTTAGATAGAGAGGAGAGCCAATTATACCACGGTATAGCTTTTGACAAACCATTTTACTTTCTCCATCTTTCTCCAGAATGCAAGTATGGTGCCTTGGAGTTTTCGCTGGTTTACTTTCTGACATTTCAAATTTCTTCAGAATTTCTCTGGTGTATTTGCCTTGATGAATATAAGTAGCTTCTGGTGTTTGATTGATTGTGTTCCCAGAAAGTACTTCAATTCTTGCATAAGACTCATCTCAAATTCAGCTTGCATTAGCTCAGAAAATTCTTGACAAACAGATGGATTAGCAGAACCAAATATAATAACATCAATATATATATATATATATATATATATATATATATATATATATATATATATATATATATATATATATATATATATATCATAAGATCGTTTCCATGATTTTTAAAGAAGAGAGTTGTGTTCACTTGTCCTATGGAGAACCCATTTTCAGATAAGAAAGAACTTAGTCTTTCATACCATGCTCTGGGAGCTTGTTTGAGCCCGTACAAAGACTTCTTTAATTTAAAAACACGTTCTAGAAATTTTTATTCTCAAATACAGGAGGTTGATGGACATAAACTTCTTTATAAATATAACCATTTAGAAACACACTTTTGACATCCATTTGATATAAAGTAATATTATTATTAACGACAAATTAAATAAGAAGACGAATAAATTCTAACCTGGCGACTGGGGAAAAGGTTTCATTATAGTCAATTCCTTCTTGTTGATTGTAACCTTGTGCAACCAGTTGTGCTTTGTTTATGACAACTTCACCCTTTTTATTTAGCTTGTTTCTAAAAAACCACTTTGTTCCCATGACATGAACTCCTTTGGGTTTAGGTACCGAATCCCAAACATCATTTCTGGAGAATTGATTTAGTTCTTCTTGCATCGCCAGAATCCATTCACTATCTTGAAGAACTTCTTCACACAATTTTGGTTCTATTAGAGACACCAATCCTAGAATTGTTTCTTCACTCTGTTTGAAAAAAGGGCTAGTTCTGACGGATTCAGTTTTGTCTCCTATAATGAATTCTTCAGATGTGTTATGTCTTGGTCTGCATGTTTTCTGGATAACTAGATTTTCAGACGGTTCTGACGTGTCATTATCTTTTTTTCTTTTATCTGAAACTTCTTCACAACCTGTAAGCTCTATTTCTATATCTGCAAATTTTCCAACTAGCTTTGACTTTTCAAGGTCAAGCTTATCATCAAATTTGACATGGATTGATTCTTCCCCAATACGTGTTTCTGTATTGTATACTCTGCAGCCTTTAGAGCGTTCTGAGTATCCTAACATAATACACTTCTGTGCTTTGGAATCAAACTTATTCAAATATTTTTAGTATTTAAGCAAGAGCATCCAGAAGGATGAAAAGATGAAATGTTTGGTTTTCTTCCTTTACACAGTTCATAAGGAGTCTTCTCTAGAATATGTCTTATAGATATTCTATTCTGAATGTAACACGATGTATTCACAGCTTCTTCCCATAAGTGCTTAGCCACATTTGTTTCATTGATCATGGTTCTGGCCATTTCTTGTAATGTCCTATTATTCCTTTCTACAACTCCATTTTGTTGCGAAGTTCTAGGATATGAGAAATCATGGGACATGCCATGTTTTTCAAATAAATTATCAAAATCCTTATTTTCAAATTCTCCACCATGATCACATCTGACTTTAACTATGTTAGAGTCATATTTATTTTGCACTTTAAAACAGAAACTTGAGAACACATAATGGGACTCATTCTTGTGCTTTATGAGCTTAACCCATGTCCAACGACTGTAGTCATCTACTATGACAAGTCCATATTTCTTGCCATTGACTGACGCAGTTTTGACTGGTCCAAAAGATCAACATGCAGAAGTTCTAGTGGTCGAGAGGTAGAAACAACATTTTTTGTTTTAAAGGATGCTTTTGAAAATTTGGCTTTTTGACATGCTTCACATAGAGCATCTGAAGTAAACTTCAGCTTAGGCAAGCCTCTGACTAACTCAAGTTTGTTAAGCGGAGATAATTTTCTCATGCTACTATGACCTAAGCGTCTATGCCACACCCATTGCTCTTGGTTTACAGACATTAGACATTTTATATTTTGATTTTTTAAATCAGAAAGTTTAATTTTGTAAATGTTGTTTTTCCTCTTTCCAGTGAATAGAACTGTGCCATGTTTTTGACTTACAACTTTACATGTTTTTTGATTGAAAATAATATCATATTTGTTATCACTTAATTGACTTATGGATACCAAGTTATGCATTAGACCCTCAATATTGAGCACATTAGAGATAGAAGGAAGAGATTCATTACCGATAGTTCCTGATCATTTGATCTTTCCTTTCTGGTTTCCTCTGAAGCCTACATATCCAGCATCTTTAAGTTCCAACTCTTAAAATATATGATTTCTTCCTGTCATGTGTCGTGAGCATCCAAAGTCTAGGAACCATGACTGGTGTTTTAACTCTGGTGTCAAGATATCTACAACATAGACTATTTTATCCTTTGGTACCCATATTTTCCTGGGTCCTTTAAAGTTAGTTTTACCATAGTTCTTAGTGAACTTAGGTTCTCGTGCATTATTGAATTTTTGTGTCTGTGCTTTTGTGTGTTGATAAGAGAAAGGAAATATTGGTTTGTTTTCTTTCAAAGGGTTCTGATTTTTATAATATTTGTAACCAATTCCTCTCTTTCCATTTTGACCAATACCATGGATCATATAAGCCATTTTGCTTCTGTTTATGTTGTTTTTTCAAATACTCTTGGAATGCATCGCCATATTTGCACACTGTTGCTTCAAATGATGGTGTGTTTTTAGATAGTGTTTCTTCAAGGTTGAAAACCTTGTTATTTAGCAAATCAATTTCTTCTTTGAATTTAGCATTGTTGACTTTTTCAAAATTGATTTATTTTTCAAGTTTACTATATTCTTCGATCTCAATTTCATGAACCTTTTGTAGGTTTTTGAATTTTTGTCGAAGTTTTTAATATCTACTTAATGATTCAGAAACACATGATTCTAATTCAGCACGAGAGAAATTGGAAAATATCTCTTCAGAGTCAGACTCTGTTTCAGTTGAACCTTCATCATATGTAGTAGCCATTAAAGCCATGTTTGCATGTTCTTCCTCTGAGTCAGATTCTGATGTATCAGAGTCATCCCATGTTGCCATGAGACCTTTTTTCTTATCTCTGAAGGAGTTCTTTTTGAAGTATTCTTTTTTGGAATTTTAATTATTTATCTTAGGACAAGCATTCCTGTAATGTCCAGGTTCTTTACATTCATAACATGTTATTTCTTTGTTGTTTTAACCTTTTGAGAATGTTTCTGAACGGTCTCCTTGATTTTTGAATTTTCTAGAGTTGTTTTGTCTTTTCTTCCAGATTTGCTTGATTCTTATGTAAAGATAATTTATCCTTGTCATCAGATTCTTTTCTTCATCATAACGTTATGTACTTTCTTCTTTGTCTTGAAAGGCTTTGTTCTTTATGGACTTTACTCTTTCTGATTTGGACTTTAAAGCAATGGTCTTTACTCGTTTATGAGGTTCATCGCCTTCTAGTTCAATTTCATGACTTCTGAGGGAGCGGACCAATTCTTCGAGACTAATGGTGTCCAGATTCTTGGCAAGCTTAAGTGTTGTGACCATAGGTCTCCATTTCTTCGGAAGACTTCTGACTATTTTCTTGACATGGTCTGCAGTGGTGTAACCTTTGTTTAGAACTTTTAGTCCAGCTATAAGGATTTGAAATCTGGAGAACATATTTTCAATGTTTTCGTCATCTTCCATTTTGAATGCTTCATACTTCTAGATTAGAGTCAGTGCTTTTGTTTCTTTGACTTGCGCATTTCATTCATGAGTCATTCTAAGAGAATAAAAAATGTCTTTTGCCATTTCTCTGTTTGTGCTTCTTGAACTGTTGTGTCCGTGCTTCAGTCATTTTTCTTCTGGGAACGAGGACACCTTCTGCTGAGACAAGTGTAGTGTATCCACCCGTGACAAGATCCCAGAGATCCATATTATAGCCTAGAAAGAAACTTTCTAATCTATATATCCAGTAATAGAATTTTTCTCCATCAAATAAGGAGTCTTAACATTGTAACTATCTTTTTCATTTGTGCTGGTAAAAGCCATTAAAAAGTTTTTCTCATCCTGAATCTCTCTACATGGTTAAGTGTTTGATTTGAAAATCAATAACATAGCCGAAGCTCTGATACCAATTAAAGGTAGAGAAAAACACAAGAAATGAGGTTTGAATTGGGTTTTTAAAATCTTTTGCAAAACTGTTTTGGCTACTCAGCACACAATTGAATAATAAGTACAATGAAAGCTAAAAAGAACACAATTATTTTTATACAAGTTCACCTTAAGAATAAGGTTATGTCTTGTCCACCCTCCAAGGTGATTTCTCCTTTGAAAAAGACTTAATCCACTAATCTTGAAAGATTACAAACAACCTCTAAGAGTCTAGAAAGATACCATAGTCCTCTCAAGTGCACAGACTAGAAAGTCACTTGAGGAAAACAACTGTTTGAAAATTACAATGTATAGCTTACTTCTTCGATAAGCATGATAAACATAAATTAAAACAACATATAAATGCTAAAGTATGACTTTTTCTATTGAACTTTGTGAGCTATGTTTTTCTTGATAGTTTGATAATTTGGAGTGATAATGATGTGCTCTTCATATAGGTCTTCAAAAGGAGTCCGTTGGAGCAAATAAGGAAGGAATAATAAATGAGTATAATGATGTTCCTTTTTCGCCACTCTATTCAAAGAAGAATTTGTGCCTTTAATGATATCAATGATTGCATATAAAAGCGCATTAAATCCTTGGTCTGATTCTGTCTGTAGAGTCTTTGATGCTTCTGATATTTTGATGCTTTTGGAGTAAGCGGTCTAAGAGCAGAGCTTCTTGTTGCTTCTTTATCAGAACGCGAATTCCATCAGAAATATAAGCAAGACTTCTGACGAAAACTTTACATGTTTGTCCTTTCTTCAGAAACTCTACACAAGTGCTTCTGATCTTTTCTTTAGAAGCGTTGGTCAGATAAAATTAATTTCCTGCATGTCATAAACTTGGAGCACAAATAATTTCATGTAATATATTTTTTATCATCAAAACAAGGATTTTTCTAGAAACACTTTTTGTTCTAACAATAAGTTCACTATCGATACAAAAGTTGACACTTGGCATGTAAAGGTTGGGAAGAGATTTGAAAGCTTAACAATAAAAACAAAAGGTTTCGATACACATAAATTAATATTTTTCACACCTCAAACCCACACCAAAACTATTTTGTAACAAGACTAGAAGGAAATTCGTTGAAGAAGAAATATAAAAGGTAGTAAAAAGATGAAAACTAACAAAGAGAACTTAAATACGAATAAGACAACCATAACCTATAAGAATGACAATGGCGAGAGAGACAGTGGTGGCGGAAAACCAGAGTTGTTGAGCGATAGCAAATTTTTATGGCTTATGGTTTCTATTTTTTATGTTTGGAGTTTAGTTTTGTCTACATATTTTGTTCAAAGAAAGGAAGTGTAAAAAAATATTAAGTAGGTATTTCTAGTCATCGGTTCAGTTCATCGGTTTGACGGTTCCAAAAAACAAAAATCGAGAACCAAACCAAACCACCTCAATTTTAATTGATTTGGTTCGATTTTTGAACCGAACCAAAACACTCAGTTTTTTTCCAATTTGATTTGACTTAGATTATCGATTTAATTGATTTTTCTAATCCACTTACACGCCTAAACACTAAATTTTTTTTACACTAACTGTTAATTGTAACCATTAAATCTTAATTGAAATTAGTAAAATAATTTTGAATAAATGACAAAGTGAAAATAAAATTTGAGAAAGATGAGATGCATGTCAAAGACTCGTTTGACTCAAATTTTTGAGAAGGATAATACTAGACCATAAAGGGAGAAACACCAATATTGGGAATCTGGCTATGTAAATTGACGGCTGACTTTGACTCCCAATTCAAAGGCGCTGTCCCTTTTGATTGGATTGAATTTCTTTCAACACAAATTCCCTTTTGATTGGATTTGGCATCTAATAATCTTACCCATTCAAAATGGAATTCACCAATTTTATATTCTTTTCTTATTTTGTGTACACGTATACCTTCTTAGTACTAATGGAAAAAAAAGAGTCGTTGTCATTCATATGTGTGTGAATTGATATATAGTTATATAGTTGTTAGATAAAGAGAGACTAACTTAGTATTTATTAATTACTATATGAGAATGAGGTTCAAATCATAGTGGCCAAAAGAAATGGGTAGCAAATATAGGGACGATATAACAGGATAGACATTGATGACATTGATGACTTGGTTGTTTTGTTTTCTTAGAAAAGCATATTATAGGATAGACTTTGAAGGACAATTTGACTAAGAAAGGACAGGGCATAAGCATACCACACTCTCCAACCCAGCCCCACCATTCATTCATTAATACTTTCCCTTTTTATCCTTTAATATAATATAATATAATATAATGGCCGTCAATAAATAACAATAACAATTAAAATAATAAATAATTAAAAAACTCCAAATTTTAAATATTTAAGAGTGACACTAATTTTCGTCATTTACAAAAATTGTAGAATTTAGATTAATCTTCAAGAAATTTTTTATTATTTGATTTTTTATAAAATTAAACCGGGTTATGTTAGTCTCTGAATCATTTAATTGTTTCTAATCTATGACGTGTTTCGTTAACATATTTATATGTTAATCTCTGAATTATTTAATTGTTTCTAATCTATGATGCGTTCTGTTAACATATTTATGTGACATTAACACTATTAATTAAGTGTTATTATGAAATTTTAATCATTCTTACATGAACAAGTTAGTCTATCATTTGAAGAAAAAAAAATAAAGAAAATGAGTTGAACGGTTTTTTCTTTTCTTTACAGTCTTACACCTTTCATATTTAAAAAAGAAAAAGTTAGTCTATCATTTTTAAAAAAATAAATAAAGAAAAGGAGTTGAATTAGGGTTCTCTCTTCGGTCTTACACCTTTCATATTCTATTGTTTTTTTCTCCTCCCACGCAACCACATCTTTTTGTTTCCAACAAAATCATTTCTTCTGACACTGACGATAGTGATGACAGAAGACATCATATAACGTATTGGAGATGCAGACAAATGACTAGATTACAATGTGTCGACAAGGTCACACTTCTTTACATGATATACCATATTTTTAAACAGTAATGACCAATATAATCTGAACTGGAAGTAGTTTAGGTATTGTATGATATCTACTAAAATGACCTCCATATTCGTAATCACGTGTAATATATCTTATTATTCATCTTATGTAACATATATTATTATTATTTAGCCATATATCCTCTATCGTAAAATCTACAATCATGGGAAAACTTCTTTCTTTGTTCGGTGTTGAAATCAGGAGGAATAATCCGACCCACCGAGTAATTTGTGAAGTTCAAAAAACCATGACACACTTGTTATTGCCATAATGTGTTCATCGACGAACTCATTCTTTATTGGTTGTTCCTCTTTAGCTTCTTCTACATGGCTTTATATGGACAGATGGTCTGCCACAGTGTTCTCACATCTTTTTTGTCTCTTAAGTAAGCAAAAAATGTAATCTAAAAGGGGAGTGCGAATTAGATTAATTAGTATTATTGAATTTTTCTTGGTTTATGATAGTTAAAGATGAAGTTCTTATTTTTCAGAATTGATAAGAATGTTAAAGTGATGAAAAAATAAATGTAGAAAGTAAAGAACACCAAAATATATCCTGGTTTCCCTTTCCAAACAAGGATACTCTAGTCCCCTTAAACCCCGTGATAGATTTCACTATGTAATATACTTTACAGTCGATCATTTTGACTCTCTTAATTATCTAACACAATCACAAAGGCACGTCACCTTTTGATTTTTACAACATACAAGAGAAAACACATAAATTTCACTTGAATACAATGATCACTCAGACTAAGTGAGCATATACCTAATTTGAATATTGAAGAAGATTTTGTACTTGTATCAACTATGATAATTAATCTCTCATTTCAAGTAAACAATTCACAATGAATAATACATAAGTGCTCTAAACATTTAAGAACGAAATTTTAATGATGTTCTAAAAGTTATGCAGAAGTTTCACAAAAACTTTTGACTCAAGGCACTTAGATGAGAATTGAGAAAGATTTAAATTTGAATTGTTTGGAAAAAGAAAGTTTTGAAATTAAAAAACTATCGCTATTTATCTTTGAAATGCACCCTTAGGAATTAGTTTAAATCCATGAAGCATTGCCATGATTCATAGACATAGTTTGAATTTTTTTTGAATGAAAGAGATATTGAAAAAGTGTTATTGGTTCAGTGGTGGCCGATTATCACATTGACGTAACTGGTTACAACTGTAGCTGGTATGGTATTTTTTTAAAAAAATATTCTTGTAACCAATTACAGGGCTTGGTTAATCGGTTATAGTTGTTGCATTTTTTATAAATTCAAAATTTTTGCGCCTATAACCGGTTACTGTATTTGTTTAATGGGTTGGCGCTGTTAGAAAATGCCCAAACAGCTATGTAACCATATTGTTTCAAAATCAATGAACTTCAAAACAAATTAGAGTGATTAGAGATGAAAGATGCATGTTTGTTATAAGCTACTAAGGTATTTAAACAAAGGACAATTGTAACTTGTACCTTATACTCATGATCAATTCATCAAAGTCCATTGTCTCTTAAACATTGCTTGAGTTCTAACTGTTTGTCACAAGAAATTCCTTTGAAAAATAAGATATTTTACTTCTTTGATAATATATTTTAGTTTGATTCTTTGTCTTCATCAAAACAAAAAATAATGTGTGAATCTTGTCTCTATAATCTCTCTATTTTTAATGATGACAACCATTACTTTTGAGTTGCTTGCCGTTCTTAAAGTTGATGCTTGAGCACTTACTTGATGCTTGAGGAAATACTTGATGCTTAAGTAAACACTCCCCCTAACCTTGACATTTCCCCCTTGACTGATCAATAGTGATTTTTAGGAGACTTATGTTCCTACTTATGTTAGAAGACATAACTATATACATACAACACATTCTTCTCCCTTTTTGTCATTATTCAAAAGAAGGGAAAATGAGTAGAGAGAGAAATGCATATTAAAATTGAAGCAACCATACTTAACCAAAGTTAAACATAACTAAAAACAGAATAAAACTTGTCTTAATATTACAATTCATAAGCATAACATAAGCAAAATAAATTGAATATGAAACATAAACATAATGCTAGCACGAACATGATAATAAAAGTATGGAAAATTACATAACAAGACACATAAGATACTCTAGTCACTTTATTCCTCTGACTCCTTCTCGCTTCCCTATTGGTTTTGGTAATCTCAAGTCAGATATCACAAAATTCTTTTATAATGAACTTTTCTATGCGACACATTTTGTCATAAAGCATTTGAGGTGTTGGACCTGTAACCCCCCGATATTTAACTATTTATTTAATTAAATATTTTTGAACATTTTATATTAATTCGAATTTTTATCATCGAAGTCAGAATTATTTTATTTAGTGGCATGATAAATAATCGGAATTAATTTGGTGGAATTAAGTTGAAATATTATTTTATTATTAAGCTTAAGTATGAGATTGGGCTTAATTTGTGGTGTTGTGAAGTAATAAGGGGGATATGTTACTTAGGCCCATTTAGATTTATTAAGAAAAATAATATATTATAATAGAAATAGAGTTAGAGAAGAAAGAGAGTTAGTGTTATCAGGAAAAAGAAGGAAAAGGAGAAGAGAAAGAGGAATAGGGTTTTGAGAGGAGAAGAAGAACAAGAGAAGGTTGCTACTAGTGTCAAATTTCCAGAAATCCCATTGAAATTTCTTAGAGCTGCATTCAATCCAAGGTAAGGATGGGGTTCTTGCTAAATAAATGGGAGAATGATGAATTTTAATTTGGGTTTAGGGTATTAGTTTCACTACTATGATGTGCTAAGATTTGTTTGTGTTGCTATTGAAATTAACAATTGATTGAGTTGCATTGTTATTTGTTGTATTTGAACTGTGTTGGGTTAATGCTAAACTAGGATAAATGGGTGAATTGAAACAAGAATGAACAAGAACAAGGCATATGTGTAAAGGGAGGCAAAAACTGGTTTTTTTAGCTCTAGGCCTTCTGACACGGTCGTGTCATCTGACACGGACACCCGTGTCAGCCCATGCACTCCACGCCATTCCCCTTTCCTTCTTCTGACACTGTCATGTCAGGTAACACGGCCACCCGTGTCAACTGCTGTAGCAAATTTTTCTGAACTTAGACTTATACAATTTTTCTGACCCGATTCGTCCTGTTTGATTCTTATGTAAACCAAAATATAAAATATAGTGATAGGGAATAAAACATCAATTAGTTGAACGAAGAGATGATTAAGTAACTACAAAATTACTATGTAGAACCATTGATCAATAGTCGAATTAGGCGGTAAAATTAGTTGTTCAGAATTTAACGAAATTTGATCGGGTAACTAAGTTTAATTAGTAGGTAATTGTGGACATGTCTTTTGCTGAAATTATGTTAATTATACCGAATTTCCAGTACAATAGGTTAAGTCGTCCCGCCCGGTTTATGGACATTGTTGATTATAGGTCTTATGACCAATGTTGTGTTATTTTGTGTTGATTGATGCATATGTTAGTGTTGCGAGATATCATTGAATATATGTGGAATTCGATATTGATAATGTGATTATGAATTATTTCTGTGGGTGGCCTTATGGTGTGAATCCTAGTGAATATATTGTTGCTATGAATGGTTGTTGATTACGTTGATGACGTTGTAGGCTTATGGCCAGTGAAGTAGTGGTATAGGCTTATGCCTCGTGAAGTGTTTAATGATGTTCTTGTGTGTGTTGTACTTTCATACATTTGCATCTTATGAAGGCCTATATTGGCGGATTTTGTGAAGGCCTGTATTGACAAAAATGAATTATGAAGAAGGCTTATGCCTTGTGTCTCAGAATTACTGACAAATATTTATGTTGGGAGTTCTGCTCCAATGGTACCATATGCATTTGCACAAAGGAGTCGCATTTGGAGTCGTTGTTTTGTTGTTTATTTGAAGTGTTGTTTATACTTGGTGATGTTATAAGTTGAATTGTGTTGCTTTATGTTGTTGTTGTGTGAAGTGGTGAGTCGTACATTCTTTACCTAATATATTGTTTATCATAACCCTGTTTATATAGTTTGATATCTCACCCCTTCTGTTTGAATGTTGCCCTTTGTTGGTAACGTGCAGGTAACCAAGATGAGTAGTCGATAACCTTGTGAGTTCGAGTTCGATGTCATTTGCTCTGATACGTAGCACTCGGGGGGGGGGGGGGGGGATGAACGCTTGTCTTATTTTGTTGTTTATTTATTGAACCTTGTGTTATTATTTGAGGAGTTTATTGTATTGATGTTGTTTCATGATTCAAAAGATGCTACATCTTATTTAGAAAATTATTTTGAATCTGCTGCATGATTAATCAAAGTTTGGTTTATGTTATACAGACTATATTCATGAGTTGTGTTCATTCCACTTATTCAAGTGTTATGTATCTATTCTAAAAGCATGACAGATTTATGTGTTTTGTTGAATATGTGACATCCTGATTATATTGGAAATTTGTATACTCTAATTTTCTGAATAATTGCTTGGGGTAGAATTGGGGTGTTACATTAGTGGTATCAGAGCAAATCGGTCTGTTCGGCCAAGTTATCGAGTTGTAGTTGTTTAACAATCGAGTATTATTAGTTTTCTTAACCGTTGTTTGTGTGGAAGTAATATGATATGATGGCTGGAAGGAATGATGCTGCGATTGTTGCTGCTCTGCAAGCGATGGCTCAGGCTATGCAGAATCAGCCTAATGCTGACGAGAATACTGGATCTCATAGTTTGGAGAATTTCCAAAGGGAGAATCCTCCGGTGTTCAAGGGTAAGCATGATCTTGATGGATCACTATATTGGTTAAAGGAGATTGAGAGAATCTTCTGTGTGATGGATTGCACTCCAGCGTAGAAGGTTCGGTATGGCACTCATATGCTAGCAGTTGAAGCTGATGACTGGTGGCTAGAGATACGTGCAAGGTTAGAGGCTGCAGATGAGGAAATCACTTGGATTGTGTTCTGTAGGGAGTTTCTAAGGAAGTATTATCTTGAAGATGTTCGGGGTAAGAAAGAGATTTAGTTCCTTGAGATGAAGCAATGGGACAAATCCGTCACTGAGTATGCTGCTAAGTTCATTGAGCTAGCTAAGTTATATCCACATTTTGATGGTGAAGGTGCTGAATTTTTTAAGTGCATCAAGTTTGAGAACAGGTTGCGCTCGAAAATCAAGAAGGCTGTTGAATATCAGAAGATTTGTGTCTTTTCTGATTTGGTTGATAGTTGCAGGATCTTTGAAGAGGATATCAATGCTCATCACAATATTATTAATGATAAGAGAGGCAAGAATCAACAGAACCGTGGCAAGCCTTATGATGCTGGTAGAGGTAAACAAAGAGTTGCTCATGGTCAGAGGACTAGTGGGGGAGATGCTCCTGCTAGAGTGGTATGTTTCAAGTGTGGGCAAGATTGGGCACACAACTCCTGAGTGTAGTCGTAAGGCGGATGTATGTTTCAACTATGGTGAAGAGGGGCATATTAGTACTCAGTGTCAAAAACCAAAGAAGGCACAGACTGGTGGTAGGGTGTTTGCTTTGGTTGGGACTGCGTCAGCTAGTAAGGACAGACTCATCAGAGGTACATGTTTCATTAATAGTATGCCTTTAATTACTATTATTGATACTACTGCTACTCATTGTTTTATTGCTGTTGATTATGTTGAAAGATTGGGTCTTGTCTTCTATGAATGGATAAATGGTCATAGAGATTCTGGCTAAGGGATCGGTGACTACTTCTCGTGTGTGTTTGAATTGTCCTTTGTCGATCTTCGACAATGACTTTGCTGTTGATTTGATTTGTTTGGCGTTAAGAGGGTTAGATGTGATCTTGGGTATGAATTGGTTAGAGTATAACTATGTTCATATCAATTGCTATAACAAGTCTTCGAGGTTTTCTACTCCTGAAGAGGAAGAAGCTGGTTTGTTGACTGGTAAACAATTGCGACAATTGATGCAAGACGAAGTGCAGATGTTCTCGTTGATGGCGTCACTATCTATTGAGAACTAAGTTAGGATTGATGAGTTGCAGGTGGTGTGAGAATTTCTTGGAGTGTTTCCTGATGAAATTCTCTACGTACCGCCAGAAAGAGAAGCCGAGTTTGTGATTGATCTTGTACCTGGTACCAAACCTATTTCTATGGCACCGTACAAGATGTTTGCATCTGAACTGTCTGAATTGAAGAAGCAATTAGAAGAGTTGCTTGAGAAAAAGTTTGTAAGACCAAGTGTATCATCGTGGGGAGCGTATGTGTTGTTAGTAAAGAAGAAAGATGGAAGTATGAGACTTTGTGTCGATTATAGACAGTTGAATAAAGTGACGGTTAAGAACAAATATTTGCTTCCGAGAATTGATGACTTGATGGATCAATTGGTGGGTGCAAGTGTGTTTTCTAAGATTGATTTGAGGTCGGGATATCACAAAATTAGAGTGAAAGAAGATGATATTCGAAAGACCACACTCAGAACTTGGTATGGACACTAGGAGTATTCGGTGATGCCTTTTAGTGTTACCAATGTGCCGAGAGTATTCATGGAGTACATGAATCGTATATTTCATACTTATTTGGATCGGTTTATGGTGGTATTCATTGATGACATTCTGATTTACTCTAAATCGGAAGAAGAACATGAAGAGCACCTAAGAGTTGTATTGCAAGTTTTGAAAGAGAAGAAGTTGTATGCGAAGTTGTCCAAGTGTGAATTCTAGTTGCATGAGGTTAGTTTCCTTGGTCATGTTATTTCTGGTAGTGGCATTGTCGTGGAACCTTCTAAAGTTGATGCTGTGTTGCAATGGGAAACTCCGAAGTCGGTTACCGAGATTAGAAGTTTCTTGGGATTAGTCGGTTACTGTAGACGATTTATCGAAGGTTTTTCTAAGTTGGCACTTTCGTTGACTAAATTGACTTGTAAGGGTAAAGCCTTTGTGTGGGATAGTCGATGTGAAGAAAGTTTTACCGAGTTGAAGGAGAGATTGATGTCGGCTCTGGTTTTGACTTTGCCTAATCCAGGAGAACCTTTTGTTGTGTATTGTGATGCTTGTCTAATGGGGTTAAGTGGTGTACTCATGCAGAATAGTAAGGTGGTTGCTTATGCACCAAGGAAATTGAAGACTCATGAAAAGAATTATCCTACACATGATTTAGAATTGGCTGCAGTTGTCGTTGTGTTGAAAATATGAAGGCATTATCTTTATGGTTCTAAATTCGAAGTGTTTAGTGACCATAAGAGTTTGACGTATCTTTTTGATCAGAAAGAGTTGAATATGAGGCAGCGAAGGTGGCTAGAATTACTGAAGGATTATGATTTTGGTTTGAATTATCATCCAGGAAAAGCTAATGTTGTGGCTGATGCTTTAAGCCGAAAGAGTTTGCACATGTTGGCAATGATGGTTAAAGAATTGGAGTTGATTGAGCAATTCCGAGATTTGAGTTTGGTTTATGAAGTGACACCGCAGAGTGTTATGTTGGGAATGTTAAAGATTAATAATGACTTTCTCAACAGTATCGGTAAGGCTCAGAAGTTAGATGTAAAGTTGGTGGATATGATGAAGGAAATCGATCGATCTGAGAATGATGATTTCAAGATAGATTCGCAAGGCGTGTTGATATTCTGAGACCGTATTTGCATTCCTAATGATGAAGAGATTAAGAAAGTGATTCTTGAGGAAAGTCATAGAAGAAGTTTGAGTATTCATCCAGGAGCTACTAAAATGTACCAAGATTTGAAGGGCTTATTTTAGTGGCCTGGTATGAAGCGTGATGTGGCACAGTTTGTGTATGCTTGTTTGACTTGTCAGAAGTCAAAGATTGAGCATCAGAAGCCTGCAGGGTTGATGCAACCGTTAGAGATTCCAGAATGGAAATGGGATAGCATTTCCATGGGCATTATAACGGGATTACCTAGTACCTTGAGAGGACATGATTCAATATGGGTGATTGTTGATAGGCTTACGAAGTCGACACATTTTATACCTATTAACATCACATACCCAATTTCGAAGTTGGCAGAGATTTACATCAGAGTAATTGTGAAGTTGCATGGTGTTCCTTTGTGTATTGTGTCGGATAGAGATCCGAGGTTTACTTCTGATTTCTGGAAAATTTTGTAAGAGGCGTTGGGATCTAAGTTGAGGTTGAGTACGACGTATCATCCTCAGACGGATGGTCAGACCGAGAGAACGATTCAGTCGTTGAAGGATTTATTGAGAGCACGTGTTCTTGAGCAGGGAGGTTCGTGGGATACTTATCTTTCATTGATTGAGTTCACTTACAATAACAGTTACCATTCGAGTATTGGGGTGGCACCTTTTAAGGCGTTGTATGGTCGGAGGTGTAGGACTCTGTTGTGTTGGCATGAATCTGGTGAAAGTGTGGTACTTGGACCTGAGATTGTTTGAGAGACTATTGAGAAAGTGAAGCTTATCCGAGAGAAGATGAAGGTTTCTCAAAGTAGATAGAAAAGTTACCATGATAAGAGGGGGAAGGATTTGGAATTCCAAGCTGGTGATCATGTGTTTTTGAGAGTCACACTTGTGACTGGTGTTGGGCGAGCTCTTAAGTCTAAGAAGCTCACTCCTCGTTTTATTGGTCCGTATCAGATATCAGATAGAGTTGGGAAAGTTGCTTACCTAGTGGCGTTACCGCCAAATCTTGCCAATTTGCACGACGTGTTTCATGTATCGCAACTCCAGAAGTATATTCCCGATCTGCCTCATGTGATTCAGATGGACGATGTGCAAGTACGGGATAATCTCGCGGTGGAGACGATGCCTATGCGAGTCGCGAATCGCGAGATGAAGATTCTAAGAGGAAAGGAGATTGCATTGGTGAAAGTTGTCTGGTTAGGAGCTGCTGGAGAAAGTATGACCTGGGAGTTGGAGAGCAAGATGCGAGACTCCTATCTCGAGTTATTTGAACCAGGTAAACTTTTATTTTCGAGGATGAAAATATTCTAAGTGAAGGAGAGTTGTAATGCCCCAATATTTAATTATTTATTTAATTAAATATTTTTGAATATTTTATATTAATTTGAATTTTTATCGTCGAAGTCGGAATTATTTTATTTAGTGGCATGATAAATAATCAGACTTAATTTGGTGGAATTAAGTTGAAGTATTATTTTATTATTAAGCTTAAGTATGAGATTGGGCTTAATTTGTGGTGTTGTGAAGTAATAGGGGGGGGGGTATGTCTCTTAGTCCCATTTAGATTTATTAAGAGAAATAATATATTATAATAGAAATAGAGTTAGAGAAGAAAGAGAGTTAGTGTTATCAGAAAAAAGAAGGAAAAAGAGAAGAGAAAGAGGAATAGGGTTTTGAGAGGAGAAGAAGAACAAGAGGAGGTTGCTACTAGTGTCAAATTCCCAGAAATCCCATTGAAATTTCTTAGAGTTGCACTCAATCCAAGGTAAGGGTGGGGTTCTTGCTAAATAAATGAGAGTATGATGAATTTTAATTTGGGTTTAGGGTATTAGTTTCACTACTATGATGTGCTAAGATTTGTTTGTGTTGCCATTGAAATTAACAATTGATTGAGTTTTGCTGTTATTTATTGTATTTGAACTGTGTTGGATTAATGCTAAACTAGGATAAATGGGTGAATTGAAACAAGAATGAACAAGAACAAGGCATATGTGTAAAGGGAGGCAAAAACTGGTTTTTTTAGCTCCAGGCCTTTTGACACGGTCGTGTCATCTGACACGGGCACCCGTGTCAGCCCCTGCACTCCACGCCATTCCCCTTTCCTTCTTCTGACACATTCGTGTTAGGAAACACAGCCACCCGTGTCAGCTGCTGTAGCAAATTTTTCTGAAGTTAGACTTATGCAATTTTTCTGACCCGATTCGTCCTGTTTGATTCTTATGCAAACCAAAACATAAAATATGGTGATGGGGAATAAAACATCAATTAGTTGAACGAAGAGATGATTAAGTAACTATTAAATTACTGTGTAGAACCGTTGATCAATAGTCGAATTAGGCGGTAAAATTAGTTGTTCAAAATTTAACGAAATTTGATCGGGTAACTAAGTTTAATTAGTAGGTAATTGTGTATATGTATTTTGTTGAAATTATGTTGATTATACCGAATTACCGGTACAACATGTTAAGTTGTCCCGTTCAATTTATGGACATTGTTGATTATAGGTCTTATGACCAATGTTGTGTTATCTTGTGTTGATTGATGAGTGTGTTGGTGTTGCGAGATATCATTGAATATATGTGGAATTCGATATTGATAATGTGATTATGAATTATTTATGTGGGTAGCCTTATGGCGTGAATCCTAGTGAATATATAATGAATATGTTGTTGCTATGAATGGTTATTGAATACGTTAATGACGTTGTAAGCTTATGGCCACTGAAGAAGTGATATAGGCGTATGCCTCGTGAAGTGTTTAATGATGTTGTTGTGTGTGTTGTACATTCATACATTTGCATCTTATGAAGGCCTGTATTGGCGGATTTTGTGAAGGCTTGTATTGGCAAAAATGAATTATGAAGAAGGCTAATGCCTTGTGCCTCGGAATTACTGGCAAATATTTATGTTGGGAGTTCTGCTCCAATGGTACCACATGCATTTGCACAGTTGAGTCTCATTTGGAGTCGTTGTTTTGTTGTTTATTTGAAGTGTTGTTTATGCGTGGTGATGTTATAAGTTGAATTAATGTGCAGGTGAATTGTGTTGCTTTATCTTGTTGTGTGAAGTGGTGAATCATACATTCTTTACCTAATATATTATTTATCATAACCCTATTTATATAGTTTGATATCTCACCCCTTCTTTTTGAATGTTGCCCTTTGTTGGTAACATGCAGGTAACCAAGATGAGTAGTCGATAGCCTTGTGAGTTCGAGTTCGGTGTCATTTGCTCTGATACATAGCACTCGGGGGGGGGGGGGGGGGGGTGCACGCTTGTCTTATTTTGTTGTTTATTTATTGAACATTATGATGTTATTTGAGGATTTTATTGTATTGATGTTGTTTCATGATTCAAAAGATGCTACATCTTAGTTAGAGAATTATTATGAATCTGCTGCGTGATTAATCAATGTTTTGTTTATGTTATGAAGACTATATTTATGAGTTGTGTTCATTCCACTTCTTTAAGTGTTATGCATCTATTCTAAAAGCATGACAAATTTATGTGTTTTGTTGAATATGTGACATCTTGATTATATTGGAAATTTTTATACTCTGATTTTCCGATTAATTGCTTGGGGTAGAATTTAGGTGTTATAGGACCACCTTCTGGCATTGTAGACGATGAAGAAATAGATGAAACAACCTCTTTATGCTTGAATATTCCATCCTTATTCTTGAAGATTCCGATGTTTTTTTGTTGTTGCCCCTATGTTGATTTCATATTCCTTAGGAGTCATCTTAAACCTTGGTTTTCCATGCAATCCAATTTGACAAAATTCCAAAACCTTAATAATCAACCTAACATTAGGAAGACCACCAGAAAGCTTCCTTTGATGAATCATATGATGCATGATGAGATAAGCCCGATTCAATTTCAATTTGTTCTTAACAACATAAATGATTTGCATTTCCGTATCATTAATTTGAGAGTGATTTGAGTGTTTCAGCATGAGTATGTAGAAAATAAAGAGTGGAGAATTTGGTCACTTGCCGATAGATTTGACGAGTACAAAATTTGGCAGTTTGGAGCAGAGCCAACATTCCTTTCTCTCTTGGTATAGATCTCTTGCTTAGTCAGCTTATGCTATAGTAGTACTTGATTTTCTCATAATCAACCCAATTACAAGTAAAGCCATGCCGAATTCTCTCATCTTTAAAGGAAACACCCAAACATCTTCCAAAATCTTCCATAAAGAGTTCAATATATATTCCCTTGATAGTAGATTTCACAACATATCCATTCAATGACTCTTTTTAATTGGACAATTTGAAAAGAAAGTGAAGTACACTCATTGCATGTAAAATTCTATTTTTATTTTTCAACATAATTCTATTTTTCCTTGTCAAAATCTTTTTGCATTGTTTTAATTTTCTCTTCAAAAGATGAAATTTGTTTCTTTTGTGTTGATACATTTTTGTATAGAATTTTACATTCATTAAGTAATTCATCTATTGCTTCTTGTGCATCATTATCATAAGAAAGTTTTTCATTACTAACCTGTACATCCCGAAAATATTAGTCTTGACTGAGTTAGGAAGTTGTATGGAAAGGGAACAAAGCGAGTGCCTAGCCTGCAAAGACGAGGAGTACCCGGGTCAAGGATTAACTCAACTAAAGGGTCAAGAACGACTATCATCATAACTGGGTAGCAACCCATCTATGTTACCATCTCGAATATGGCATCTAACTGGAGTCCATCTTCTCATAGACGACTAGAAACCTGAAATATTAATGACTGTAACATTCGTTGGTACATTAAACCCATCGTTATACAACTTTGAACGCCTTCATTCATGGTGACAGTGGCAGTTATGCAGTTATGAAGTCAATGAGTCACCCTTTGATTGGGGATATTAATGGAGAAAAAGGCAGACTATATAAAGGGGCTTCCGCCAGAGGGATACACAAGACATCTATCTTGAGTCAATACAAAACATCAGTGTAGCACCAAATCCCCACAAATACTACATAAATCTACCCATTGAGCCTCTCCTTATTCCTACAAGGAAGCCACTCATTTAGTGTTTTTCACAACAACATTTGGCGCCCACCGTGGGGCCTCGTTAAAACTTTCCCAGGCCACACCTCACATTCAAAAGAATGTTTGTTGCTGAGGACCCTCCAGATATGGAACAACTAATGGACATGGTAGAGGTTCTTCGTCAGCAGAACAAAACACTGCATGATTGTGTCCGTACTCTGCAACAACAAAGCACATCAGATGGAGAGAAAGAAGAGGATATTCTCGATCCCCAGTCGTTGTCATAAGAAATATGGGATGACCAAGTCCCCGAGAACTTCAAGACACCAGCACTCTATCATTCGATGGCAACTGACCCTCAAGAGCATATTATTGTCATCAACAATCAAATGTCAATAGTAGGACCCTCTGATTCATTATAGTGTAAACTTCTAGCAGGAAACTTCAAATATGTGGCGTTAAGGTGGTATATGAGTCTTCCTCGGCTGTTCGTGGTAAGCTACCAGGACCTAACCAAAAAATTGGTACACCACTTCTTGGCGAACATAAACTAAAAGGTTTCAACGACTACCTTGTTTAATGTTCAATAGGGGCATGCGAAATCCTTACGGTAATACTTGGCTAGATTCAATGAAGAAACCATCAAGGTTTCACATCCCAACCAGAAGTTATTCGTGGGGGCATTCCAACACGGCCTTTGAGCTGGGAAATTCAACGAGTCTCTGGCAAAAAATCTGGCGTCCAACATGGACGAAATAATCACCAGAGTTGAGTGCTACATCAAAGGTAAATAAAGATATTGAGAAAAGCAGTCCAGAGACACAATCAAAAAGACAAAAAGTAGGGAGGAAGGGTTGGGGCGCAGAAAAGAGTATCCTCGATCACGTGACCGACCCGTTGTGAGGTCATACCAACGATATTTCATGGTGGACGAAGACCTAACACCCTTGAATACCAGACGGTGAACCATTTTGAAAGAAGTAGGCCACCTAAATCAGATACCCGAGATGGGACATCCAAGAAAAGTCAACACCGAAATGGGAAAAGACATTGGGGCTTGGTGCAGTTATCATCATCTCTGAGGTTACCACACTGATGACAGCCATCAACTCAAAAAAGAGACCGAAGCACTAATATAGAGAGAACACCTCATGTCGTATGTGAAATATTCTAAGTCACAATCCAGGGAAAAATTCCCCAGAGAGAAGACTCTAACTCGGAGAGATCCTCGCGCTAAAAAGGGAAGGACTATGAAGAAGAGCACAAAACAAAGACTACCCAACATACACTCAACATAATTTCTGGCGGGTTCGTTGGAAATGGAGAGACCAGCTAAACCTGAAAGAGGTACACTTGGTCCGTAATGCACATCACTAAGGAACATTTCAAAGGGAGAGAAGAAGACCTGGATTCCACCAGCTTTTCCAACAAGAATCCATCAGAGTCCCGACTCACGAGAATGATCTGACGGTGATAAAAGTGAAAATTTGAGATTAGAGTATAAAACGAGTTTTATTTGATCCAGGGAGCTCGATTGATGTGCTCTACTGGGATGCCTTCAAAGGAATGGACTTCAATACAACCGAGTTGTTACCATTTAAAGGAAGATTGGTCGGATTCTTAGAAGAACTTGTCCATATGCTAGGATAATTGCCAATGTTAACCACCTTTGGCAATGAAGCAAATACAAAAACGGTTCGGGTAAGATACCTGATCATCAATGCTGCCTCCCCTTACAACATCATCATAGGTAGGCCATCTTTCAACACTCTGGAAGAAGCACTTTCTACCCTATACCTCACCATGAAATATCCACTAGGAGAGGGCCGAGTAGGTGTAGTCAAAGCTGATCAAGGCCTAGCAAGAAAATGCTACAAAGACAGTTTGAAACTGAAAAAGAAGAACCCAATAGGCAATGTCGAGTAGTCCAACGACCTCAATGTACATCTTATTGATATTGACCCCCAGGATGATTTGAATGATGACACTTTGAAACCTAATGAAGAGACCAAGCTGGTTCAAATCAGTAATCTATCCTCCAAGATTACACACATTGGTGCTAACTTATCCCCAAAAGAGTAGAACGAGACCATACAAACTTTAAAGGAGAATGTGGACTTTTTCTCATGGAAACCGTTAGACATGCTAGGGATAAACCCCAACATTATGTGTCACCATTGGCCTTAGATCCAGACATGAGGCCGATATCTCAGAGAAAGCAGAAAGGGAGTAAAGAGAAAAGAAAAGCGATTACAGACGAAGTTGAAAAATTACTCCAAGTCGGGTTTATCACAAAGATCAACTATCTAACCTGGTTATCCAATATGGTGATGGTCAAGAAGAAATCAGGAAAATGACGCATGTGTATTGACATCACCGACCTCAACAAATTCTTCCCTAAGGATCCATACCCATTACCTAACATCGACCGCCTCATAGCTAGGGCTTCCGGGTTCAGACGACTCAACTTCATAGATGCTTATTCTGGGTATAACCAAATCCGGATGAGTCCGATAGATGCTCCAAAATGGATTTTATGACCCACCAGAGTAATTATTATTACGACGTGATGCCATTCAGCCTTAAGAATGCAAGGGCTACCTACTAGAGACTAATGGATAAAGTGTTTACCACACAAATCGATAGGAATTTAGAGGTGTACGTGGAAGACATGGTTGTAAAAACGAAAATAGAGCAGTCCCATGTCAAAGATTTAGTGGAAACATTTGCCTCCATAAGAAGCCATAACATGAGGTTGAACCCAGACAAATGTACCTTTGGTGTATAAGCTGATAAGTTTCTTGGGTTCATGTTCACTATCCAGAGAATTGAAGCCAATCCAGATAAATGTCAGGTGTAATACGGTGGAAGGACTAACTTATTTTACATTTTATCGCAACTGTTGCGAATAGCAAGAGTCACCATCGACTTTTATTTTATCCAATAAGGAAAGGGTGAAAAGAATAGGAAATACCTTGATAGATTTTGAGTTCGGGGGTAGGTTATGAAAAGGAAAGGTCTTAGCACCCATTTCATCTGTAGTTATCTACGGGTTCTTAATCACTTAGCTCACTTTGAAAACTTGCTTTTTGTGTGCGTGTGTTTGAAAATATTTTTGAAGAGCCAATGTAAGGTGACCTTTGTAATGATTCTTGTATCGGTCCTCAAGAATGCATACAAAGTGTTTTGAAAATATTTTGAAAGTGTTGTGTGAAATTTTTTATTTTGAAAAGATTTGTGAGCAAGCGATTAACAGTATTCTACCCACTCAAGGTCATTCTAGTAATTTTCCTTCTCCTTTAGAGATAGTTCTACCCATACCATTAGTTGGTAGGTAGCCTCATCAATTTGATGTGAAGGGACAACGTAGGGTCATCATACGGTCATCGAAGGCAACTTGTAAGGATGCATTAACGGTTTCGTAAGGGACTAGACCATGTTATTTGTAGGCAACATCGAAGGGTCATCGGGGGGACTATGATATTTTGTATCGAGGGTCTTTGCTAAAGCATCCCCACTTTTGAGGGACATGACCGTTATTCTGAAAGGCAACAAAGAGAGGCTATCCTACAGGTACAAGTGTGAAAAATGTGTTTGATTCAGTTATTTATCTTGAAATTAGGTTTTCTAGCATTTGTTTTTAGTCTTGCCATATAAACCCTAATTACTAACAATTGCATAAACTATAGTAGCAGAAGGTAAATGAAATGTAAACCTAGGCTATTACAGAGCTTTGAAGCAGTTACATAATAGTGAAGAGTGCGGAAAAGAAATCCTAAAACTATTACATCCCGAAAGCAATTACATGATAATAAGAAAATGCGGAAAAAATAAAGCTACGCTATTACAATTGAACGCGCCCTATACACTTTATCTAAGAAAATAAGAATACGATGAAAATAGAAAAGAAAATTTTTTGGTGATTTTTTATGAAAAAAATGATTTATGATAATGAATTAAATAAACCTAAAAAAACCTAATTAATTTTAATTAATAAAAAAGGTTAATTTTGAAAAAAGTTTATTAAAAAAACCTAAAACCTAATTAATTTTAATTAAAAAAAAGGTTAATTTTGAAAAAAGTTAATTAAAAAACCTAAAATATAATTAATTTTAATTAATAAAAAAAAGGTTAATTTTGAAAAAAAAAGGTTAATTAACAAAACCTAAAACCTAATTAATTTTAATTAATAAAAAAAAGTTAATTTTGTTTAATGATAAATAAAAAACCTAAAACCTAATTAATTTTAATTAATAAAAAAAGGTTTATGTTTAATGATAAATAAAAAAAAGAATTAAGTTTGCCAAAAAATAGATAGGGGAAGAAGCATCAATGGAAAATAGGATTAGAAAACAAAAATAGTGCAAATGTCAGGGGTGAGTGTTGAACCCACGCCCTTTGCCTTCATAACAGTATGGCTTGTCAAAAAATAGATAGGGAAAGAAGCATCAATAGAAAATAGGTTTTATCCTGCATAGTTATACCTCGGAAGCACGTTAGTATGCATCAAAACAACATAAAAACAAAAAATACGAATTACAAAAAAGAACAAGGAAACCAGAGATGAATGTATGTGATTTTATGGCCCTTTGGATCATCAAGATTGAGCCATTATTACCCTACAATGCCTTAATTATTGACTTGGAAGATTGGCTTGCTTGGAGAGAGGCTTAAAATAGGGTTTGTAGTTTGCCCTAGTTTTGATAAATTTTGAAATTTTGGTATAGGATCTTCTTGCAAGGATTTCATGGTCTTGTTGTTGTCTGAATATGGGATATATATATATATATATATATATATATATATATATATATATATATATATATATATATATATATATATATATATATATATATATATATATATATATATATATATATATATATATATATATATATATATATATATATATATATATATATATATATATATATATATATATATATATATATATATATATATATATATATATATATATAGAGGAAAATTAGGTCAAAAGAAGTGGGTTTGGACCTTTGTATGAAAGCCTTGATTTTATTTAATTTATTTTAAATTTAAATAAAAAAAAATAAAAAATAAATGGAATAAAAATCAAAGGGGTGTACGAATAAGTTTAGAGGTTCACTATGAGGCCTAATACACGTTTGGACCTTGAAACGCAAGCCCGTTAGCCCAAAAAATTGAGTTTGATTAATCTGGGTTTCCTACATTTTCTCAAAATTTCCCAACTTGCACCAATCATAACTCTCTCAATTTTTATCATATGAAGGTAATCTTTGACTTTTTGGAAAGCTCAAGATATCCTTTACAATCTCTATGTTGATCATTTTTTCATTTGAAGACTTTATCTTGATGTAAGTTTCCTTGACAAAAAATGTTTTTTTGTTAACTTTTGAAATGACCTATAATGTAGCTGTGCTGCTGAGTTCCACAGTTGCTGCATACTACTGTTAAAGGATTATTTTTATTATTCCTGTAGTATTGGATTGTATTTTTTTATCTAAAATTTACCAAAGGGAGAGATTGTAAGTTCTCTATTTTTAGGATTGACATTAATTTTTGTAAAACAAATAAATCGGCAATATGCTAGATAAGATGTATTAACTTGCTAACACGAACAGGTTGAACAAGAAGTCCTATCTTATGTTGAGACATGTTGAGTTGAAGTATTTCAACATCTGGAACAACATATCGTATAAGATGTTCTATGAAGGAGTATACAACACCACGCCTGAGCTGAAGTGATTTTGTTAAATCTGTTATGATTTAACAAGTGCAGAATATTCAAGGAATATTATACAATCTTATGTGGCGCTAAATTAAAGGTCAAGAGAATCAAGTCATAATATCGAAGATTATACATTTTCTAAATATGAAGATTATTTAGGAAACTAATGATTGAAGACCTTGTTTGTAGAGGAAGTTATTGATGGTTTGTAACAGATGATTTGCTATTATTGGAATGCCCAAGTCCAGTTAGGAATATGTTATAAATATAAGGGTTTATAATCTAGTTTGGAACGGGTTCAAGATGTAGAAATCTAGGGCTTTGTCAAGATGAACCCCTCGGGTTGTGGGATGGTCACCATATTCTCACTCAGAAACCTGTAGGTAATGAGTTCAATATTGTTCTTCGAGGAAGCTTTGAAGCAACTCCAAGTTGTATCTTAGTTAGGAGTAAAGTTGTAAACAATGGAGTTTAACTTTAGGTCTTAGCTAGGTGTTGCTCATGGAACTGTATCTTCCAATTTGTTCAGAATTGTATTGATCCAATCACTGTCTGTGATTGATGAGGGATTTATTAGGGTCTTATATCTAGGTGAGTCTTAGATAGAAATCTAGCGAGAGTAGTGATTAAGTGACAAGTTGTGAACAAGGAAGTTTATATTTGAATTGATACTACAATTAGTGGCTTTGTCCCTGGCTTGGTATGCCCCCATAGTAGGAAGGTTATTCTGAACTGGGTTAACAATGATGTGTGTTATTTATGCTTTTCAATACTAGTTTTAATGTTTATACACTGCCTGTGTTATTTTTTTTGGATCAGATATCTCGACATCCTCATAGGATATCTGAATTCTGACCTACCATAATTTCACTAACCTTGAATTCCTTGGAACGACGTATCTTCACAAACTTCTTCCATTGTATCTTTGATATAAAACTATATCTTTTTTATGGAAGATCAAGATTGCTCTTAAGATTCCTAATGTAGTCAGCCGTGACCTGTGAATTAAATCCCCTCCAACAAGTACCGGTATAAGAGATCCACTTTTTTTGTAACTTTGAGTCATCGATAAACTCAAAATTCAACTATATTTAAATTAATGTATTATAAATTATAGGTAGTGATGTCTAATATATTAAAATATGAGTATGTAATACCTTAATGTCTATCCATATGATTTCTTTGACTTTCACATCCATTGATTTCCAATCATCTATTAATATACTTACTTTGCTCCTTCCAAGGAACACAACATAACTATTAAAAGTTGAGTAGTATTCACAATCAACTACTCTGTGGTACAAATCAAATTCAATAAGAGTTTTTTACCTGATGAGTTGCAGACTGATGTGAATTGGGGCATCATTGTGACATCTCTTTGTGATCTTTTTGATTGAGTATCATATGTTTGAGTTTCATTCGTACAACACTCATTTGTTTCAGTTTCTTCGCTGTAATCTGATGAAGAACTCGATAGGGTTTCTTTTCTTTGTGACATCTCTTTTCTTTGTGACATCTATGTTCAAAATCAACAACAACAACAACATGAACATCAAGAACATAAACAACAACAACAATGGCAAATGAAGTTTACTATAAATGCATATGGAAAATATTTTACACACCCTAAACGTGATGAGTAAGTAAATGATGTTGGTGTTGGTGTTGGTATTGGTGTTTGTGTTATTGTCATCTTCCTTCTTCTTTCGTTTCAATAACGATGGTGTTGTTGTCATCTTCCTTCTCGAGGGTGTTGTTGTACTCTTCCTTCTTGACGATGATGATGAGCGTGATGATCTTGTCAACCTTCTTGACGACGATGATGAAAATGATGAATAAACAATGAAGAATAGATACTGAAGATACAAGCTAGGGTGAACGATGGTGTATTGTTTCACAAAGTTAGGGCTTAGGATTAAAATCATGTATTGTTTCATCTAGTTTCTTTGTTCAATGGAAAAAAATATACTGAAGAGACAAGCAAACTAGAAGTGTATAATATTATAAAAATACCACCACGGCCAAATCCAAAAACCATTGTGATATATAACTTTCATATGAAATTTCATAAAGAAGCGCCAGAGTTTAATTTACAATTAAAATTTTAAATAAAAAACAAATTAAATTATATCACAACGGTGGAACGAACCAACCGTAGTCATAACCCTTTTAGTTTTTAATTAAAAAAAAGACACGCCTTAATAATAATGGAATAATATATATGATGATGTTGTGTTTCAAACCCATGACAGGTTGACTATTTCATCACGGTTAGCTCATCAATCGTTGTTATATTCAATTAATTTTAAATAAAAAAACAAAAATAATATGAGAGCGCCTTAGTTTAGAGATGTCACCACGGTGTAGGAAAGAACCGTATTGACCATGACGTTGTTGTTTACGCGTTTTATAGTAGTGACCAGAAGCTGATGCTTCCATATAGAGAAATCTAGTTGGAAGCCTTCTCAATTTGACAACTATAGGCCATACATAATGTATGCTACGAGTTTTCTATCAAGATTCATGCAAAGCCCAAGTCAAATACACTTTGGAGTAGGACAAAGAATTTTGAGGTATCTACAAAGAACAAAAGAGTTAGGTATATGGTACACTACCGAAACCAACTCAACATTACTTGGCTACACCGGCAGTGATTAGGCAGGTTCAATAGATGACTTGAAGAGCACCTCTGGCTATGCTTTTTCACTAGGATCAGAAATTTTCTCTTGGGCGTCGAAGAAGCAAGCTACGGTTGCACAATCCACAATAGAAGCAGAGTATGTGGCAGATGCTGAAGCAACAAGTTAAGCTATATGGCTTCGTAGGATACTTGAAGACATGGGAGAAAAACAAGATGAGCCTACTAAAATAAATTGCGACAACAAATCAACAATTGCAATGACGAAAAATCCAGTGCATTATAGCAGAACAAAACACATAGCAATCAAGTATCACTTTATTAGAGAAGTTGAAGCAACTAAAAAGATCAAACTCGACTACTGCAAAATAGAAGATCAAATTGTAGATTCACGAAGGCGTTGCCAAGACCAAGATTTGATGAGCTACGAGCTATGCTTGGAGTCACAAAAATTTGCAATAAGGAGGAGTGTTGAAATTGCTACAAATTTCTAAAATATTCTTAAATATAATATGTATGAAAATTGTAGAAGATCCTAGAACTATAATGTTTATAAATATGATTGAACAATCTAGAACTATAAGTATATAAAAATGATAGAAAAACCTAGAACTATCATAATACTAATTTATCATGAAAACTCTAGAAAGAACTAATTTAATGTAGAACGTTCACCACCATTGAGATGTTGGTATCTTGAGTTTATAAATAGAAAATTGATATCTTATACTTAATTATCCAAAAAATCAATGACATAGCCTTGTTTTTAAACAATTCTCTAAAACTATCTTTTATCAACTATCAACAAACCAACTACTAACGGATTACGATATATATAAATTAAATCTATATGTTAATGTGCTGATAATTTATACAACATCATTTCAATGTCGAATTACAATATTTGTCATGAGATATGATTTCCATTCAAATGATTAATATTATAAAAACAAATCAAAGAAGCTGCTACAATGGAATTCATAACATACATAAAGCTCAGGAGTGCTAGGAGTTTGAAGTACATAAAATAAAATGGACGTAAGAGAAAAAAAGATTTACAAATGAATATAGAGATGCCTAAATAGGTTAAATAAAAAGGACCTATAAGATCAACTGCTTCATGGTGGACATTTCAACATTTGCATTGATAAACTGTCAAACTCTATATGGAGATTTTGCTTGACAGTAATTCATTTCCCATCTTATTAGCTGTTACTTTGATTGTTAGTACAAATTAAAGTCCTTGGTATGATAAATCACCATCTTTCAAAAAGATTACAAACACAACAACCAAGAGACATGCATATGCAAATTAAATAGCAACAAGATG